>CM020216.1:158655806-159855806 GCA_009819775.1 Phoenicopterus ruber ruber
ACAGATCCTCATGTAATTCCCATTAAGTTAACAAGGCTTGTACTGTGCATTCAGTAAGAGTATGGACAATGTCTTACAGGGGATATTATGTCACTCTTTACCAGATGGTGTAGTAATTTCATTTGCTGAGAGTATTACAATACAGTACAAGTATTTAATCCTCCTTAAACTACAGAGAGTTCATTACATATAAATCTGACACTCACTTCTTATTTTCCACTCTGTGATGGTAACAGTGCTGCATTACTGTAATACTTGGGGTTTTTTTCCTATGGCTTATGTGAGAGATGTGTCTTATGCAGTACTGGAATTAAGTGTAAGTTTCAGCAACAAAATAAGTAGAACCAGACCAAATAAAGCAGTCTCATCAACACTATCTGTACCAAAAAAAGAAATTTTAAAGGTAAAACAATTGCTTGTGGGTTATGGCCACGAGACAAGATTAGTTCATCATTATAGGGACCAAATTACGAGAATATAATTCAGTTCCTTTTCAGTCCAAACTCCCAAGGGATCAGATTTGGAGGGTATTCAAGTCAACCAAGCTCTACTGAAGTCAGTAGACTTGCTTCTATTTAAACCAGAACCAACTTAGCTGAGAATCTGTTCCCATGCATGTGAAGAGTGAATGGGAATGTCCAGATGGCTCATTCATCATAATTTATGTAAAAAATAATCTGTGTGAATTCCTTCTATGTGCTGGAAGGACAGCCCTTTTTAGCAAAGGCCCTTAGCTTTAAAAAAGCAAACCAACCAAGCCTCTAATTGTCTTGATGATCTTGAGATACAAACTGGATGGGCCTCTGCAGCTAAAAGCAAAGCCTGCTGCAATTTCAGATGAAACTACTTGTTTAGGAGCTGTTAAAAATTCACAGTTGTTATCAACTGAGGACACAGAAGAGGCCCTCTGATGATACACACCATGCTGCAGGTCAGAGTATTCACAAATCTGTGCTGAATTTGCTGAGCTCAGAAAACCAGGCTGTGGCACCTGAGGAATTCATGTCCACGACACTCAATTAATTCAAATAGGGGTGGGTTTCTTCCACAGGTTTCTTTTGTAAAGGGAGGATTCAAAATCCTCTATCTTCACTGAACAAATTGTGAGGAAACTTTGGTAGTAAACATGCTTGAAATGAGAAATATGCACTATTCCCAAAATATATTAGGAAACTTCTTTGCTTGCCATTTTACAATAAGTTTCTTTTTAAATTATGGCCTGTATTTTCAGACAGTTAGTTAGCATCTATTTTTATTGGAAGATCTGATTTTCTGATGGCCAAATAAATCAATTGGGAAGCAGAGCAAGTGTGATTAGCAAAGTAAAGCAGATACTAGCAGCATCTCTTATAAGCTATTCCGCAGCATTAATTAAGAAAAAAGCTGTAGATTGTTTTCCTGAGGAGGGAAGTGTTGTTTCATTTCTCATGCGCATCCACCATCCATGAGCACCACAAAAGCTCCGTGTGTAACAAGGCTCACTGCGCAGGGGTTTCTTTGTAATTTAAACACTCAGGAAAAGTGTTCCTGAATGCCAATCTAACCTATTGGGTAAACAATAAAGAACAGCCTAAAATAAGAAGGAAAGCAAGAAGAATGCTGTTATTATAGAATCATGTAAAACAGAAGGGTTCTGCATTTCTTTATCAATTCTTGATGTCATTGTTTTTCATAAAGATTTTTGACAAAGGGTTACCATGGTTCCTGCTAAGGGGGCAACTGGGAAAATCTCTATGTGGTTATGGTAATTGCACCCCAACCAGACACCTTCGGGCAGAGAGCAGCTCTCTGTGTTCTTTACTTAGGGGGAAGAAGGACCACTTCAACTCATCTCTGGATTTTGGTGGGGTTTTTTATTTTGTTTTTGTGTTTTGTTTTGGTTTTTTGACAAAGTATTCTACTTTTTAAGGACTGTTTTTTTGGCCGTCAGTTCCTATGAAAGTGTGGTGGGCTGAGTTATCGCAGCAGTGTGTGCAGTAAAATTCTGCTACCATTTTGTGTGTATGCAGAGAGCTCCTCATCTCTGCTGCAAGGGCAGTCATGATAATCCTTTGAACTTGGCTCTCCACCACTGGGAGGGTCTCCTTTTTAGCTGATCTACCAGAGATCTTCACTGCTAAAAAGCAATACACCCATTGGGCTTGTGATGAAGGTAAATTACTGAAGGTCCAGTCTTTCTGATGATCCCCCTCCTTTCAGAGTCCAGTGCTCCCCATCTACACCCTAGTCCACCTTCAGCGTTCCTTTATTTTCCTCTGAAGGCTCCTCTTAGAGCAGCTTCTGTGAAGGTAACACACCCTCTCTTATCTCAATTGCTCACTGGAAAACCCTTCCGCATTTTCTGTAGCTCCTTCTTCAAGCTGCAGTAGAGAAAAGGTAAAGCCAAGCACTCAGAATTAGTTCTTTGTTGCCAAGTGCATTTGTTGTAAACCTGCACTGTGTGTTACCTTGTGGTGAATTCCCTTCTCTAGCCCTGGAGGTCACCAGGCAGCTCTGGCAGCACTCACGCAATTTGCGTGCATAGCAGAGGGAGGGGGAAAAGTCCCATTTAAAGAAACTGTGAAATAGTCGAAGTCATTAAAGTAAAACTGAGATATATTTAAGAAGGTTACACGTCAATGCAAAATGTCTGTGTTATAAATTGTCCTTCTCTCATGTGTCTTCAGTCATTCAGCATTTACTAAGAAGCACATCTTAAGGAGGAATTTTCTCTGTTATACAGGCAAACTTCAATGCAAATTAATTCTAATCATAATTTATGGTATAAGACAGTGCTTGTTATGGAAAATAGGTTGATGGTTTAATTTAGGACAAGAGTAATCAAATGGATCTGGCTGAATTTGTTTTAGAAAGTATAATAGATGGAATGTGGGTTAGGTAATGTAGAAAATGTTGACAATATCCTTAATTTTTGAAGTGTATTATTTACCAAGCAAATGTAGCACTGAAGGCCAGTTTATTTCAAGGGAACCCGAGGATAAATGTTTAATGATGAAACAGAGGTTTTATCTGTCTTTTCTCACCTCATCTGAAGTTAATGTTCTAAGTGATAGGGCTGTGACTGCAATCTTGGCAGTGTTGGGGACAAGTCTCTACTTGGGATATTAGGGAAAAGAGGGATTTACACACTACCAAAGACATTGTTTAAAGCAAAATGCTATTTCCTTGTATATTGGGTTTGCGTGGCAAGGTTTTGGTAGCGGGGGGGCTGCAGGGGTGGCTTCTGTGAGAAGCTGCCAGAAGCTTCCCCCATGTCCGACAGAGCCAAGGCCAGCCGGCTCCAAGACGGACCCGCCGCTGGGCAAGGCCAAGCCCATCAGCAACGGTGGTAGCGCCTCTGGGGTAACAGAGTTAAGGGGGGGGGGAGCTGGGCAAAACAGCAGCTGGAAGAGAGGAGTGAGATGTGAGAGCAACAACTCTGCAGACACCAAGGTCAGTGAGGGAGGAGGGGGAGGAGGTGCTCCAGGCGCCGGAGCAGAGACTCCCCTGCAGCCCGTGGGGAAGACCATGGTGAGGCAGGCTGTCCCCCTGCAGCCCATGGAGGCCCACGGTGGAGCCAAGATCCACTTGCAGCCCATGGAGGACCCCATGCCAGGGCAATGCCCAAAGGAGGCTGTGACCCTGTGGGAAGCCCGCGCTGGAGCAGGCTCCTGGCAGGACCTGTGGCCCCGTGGAGAGAGGAGCCCAGGCTGGAGCAGGTTTGCTGGCAGGACTTGTGACCCCGTGGGGGACCCACACTGGAGCAGTCTGTTCCTGAGGGACGGCACCCCGTGGGAGGGACCCATGCTGGAGCAGTTTGTGAAGAACTGTCATTCGTGGGAAGGACTCATATTGGAGAAGCCCATGGAGGACTGTCTCCCGTGGGAGGGACTCCACGCTGGAGCAGGGGAAGAGTGTGAGGAGTCCTCCCCCTGAGGAGGAAGGAGCAGCAGAGACAACGTGTGATGAACTGACCGCAACCCCCATTCCCCGTCCCCCTGCACCGCTGGGGAGAGGAGGGAGAGAAAAATCAGGAGTAAAGTTAAGCCCGGGAAGAAGGGAGGGGTTTTTAAGATTTGGTTTTATTTCTCATTATCCTACTCTGATTTGATTGGCAATAAATTAATTTTTCCCCAAGTTGAGTCTGTTTTGCCTGTGACGGTAATTGTATTTCTCCTACTTTGGAGGAAATCAGAATGAATGGTTGCCCTACTGCTCATTACATCTTGGATGTTCGAAATGGAAAGGACTTACAGAGTTGTCCTGTTCAGCAGGTAGATATCAGATGCTATATGCATCACCAATGACTGTAGCAGATAAAGTGTGGTGTAGCAATTGAAAGCGGGGATTAATAAAAGTCAGTGGATGAATGGTGTGTAATGTCACACACAGCATCGTAATCAAGCCTTATGTGCTTTAAGGGGACGACAAGAAATCCGTCTTGCCTGGGTGTGGAGCTGATGGGTTACTGTTTCCGTTGGTTTGTCTACTGTCTGTGTGGGGTTTTTTTCCAGATTTCATGATTTATCGGATTCAGTGTCAGATCCTGGGAGCATTATTTTCTAGGCATAGGCACACAAGAATAGCAGATTTCCTTCAGATCCTTTAAGCATGAGATCTTTCAGTGTATCAGTGGAGTTTATTTGCTGGTGTTTTGCCATCGCTTTTCCCTACATATAATCAGTATCTTCTGTGTTTAGCTTACTCAGCACTGCTGCTGCTACAAAGTTGACTTAAATGGCTAGCACTCGTGCTGAAAAACTCGGCTCCCCATCTGGCCGCTGGAACAGGCTTTCGTCTTTTGTTTGCTGGACACAAAAGGTACTGCGTAAAATACATGATCTGTTTCATCTTCTGTAGGTTCTTGTCTTGGCCTTGACACTGCCGTATCTGAGAGCCTTCCACTCAGCCTTAAGCAAGGGGCTAATCTGACTCCTCGGTGCGAGGCTCAGTCATCCTCTTCATTTACATGCAGCACAGCGTTTTGTTTCAGGAAAAGTGCAGCTAAATTTGCATGTTAGGAGCATGTGTGTGATGTGCTTTTATGTTGTACTGCTGTTTTGACTAATGAGTGTTTTGCTTTTCCTTCAAAGCCCTTTCTGTGTCACAGACTGTAATGCCCAGGGCAGGTTAGCAGGGTGAGGAAGGACAGTGCACATCCCCAGGGAATAATGTTTTCCCTGTATGAAACACCTTTATTTCAGAAGCATACGAAACATTTCACACACAAACCACACAGCAGCCAGATGGGCAACACAGCACTACTAGTGCACACAACCAACCAGGCGGTTGCTACCAGTTAAGAAATAGGGACAAACAGCTGCTTTTTGGGTATGTTTTATGACAGCAGAGGCCAGATGTTAATCTCCCCCAGGGGTGAGAGGTATCAGGCTACTACGAGGATTGCAGGGACATTTCCCAAGTGCTTCAGGGTGTGGATCCATGAGTCAGTTCTCTCCTGGTGAATTTTAGGAGAACTTGTCTGAAAATTGAGGCAGAAGGTGAGAGAGGGGAAAAAGGAGAGCTATGAAGCATGTAGATAATGTTGGAGAACTCTTCATGGATCGCTGTCATAGCCACATCTTTGCTGCAAAATGAGAGGTTATTAGCATGAACGACACTTGAACAAGAGTTCAGTGCATTGCTACACTCAGACTATTCAGTTTCATGCAAAAAAGATGTGAACTAAGAGCAAAACCATGTATGAGCCTGAATTAGCTCTGACAGAAGTCGGGTAGCCTCCAAACAAAAGTTTGTGGAGAGTTGGGCAATACTACAGCTAAAAGTGAAGGGAAAAAACAGGTCAAACAAACTGAGCAGTTTTGATAATCTTTAGGGTCAAGCCGAAATGTTTTATTTATTCCAAAGGAAATTTTCATTTTCAGGCTATTTAACCCGCTTTTGATCTCCAATGCCTTTTTAATTTTTTTTAACTTTTGATTACCCAAATGAAAAAGACTGTGTGAAAACAAAATCTCACAACGTCTAAATTTGAAAAACATTGAAGCAAAGCATATCAGCTTTTCAGAAATGAAATAGTTCATGTTGAAGATGATGAAATGAGGATAATACTTCTAAGAAGCAGCTTCTGACTGCATCTGCTGTAAGAGTCGGTGTACGGGACAGAGTATCTGTTTAACAATGCTGGTAGAAATGCCTGTGTCTCTGATCTCCTTTCTTTTGGCATGATTAGTATTGCTACGCTGATGTCCTCTGTCTTGGGCAGCTGTCTAGCATCTCTGATGGTTCTGAGTCTAGAAATAATGTCTCTTCCAGATGTCACATTTGGGGATAGATGAGCTTACAAGGAAGATGTTAATCAGGAAACTTGTGTTTTGTGAGATGATGGTGTCAGACAAGACTGCTTCATGGAAACTTTTCAAATGTATGTTTCACACAAAAAAATCAACATTAAAAAATAATTAAAAAAAAAACCAACAGAAGCTTGCAAGGGCATGCATCCAAGCATTAAGAAATGCCAGATTTTAATTTCATTTGGGAAACTTTAATTCATTCCCCTTGTGCAAATAATCAAATCTTTACTAATATATTTTAGACTTTTCCCACAGAATTTAAGCTCCACGGGACAGGCTGTGCTCTGTTAATGATCAGCTTGTCAATATTTTGTATGATCCCCCACACTCAGTGGGTGACCTTTTTTGCACTATTCTTTGCTGCTTAGAAATAACTCAGAGCCAAGAAGCCTGACAGAGGACCAAATTCCAGCTGATCAGTACAATGTGAGCCTCTGCATAAGACAACAGGTTCCCACTGAGTCAGTGACAGCTGCTTAAAGATACATTTCCCCGCTCCCCAGCTCTTGCTGAACATGAGTCAGACCTTGATCTGAGGACAGAATTATTAATTCATCTCTGCATTGGTGTAGTATCTGAATACTGCACAAACATTAATTACTCAGATCATTAATTTCTACAAAATACCTGCAATGTGAAGACAGATTGTTACCCCAGATTTACAGATACAAGAAAATTTTGAACAAAATTTCCTCTGACTTTCATTAAATAGCATGAAATGTTCTATGTTACCATTCACTCCATGCAAGACCCCCGAGGCGGCTGGGTTTCATAACCCATTTGGGGTGTCTTCATGGATGCTGACACCTCCCATCTCTCTTTTACACATCCCTCTTCCTCTGGCTTTTCTTCCCCATCCATTTTCTTTGCCTTCTTCACTTCATTCTCCACTTGGGGATCTCTGTGATTTCCTATACCCTGTGCCCAGTTTGTCTTAGACTTTTCTGAAGACTGCATCGTCTGGGTTTGCGTTTCTCCCCTTCTGCTCCCTGCTATCCTAACCATATTAAGATTTTTCTTGCAAATTCTATGTCTTCTCTTTTCCAAAATCCTTGTGAAAGTGTCTGGAGACTCTTTACATACCCTACTGGTTCACTACTTACTTTTGCTTGGATGTCCCTTGTTTCTCTCTATATTCCATCTGATTCCAGTGTCTACCTTTGCCCACTTCCACTGTCTTCTTCCAGCCCCTTCTCTACATTTGTCTCACTGAGAAGCAATTGCAACTTCAAGCCTTCTGTCCTCCTCACAAACTTCTGATTGCAGACCCCATCACTTCTGTGGCTCTGTTTTGGTTTTCTTGTGTCAGGAGCTCATGGCGGTGCCTGGAATCATCCTGGCAAAAAGGAGTTGGAGGTAGTGCCCCAAGCCCCTGATTTTGCAGCCTGCTCCAGCCATGGTGAGGAGGGGTGAGATGATAGTGCTCAGGGCTTCAGAATCACACAGAGCAGCTCCAGGCTCAATCCCTGCCCCAGCCAGCGCTGGGGATGCCATTAGTGGCCTCTTCTCCAAGAGACAGAGACTAGAACAGATGAGCCCAAAATGTATTGGACGTGGCTAAATCTAGAAATCCCTTTATATCAGTGCTGTGTGCACTAGTGCTTTCCACAGGGTGACGTAAATACTGTCCTGCTCTTCAAGAAGGAAAATACAACCAGTCTTTGCCTCTTGAATGGCCAAAAGAACCAGGCAAAGGGCGGAAAAGCCTAGCCTGCATGAGTCTGGTATTTGCCAAGATTCATTTTCAGTATGGGTACCAGTTCTTCGTTTAAGTGGTCACTTCATTTAGCATAATTGTGTGAGCCAGTTACTACATGACTGTGTATATCATAAGCCTGAAGTCCTGAAAGAAGAGAGAAATAGCATAGTGAATGCAGAGCAGAAGAGTCCAGGTAGAAAGACTAATACTTACTGTACAGTAACAGTGTCCTGGAGCAAGGAGGGATGAAGTGGTTCCATGTATAGGCTGTCAACAGCTTTCAGAGGATGTGAGAAAAAAGTGGAAAACATCTTGTTTGTTGAAGTTCTTGTAAGGCAAATTCTGAATAGGAGTTCTGTCATCAAGGCTGGAGATAAGCTTATAAAGATGTTTATGTGGAGGAAATAGAATTTAATCCTTCCTGAGAAGGCAGTACAGAGGATGCCTGAGAAGGATGGTCATCGCTGAGAGAATAAAAATGTACTGAACTACTGCTGATGTGATAGGAAGGAAATGGGAATGACAAATGGATTTCTCTAATGTATCTGCAAGTGATGTTTTGTTCTGTCTTGGACAGAATCTTTTCTTATGCATATTTGGGTTAAATGCCTTTATTTCTCTTTGTTTTGCACTGTGCAAATGTTTGTCGTTATAATTCTGCACACATGAGCAGCATTTTTTAAAAATGCTATGTGCTAAAAATTGAGTGATTCGAAGTTAAAGATGACAGCTTATCTGTCTGCCTGGAAATACAGAGTATCGTCCTGCAAACGTTTCCATTCTTGTTTGACACTTGTGAGTCATCCTTGAATAACTTGCCCAGGATCACCCAATAACAATACTGCCAGACCATAAGGAATTTTTTTCACATGTATTTGTAGGATCCTGTCTGTCTAGAATTAACTGAATTCCAGAGCAAATAACTTTCTAAAAAGCATGCAGGAAAATATTCACAGTGAGAGATTTACTGTACATCTTTAGCGTTTTTTCCTCAGGGTAAATTTCTGTTTATGTAGGAATAAGACTTAGGCAGCAGCAGTCACGGTAGTAGTTGTGTAGTGAATGGCCAGAAGCAGACTGCTATTGCTGTAACTCTGCCCGAGCTTTAAATACACTTGAAATATTTGGAATCTTTCATAAATTTTATTTGATCGTCTGTTCAAACACCAGCAGCACATAGTATCCAATTTATGATTTATTTTCTGCTTTTTATTGAATCACAAATCTTTCTCTGGGCATGAGTTTCCTCACACAGCAACACACAGCTTTTTGAATTTGTAGATGATCTAGGATACATGGGAGTGGAATAATGGAAGTCCTATTTTCTCATAAAGCAAAAGATAGAAATTGCTATAAATGAGCAAAATGTAGCCTGCGTCACTGGTCAATATTCAAATCTTGCAAGCTTGTTATAATTAGGAAGATGAATTGACTTGAGAAGTAATGTAAATTCTTGGTGTAATCTTGTTTGAAAAAAACCTCTCTAGAAATAAACAACATGAGATTTCCTCGCTCACAAATCCTCAGGCCTGTCTTTCCAGGGAGTTCTTGGCTTAAGAAACACTGTCGTGTTTCTCATTCTAGTTACGGTACTGTGGCTTTCCTCCTCCGGCGCACGCCGCCTGCAAATCAGTGCCCTAACGCACGCACTTGCGGCCAGGGAAATTGCTGTGGTTAGGTCTCCTCAGGCTGTGCCTGCAGTTAAACGTGTCGGGGAGCAGATTCTTTGTCTGTGCGTGTTTCACTTCAGGAAAGGGTTTAATTGCTTGAGTCTGAAAGATGTGCATGGCAAATCCATCAATTCCACCGAGGTCCGTGTTTGTCTTTGGGTCAGCACCCTTGATACCAGCCATTAAAATCTTTCCACATAAGTATATGGCTAGAAACAAATTTCAGCGATTGAATGAAGATAAATGACCTGATCCATCTGAACTTCTGGAGTCAGCAAACCAAGACTGGAAAACCATCATACTGTCACATTTCTGGTAGTTACATCTGCTTAGGGCAAAAAACTACCACAAGGACAACCCTTCACATTTTAACACTTCAGCTTCAGAACCTGGCAAACACTAGGAAGACAGAGTCAAAGGGGATAAAAAACCCCAAATGGCAAAAGACTAAATGCATAGTCCCATGTTCACTTCTAAAAGCAGCGTCAAGGCTTAAAGACTGGTTATCCTTCTGCAACTTCTGAACACCCTTCTCTTGCTTCCTCCCATCCCATCAGCTGAGACACTGTATTAACTCTGTGGTGCTGTGAAGGTTTAACTGAACCTCTTTCCCTTTGCACCATTGTCCTCAGGGCATCACTCAGGCTGTGATGTGGTGACGAAGTGTGTCTCTCCATAAGATCCTCTCTGCTGGATTTACAAACTGTGGCCAAATATAACTAAGTGTTCATACAGTATGAATTCATGCTGTTGGCTCAAATTTGTGCAAATGGATGCCGTTGGGTTAACTTTTTTCAGCATATTTTAGGCCACATCAATTTTTTTCTCTGCACCGTTCCCAGTCACATCTGTACCTGTCTGTACCAGGCTGGATTCTGTGTTATGTCTGCTTCCACAGCCGGTGTGGTTGCATGGCAATGACTGATTCAGATCAAATCTGTATAGCTGGCTGATCTGCTAGTACATAGGTCTGGTACTAATTGCCATTATCAAAGTATTAGCTTTCATCTACAGACCAGGAAATAAATGGCACAGAGAGTGAAGACCTGTGCTTTGTGCTTCTGTACTTGAAGAGCACTGGGGAGAGTTCCAGAACCCCCCTGGGTATTCCTCTCTAGTTATAATGCTTGGAAACTAGGAATATGGATACGAGCAAATATTCTGATAGGTGTAATCAAGATAACTTCCTAACCAGTGCAGACCACATTCAACAAATTGCCACCAGTCAATGGACTGGGAGTTAGGGACACTGACCCTGGTTCGTGGGTTTAAGTGGCATTTCCTCATTCAATTGTAAATGTGTGTCATTCACTTTACCTGTATATCTGAGGCGCAGTATGATTACTGATGTCACTTTTGGCCTAGCTGCAAAAGAAATATTCTTGACTCTGTTAAGATTCTTCTACTTTTAATACAACAGTCTCTAAAAGTCCCTCACCTGGGGATGTTCCCTCGTGCTGGCCCAGCTTGGCAGAAACAGGCTACACATTAGAATAATTGTCCTGGCCAATGGAGATCCAGCTCCCTTACGAAAATAATTTTATATTTCCATCTAGAAAAAGTCTCCATTAAAATGCTTGTTATGTTTTTCTTTGAGAGCACAGATTCATAGTTATATCTTCTCCTCTCTTCCTGCCTGAGATATGTGACATTTCAGTCATTCAGCTTGTCAGAGGTGCAAACTGACATTTCACATGCTCTGCTGCAATCCATCCCTCTGTCTTTTGCAGAAGAGAGGAACTAGTTGGCTTTGTGATGTTTATGCTGCCACACAGCTCCTTTAATTCAACAACAGAATTGACTGGACACTGAATGTATCACATTATAGGGACTGTTTGTCACCAAGAAGAGCGTCTGTTTGATTGACACTTTACTTTCTTTATAGAATCATAGAATAGTTTGAGTTGGAAGGGACCTTTAAAGGTCATCTAGTCCAACCCCCCTGCAATGAGCAGGGACATCCTCAACTAGATCAGGTTGCCCAGAGCCCCATCCAGCCTGACCTTGAATGTTTCCAGGGATGGGGCATCTCCATCTGGACATTGAGTCATTGACCACTACCCTCTGGATGCGACCATCCAACCAATTCCTCATCCACCGAATAGTCCACCCTTCAAATCCATATCTCTCCAATTTAGAGAGAAGGATGTTGTGGGGGACCGTGTCAAAGGCCTTACAGAAGTCCAGATAGATGACGTCCGTAGCTCTTCCCTTGTCCACTGACATAGTCACTCCATCCTAGAAGGCCACTAGGTTGGTCAGGGAAGACTTGCCCTTGGTGAAGCCATGCTGGCTGTCTCCAGTCACCTCCCTGTCATTTAGCAATATGACTGAATGTTTGACAGGGAGATACTGAGCTGCCAACTTCCAAATATTTGGTGGGACGTAGCCCCACTATTTTACGGAGAGT
Organism: Phoenicopterus ruber ruber; assembly: GCA_009819775.1. NCBI lineage: Eukaryota > Metazoa > Chordata > Aves > Phoenicopteriformes > Phoenicopteridae > Phoenicopterus > Phoenicopterus ruber. The sequence continues at coordinate 158,667,879 of CM020216.1, forward strand.
GAGGGCAGAGGATTACCATGTGTTTGCATTGTCACTAATGACCACAAAAAGCATTGGGGGTTAGTGTTCAGGACAGGACTTGCGAGTTCCATTTTCTGCTTTCCTGTTCAACTTGGGAGACATAAAGGCACCCAAATACCTAACCTTTTTGCGTCTTGCAGCCTACTGATCTCCAGTTGTGCATTCACATGTGGAAAATCAAGAGAAACAGTGCTGCCAGAGTTGTGGAGGTTTAAAGACACAAAGGAATCCAAATTTGTAGTGAGAAATAACATCTTCTGTTAGAGCTGTTAATATCATTTAAACACACAGACTAGCTTTGGGGTACAGACTAGCTTTGGGGTGCAGACTCCATTCAGGAGAGGAAATTTAGATCTGTAAGAATGGGTGTCACAGATATGAGTGCTTTGACCAGGGTACTGCTTACACCTATCAGTGGGATATACTACAAAGAGTAAATGAACTTTATTTTTGATCTTTTCAGGTATTTAAACCCCTTCCTTCTAAACCAGAGGTAGCAAGGAGATCTTGTATTCAAAATCGGAGTGTACGGGCACTCTCTCTGAGCATGTGGGATTCCAGATCCAAGTTCCTGCTTTATCTAAAGGAGTTTCAGTACATATCCTACTCCTTTTTGAATACCTAAGCACTTCGGCTGCTTGAAGATTGTTACGCAATGGGCCTTTGTCCTGGTTTCGGCTGGGATAGAGTTAAATTTTCTTCCTAGGAGCTGGTATAGTGCTGTGTTTTGGATTTAGTATGAGAATAATGTTGATAACACACTGATGTTTTAGTTGTTGCTAAGTAGTGCTTACACTAAGTCAAGGACTTTTCAGCTTCCCATGCTCTGCCAGTGAGGAGGTGCACAAGGAGCTGGGAGGGGGCAGAGCCAGGACAGCTGACCCAGACTCGCCAAAGGGATATTCCATACCCTGTGACATCATGCTCTCCTTCTGGAGACTGCATATTCCAAATTACAGTCTGATTGTAAGCCCTCTCTATCAAGTGACCTGGAAGAATGATTTCACATGGGGCCCTGAGCAACGAGAAGCCTTTGGACAAATTAAACAGGAGATAGTTCATGCAGTAGCCCTTGGACCAGTCCGGGCAGGATAAGATGTAAAAAATGTGCTCTACACCGCAGCCAGGGAGAACAGCCCTACCTGGAGCCTCTGGCAGAGAGCACCAGGGGAGACTTGAGGTTGACCCTTAGGGTTTTGGAGTCAGGGATACAGAGGATCTGAGGCCCGCTATACTCCAACTGAAAGAAGAGATATTGGCAGCATATGAAGGGGTTCGAGCTGCTTTGGAAGTTGTTGGTACTGAAGCACAGCTCCTCCTGGCACCTCAGCTGCCGGTGCTGTGAATACCTGAACACTTCAGCTGCTTGGAGATTGTTATGCAACGAGCCTTTTATCGATTCCTTCTTTTTATGCTTTTCCATTTTACATAAGGTTCCCAAGCCCATATTGTGAAGCAAGTTTGCTCTACTCACCAGTGAATGTCCAGACTACTAAATGGTAGATTTTTTTTTTTTTTCTTGTTTTTTGATTTAGGAAACACCCTCAAATGGACGTATCTGACATTTCTAGTTCTTCTGATCATTCCTGGCTGTAACCACTGCAATATCTGTAAAACAGCCTACCAGAATGTTGATCTAATAATGGTATGGATATTCCATTACTTCTCATATTTAAACTAAAGACATGATTTTTAACATGTGGATGATGCCTGAAGAAGTATTGTACGTACAACACCACCAAAAACCACAACAAACTCTTGGGTAAGAAGTGCAATTGGCTCAAGCCCTATTTAACAACTTGCTGTTCTCACATAAGACAGTTCTTTTCGTCCTTGACGACTGTGGCTGTCCCAGAGCATCCAGGAGCAGGGCATGAGAAAGTGAGGAAGGCAAGTGAACTTACACTCAGTTTCCCTTCTAGCTCTTTGTCACCAGAAGGAGTGTGCAGGTTTGACTGAGCAATCTTTACCCCTCTTTAATGAGAAATAAAACATTGTGAAGTCAGGAGGCTTGAGAACTCGTGGAATTCTACTGGTTGCCTGGAGGGAATTTCAAGTACAAGCAACACAGATTTTATTCAGAGTTTTCCTAATTTAGGACTACATTGTGGAGTGGAATGCTAAGCACTGAGCTGTGCTTACGGAGCTGGAGGCAAATTGGAGTCTTGATGGAAAGGGATGAGAATGGCTAATACAATTTGAAAACTGTTACTCAGAAATTAATGTTTTTTCTTCCCTGTTCCCTGCTGCTGTTACCAAATCCCAGAAAGGTGCTTTTTAACAATAAAGACTGCAATGCATTTCATATATGTTAACAGTATCCCAGGGGATAGTGAGATGTCGCAGTGCTCCAAATAATAAGATACATATTGGAATGAAAAGAAGAGAGATGTAATTATTTAAGCAAACAGTCCAGTAGCTGGAAAATTCATCTGTCATCCAGCCCATTGTTGAGCCCTATCCCTCAGCTGAGGTAAAGTTGCATATTTCTGTTGACTTCAGTGGAATAAATCTTGTTTATTTCAGCTGTTAATTTGGCCTTTTACCCAAAGAACTGGGCTGTAAGTCAGTTAGCAGAAATGAGTATCTAATGGGAGGAGTACGGCAAATTGACAGGGACAAGTTTTCCCGAATATATGTAGAATGAAAATGGTCTTTTTACTAAGTTAAGCACCAATGATGCATGAATCTTGCGGCAGCTCTTAGGAATAGAGCTGTAAATCTCATTCTTTCTGAGTTTCAAGAAATACAATATCTGATCAATAAACTGACCAAACACTGATTATTTGTAGTGGAAAATTGCCTCCCTGGCTACTAAAATTGTGGAGCAAAGGTTGTTTCCAATCTGAGAAGGCACTTTATTATATGTGTAGCCCAAAGAACCAGATCAATCTCCTATCCCTAAAGTCAAGGAGCCTCATCTGGCCTGGAAACAGTGAGACGTAAAACTAGGTCTGTCTTCACAAGACCTGCCTTTATTTGGCCATGATAAGATGCATTCCTTAGAGCTTGATAACCATTTGTCTGCGCGGGGGTAGGAGACACAGTTAAACGCTACGTGTAGGCAGAATATTTCTATTCAATGCACAAATTCTCTAACGATTTCCCATCCAACACCAACAAAAAAAGGGCAAAAATTAAAGTACTTACAGGTGACTTAAATATGACTCTTTGTTATTTTGATGGTGATGGTCATGTTGATGATGGTATATTTCTTGAAGTTCATTTGCCCAGTTTCAAAGAGGAAATTGGATTTAAGATCATTCAAAGCTTCATCAAATGGAGAAGCTGTAAAATAAAAATTACTTCCTGCCACAGTTCTAATAAACTTCCCCTTCCTGCATCTCCTACCCTTCATGTATAACATTCCCCCTGTAGGTTCGTAATGATGATTTAATCTCCTTCCCTCTTGCTTTATGGGAGCCAGTAGCTGGAACTCTATTTAGATTGATTGTTCTTCACTTGTTATTAACAAGTGGCAAATTAATGGAGATGAACAAAAATGAAAGAGGAGATTCAAATTCAGTTTCCTCTGCACCACGGGGTTTTGATTTCAGACAGTTTATTCCTAATTTGAGTACAATGACAGTGAATTGATAAGATTCTGGGTGTGTTAGGATTCAGTGTGAAAGCTGATAAAGTATCTCATGACCTTTTGAGTTCAGATTTAATTATCCCCCCAAACAGCTCTTTATTCTTCCCTGCTGATGCTCCCCTTGGCCTCTTTCCCCTTCACTTGGAAAACTTCACAGAGGTTGGCTAGATTGCAACGAAGAGTGCTATAATTATTCCTTATATGTCAGTAGTAGCTTTTGCAATTGTTCCATAACTGGCACTCCAGACAATTCCTCTGCTGTTCTCAGTAGAATAGATTGGACATATCAGTTTATACAAAATTTTTAAATGTTTCTCTTTCCTCCAGGATGGTAAAAATTTCCTGTAGTAGTTTTCTGGCGGAGGGCAGGGACTTGAGGGAGCTCTGTTCCCAACTCTACTGTTGATGCACCGGGAAGAAGCCAAGAAACTTGCATCTCTGCGTACTTCCTTGGGGGGCAGGAGGAGAAGCCTCTTGTGGGGCTGTGGGAGCCGGCCCCAGGGCTGTCTTCCAGTCCCCGTGTGCTTCCACAGGAACCTGGGGCAATCTCCCTGTCTTTTGCTCCTGGCAACATCAAAGCTGACACATTTGAGCAGCTTCCTCCAAGCGATGCCCAGTAACATGTACTGCTATTGAAACATATATATTGTGGTTTTGCAGTACCTGCAAACAAAACTGTGCTGAAACCAAACGCCGCCATCCACACTGCTGCGGCAGGGGAGCAAGAGAGAGCGTCGACCACATACAACAGAGCTTAGCTACATGGCCAAGCAACTGCTGAAGACCATTTAGGTAATAAGTGGCTGAGGAGTGCCTAGAAGACTCTAAAGAATCAAATAAAGAATGGGCTTGTTTGCCAAAGATGTCTATTATATTATTTTCATTATTAGCATTAGTATTTTTTTTAATGGCTGTAACCAAAATAATAGGTTTTTTGCACCACATTTGAAAATGTGACCCCTTCCAGAGCAGCACTATTTCAATTTTTGGCTTGACAGTCTGCTTAGAAAAAAGCTCAGTGAAGAGCTTTTTTCTGGTCCTTTCCTCATGAAAGGAATACTGCAATTTTGAACGTAAGGAGTGAGCAAAATACCGCACCTTCCAGGGTGGTGGTGTGCTTCGAATGGGATGGATTTCAGCCTCTCACTAGATTTTCATATTTCCTTTCAGATTGCTCCAGCCACTTCTTCTTAATCACAAATTTGAAAGCTCCCCCTTTTCCTTGAATAAGGAGGGGGGCAATGAACTCCTTGATTTCTATGGGGAAATAATGTTTGTGGATGCTTTTGCAATACCCACGCCACTTTTAAGTCAGCCTCTCATGCTAACTGTTGGTACTCAGGTGCTAGCAAGGAGGTTTTAATAAGATGTAACAGCTCTTGAAAGAAGACTTTTTCAGATTTAGGAAAAGAGTATAAAAGTGATCGTTAGAGAAGCAGCTCATTTCTGTCCTAGCTCGCTTTAAATATAAACATGTGATTCACAAGGCCTTCTTACGGGGGCTATAATCATAGCATGGAACCTGTTATAATACCTGTACATCTAATGAAAGATTTCCAGCCTGACTGACCATTTCCAGGGTCTTTCTAATCCAGCTCCATTAAAACAGTGAGGATCAAGACCGTGGCAGAAAGCATTAGATGAAGACGACAAAATGTAATTCAATTAGAAAGCAAACATTACTATCTTGCTTACAGCAAAGATGAATGCACAGCAAGTGAAGTGTTGGAGAATACCAAAAAATTCAGGAAACTTACTTTTCAATCACTGTTGCTGGAGCAAGATACTGAGGTAGAAGCTTCAATCCAAAAACGTCCTCAGATATCTTGCAGGAATGATTCAGCTGAATGTTACCCCCAATATCACTTTTCTACCTCTCACAGCTGTGAGATTATAATGGATTGTGTGGGTACTCTTTATCTGGAAGGTAAGAAAATTAAAATGTTTATTGATGGAATGGAATTAACAGTAATAGTTGAAACTCAAGCTGAGTGCAAGGAATTCATTAGATCCCCAAGATACTGGCTGTGCTATAAAAGGCAGATGCAGTTCCATGCTGATAGATATAAGATAAAGCACATAGGAATACATACGTATACCATCATGGGCTCTAAATGAGCTATTGCCATCAAGAAGGAGATCTTGGAGCCATTTTGTATAGTTCTCTGGTGGTCAACATGCAAGCAGAAAGTTACAAATTGTTGGGAAAAGAATAGGGAATAAAGCAGGAAACTTCTTAATGTCACTGTTTTGTACACTTGTATATCTGGGACTGTGTCTACACACCTCAAAATCAGTGGAGTAAAACATCAGAGGAGAACTGAAAAATGGGAAAAGAAAAATGTCAGCTACTGTGAGAAGTAGGAGTGATTTTGATCAGAGGAGAGACCAAATACCCCAGAGTCCCTTAGCCTGAAAAAGAGAAACCTGAAGGGTTATATATTTAGGCTTTTTAGCATTGGAAATGTAGCAGAGACAGTGAGATGAGGTGACCATTCATAACTAATCATAACACAAGCGCTAAAAGACACCAAGAAAAATTATAAGGCTGTTTTATAGAATAAACAAAGTATACATGAGAGGAAGGATCACTCTGTATTTGCACTTATCTTAAAATATTTCTAAGTGCCTGCTCCTGGCTATTGCCAAAGGAAAGGTGAGTGAGGGAGCTGGATCTTAGGATAGAGACGTAATAGGCCATTCTTATATTCTTTAGCTGCTTGCATCCATGCTCTTCAAGTAGGTAAATCTCAGTATGTCCAAGGGGTGTTTAACATACGGTCTTAAGGCTCTTCAGCACTCACATTCCTTTAAGGTTTTTGGCTACCTCATAAATACAGCAGCAGGTCCTAACTAGTCTCCAAACATAATACACAAGCCTTCTAAGCTGGTTTAGCTTGATTTATTGGAAAAACACATAACACCAGGTAAGACTACTGCTCACACATTGTGTGATGCACCTGGCTAGGAACAATGCCAGATATATGTCTCAGCAGACTTCGTGGCAAAATTGAATGAAAGAATGAAGCATCAAATGTATCAAATTCACTCTAATGTACATTATTCTGCAATAAAAACTAAGAGATTTTATGTATCATGGAGTAATATGTATAGTGGGTTTCTTTTCCTATGAGAGATGCTGGAGTCATTACATATATTAGATAGTGTGTATATATATTATATAGTATATGTATTATATAGCTCGTTCTGAACTCTGAAAATATTAGCTTACGTTCTTTGGAAATGCCATTGTTCAGCTTCACTATTTCTTTTCTTTTTCTCTCTCTTTTTTTTTTTTGATCCTGATGTTTTTGTTTCTGCTCTGTGGTTAGCCTCTGTAGCGCCCTTGACATGACACTCTAAGAACAGATGTCTGAACTCGATAAATATGCTGTAATTGAGTGTTAATAGAAAAAATATACATGGGCTTTATGACAGGCTTGTCAAGGAAACTGCGACAAGCTTTCCTGTCTTGGCATCTTGATATCAGATTCCTAATGCTTAATTCATTTTCCTTTTCTTAACATGAGACTAAATTGTATATATGACCAATTCAGTTCTTCTGCCAGCATTAATATGGACTACATGCACACTGAAGTAGGTAGATCATATGCTCTAATTTATCCAAAGCAATGAGCACATTGTGCTGGGAGCAGAAAAACCCTCAGCGGTAGAGAGCTAGTGATCCTCAGTTGGGTTTGCTTGGAACAGAGAGGCAACCTTTGCTGGGGTCCTTCTGCGGGCAGAGCTGCACCCGCTGCCTCATAGGCTTTAGCAGAAGGGTGGTTTCAAAAGCTCAGTGCAGCTGTGCCTCCATCCAGCACAGCTGTTTGCAAAGGGACTCTCTATCAATGTCTTTCACATCATTCCCCCATAAACAGCACCCATTTTGCATAAGCCTGTGCAAAAGAGCTTACCAAGGTCACGTTCTCATAGGATGCCCACTTTGGAGGCAAAGCCAACCGAGGGACCTGCTCTCCCCTCCTCACCTCTCTCCTCTGCCTGCTTAGTCATGTCCCAGATTTCTGTCTCAGCTGAGATAGGTCAAGCACTTTGGGGGCTGTCCTGGAAGCCAGATGACCAAAACAGCTCAGTTTAGAACAAATCCCTTCAAATGTTTAATTCTGGAAAGCTTTAAACACAACCTTCAAGGAATTGTCCCAGCACAGCTGAGGGGGCAGCCAGCTGGGGAGCAAGGGGAAGGCATGGACGGCTGGGGGTAGTAAGGGGAAAAGACAGGCAAACTTTTAAAGCTGGTCTACAGCTAAAGCTAATATCTGGCTGAACTACACCTGATCGTTGCAGGATTAAGCCAGCAGCACATTCCTGTTCTTTGAAGTGAGGGAGAGTCACAAAGATAATTATACTTCAAAGAAGTAATTCTTCCTTGAGCTTCTCTTGTAACAGCGCGGTTTCGCTGCTGCCGCTCGCACTGGGCTCTCGTGGAGGCAGCGGCTGTTCCTCACAGTGCCCCACTGCGTGTAGGAACTGAGGTGTGGGTTGATTTTTCTGTGGGAGCCCCCCGGCAGGTTCGGTGTGGGGGCAGGCAGAGCATCGCAGTGGTGCTGCCCGCATCGCCTGTGCCAGCGGCTGAGGGGATCAGCTGGTTCTGCTGCCATCCCCAAGGCATGGGTCAGGATGAGCTCCCACACGTGCCCCCCTGCAGCTGCTCGGGGCAAGGTCCTCCACCCCACCCCAGGATGGCAAACCTCTCCTAGACATATACTTCACTCTCCATCTCAGACCTAGCCTTTCCTCCTCATTCTCTCCATCCCTGTTTCCTTTCTCTGCTTATTCTCTGCTCCCCTCCTTTCCTGTAAGACCTGGAACATGATCGTCCCACCTGGTGCAGCACTGGTAAAGCCTCAGCCAGAGCACCACACCCTGTGTCAGGTGAGAGCCCAAGGGAAGCAGCAATGTTGATGAGAGATCTACAAAACCAGCCACAAAGAAAAAAATGAGGTCGTTTAGCCTAAGAAGGAGAAGGATGTAGTGGCAATGTGACATCCCTCTTCAAATATATGAAAGGATGCTGCAAGAAGAAAGCAATAATCTGTTCCTAATGGCCATGGTGGAAAGACCTGACCTGCACCCAGCCTCATGGGCGCTTTGCTGTGGAGGACAAGAAAGGCCTGAGACACACAGCCTGGAGGAGAAGGGGAGAGATGTCCCATGCAGAATCTCTTCTTTGTAATTTTTAAGAACAGACCCATGCAAATGGTCCCTCAGGCCCCTGAGATGCCGACATCCTGGAGCACCTTCATCCGCATGTCCTCACCGTTAGAGGAGCAAACAGTTAGTCCTACAGCCTCTGGTGACAGACCTCACACGGGAGGAAGGTTTGGAACGAGGGCTGGTCGGTTATTTGGCGTCTCTGCCTCAGTGCCACACACATTTCATTTAAACCCAGATCAACAGTCATATTGTGGGTCTTCGTTCTGTTCAGTCACCCAGAGTCCTCTACCCTCTCTTCACGGGAGTTTAAACCAGGCACCGCTCGGCCAGCCTCTGCATGCCAAATTTAATGATGAGGGAGAAATCATCCTGACAAAATGTGTACACAGTGCCCCACACTAAATCACACAGACTAAATCACACACTCTGCCAGCCATGCTCAGGATGAAAAGTAATTCACTTCATGAACACTCCCCTTGATTTAAATAGAGGAGTATGCCAGCTATTTTTAATTTACGAGTCCCCCACGCTGCTGCCGGTAGCCACTGTTTGTGGTATATTGTTGTGATGCACTAAGCGTATATTAAAGCTTCCCAGCACATCCTATAACATAAATTTTCTGTCCGTGATGTTTGTAACTTTGACAGCCATCAGTTGTGTGGGGTCTAAAACTTGCTATTCTTCTTTTCATCAGACTGAATTTCAGCAAATTTATATTTGTGACTAGGAGGTTGTAATCGTCACTTATTTTTGCAGGATACACTGGTGGCATAAACAGCATTTATAATAGTCTAACCACACTAATAATATAACCATGTTCTGTATTTAAGAAAGCTAGAAGGTGAGTTCCCATGTCAGAGGTATGTATTTTTTTTGCCGTTTCAGCTGCTAGTCTATATAATGGTGTCCTCAGCAAACGTTTGCTTGTTAAGGACTGCATCTCAATTAACCTGAATGGTTTTCAAATTGAAACAGAAAAAGAAGTGCATGAAGAGGCCACCTATAAGCAATTCAGAGTGAATTGCTGCAATTTATTGCCAGCTTGAAACTCTGAGATGGACCAATGGTAAATCACTGCATTCTGAAACCAAGAAAATATGATCCACGATTTTTTCCCTCCCTGTTGAATTTGAAGATAAAACAACCTAGCTTCTGAATACATGAGTAAGTTGTTCTACAACCACAGAACGTTTTTAGCTTGTAAAGACAAAGCAGTGCTGTGTGATTTTGTCCGTATGCTCATAGCCCCCATCTTGAATCAAGGGCTCAGTCTCTTTAGAGACTCTCTTTATGGGAACCTAGCCTATGCTGAGCTGAAGACTCAGTGTGTTCCCTCACCAAAGCGGCAGGAACTCTTCCTGCCAGAGCAGTAAAAACGTAGCTGCCTGGCCACAGCACTAGGTAAGATTCGCTCCAGCAGAATAGACGGAGGTTCCTCTGGTGAGCTGAGTCTGCCCAGTGGAAGCTGACTCTCAGAGAAAGTCGCAAAGGGCATCACCAGACTAACTGAAATAACTCAATCCCCATAGGACAGTCTCACACCCCGGAGGGTCTCATCTTCACCCCTAATAACAAGAAACACCCTTCAGCCATAAAACAGTTTCTTCACAGGGTCTTGCTGTGTTCTTGGCTCTCATCATATGCTGTGACAAGCAGTCCCGTGAGTGCATAAAAGCCACGAGTGAAGGGCATGCAGGACCACCAGAGCAGGGCAGCCCCTACTGAAGGGGACCTGGGAGGAGCAGCTGGCTCAGTAGCTCCATTCCAATAAGCAAAGTGTGATCAAAACATGCAAGCAATTGCTGTCTTTTTTGAGTTTGAAGTTGGGCAGAATAATAATGCTCTAATGTAACTGTTACACAACTTTCATTATTGTTAAATTAGGAGAAGGAAAGCATGTCAAAATCAGAAATGTAAAGCTATGAATTCTGTAGCAACCAGAACTGCACTAAACATGTTAGAACGTCTCAAAATAAATCTTTAATCTAAAAGGCTTCTTATCTGGAAGCCTATGAATCTAAGTTTTTGCACATTAGCTGTGGCCAAGTTTCACATTGCCTGATATTACATGAATTGCAGGAAGTCTGTTTTCAAACTGTGGCTTTACATCCAAGCTTTGCAGATGAGTCAGGAAGGAGTGCCTGAGTCCTAAACTCAGGAGAACTGGACCACCATCAAACATGAAACAAAATACGCGTACCATATTCAACATACAGCACGCAGCCCTGCATGCATGCAGTGGAGACCTCTTAGGTGGGGTCAAACCGGAATTTCCTGACTTTGTTAAGAAGTGCGTGCTCACCCATGGAACTTCGTTAATAACTTTTGTGCTTTCAAGAACAAATTGCCACAAAGTGAGAGATCAATTTTCCCTGACGATGGGACAGCTTTTCTTGAGCTGTAGCAGTACATTTGCTCCACAGGTCTTTCTTGGTCAGAGAATCCTGCTCACTAAAGACGTCCAGACTATCAGTTGGGTAAAATTCAACCCTCATTCTCTGGGATCCTAAGGAACGTAATTTTTTTGGATGACAAGACACTGGTGTTTATTGTGAGTTATTCCCTGACTTCCTCCTTCACTTTCCCAAAAGACTAACAGATCCTTGTGTTGAATGGGACCTACGTTATGTGACTGCTTTGGAAGTGCTCTGCACTGCAGTCTACTCGCTTCACGTTTGCTCCAGTTGCGCAGAGTTAAGGCGAAGGAGACGGTTAGGCGGCGTGAGCAGGAAATGAGATAATAACAAAGATGAAATATGACTTGAGGAAATTCCAGAAGTCCTTGAGGAAACAATGGGGAAGATATTAGTTAAGGAATGCCTATTTGTCTGGCTCCAGTCAGGTTAGCAAATAAACCCCAAACCTTGATGTTTCATATCTAGGCAGGAGAAAGGAGAGAGTGCAAGTGGCCGTGGCTAGAAATGAATGTCTGATAATGAGAGAAACACAGGTACCATTGGGTGGGATGTGACTTTCAAAGAACAAAGATTCAGGGAATTTGCCTAAGGCAATGAGCTAATGTGCACTAGGCATATACACTTTTTATTGCTGGGATATTTTCTTCTGTTTGTTTTTTTTTAATATATATTTAAAAGTGTAGGTGATGACTTTGTTTGGAAGTGATTTTTTAGCCCCACTCTCAGCCACTGTTCAGACACTCTTGAGAACAAGTTTCCAGCAGTGGTGGGAGCTGAAGAACCAATTATGCTCCCACAGCTGGAACTGTCTGTGGAGTGGCACTGAGGGTGTTTGAACCTTTGGATTGTAATTGAGCATGGACACAGCAATGAATGAGGATGGTTTTGACACAAGCAAAATGCACTCCATTCATCCTGAATACTACTCCTCAGTGCTGCTCCTGAAGACCCTCCGATCATGCCGAGTACTCCTTGCTTTGTAACTATCACGCCCTACTTCATGTTTAATTTCTGTCCTCACCATCTTTCTGTCTGGAATTAAGTAAAGGAAAGGAATTGCCCTCCATGGGGTTTAGTGCATAATCCTAAACTGCACAGCAAGGAACCGACGTTTAGGAGTCATAGACAAAACATGACCTTTCTAGGTGATCAGCTGTGGGCACAAAAGAAACTTGGGTTGTTGAGGAGCAGTTTGTAATTCTAGAATTGCTATTTCCCCTGCACTCGTGTTGCTGATTTCAGCAAAGTTTTGAGACACAGTTAAACCTGATGAATGTATCTACGCTTCTGGGCGAAAAGAAAATAACTTCAAGTCAAATCTGGTATTTGCTGGAACTGATCACACTGGAAATTTCTGGCCCCAGAGCAGTGCAGATAGCTCCTTTCCCAACCAGTGAGGCATCTGTTTGTATTGTTTCCAGGTCTGGGCAAATGACTTACTGGGTTTTGTATCGCTTATGAAATTTTCCATCTATATTTCTGCCTATGAAATACATTCTTAAAGACATAGGCAGATGTGGGCACAACTATGCCTCCACTATGTGATAGTACATAATGACATATAGCCGCTTCTAATTTTTATTAAAACTCACTACATTACATTGAAAAACACTTACAAAAAACACTACCAAACAAGACAGAGGGGAACACCAATCCTATTTTAGCTAAGCTTTTTTTCTGCTCCGCTTTTTTCCCCTCCATGTTGCACATCACTAACATTTCTAACAGCAGTTGAAGCAGAATGATTAGATTCCCCCTCCCACTTTGCTTCCCCCTCTCATCTTCTCTCCTTTATCCTTTCTCTAGAATTGCAAATCTTGTTCACCCTAAAAAACATAACTCCTTTCTATCAGTGTCTAAGGTCCAGAAACTCGGAGCATTCTACCTTCTTGCTGAAATAACCCCTCTGTTACTGTCGGTGAGCGAGGCATTGTAGCAGCCAGGCTCTGGATCCACTATAGGGAGTGGATTCTTTCCTCTTTCCCACTGTTGCAAACTGGGAAGATACTTCACTGATTTTGCTGAAGTGAGAGAAAAATCAAGCACCACATTCACTATTCAGCACAGATCATCTACTGTCTATTATGAGCTGAAAATACCATTATAGGAAGCATTAAGATGGCATAGCTACTAGTAATGAGCATCTGTGTATCTCTATTATATTGGTTTTTAGATAACAAGGCATAGTGAATGCAAAGGGCCTCACCCAGGCTGCCAAAAAAAAAAGAAGAGAGAAAGAGAAAAAAAGAAAACCCTGCCCTACATAGTTCTTTTTCTTCTTGAAGGCTGTTAATGAAAAGGGGAAAAAAATAACACTTGAAATGAAAGACGCGGAGGATCTGCTTGTCCTCGCGCACATTCCCTGTGTGCTGAAGCCTGTAACAATGAAGGGAAATGATAGCGGAGAGCAGCATTGCCCTCCCTCAGACTGAGAAACTTTCACTGCAAAAGCATTTTAAAAGAATAACCCAGAGTACAGTAATTAAAGCTGATTCGGCTTCTCAAAAGACTGCTTCAAGCTTTTGTGCTGAACCTTCACAAATTCCACAGGGCTTTATTATTAATTGTGCTCTCCCTGCCCCCCCCCCCGCTCTCTTTGGGATGTTTCTGCTGTCACAGGTTCAGTATTTCTCACAGGCTTTCTGTACATAACTGAGACTTGTCAGGAGAGGGAAGTGTTTTTCCAAGCATTTTTCCCCTTTGTCCTCCCTCTCTTGTGCCTTGTTCCCTTGGTAATTTTTTGTTTGCTTGCTTTTTAATTTTCTTCTACATTTTCTTTCAAAGAGTCTCTGGTGGAAAGGAATGACATGGGGCTGGACGCCTTTCTTTCACCACTCTCAGATCATATGTCAAACCCACCTGGGATCATTGCTCCCGAGCCTCTGAACAACCGATCTCTCACGGGAGCTGGTAGATTCGCTCCTGTCCCAAGGCAGGCAGCCATGAATGCAGCTGTGGGTGCAACACACATCTGGCCTTGGATCCAGATTCCTCCAGACATCAGGAGGGATAGATACAGAATTTAAAGGCTGCTGCTGGACAAGGGAATCTGGGTTGGGAAGCAACCTGTGCAAGAGGGGGAATCAACCCTTCAGGCTGGAATTTCTCTTGCAGCCATTTCTCTTATGTTTCTCTGTGTTGTTTTGTGGTTGGTGGGTTTTTTTTAACTTGGAGAAATGAAAGGCTAATTTTTGTACAGATTGAAAGGCAGGCTGCCTAGCCTGGAATAAAAGTGAAAGGCAGCATTCTTTATTATTGTCAAAGGGAGTGTAACATGAATGGTTGAGACCAACTGTCATTTAAAGGATAGCCCTAAGTTTCCAAACACACTGTTGCTACTTTCCAGATAAAAGTCCACTGCTAATATTTTTATATTTATATATGCTTATAATAGCTTAAAAGCATGGAAAAGAAACAGATTCCAATTTGACTGGGGCATTTGCTTCTTTAACACTGTCTTCTGCCACATTTGCTTCTTTAACACATGACATTCATTGCTCAAGGACAGCCAGCAGACCACCTGGCAGAGCTAGCAAATCTGCCACAGCACTTCATAGATTTCAGCCAAACAAACAGGGTAGATTAAAAAGAAGAGGACTTGACTGTGGACTGCAGTCCTTTTCCTCTGAGGAAGAACTGTTTAAATCAAAAGAAACAGAAAGTCCCTTTGCCATCAAACATATTGATTCATCCATCTAATTGACCTGACTAGTATCTGACTCTGCTTCAGGAGGAGGCTTCCATTCATGGACAAAAAATGAACTTGTATTATCATCACCTGCTTGTCTTTGTTGGGAAAGTCAATGGTTCTCTAGATTCTATAGATTTATTCAGCCAAATGTAGGTGTGCACATATAGGCATCCACTGGTGACCTAGTCATCTGTCCTTCCTTTATGATCAATAAGAGAAGACATTTCTCCTGCACTTTTCTTCATTTTAAAACAAATATCAAACAAAGTTCAGCTAGATCATGCCCTAGAAGTGCCTGTTTGTTCCCATTAACTCCTCAGAGAGGTAGGGTGACCAGTTTAGATGATAGATTAAAAAATGAATGTCACTCCCTATCTTCAAGAGGGGCAGGAGGGAGGATTTGAGAAACCATGGGCTGCTGAGCCTCACCTTGACCCCTGAGAAGGTGATGGAACAAATAACCCTGGAAACTATTTCCAAATGTGTTAATGACAGGAAGGTTACTGGGAGTAGTCAGCATGGATTTATGAAGGGGAAATCATGCCTGACCAACCTGATCGCCTTCTGTGATAAGATGACACTGACTCCTGTAACATCCTCATAGATAAACTGATGAAGTACGGACCAAATAACGGGGCAGTAAAGACACAGCCAGACTCTTCTCAGTTGTGCTCATTGAAAGGACAACAGGCAAAAGGCACAAACTGATATGCAGTAAATTCCTTCTAAACATAACAAAAACTTTTTTACTATGGTGGTGATCAAACACTGGGACAGGTTGCCCAGAAAGGCTGCTGGGCTTCAGTCCTTGGAGATACTCAAAGCCTGGCTGGACAGTCCTGGGCAATCTGTTCTAGTTGACTCTAGCTTAAGCAGGGAGATTGGACTAGGTGATTTTGGTGGGTTCACCTTGGCTGGCTGCTAGATGCCCACCCAGTTGCTCTCTCACTCCCCCTCCTCAACAGGAGAGGGAGACAAAACGGAGAAGAAGAGCTTGTGGGTGGGGGTAAAGACAGGGAGATCACTTACCAGTTACTGTCACGGGCAAAACAGACTCGACTGGGAGAAAATTAATTTAATTTCTTGCAAATTAAAATAGATTTGGGTAGTAAGAAACATAAGCAAAACCTAAACCACCTTCACCTAAACCCACCTTCTGCTGCTGCTCCCTCCTTGGCTTCCTCCTCCTCTGCCTCTGCCGCCTCCGGCCCTTTCGGAGACCTGTTTCCCCCCGGCGCCCCCAGCTTGGCTGAGGGGCTCAGCTGTGTCCTGCGGTGGGGCCCTTGGAGCCGGCTGGGACCGGCTGGGACCGGCTGTGTCCGGCACGGGGCAGCCCCGGCCTCTCCCCACAGAGGCTCCCTGCAGCCCCGCTGCCAGCGCCTGGGCACGGACACGCAATGATCTCAGAGGTCCCTTCCAAACTCAGCTACTCCATGATGCAGTGGTCTTGTGATACAGCAGTCGATGCTGCCTATGGAGGTGCCAGGTTCTTGTCATCTGCTCCCTCGTTATGGTTTACCTGTCGAGCCACGGTGTTGTCCTCCTCTCCTTCCTGCAGAACCCACAAGTTCCAGCAGATGCACCTACGACCAGCTTGCTGCAAGAAGCTTGCAAATCCTCAGCTACTCTTGAAATGTAAATCATTTTAATTTGCTTGAATCAGAGGCAAATTTCTTTTCTCTCCAGTTTAAACCAAATCCTTCAATACAATTTTAATCTTCGTAACAGAAAATGAGAACACAATTACCACCGCACAGCTCTTTCTTGCTCTTACTTTTCTATTGTTTGCAAAATTATTTGAAAATTCCTTTTCTTTCCCAATATACACTAGTAAAAGAATCTATGTTAATGTCAAGGCAGAAATGTCATTTTCTTTTCTCCCAGACAGCATGTTTTTCATTGACTAACCTACCAATGATTGACCCAAATGAAACTGTAAATTGTAAGAGTGATGTGATATGTTTTAAAAATCCAAAGACGTCAAACATATTAAAATGTGGTTTGTTTATTTGTTTATCCAAAACCAACATGCTACTAGAGGACAAGCAAATTCTGGGAATAAAATCCTGAGTCTTTCTCCAGGTCATTTGTTTCAGCTCCGCTGTAGTGGACTCACACCAATGCTCTCATTGACTGCAAGCTCTGCACCCAGGAGTGTTTAAAAAAACCAGAGTACCAAAGTGGGTGGCAATGCCTTGGACTCTTCCCGGCTGTGAGCATGTACAATATAATTTGGTTTATTTTTAAAAAATTGACTTCAGGACTATCACCTTAAGATCATGAGATCTGGAGTGTTTATTGGTCTGACAGGTGTTGGCCAGGAAGACCCAAACCCGCGTTAGCATCACATAGATGTGACTGGGTTTGTGCATAGCATCATTGACAGTAAGTCCAAGAGAGAATAAAAGTCAGAGGTGAAGTTGGGTATATGTGGGGCTAAATAGAGTTTGTTCATGCCTGAAGTTAATATAGTATTTTCTCACTTGTCTCTAGAAGATACCACCGAGCAGGAGAGTTTAACTAGTTTTTAATTTACCCTTTTTTTTTTTCTAATTCTCAAGGCCCAGAGGAAAGGCAGACTACTGTAAAGTGAAAGGAACTTGAATAATTTCTTCTGTTTCATGATGCCCTCCCCAGGGAATCTGCCCCCGTCCCTTCCCTAGCCTACCTCATTTTGAGACCTGGGGCTCCCAGATGCTCAGAAAGGCACTCCAAGAAAAATATTAATTCCCATTGTGCCTGGGTAGAAAATAGCATCCTGTGTTCTCAGGAGCAGACCTGGCTACGTGGACCAGCCGCTGCAACCTCTAGGCTTCAGTACCGAGAGTCACGACAGCGATGAAACGCTGCCTGCTAGAGCTTCAGCTGGTACAGACCGCAGGAGCCCATCGCGCTTTGTCTCATGGGTCACTTCCTCCACACAAACTTCTGCCCCTTTCCCAGCTCCCCGGCAGCTGTGGGGTCCGTTTCCGTGTCTCCAGAGCGGAGTTTGTGCCCGACATTCCAGCAGGGCTTGTTGCTTCTGAGCAGTCACTTAGGCTAAAATAAAAATGAATTCCAAAGTGACAAGATAGCTCTAGACACACCAGTGAACTAGAAATAAGCGGAAAGGTCAGTAAAATAGTCTTCTGCTGAATCAGAATGTCTGTTATTAAAGAATACATGGAAATGGAGCAATAGTTAATGCTTTGCCATTGCACAATATATTCTGCTGAATTCCTTATCTCATTAGCACACTGAATAGGCATTTGAGGTAGGGATGTGCCCAAAGACTCATTCTCAGCAAAAATCAAATAAAGGAAAAGTACAAATAAAAATGTCCCAAAACCCAAAGACACAAAAGTTTCTTAAAAATCCTTTTATTTCTCTTTTTTTCTAACTTCAGATCATAATCTTTAGGAGCAACATTTTGCAAATTTCCTGTGGCCTAGAAGCATTATTAATGGAGCACTGAAATGTTCTTTTGAACACGCACAAAGTGCCAGACTGTTAAAATCAGATCATTTCAATTACTACTGCATTTTCCCCTTTTTCGTACTACAGCATGGACATCATTTGAACAGACAATATTTTATGAACTGACCCACTTAGAGACAACACCAGGCAATGTTTGAAGCTGGTATTCTGACCTGGCACATACTTGCAAGTGTTGGTGTCTATTCTAATAGCTCTCTACATCTACTGAAGTCACTTTGCAATAGAAATGGGCAAGAAAGGCAAGGCTGAACGTGATAAAATGCCTCTGTAAGCACAATGCGTAGCTCAGTATACTATTGTGCCCCATCCCTTAACACAAAACTTAATGCCAATGGCTCCAGATGCTGTCAAAAGAATTGAGAACAAGAAGGCTGGAAAGGTTTATTAGGAAAATGGCCCTAATGAGAGGGTGACTAAACCATGGCTTGGGTTTCCTCTCCCTTCCTTGGTAGATCTTAAGTCTTCCTAGAGACACCCCTTCTTTGTGTCCCACTTTCCCACCTGGAACATGTGGATCACAGCACAGTCCTCCCCTCTGGAGCAATGACGGCAAAGTTTTCAAAAACGATTGTAATGATGGGATTGGGAAAATACCTGTAACAATCAGGAAGGGGCCGGGGAGGGGGGTGTAGCAGGTATGCTGTATTTCTTCATCAGGTGCTTCAGCCTCGGAGGAAGGAAAGGATTCTCCTAAGAAATCTTTAGCTGCCCTGCTGGAAGCACAACCGCTCCAGTGTTTGTCTGAGGGCAACGTGCAGGCTAGCTGCTGTCAGAAGCTCTGCTAGTTGCTTAGACAGCACTTGAGATATGAAAGATGCCCAAGCACTGAATCATACTACAATTATAACAAGCTGCTGAGCTGTTCCAGAAAACATCTCTGTTTCAAACCATCAGTTTTTACGTATTTGGAGTAAATTTTACTCTAACGAGCTTGTTCATCTAACAGGCTGGAAAATCTAGTAGGAACTGCCAATTTGTACACATTTGTCACTAAAAGAATTCTCGGACACTGTGGAGCTTTCTACAGCTGTGTAGCCATTCATGTCACCTCGTAGTCACTCTCTGAGGATGGACATTAGACCCATCACAGCCAGCCTCAAAATTATGGTTAGTGTTATGGTTTGTAGTGGCTAGCAAAATTGTCAATATCCAAGCCTGCATTGTGCTAGGGCTGTCCAAAACCAGACAGAAAGATGTCTCCTCTCCCAAAAAGCAACAATCTTCATGTATGGAATGAAAAGTCACCATCTGGATACAGGAGATAGACCAATAAAGTCAGAGCCAGGTCTTGGTGGATGAGTGTCACTAGTGAAAGGGCAGTGTGGGCCCAGGCTCCAAGATGCACCTCACTGGAACGGGTGAAAAATGTTATGAGACTTGGATCACTAATTAATTAATAATCTCCATTTCAGGTTCCCCAGAAAGTGCAGATCTCTTTGCATCCTCTACATTTGCTGTGTGGTTATGTCTGTAAGTGAAATCTGTCCAGTAGGGCCAGATCTGATCTCTGGCTCTCTGGCTTTCTCTGATCTCTGGCTAGAAGGTGGCTGCACAGCCATGTGAGTTTCCCAACACGGGTCCTGGTGAGATAGGAATAATGTTTCCTCAAATGCACAAAAGTGTGCTACAAGTTAGACAAAAACATTTTTTTTTCCTTTACGCAAGGTGAATTCCTCATTCACTGGTAGAAGAGAACGATTTGCTCAGTGATTTGATGCTTCTTGACTGTTTAGTTACCTTGTGGACTTAAACAGGATGTAATTTCCATCCAAGCTATTCCACTTCAGTGTAAGGAAAAACTCTACAACATAGGACTTTGAAAACCAGTATTCTCTCCATTTTTGGCAGTTTCCATTCCAAGCCATTGGGGTCTCAGGAACTAATGCCAAATATCACTGTCAAATACTGTCCTCCCACTGCTGCAGATAGGAAGCAGAGACAAAGGATGTTGCTCCATTCTGCCTTCTGATAAATAAAGGGTTATTTACCTAATTGTACCTTTCCAATGGCAGGAAAAAAATAGGAGCAGGATGATCATATCACCTTCATCCTGGTAGTTCTTGACTGGAAGTCTAAGGTTTAACAACATTAGAAGGTTATCCCAAAGTCAGCAACCAGTTTATCAGTACGTAGTCATTTATTGAACATGGGATCAATTTGATGACCCCAGAAATTATTGCTTTGGGATCTATTTTTGGTAGTTTGATTAAACTTACTTAAGGATGACAAGAATGGAAATTAATAAAGCTAGTGTTCCAGAGGGGACTCTGTAGTATTATACCATTTTTCAGCACAGCAGCAAAAGTACTTGTAATCTATCCATAAAGTCAATTAAAGCAAAATGCAAGACCTTCAATTGTTTTTATGTAGTTTACTTCTCTACATTGTTTTTGTGCTTTGTAATATCATGTTTTTCCAGGTTTGTTAACTAAGTATGGTCAAAAAGAAAAAGCTAGATCTTGAAATTCCTCAGATGGATTAAAAATAATGAGAGTTTTAAATATATATTCTTTTTAATTGCCTTTTGAGCTGTTAGAATTTAGGATTTTGATCCTTTAGGATTCAGTATTTAATGTTTCCCACTGCAAGCAAGAACTATAATTCCCAAGAATTCCCAGGACTCCAGGAGACAGAGCTTCTGTTACCAAGCACCAAATAAGGTGAGAATACAAATGGTGTCAGGACTGTGGTGGGCAAACATTTCTACCAGTGGAGGCTTCATGCCTCTGTAACCTGAGAATTGCAGACAAGAAAATTTTGGTGTCTCATGCTGCAGAAAAAGAGAATTTCACAGGATTCTGACCATTGAAAAGAAGTCACCCACATATTCAGAAGTGGCCTTATTTTCATCACCATTGTTTGCTTTATTTCTCTATGAATGTGACTGTAAATAGTGAACATCTGTACCTTATGTTTTATCCCTGTTTTCGTAATATATTTGAGGAGATTTAGAAATTGCAGTTGGGTGAATCCTTGCTGGTATTAGGCCTTAGCTCTAGAGTGGTGCTGAGAAGTAGCTTAAAGCCTTAGTTTTATTGAGACCTTGGTTTTGTTCATGAGAACTACGCATTAAAACCCACAGTTTTAATAGAAACTTGGGAGCAAATTGCCATGTTGCTTCAAACCTGTTAAAGTGTAATCTCATCTAGCTGCAAGGACTGCTTGTCCACAGCCTGACAGCTTTGCTTCTCAGATTGCTTTGGACTTGTCCATTTTCTCTCCTGCTTAGCATCATTGCTGCACTGACAGCCGCTCGG
Organism: Phoenicopterus ruber ruber; assembly: GCA_009819775.1. Lineage (NCBI taxonomy): Eukaryota > Metazoa > Chordata > Aves > Phoenicopteriformes > Phoenicopteridae > Phoenicopterus > Phoenicopterus ruber. The sequence goes on from CM020216.1 coordinate 158,689,512, forward strand.
ATGTGCAGCTCCCCTCGTGCTGTCACCTCTCGAGCCAGACAGCAAGCGTTAGCATCAATCTCTGCACTGAAAAACTGATAATGTGGCATCTTATTTTAACTCTGTAGGGAATACTAGGTAAAGAGGTTGCCTTTCAGTTTCATCTTGATTGTCCTCTGAGCTGTTTCTGTAGAAGGAAAAGGGTTTCGATCCCCCTTTATGATCTTCTGAGGTCAGATAGAATCCTGCAGCCTGGATTAAGACCATGGACCTCCACCTGGGCTCTGCCATGAAGAAGAGATTTCAGCCTTCATTCTCTTAGTTTTAAAAGCCTTCAGGGAAACAGCATCAAAAGGATTTTCCCACCACCCATAACAGCTGGTTTGAAACCTGTGTGTTTTGATTGGGGTCTTTATTCAGTATTTTCTCCATGGTGGTGGTATGTCTAGCCATTGATGTGGTATTTGACCACAGAGATGGTGAGCTCCACAGTCTGAAAATACACGGTATTACTGGGGCAGACTACCTGGAGCCTTGCTCCTGTCTACCACTGTCCCATGCAATGTGCTTGTCCTTGCCTATGCAGCCGCTTGTCCCTGCACCCCAGCCCTTCGTTCACGCAATAACTGCAGTTGATTATCAGCAGAACTGCCGAGGGATGGGGACCTAATGGCTTGCCCTTAAAGAAAAACCTTAGTTTCAGTCAACTCTGAAATTGATGTTTTCTGGGGCCCTATTAAGATCCTTACTTCATTTGGATTGAATAAAATACCATAAGACTATTAAATACCAGAAAATACTGTGGGACTAGCATGACAGTTCATTTGTATTTCCAAAACTCCTCATAGAAATTTTGCAAATGTTCTTCATGCAAGTTAACAAAAAAAAAAGCTATCAGAGAGGGCGAGGCATGCAGGGTGAGGAATAGAAGTGTCAGAAAAGAGAAACATCTTTCTCCTCTGAATTCCACCTTAAAAACTCTTCCACGCTTTACCAGCAATTCAGTCTCAAGGGTTAGGCAGTTTCCGTACTGTGCTGCTCTCTGTAACAGCGACCATCGCAGTGCCGCGGAAACACGGGTTTCTGGCCCTGCCTGTAACATCTATGGCCTTTGCCAGGGAGTTTAAGCTGTTTGGGGCACTCGCTGCCTCCTCTCGTGTGCTGATCTTGCCAGAGGAAATTTTTTTTTTTTCCCTGAGAAAATCAACACAGCTGGCTATTTTATTAGCTACTTTTACCACAAGGACATGGGGCAACAGGACAGGAGATTGCAGAAGTCCCTGCAGAGGGGGGCCTTTGGGAGGGCCAGGGAAGCTGGGATCAGGACAAGGGATGCAAGAAATGTAGCCCCAGCTCTTTCACTGTTCTCCTCTTGGAGAGAAAGCAGTCTCCGACTCATTAGCCTTGGAAGTAACCATCTAATTTACATTACACATTATAATTTTCTTCCTATTTTTGATTCCTGATTTCAACAGTCTGTTGTTTAGAAATATTTTTGCCACTACATTCTGAGAGGGCTTACTTTGGAAGTTTTGACATATCTGTATTTTTTGCCTGTACTAGATTCCCATTACAAATACAGTGTCCTGTAAAGTCATCCAAAAAGCAATTCTTTTGATAAAGTATCCTGTAGTGTGTACTTACAAATACAGTTGGTTTAATTACCTCTTTAACTGTTTGACAGTCACAATACTCTTACAGAGCACTGGAAAACCCTCTTCCTTTAGACTACCTGAACAGCTCTAGTGAGAAAAGTAAAAGTTTGGAAAACTGGGATTTTCAGAGAAGTTTTTGGACCAGAGAGCTTTTTAGAGGGTTCATGTATGTTTAAAAGAGAATTAGAGATTGCTGGAGGGATCCACTGGGCATAGCAGTCAGTGAGGGATGATTCTTGCCAGTTCCCAGTGCTGGTTAATCAGCTCACTGGAGGTTTGTGCCCAAGAGGAGCCGTATCCTGCTGTGGTCTGGTTCAGGAGAACTGGCAAAACGCAGGGCCAAAAGGCAGCGCTGTGCTAGAATGCGGCACTATGTCTTGCTCCTTGGCAGGTTTTGCAAGGAGCTTTGAAGCAGCACGGGCAAAGGTGGCTTGCATTTAAAGCTTTTGTTTGTTGGTTTGTTATGTGTTTTCCAAAGAGAATGCTTGTCCTCTAAATAAACAGCATTTTGCTTTATTTGCTGAATTATCATAGGTTAAGCCCTGTTCTTCTCCCTGAGGAGAGGAGGTGTACCAGGGCTTGAAGTAAACCCAAAGAATGACAATAAATTGTGCGACCTGGAGTCACAGGATTAATCCTGGAGGGAAATATCGCTTCTTAGGAATAATTCAGAACAGGATCTGCAAACCCTGCGTTCTGCGTGGGTTCTCAGAGGGGCCAGGCGCTGCCCCCCGCCCCGCCTGACAGACACAGCAGAGCTCTGGACGTAGGTCCAGCACCACCCTTGGCTTCAGGGGAGCCAGCTCTGCTCACAGGAATCAAGTGTCACAAAATCGCATCTTAAATTTGAAAAAAAAGACGATTACAGTCTTTATTCAAGCAAAAGATTTGAACATGAGCTGAACTGTAAGGGCACAGTTAGTCCACCAACTTCAGTGAACTGCATATACCTCAGCTTTACCTACAGGTTTTATGCTAAGGAAAAAATGAACTTACCGGGCATTTGTATTTCCACAATTTCATTCCGTTTTCCAGTTCAGTGAAAAGAAAACACTGACTTAACAGAGACTTCCCCTGAACAAACAATGCATAAAAGAAACACAAGGCTATAGAGCGTATGGAAAATTCTATTCTTCCATGTTGTACCTTGGCTTTCTCTTTTAAACGGATTGATGGGTTTTTGATTGAAGTTCAGTGGCTTGATATCAAAGACAGTGGCTCATAAGATCAGAGAGAAATTATGACTGTGTATTAGTGGCTGGTTATTATTTAAAAACAAAGCCTAAAACGTATTGGTTACCCCTTCATCAGACACACTCTCGTGGGTATTCTTTTATGATTGCTCCATTTTCTGAGTCTCACAAAACAATTTAAAGTTAAGCATAGCAGAGCTTATTCTGCTTAAGATATCAAGGGAATTTACATAATGACTAATTTAAAAGCAAACGCACAAATTAACTAAATTCACACGTAAAGGAATATGCTTCAAAAGTTAGCACATTTTTTGCTGGCTGGGATTCAGTGGATAATTAAAAAACCTCAACCCTCTTGCTGATCATCAATCCAGAAAACGTGTAAGTAGGTTTATAGAACAAAAGGCGAAGGCTCTGATCTTGGCATCCTGTCTAGACAATGAGTTGACCTTATTTAAACTGGTGCACTGGGGGGCATCTCCTGGGACCTGAAGCCTATGAAAGTGAAGGGGCTAATTGCTTGAGATCAGATCAGAGATGTCTGAATCATAGTGTCCGATAGAAAAGGTGTCCAAAATTTGTATGTGCTCTGGGAATATTTTCAAAGAGAAAATAAAACTGAAGAACCTAGGAAGGAAGGCTGCTTACACTGGCGTCTGCAAGTGCTGTCTCTTGCTCAAGCCTGCTTGTTCTTCTTGTGCTGTGCTGGAGCAAACCTTTGCACAGTTGTGTTGTGCGCGTGTTGGGGAACTAAGTCAAAAGCTAAAACTGTTCTTTCTTGGGTTGTTTTCCAGCCAGATCAGTTTCTCAGTCTGATTCACTGTTGGACCACCACAAGGTCTCGCATAGGCACAGCCTGAGGAATGATGCGAGGACAGGAAGGAACAGCAAAGAAGTTGAAGGGTAATTATCCCTGTACTGACCATTTAATACTTCATTAATGTAATCCCATGCCGAGAAATATACTTATTTAGAAATTTGATGTCTTCTTGTCTTTCAAGTGGACAGGTAACTGTTATAATATACTGCGACAGGGTTTAATACTTCCCTCTCCCCAGCCCCAATGTAAAGACCAAAATGTTCAGCATAGTGCCAGGAAAAGAGGAGAGACTTAAAAAATTCTGTGAAAGTTACATCATCCCTCAATAGTTACCTAATTAACCTGCTTAATTTGATGAGACTATAACCATGATCAAATTGGCTGTCATCTAATTATGCTCTTTTCACTAATATTTTTATAATAGTTTTTATTTGCATGGCATTGCTCATTTAGTGTAAATTGTGGTCTTTTTTTGAAGAGCTATGATTGTGGGAACGTGTAAAATGATCTTTTTATGCTTTTTCCCTGTATCTTTCAGTCTGTGTTTCAAAATCAGCTGTAGATTATGATTGTAAGAAAAGAAAGTGTTTATTACAAGGATTTGGATTTCTTGTAATTATTCTCTGCTGGGTTTTGAGGTACAGTTAACCCTCTTGGCGAAAGCCGGAGTCTTTGGATGATCTATAGTACCACTGTGAAGACTAAATATCAATAGGAGAAGTAATAATCAAAAGCTTGACTTGAGGAAGGTCTGGATGTTTTGACTCAGCAAAAAGCTGCAGCACACAATTTGAAAATAGGATGCATTTTAATATCCTGAAAAGTAATTTGTTGCACAAAGCAAGCACTAAAAGCAGTGTGTGTGTTTATATATGTATGTGAAAGTACTCTGCTTATGTCTGAAGTCTTGTAGCTATTTCAGATTAAGACTTGAGAAAATCTGAGTGATTGTTTTAATCAGTATCTCCTGAGATAATATTATTCTTTATGTGTAGTAACAGGAAACTTCTGAAAACATGAAGGTTTTGATTTTAGGCTACTAAACTCTGATTCTGTGGCATAAATTCCATTAGTCTGGGATTGTGGATGAATTTAAATTTGTAAGGAAGTGCTTGTTCTAGACTTCTGAGTTTTAGATTCTTTTGGAGACGTATCATCTGAGTTGGCATCTTCAATAATATTCTTTCTTTAAAATCACTTCTTGGAAAGCCTGATCTTTACCTGGTGTTTATCCTGGGCCTCCATGTTGCTGCCTTATTCTATTTATACGGCTGTATTAAGAAACTTGTCTTACATGGGAGATTGCTTCCTTCATAAGCAAAAGGTATTAGGATTAATGCCCATGCTCTGAGAAGTGAGACAGCCTCTGGTTTCAGAGACTTCAGTTCAATCCTGTGCTCTGTCACAGACAGTGGGACTATTTGCCTCTGTAAACAGGTATTGGAGTACTCCCCGAGCTGCTGAAACGGGGATATAACAGGATTAAAAAATCCACCCAATCCTCCTTTCAGTTTTTTATTATCTAATTGAATAAAAGGTGGATGCTTTGGGACCAGAAAACAGGAAACTCACCCCTGCTTGCCTTAAGACAAAAAGTCAGACCTGTTAGTCTCAAAACACCTTTAATTCAAGGACTCTTTCCTGCAACGGCACAGAGAGCGGCAGCTACGCGGGAAGCCGTGCCAGGTCTTTGCGCCAGCTGAGATCACCACCTCTGTTCTCCCTCTTCCATTATGTCCTCTTTTTCTCCGCTCTGGCTGCCGACTTGGCTCTGCAGGCCCTGGGGAAGAGTTGTTTCATACATCCTTGTATCATTTACCGCGTAGCTGGACATTTCCAATGGCTGAAGTCCTTGGGGGATCTACACCGCATGACTTGGGGCATCCAGCTGAGGTGTTTAAATCTGAAAGCTTTTTTCCCTTGACTGTGTGAGCAGTCGGGGGAGGAAGAGGAGCTCTTGCCTTTCCAGGCTTATTTAGGCACGTAAATTGAACTCTTGGCTGAATTGTCCTCTCTCTCCATTGACCATATAGGGAACCTCATGAGACTCATGTCCTGCCTTAGGCATCTAACATCAGATGACTACAAATTGGCTTTGTGTGCTATCATGATTACAGATTTTTTTTCTTCTCCAGCTTTATTTATAGCTTTAATCATTTCAGTTATTGTTTGTGTAGTTTCTATGACCTCTCTTTTTGATAGCAAGATGCAATTTTAGTTTTTTTACCTTGGCTATCTAGACTAGTTTTCTTATTCTAATAATAATTCACATCAGGAGAGCCTTCATCCACAGCTTCCAGCCCGCTTTGCAAGCTGCTCTTAACTACATCCTCCAAAGCCCCTATGAATTAAGAAGGGAACCCATAAGAGCAACACTGAGAATCATAGAATATCTCAAGTTGGAAGGGACCCATAAGGACCATCAACTCCAACTCCCTGCTCCTCGCAGGACTACCTAAAACTAAACCATATGACTAAGAGCATCATCCAGACACTGCTTCAGCTCTGACAGGCTTGGTGCCATGACCACTTCCCTGGGGAGCCTGTTCCAGTGACCGACCACCCTCCCAGTGAAGAACCTTTTCCTAATGTCCAATCTGAACTTCCCCTGACGCAGCTTCATTCTGTTTCCCTGTGTCCTATGGCTGGTCACCAGAGAGAGGAGATCAGCACCTCACCTCCGCTGCACCCCATGAGGAAGTTGTAGACTGTGATGAGGTCACCCCTCAGCCTTCTCTGCTCCAAGCTGAACATGCCAAGTGACCTCAGCCGCTCTTCCTAAGTCTTGCTCTTGAGGCCTTTCACCCTCTTGGTCGCTCTCCTCTGGACACACTCTAACAGTTTGATGTCCTTATATTGAGGCGCCCAAAACTGCACACAGCACTCGAGGGGAGGCCACACCAGTGAGGTGCAGACTGGGAGAAGATCCTGCTGAAATTACCTACATCCATGTGTTACAGTTAAAGCTAATCTGAGGGAGTAGAATTAACCCTTCATTGCTTATAAAATGCTGTGGGAGCTCCACTGACTGGAGAGTCAGGACATCCCAATTCTTGGTTGCTGGCTGGTCGGCAGATTGTCTGCCAACAGGATTTATATGATGCCTCATATGCCGAAGCTGTCCCCAACTTCTGGTCTGCTTGACGTTTCAAACCCGTGTAAATTAAGTCCCCCTAGGTTTCTTAGTGCAGTGGAAAATTATCTCGTTTTATACACTGGCCATTTTTTAATGAGTTTTGTCCCTGTGTTTTAGTTACTCTTTTCTGGACATAAGCCTGTATTTAGTTTTTTTCACATTAAGCGGGCAAGTTGTACACAGTGAAGCTAAGCCAGACGTTAAGTGCAGCTCCTGAAGTTAGTGACTGTCAATACAGCTCCCTGTCAGAAAACCCAAAGAGCAGCAAATGCCTAAACTGCGTGACGTCAAAAAGGTGTCTGTAACTAGAGTTACCAGCCGATCCGCTGTTTTGTTAGGGACTGTCCATTCCGGGAGGAACTGCCTTTCACCTTTGTGCTAGCCATTGCCCTGGCAAATGAAACAAGAACGTCCTTCTTGAACTCAGTCATTTTACTTGAGAAACAGGAGCAGATTTGATCTGTTAAAAGCGGTATGTGATTCATATCATTACATTCTGGGTAGGATGCATTCAAATAATTTTATTTAAGGTCCAATCAATGCCAATTAGCTTCTTTTTTGCACAGTAAGGGCTTACATGCTTTACGTTTTTGCATCCTTTAAAGTATGCTTGCAAAACATATTTAAAAAGTACTCATGGCTTCCAGTGTATTTAAAACAAAAATGAAAATTTAGTATTCTTACCTACATTTGATTAAAATTTGAAGACAATTAAATTGCTGCATGAAGTAGATTTCTGCGGGAATAGAAGGCAAGGAAAAAAAAGTCTTCTAGATGCATCAGAAATTTTTTTGATGTTCCTACAGTTCATACTTTGTCTTTCATTTTTCTATTATTTTTAGAAAGTGTTCTCTGGCATATAGTTTCTAATTCAGTAATTAGTAGAAGCTCATTTCTGGTCATATAAATCTTTAACTAAAGAAGTTGTTAACCACCTTATTCTGATCACTGTCAACCTTGGGGGCAGCATAGTCCCTACACCAGACCTTGTCCTTTAGCTCCACGGACCAACCCAAAATTCAGAATATTTTAGAATCCATTAATTTATTACATTAAAATACCACAGCTTGACTTTGCTTCTAGTTTTAAAAATCTTCTCTACTGAAATAAGAGTTAGAAATGGAATCTGCAGTGTGGGAGACCCGCTCTGTTTCTGCAGTGTTAAATCGGTTGATTGTAATGACTACAGTAAATTTTAACTTCCCTCAAACCTATAGAATTAGTGTTTCAATATGAATAACTGATGGATTTTATTTTCTTCTTATTAACTTTATTCTTCACTAAGTGTCACAGCCAACATGAGGTAGTTTGTAATGGCCACTAGTTTCATGATGTGATCTGCAATATCTGTTAATTTGTGACGGCGATAGGATAGCTTTTAGCAGCAAGGCCTGTCTGCAGTTCCCTTGAGGGATCTTTTATGCCCCCAAATCTTGGCATTGTTCAAGACAGAGGGTCATTTTCAAATACCGTTCTGTTTCAAAGATGTATTTTAAAACTGCCAAGATAAGACTTGGTATTTCAATTTTTTTATTTTTTTAAATGAGAATTTTTCTCTTTTTTTGGTCAAAATGACATAGCTAATGTTTAATGTTTTACGTTTTTAAAATAATGAGGGTGAAGTTGAAACAAGACATGCTTGACTGAGGATAGCTGTCAACCTTTTAAAAATTTTTAATTTGCATAAGTTCCATGGTCTTCAACTTAATTATCAATATGTGATGGGAAAATATATCAGGATCTCAACAATCAGTTACAAGATGGGAAAACCAGGGTTGAGCTGACAAGGTTAGAAGCTAGGAAAAGCTGGCCAGGTGGAGGTTGTTGATGAAATGTACTTCATCTATGAAAGGACAATAAATGTGTAATGTTATCATGGCGTTTTTATACACTCAGTTTTAAAGGAGAACTGTTAGTTTAACAAGATCTTAATTTAAACAACAAGCAATGAATTCCTCCTCTCCTTCTTCCCTTCCTAAATTTACAGGAGCTAAGTAAAACTAGAGCTTTCCTTTGAACATTTTAAAGATTTTACTACTCTTGGACTGCCTGGATGCTTGCTTTTATTAATATTTTATCCCGCCTCTTCCCTTGAATTACATTTTTTGTGGCAATGCTTTAATTAAAGGAAGCTGAGAAGTAGAAGAATTGTTCTTCAAGTCTTCAATTGAAATAAAACTGCTTTTCGTGCTGTCAACTTGAGACTGAATGGTTTACTCTAGAGGTTTAATTTATATCAATTATAATGACCATCCTGTGAGTATAACACGGATAAATGTTAAGCAGAAAATAACTGCTATGATTTTTCATATGCAGGTGTGTATAGTTTGCAGAGTCTTTAATACTGGCTAGCTAAACAGATATTAATATTGTGTGATAACAGCCACCTATTCGACGCAGGTTGCAACATGCCTTCCTTACTAACTCCTGTATGTCCTTCTTGCATGAGAGTAAAATGAAGGGAACATAAATATATCTGACAAAGTCATCAGGGATTAGAAAACAGAATCCAGCAATAAATATGGTAATTAGGCAATTTGAGACTTAAAGCACAGGGTTCTTTGAAAATGCAATTTCAGGACTGAGAACCAGCACTGAAATTTTCACCATTAAGGAGAATTATGATAGAACTGAAACTTTTTAATGACATTTAAACATTTTTTATTGGGAATTTAATAACTTTTCTGCTCATGCTAGGGAAATTTTAATGATGAAGCTATGTATAGAGAGTTTTCTGTGCCCACCAGTCCTCCCTACTCCGTCTGATCTCCAGCAGCTGAATTTGGATTCCTCCAACAGTCTTCTTTCTATTGCAATATGACGATGGGGGACGAGCTAGTTAGCAATGAGAATGTGGAGTTTCTCGATTACAAGTAATTTTAGACAGATAACACTATAACTAATTTCATGGATTTGATAACTTTCCATAAATTTTGCGTGTTAATAAAGCTAATAGTTTGGGGTTTGTAAGTAGGTGTTCCCTATGAAAGAAGATCTGATGACTTCTTAAAACAGAGGTTGGATAAACAAAGATGCCTAGTCTAAATGCACAATCACAGCAAACGTTTCTTTTCATCCGTGACATTTTTCTGCCACGTCACTGTATTCCTTCCCGCTCTCCTGCCTGCCGTCAGCTGCAGAACTGCTCCTCAGCCCGCGGGGAAATCTCTTGGTCTTTCAAGCAACGGCAAAACTCAAATAGGAAACCTGTGCATGGCACCTTTGGGGAATGTATGATGGTAATTTGGTCTCGGTGATGAACCATAAATTCTCTGGCAAACTTGTGGGGACCATACCGAATATAATTGCAGACTTAAACCCTTTCAATACTCCAGAGTATGAAGGAGCGGCAGAGCCTTTTTCAACAGTATCTGAGCAGCGTTATGCTTAATTAGGACCCATTACAGATGACTAATAAAAACATAACTAAGCAAGCTTCAATGTAACTTGCAAAATTATTAAAACTACCCTTGAAAGCTGAGGCAGAGGGAGGCCTGGGAGGTAATGACCTGTGCCGAGCACCACTTGCATTTCCCCTGGGTTTGGCTAAACACACTGCGAGGTGCTCCAGCCTGGGGAGCACTCGCACTCAGCTTGGCAGAGCAACTATAGTCCCACAACACCACCTTATTTTTGCAAGAACCTCTGTCTCATATGCTAAATGCAGGTGTTACGGTGTAAAACGTACATACGTACAGGTGAGGTGTGCTGTGCTGTGCTGCTTTTGAAACTGTGCAATTAAAGATGAGCACTCTGAACTGCTTCCTAGACCTTAAATCTGTGCGCAGAAAATACACAGGTACTCAAACAAATAGTTCAGGCAGTTTTGAACCCTTTCACCAGAGGCAGGGTAATCAATATATCTGTTTCCCCGAAATACCTTTTCCTCCCATCTGGTTCCAGTGCAGGAGACAGGATGGAGAGAATAATGTGCTGGTAATGGTGAAATGAATACTGTGTGTATGCCTCAGAGAACAGACCCCCTTGATTTTTAAATCTCTTCTGTGTCACTTCAGCTCCCCAGACTGATCAGTATCTCTCAGACAAGGCTTTGTCATCGGATTGCGGCCAAAGCATATTTTGGCGTATGCAATACTAACAATCTGCTGCTCTGCGGATAAATAAACATTTGCATCATTTTTGTGTTTAAAAACTAATCCTGAAAGGCATTAGCTTGTATTTGCAAATGTCCTCAGTGCCAGTCTGGGTATTCCCGGTGTCCCCAAGACAGTTTTACACTGAGCTCCCTTTCCTGGCATTTCACAGCATGCGTGATTTCTGTCTGAGCACCGTCTGATACTCTCTCTTCTTTTGCCTTTTTTTACATAAACCAATCCCAAACTGAACCATGTCTGTGTAATTCAGCTATCTTTGCTGTCACCACTTTTGTGCAGAGTCAATGCCAGGTTAATAATGATCCCAACTGGACGACAAATCTACAGTCCACCTGATATTTTGGGTTGCTCTTTTCCATTAAAGTACAACCCAAAGCAAGTGCAATAATACAGTGGCAAGAGAAAGAATTTTGTTATGTATAAATCTATTGCACCATTACCATTTTCAAAGGATCAAACTGGGCTTTTCCTCTGAAAGGAATCATTGACCTTGACACCTCAAAACCTTCCAAAATCCTAAATAAATCCATATCCATTTCCAGCGTGAGCTGATGCATGAGATTTCCCTTGAAATCACAGTGCCTTGTTTTGTTGTTTATAGGCAAATGTTTTATAGTAAGGATAACGAACTCAGAAAGGAGGGGAGCAACATCAATCCCAGAGCACATTGCTGGAATAAATCCTCATAAGCTGGTATCACTGTGATCTTGCGTTGCTTTTTGTCCCTCAATTTTAGCAGCACCGCAGTTTGGACTGCCATATCCTCCTGTCTCTGTGGGACTGCAGGTTCATAAACCAGTGAATGAATTATATTCACCCATTTGTTTAGTTTTATCGTCTGTGGCAGATATCATACGGAAAATAACTTTGTGCAATAGGGAATCCATGGAAATCATATAAGTCATGGCTGGTCCTTGGTTTGCTCTGTGTGTGTAACCAAGCCCAGCTGATGTAAGGAATTCATACAAATGCACCTGATTTGTGGTATTTCTGCAGCCAGGAACTGCTGCCACATTTTGTGACTGTTTCCTTGCTCTCGGTGCTTCCTAACTGCTTCCCCCATTGCTCTGATGCTGCCGGTTCCTATTTGCCCTCTGACCACGCGTCTGCAGCCGCTCCCTGGCTGCAGGTGAGGGCAGGAGCTGCCGCAGGAACCAAGCACACATGTCCCCAAGCAAGTGCCTCTTGCCCCAGCCTTCCAGTGGAGCCGGACCCAGGTGCAAATGCCTTTCCCCTGCGTGGCTGCACTTGTTTTTTCAGAAGGGGTTCTGCAGTGGCTTTGTGGGACAGCAGGAGCGGTCACAACTGGTCCCTGGAGAGACCCCGCTGGAGCAGAGACCCACCCTGCAGCCCGGGGAGGGCCCCACGCCGCAGCAGGGGATATTTCCTGCAGGAGCTGCGGCCGTGGGGAGCCCGGGTGGGAGCAGGTTGTCCCTGAAGGACTGCAGCCCAGGGAAGGGCCCGTGCAACAGCTCTCTTCGCTGTTGCATGTTGCAGATTACTTTTGTGTGTTGAGTGCCTTGAGAATCATCAGTGGTGACCAGTTACTGCAGTTACTCCAGTGGGACAGCTGTTTCTCTTCCTGATCACTCTCAAAACACATATCACACTAGGGTCCCCTAATGAAAGGGGGGAAAAAACATATTTTAGGGAAACTTCTGAGATTTGGGAAAAGTCTCAGGGATTTTTTAAAATTTTTAGTTTCTGTTTGGAACATTTTTGTTCTACTTACTTAATATTACTTAATTACCTAATAACAGCCCTTTCGTCCATGGAGACAAACTGAGCTCGGGCAATAGCAGAAAATACACAAAGGTCTGAAAGTGACGTCGGGAGTTTGGCCATTATACACTGAGAAAGGTAAGTGCATGGTTTAGTGGGGAACTTGGAAGTGTTAGGTTACCAGTTGGACTTGATGATCTTAAGAGTCTTTTCCAACCTAAATGATTCTATGACGTTGTGCCATGGCTTTGCTATTGAGGACTGGCTCAGTGCTGGAAAGTCAAACCTCGAACTCTGGTGCTCAGGCTCGAAAGAAATGAAAAATTTCTGTGCTAATACAATGTATTTTACAGCAGTTGTTGGAATATGAGAGCTTGGAAGCACGGTAGCCTGCCTGGAGGCCAGTATCCCTTTTAGTTCATATAAAATAATTAAACCTGCACATTTCGCTTGGTCTCTGGGCATTACTCTAGCTGTTTATCATGAGGAGAATAACACTATCCTTTTTGACCAAGCCCAAATCATCCAAGATTTTATAGGCTAAAAGACCAGCACCTCGGTTTCTAACGGGAAGGTAAATGGCAAGCAGCGAGGACTGTGGATTTCTAATCTTACCGTGTCCCCAGCGAACCACTACATTTAATAATCAAGCTGCATTCTGCCTTCGCTCCAGTGCCTGCGCAGTCCCAGAGCAGGGCCCCGTGTGGAGCCTGTTTCAGCAACCTCACTAATTTAGTTAAACTGGTGGAGGAGCTGGTCAGTTAAAAAAACCCCCTCACAACACATATTGCTGTATATGATTTGGATGTTAAGGATGGGATTAGAATTTACAACAGCTAAGATTCTTCAATACATTTGCATGTATTATGCAAATGTCCTTGAAAAATACATTGACATATATTAAACATGTGAACTCTGTAATTTGTGGTACAATCTTTTACACTGGGGAGAGTTTCTAGATGGATGCTAGTTAAGTTTAGTTTGAAAATGTGCATGGTAAATGTTTATGTAATTAGCCAAATACACAAACTGTAAGGTTAATTAATTTAATTGATTAATTTCAATTGTGTAGACCAATTCTTACAGTAATTACTTGACAAATCTTAATTGATTAGTTTACTTTTTTTGAAGGCATTATTAAAGCTATCATTCCCTGGGGGGGGTCTTCATCTCCAAGAGAAATATATATCATATATAGCTAACGTCCCAGGCACTGTCGCAGTGCACGCTGTTCAGGGACGAAGCGCTGCCAGCTCAGGGAGGCTTTTTCACCAGCCAGTGTTAAAGGTGTTCAGCCGAACGCTGTGGAAAACAGCTGCTCCTGCAGTAATTCTCAAACCTCCAAGTGCCCGTCTGGGCCTGGAAATGGCTGAGCAAAGAGCAGGAGCCGCTGCCGCATGGGTATGTGTGCAGAGGATGTGGTAGCAGGGAAGGCAAAAGCTGTATTTTCTGCGTAGGAGCAGCCTGAGCTGCATAACTTTACTTAAAATGTAAGGTTGTGGGGAGCTTCACCAAGGAAACAATACTTCTCCCAGCAAAGTCAACAGAAAAATATTCCAACTATTTCCGTGGTAGCAGCATTTTGCCTGAAAACTTTGGGTCATGGCTGCATATCTTTATAAAACAAGGCTGTGTATCAGCTCTGCAAGTGTTTGCCTGTGTGTGTGCATATATACTAGCTAAATCTTCCAGAGGCAGGATATGATTCTATGATTCTACGATTAAAGTTTGTGTTTTGTATTTTCTGTGGTCGTATTAGTTCCAAGTTATTTTATGTCTTTAAATTAATTGTTCTAAAAGCATAGAGCTCAAAAGCCAGTGCTACACAGCAAGGTACATGCTTTGCTCACAGTGGTTTTATTGTTTGTGAGATTGGCTCATGGATTAAAAGTTGCGAACCTGTTAATTTAATTCACTGTACCACAACCTTCCTATCAAAATGCAACACTCTTGTCCCAGATGCAAAGACCTTACAAAAAGGAAATTAACATTAGGAAATATATTTATACCTTTTTTTGATTCTCAGAAGTAACAGAATAATTTTCACTGAAAACCAGGGAGAAAAAATCAATCTGAGGCAGGAAGCAAGCATGAAATGCCTTAGCCCAAGTGGGTAAAATGAGATATAAGCAACTGAAAACAGAGACTTATCATGGAAAATGTTAAGCAACCTTATCTCTCTGTGTTGCTAGCAGCTCCATCTGTTATACACAGTAAAAATACTGAAACCAGAAAAGCAAACACAGCAACAATCAACTTTATTTATTGAAATAAAGATGCATAAAACAACACTCCTATATCAAAATGTCCTAGAGGAAGAAAACCAATCTCACCAGGCAAGGTTTCCCCGTACTGAAAGAACTACAAAGGGAGTTGCTGGAGGCAAAGAGCTGCTGTTTTGTAGGAAGTGATACACCCTGAGATACAGAGGACAGAAGGATTTCTAACACAACAGAGGCTTTCTATAAAATATTCCAGTTTGTGTTTTCTATGGCAATATTAGAGACCCTGGCGATTATATTCTCTTTCCTTGAAATGAGCTGTTCTGAAAGTATACTGGTCAAAGTGATTTGCCCTTTCCCTAGGAGATTATAAAGTGGGAATCTATTTTGATGGTTAATCATTAAATGGAGTCCTTTCCATTTTCAGGAACAGAACATTTCCTAAAAGAAATGGTGACTGAAGTGAAATGCTATGTAGTCAACCAACCTTGGCTTGCAAATAAGCTGACAGTGACGTAAGCAATGGCACATGTGAATCAGGTACTGTCAGAATATGCAACTGGAACCATTTTGTTTGCAAATAGTGAAATGGCACCAATGGCACCTCAGGAACCAGGCGACTGCTTCTGTGCAGGATGTTATCATCTGAGTTATCCAAAATACGTTTTCTGCTGCACCTGTTGCAGATGACAACATTTTTTTGTTCTATGCATTCCTAGACAACTTACCTAAATTGGACGTGCACTTGTGATGTCAATAATCATTTGAAAGTATAATTTTTTGTTTGCCTGGAAAGAAGGAGTAGACACTCTAGGTGAACAGACCGATTCAGCTCCATTCTCCAGCATTGTTGAAATGAGGCTGCAGAAACTGTAATAAGCATTGATACTTCCATTTGCAGCATCTATTGCGGATTCCCTAAATCAAGGATTAAAATCAAATCAAAACTTTGCCCAAAGCAAAAATCAGTCCTACAGACACAAATACATCACTGCATTTGATTCAGGCAACTGCACTTCTTCTGATCAAATACAAACCCCATCTTCTTCCTGCTTCCTTTCACACCCAGATATTATCAGTATTTTTATAAAATACTGTACATAGTTACACTAAAGTTTATAGCCATCTGCTTAGATGAAACAAATTTTGTAAACCCTGATAACCCCAGTGATGACTCTGCTAAGTTTCAATGTAGAACCCAGGTGCAATCTTGCAACCAAGTATCAGCTCCCCACATCTGTGGGATGTGTCTCTTAAGACACAACGTGCTTCCTCTAGTCTTCTGGCACTGGCCCACGGCCATCATGCAAAGGCCTCAAATACCATGTTGTGAATGAACTCCGGCTTGATTTCCCTGTAACGTGATCACAGCTTGAAGAGACTCTAAAGCTACCTCGATGCTCGTAAACAAAACAGCATCGTGGCACAGGGCTGTGCTCTGTCCTGCAGATACCCATACTGTTAAATGATTAGCATGCTCCTTAGTGTGGTGTTGGCCCACGCCAATTAGTGGTTGCCCACAGATTGCTCTGGCATGGTTTGGGGCTAACATAGTGCAGCTGTTGTGGGCTTGAACATCTTGTGCTGGGGCCAGGGGCTTGGAGTTGGGGAACCAGCTGTATGGATATAAACTCCGTAATACCACTCACTTTACTTACTGCCTCCAGAGAATGGTCCCTAGCCTGTTTTATTTAGAGATGTGACCTGAAAGATATGAGGCCAGCTTTTTTACATGCAGCTTCTGCATCACTAAGCCTGGAAACTTTAAAACCCACTTTAAACAAGAAAGTTGGGGTTTTGCTCCCATAATATTACCCCTCCTCACCAGCATGAATAAATCCAAATGAACTCTTACCTTCCTTCACGTCAACACTTGGTCATAATACCAGGAACTACTCTGTATTTTGGAATGAAATAGCTAATGAACTAGCTTTGTTGCCAGGGTTTCATTAATCATTTTCAGCTCTAGGAAGATACTGGGAGATGTGAATGTGCCATGTTGCTCAAAAAGTCTTTATGCTCAGAGAATAGGGTGCACTGTTCGTGTCGAGTACTGTGGTTGGTCTCCAGCAGCAAAGATCTGTCTGAGCTTGCACAGGTCATGGAGGTTGTTAAAACCATCACCTCTTCTCCCCATTTCAAATGTGAAAGCACATTTTTCTCATGTCTGCCTGTAATGCCTGAGCTCTGCAGATAACCCTGATGCCCTAGCTTTAAGAGTTCGGATGATTTGTTTTATGCTTTTTTGTTTTCCTTTCCTCAAGCTATCCTTGATGCCTGGTCACCAGAAAAGAGTGAATCAAAGTATTCCTGTGAGACTGGTACTCCATGTAAATCTTCCAGGAGTTGGTTTGATTGAATGATTTGCATATATCTATGTATAGCCAACTCCAGTTTCACAGCGATTGGTTTAAAGTTGTCTTTTGCATCCGTATCAGAAAGCAATGTTCCTTCAGGTGTTGATGAACCTGTGATGATAATTTAATATAAGTAACTTTGTTGTGGTGGGAGTGAGGCAGGCAGAGAACTGATGCTTGTGACTTTGCCCCCTTGTTGAACCTGTAATGAGGTGCCTGAGGGGAAACCTCTCCAGTGCTTACAAGTGCATGGGATCCTGTCTGCCTGGGATGAGATAATCTCAACCCAAGTAAAATTTTAATGAATCTTCCCTGTTCCACTGCAAAATTTCAGGTTCTTATGAGACCCCAGTGGTATGAACCCCACTTAGCATTTGAATAGGCAGGGTCCCTCACCCCAGTTATCACATCTACCAAACTGCATTTTCAGAATTTTCGGCATTTACCTTCCATTTCCAGGAAGCCTTCAACCTGGAGACTGCAGTGTTTATCAGATTTATGGACTTCTACCTTTGTAATTCTCACAGAGGTGGATGGTCTTGAGTTGCTCTGCTCGTGAACTCTCCAGGCCTAGTGCATGGAAAAGATTTGTAAATTGGTTTCTTCCTTTTCCACTGGCTTTAACTTTGATGTCTTGAGGACACCATTAACAGATACAGTATGATTTTGGCTTCTCTGTTGTGATGGGATGAACACCAACACATTTGCATGGACAGCTTCCACCTGGGTAGGAACAAGCCTGTCTATAGGTGCCGAGTTCAGCTTGGTGCTGCTGATATGAATGTTTACTGGTGTGAGAAACCGTAGCTCCTTTAGAGCCTCCATTAGAACTAATTTCCACCACTGCTTTGCTGGTTGCGGTTGCTTTTATGTACAATATAGGGTACACTGACCCCTCTGTCTTTCCTTCTCACAAAAATAAATTGACTTTTTTTCCTGTCCCTGTGTTCTCTGAGGGTGGAGATCACCCTCAAGGCAGATGCTAGTTAGCATCTACCAGCTATGGTCCCGGTCTTGACACCTATGTGATACTTGTAGATAATTTACATTTACAAGTTCATATAAAATGAACTCTTGCCCTAGAGACAGAAGAACCTGGGGCAGGACTCATGATCTTGAGAGCTGGCTTTATGTTTTGCTTTGTTCATTGAGTCAGTTTGTGTGGCCCTGAATTCTGAGTGCACCTGTCATTGCTAATCCAACATCTTTTGGTCAAGTTCTGTTTCCCTCTGCCACATAAAGCCTTTGAAGTCTTTCATCACTAATACTGTACAGCTGCACTGAAGCATGGTCTCCAAGACATTTCTAAATACATGTTCATTTTGCTTTTTAGCTGTGGTATTAATCTCCTGTTTAACTTCCTTATTCTATTTCGAAATTTGGAGATGTCTACAAAGCTGCCTAGCTTTGGGTGTGCAGTACTCTGCTGAGATCTTTTACAGGTCTTGTAGATGTATGGTTCCTGGTTTCTGAGATTGCAATAAGGCACTTCATAGGGCGTTAACTTTTACTGCCGCAGATAGTGAGGAAAATTGCTTTCTGTTTATCTTTATCTATAATCTTATTTGTGAGAAAATAGTGGCTCAACCTTTTTAACCTTCTGAACTTCTGGATGCTTTCAGACAGCTGCTATGTTTCACTGTCTGTCTTTTTTCTAATCAACCTGTTCATGAAGTGTTATCTTCTGTTCCCAAACAGAATTTCATTCTTCAAATTACTGGGACTGAATGCAAAATAGATAATCTTTAATCTCTGTCTGTATGAGTAACAAACAGAGTGTTCATCTATCACTGGTCAAAGTGAGTGCTGGATATGAGAGTTTCTTTTAAACAATGGATCTAGCTTGGGGAATGCGAAATATCTGTTATTTTCTTTTCATTCTGAACTTCTGCTTGGGCTCACAGCAAGTCAATCAACTTCACAGATTGAATGATAGAAATACCAGTAAAAATGCAAAAATTGAGGCATTGCTGCTCATATACGGAATTTATAGTAGGCTATAGTTAGGCTAATCTTTTTAGTGTCCAGGTTTTGCTAACCTGTTTTGCCACTCTGTCTGTTTATATAGTTATACCTAAAATGTTAACTAATGCTGCACCATGCTATTTTGGCCTGTGTACATCATAGTATATCACAGACCAGATGCTCTACAGATGTAAATCAAGAGAAATTCAGCGGCATCTACAGAGCAGTATTGGTTTATTAATCAATATATCAACTGGAGATCTGTCACTTTATATGTAGAAGTACATTCATACATAAAAGAACTATAGATAACCCTACATATCCTATATATCTATGGTCACTGAATTGTCAAGTTCCTTACACTTGAAAAGGAGGGTTGATAGATGAGGTATGATGAGTATCCAGGTGATTATGCGGAACAGTGCTTTTATTTTACAATTTACAGCACAGATCAATGAAGTCAACCAAGACTCTGCTCCACAAAAAGTTCAATCCTAACAAGGGATGTGTGTGTATATATTATATTATATGGGTCTGTGTGCGTGTGTGCGCGCGCAAATGTGTCTTTAGAGTGATGGTGTGCAGACATGTACATGTGTGCGCTGCAATATATACATAATATCAATTAGAGTATTAGTTTCCCATATAGCAGGACTGGGAACATGAACAGGAGCAGAAAACCGTGTGAAAACAGCTGTCTCCAAAGAATCCCTTGCCTCTCCTGACTGCAGGTTGCCAGTGTTTCCTAGAGACTGAGCAAGCTACAAGGTTGTGCATTATTAAAGACGAAGGCACATAAATCCCTCATGAGGATTCAACACGAATGTGCTCTTTAAAGAGAGAGGTTGATGATGTCTATGCTGGAATGTGTTATAAAACTGCGCATGTGTTGAAATCTGGCACTTTTCCGTGCCAGCACAGTACATGCGCTGAGCAGTCATTCAATGCCTCAAAAACATCTCTGGCAAGATACCTCATTCAATTTAATCCTTCACCTTGCCAGGATTTTTGCAAGGCATTTCATGTTAAATACAATGTGTCCTTCAGCTTCCTTCCTGAAACCATCCGCCAGCTCTACCAAATACTCCACTGCCCATATTTACTGGAGGACATGTAGAATACACGACAAAAAATGCTATAAGAATCCTGACCATCCACACAAAGCAAATAGAGACTTGGTGTGTTAGGAGTCTTTAGCATTAGCCATATGCAAGGATATTCATGGTACCCCCCCCAGGCGATGTATGGAGGTGGAGGAGGTGAGATTGGGGCACCAAATTTAAAGACGCCCAGCAAAGCATGTTCACCACAGCCTGCTACAGACACAGCTACAGCTTAGCAGCCCTCTTTTATGGTGCTGTTTAACACGCTGCTGAGAAAATTGCATAGCCATTTTGAGTCTGCCAGAACCCAAACTTTACCTTCGGGGCTGAGAAGTTCCTTGACTTACAGGATCTGCTTGCGGTTAGTGTCATTGCTCGTCATGTGCGGGTGCAGTTACAAAGGTGTTTTCTGCCTGGCAGTTACCAAGACAGTGGTTCCGCTGACTAATCAGTGAGTTTCTGAAGTTGTTTTTTTTGTACATTTTCTGCTTGGAGATGAAGCTGAGCAGAATGACAGCCCTTGATCTGCTCTCTGTTGAACATGAGGGAGGCAAATTAACACAGACGTGGGTGGAAGAATCAAGAACTGAAGTTTAAATCAAGAAGAAAGGCAGGTTTTGAGATGGGCTGATAACAAGTGATACAGCAGGTTATGAGCAGTTAGGGAAGGAGGATGAAGTAGCACAAGAAAGGCCATCTCACATCGGTTGGTGAGTGCCTACATTTTTTTAGTTTGGCTTGTTACGACCACCCCTTGCTGCTGCCTTGCTAGGACATCTCAGAACAGCCATCCAGTTCACTATCTCCATTACTAGATATGATGTCTTAAAGCCGCTGAGCACCACTGCATGTCATGTCATGATCTTGGAGGTCTCTTCCAACCAGAACAATTCTATGATTCTATGATTCTATGTTTATGTGCTGGACTAAACATCTCCATGTCCCCTAGAAACTGATTTACCTGCAGAGGGAGAAGAAAAAAAGTTCATCAACATTGCGAATGTGTTAATAGGCTACAGGAATAAATTAATATCAATAGAGTGAAAGTGGATCAAGGCTGGACAAACTGAAATACTCCAGCAATGAGTTTGAAACATTAATAAAGACAGAGGGAAATGCATGAAACCAGCTTTATGGAGTGAGGGAGTTAACAGAGAAGTAACTCACTAGTGACACAGAGATAAGCCACTTAGGCTGTCAGTTCATGATGTATTCATCAAGCCATCTCAGCTTAGATGTGCTCAGTAAACCTTTACTTTCTTAGAGCTTTTACCATCTATGCAGTCTGTTTTGGCTGTTTCAGCTCCTCCTAATTTCAGAGGAGTCAGAGAGAAGAATCTACTCCAGTCTGTGACCTGCCTGTTTATTTTGTAGCTAGAGGTCACCTTTATACCTGAACGGCATCCTTATCAAGCTAAATGTTTTTTTTTTTTTTCTCAGGCATCAAAGTTTTGGCGTGATAAGATGACCAGAGTTGAAAGTTCATATTGGGTTCATAATGGACAGCATACAAGCAGTAAAAATATGTAGTACCTACTTTTTCCCCATGACTAGAACCCCATTTTGTTTATGGTCACTGGAAGTAACCAGCACCACTCAGTGGTAATAGTAGTGATGGCTCTTCAAACATCCAAGCACAGCTACTAGAGTGTAAATCTAAGTACATACACCAATTGTTGTGGTGCCTATACGTTTCCATAGCAGATATATGCTTACCCTGCAGTAAATCAAAGCTAATATACACTTGCTTAATAACCTATAGCTGTCTCCTTCTGTTGGAGTGTATTAAAAGGATGAGGAGAACTGCAACTACAATCAGTGGAAATAGTATCTACCCACACTCCGATATTTACTCTTCGTTCTTTAGGTCACTCTCTGAATGGAGGATTGGACATAATCTCTGAGGCCCAGCAGTCGCGTTCATATGAAAGGATGAGGAGGGTGATTTTGGCCATTGCTGCTGTGGCTTTCTTGTATTTTGGCTCTCTGTTACAGCCACCCGGTGACAGCAAATGCAGTCAGAGCTGCTTAAAAATCCCTGGCTGTCACATGAAAACTAGGGACTGTGCTTAGGATGTGGAGCTGACACTTCAAGGATATATGTGTCACCTAAAATTTGGTGCTCTCTTTTAGCCAGCCTGCTTTGGATTTTTAATTAGAACATGAGGGGAAGACAGCAATTTCTCTAATGCAATATTAACCACTCTTATTGGGATAAAAAGTTGTGCAGCTACAGAGCTTTTTACTCAAGAATCTCAGCCATCACCAGGAGTTCCCTTAAAACCTGTGAGCTGCATTAGGTAACTGGGTAAGTATTTGCAGTAAGATAAGCCCAGCATTGCTGATGTTCATGGTATTTCTTATGCAGGGAAGAACTGCAGGCGCAGAGTTTACCTGTTTGTCTCTGGTTATATTTGGTAATCTGGAAAGATCATGGAACTCAATGATAACAGTCACACTATGATAACCATGATGTTACTACAAGGTAAAATGTTTTGTATTTATCTGATTGAGATGGAGTAGCTCCAGCCCAAGCTTGTCTGTAACTAGCATTCAGTAGGATATATATTTACTTTCTGTCGTAACTCTTGCAGTGACCTCCAAACAAGAGTCAAAATATTGTTCTCCGGCATGTGGAGATCCAAATGCTGATTGAGGGAGGCTCTGACCGGTCCGTCAACTGGTCTGTGGAGGGCCGAGGTCTTGGGAGCTGTGCTAATTTACACGAGCTGAAGATGCGACTATATATCTCCCAGGTATGACATTTCATTTGCTGAACCATATATTAACTCTTTAACTACCAGTTACTATTTAAAGCCATATAAATATTATTCTGATAGGCTTTATTCTCAAAGCCTTACTCTGATATGAAGTAAATCAGTGTAAGATGGAAGAAACTCCTTTATGCAACATAGTTGTAAAAACAGTGGAAGAGCAGAATCATAATTTGCTCTGTTTAACTGCCATGCTTGGATTTATCCCATGTGAGTGTGGGTGAGGGTCCTGGGTTCAGAGTGCAGCTTGCTGGGGACTGTTAGCAGATGCACACATGCTTGCATACACATGTAGATGTGTGTGTAACCTATATACTCACAGAGACATCTGTGTGTATACACAGATAAATCTTTCCGTGTGTGCGTGTGTTTCTGTGTGTCTGTGTATACACGTATATTTATATAGAGAGAAAGAAAGAGATTGAGTACGTATGAGAAAATAATTCAGTTCTCCTAAGGTCTGAAATGCCCTCTGGATGTGCTCGCCTCTCTCTACTAAGTACAGAGGAAACCTAGGGAGACTGAAAAAATGCTATTTTTAGTAATAAATTTCCTAGCTTGTGCTACTAATACTGTTGTAACTTATTACACTGAAAGGTATTTGGAATTTAATTAACTTGGCTTTTAATCCTGATTGTTTGCTTTGTTTCTTCTTCCACTGTGAGCAACGAAAATGAACTGTGTACTTTCACCTTTATTACCAATCAGTGTCCAATCACTTTCACTTTTACATTCTCAGACACGTACACAGTGCTGCCGTGTGAGAATATAGACATTCCTCCTGAAGTCAACAACTCTTTTTGTTAGCAGAAAGAAATGAATAAATAAAAATTCAGGGAACCTTTTTGCTTTGTAAAACAATGTCTTATACTATTTTTGTTGATCACAATTCAAACTATTCCAGTTCAATTCCACCTTTAAAACTTGTTGTTTAAGATATCCCTGGACTTAATCTGGGGGAGACACTAGTCCGAGGTCCGTGCAGAACACTTAACTTCTCTGCTAAAATAGGTCTCACACCACCCAAACCTCCTTTCAACTCCAGCCAGTCCAGCCTAGTTTTTGCACACTTTGGCAAACCCCAAATGCGGAAAAAGATGGCTTATCTTTCCACAGCAGGCACAGTGACCCTGGGTACACAGCAGGGCTCCTTCTAAATGCTCTTTCTACTTCACCGATGGTTAACATTTTCTTCTCTTAATTTAAAGCCTGTATCTGAGATGACTGCTTCTTCGAGAAGGAGGAACACTTTCCCACTTCTGCCAACGAGTGTTGTTATTTAACATAGGAAGACTGTATTGATAAAACATTGCCTAAACCAATGGCAGTGTCTACTTGTTGAGAAAGCTGTTGCAGTAGTACATCTGCTTAAAAGAACGGGAAAAGCATAATTGCATTTAGTGACTAATTGACACATGAAGATAAGGAGGTTTAGCTGCCCCAAAGCAGGGCAGAATCTCTCAGGGCTACCTACAGCCACAGGAGTTCAGTGCAAGAGGCTGAAGAAAGCACTTACCTCTCTGCTCCTTATTCGTGGCACTCAGCTTGTTATTCAGAACCTGGTACGCTCCTGAAAAGTCCTATTGATGGGCATTTCAGTTCTGTTGAGTTTTAGCCAGGTAACTTGTGTTAAATTTTATAACTGTCAATGCTCAACTGAGACAGCCCAACTTCTCCCAAATCTGAGTGTTGGAATTGCTTCTTGATCTCACATCAACACATAAGTGATTTCTATGTATGAACGGCACAATGCTGCTCACATTATCCGTGGTGACACCTCCATGCAGCCACTGGCCTGCTGCGGAGGACAGGCCTGACACTCCCTCAAACCAAAATTTTATTTCTGTGTACAGTCCTGCCTCTTATTTGCTCCCCATTCCACTTTCCAATTTGCAGATGCTTCTTCTGCAAGGAACTGGAAAGAAAAGAACCTCAACTTCAAGATTGCACTGGATTTAGTTCACATCACTGTAGAATCTTTGACACAAAGAAATGAAACAGTGAGTACCACTATCAATAAATAATCGTATCTTCCAAGTGCCCTTTTCTTATAGCAGTAGCTTCCATTTGGCCTCTATTAGAACATACCACCTGTGTTTGGTTATGCCGTATTTTTTTTCCCCATCAGCGATACTGAAGTGTACTTTAGTGCTTGAGTGGAAATCCCACTCAGCATTATTTGAAAAATGCTCTCTTTGTTAACTAAACAGTTTGTACTAGTTATCACAGAGTTTAAAAGGATATCAGACTTTTTAAAATTTATCTGAGGCAAAAATGGCTGCTTGAGATCAATGTCCAGATCACAAACTTCATTCATTTTCCTTTTACCTACCAGGGATGACTCATATTCTCTGTCTCTGTTTCTTTGCATGCACCTCAGTAGGACGGCTCATTTGCAGCCAAAAGAGAATAAAGACCAGTGAACAGCAAATTAAATTCTTGCAATTCAGTTTCATCATCCTTTCCTCAAATTTGCAAAACATTTTTGCTAACATAAGGCTTTAAAATCTACAATATATATTTCAGCCCATTTGTAGGTGGGCTTCTTTATTAAATCACAAAACCCGAACTGCAGTATCCTATAATAACAGTCCTAAGAGTAGCAGGGAAATTACTGTAATTTCCCTCCTTGAAAAAATGGGCAAAACCATCCACAAATTCAAAACATGTTTCTGTGAAAATACCAAAACTCCTTTTTTTTTGTTCAAGAGCTCTATTTCCCATGCTAACATTACACACCACTTATTGGCATTACAGTTCTTGTTTTTCAGGAGCTACATAATATCATTGTTTAAAAATATGAAACACAAGTTTTGCATAAATTTATGAAATTCTCTATAGAACCACATTTCATAATACACTGTGATCAATTGCCCTATTTTCGTATTTCAAAACAACACTCCAGCCTGCCGCAACGTTAGCCTGTATGAAATATCTAGGACATCAGCAGAGCTGCCAGGCAGCTGGGACCGTGCTTCCTCAGTCCACTTCCGCACACTTCAAATGTTAACATTGCTTTAACGGTCATGCTGCTGCCAAAGTGCACGAGGGATTTGAAACTTCTCCCACCCTCCACACCCACATCATGTCAACACACTGAAGTCTTTGCTTTTCTCCTTACCAAGCTAATGGAAGAGGAAAGAAGGAGTGAAGAGTGGGTGAATGGGCCCTCTGCTCAGATTTGGACAACAGGGAAGAGGCAAATGCCTTGCCTTGGGAAGAGTTAATCCTGCCTAGCCTAGCCTAGCGTGGCTGGCTGCGTCACAGTGACTTCCCTTTCGGGCTGGAAAAGTCTGACACCACAGTTTGCTTAGGGTTGTGTCCAAAAGCACAGTCGCACCCTGTCAGGAGCTGCAAGCGTCGACAGCCTTCCCCGGGTGCCGGCTCGCTGTGCAGCCCCTAGGGACCAGCGGGGAGCACCATACCCTGGTGAGGCGGAGCTGGAGCAACAGCAAACACTGAGACGAGGCTTTATCACTTAATCCTCCATTTACAGACCTTTGATTTAGGAGCATTTTTTTTAAGGTGTAGGCTTACAAAGGAGCCGTAACTTCCGCAGAATGACAAAGGGTGTTCTTTCAAGTGCACTTCCCTCTCTAATAGCCTTACGAATTTCCCGTCAGGTTGGTGCTTACTTAGCCCTGAAATTTGTTTCACTGCAACAAAGTGGAAAAATTAAATTTGCCTAAAATGAAGCGCTTCCAGGCCTACCCACATTTTTAAGACCTCGATACTGCAAAGCCATGACTCCGCTACCGCTGTTGCACTTTATGTTCACATTTCAGTGTTTGCAGAGCCCAATTCTGTGTCTCCAAGCAGCCTGTTTTTCAAAGGCATGCTGCGGAGACAAAGGTTGAAACCCAAATCACTTCACAGCAGTCTGCAAGTCTGCCTCTCTCCTCAGAAGTTGTAAATGTGTCTAAGCAAAAAGCAACAGTTTGCTTATCTGTAAGTAATGGGCCTGGGTGAAATAGCTCAAATACCTGAAAAAATCCTTGTTTAAAGCAGAGAAGGAAATTCTGGTTCTGGGCACCAGCCTGGAATACTTTAGGGCTGGATTAGTATGCAGGAAGTAAAGAAATGAAAAGGCGAACCGTGGCTTAAAAATGTCATTGCACAAACATGCATGCATATTCTCTCAGGCCCTGCCTGGTGGTTCAGTAATGCAGCAGGCAATGATAATGATACAATTTCATAGCTCCACTAATCCCAGGGGATGCACAAAATGCTTGACAAACTGATGTTCTGTATAAGCAATAGGCCGGGCCTTTCCTTCTCATCTGTAGAGGAGCGGAAGAGATTATAGTACAAATATAGCAAAATCTGTCTGGTAAGCTCAGAAGCAAGTGGAAGCAAAATATATTCCATTCAATGAGCACATTAAAATTTGTATTAATAAAGAAATTCAGACAACTTTACACTTAATTAGCAGGCAAGCTAGAATTGTTACATTTTGTTTTGGTGGAAGCAGTGTGTAATAGGAAACAGAAATCACCTCAAACCATAGAATTCTTTAGGTTGGAAAAGACCTTTAAGATCATCAAGTCCAACTGTTAACCTTACACTGCCAAGTCCACCAGTAAACCATGTCCCTAAGCACCACATCTACACGTCTTTTAAATACCTCCAGGGATGGTGACTCAACCACTTCCCTGGGCAGCCTGTTCCAGTGCCTGATAACCCTTTTGGTGAAGAATTTTTTCTAATACCCAATGTAAACCTCCCCTGGTGCAAATTGAGGCCATTTCCTTTTCTAACTTGGGAGAAGAGACCAGCCCCCACCTCTCTACAACCTCCTTTCAGGCAGTTGTAGAGAGCAATAAGGTCTCCCCTCAGCCTCCTTTTCTCCAGGCTAAACGACCCCAGTTCCCTCAGCTGCTCCTCACAGGACTTGTGCTCTAGACCCTTCACCAGCTTCATTGCCCTTCTCTGGACACGCTCCAGCACCTCGATGTCTTTCTTGTAGTGAGGGGCCCAAAACTGAACACAGTACTCAAGGTGCGGCCTCACCAGGGCCGAGTACAGGGGGATGATCACTTCCCTACTCCTGTTGGCCACACCAGTTCTGATACAGGCCAGGATGCCGTTGGCCTTCTTGGCCACCTGGGCACACTGCTGGCTCATATACAGGCAGTGGTTGACCAACACCCCCAGGTCCTTTTCTGCTGGGCAGCTTTCCAGCCACTCCCCACCAAGCCTGTGGTGTTGCCTGGGGTTGTTGTGACCCAAGTGCAGGACCCAGCACTTAGCCTGGTTCAACCTCATACCATTGGCCTTGGCCCATCGATCCAGCCTGTCCATACCCCTCTGTAGCACCTTCCTTCCCTCCAGCAGATCAACACTCCCACCCAACTTGGTGTCATCTGCAAACTGACTGAGGGTGCACTCGATCCCCTCGTCCAGATCATTGATAAAGGTATTAAACAGGACTGGCCCCAGTACTGAGCCCTGGGGAACACCACTTGTGACCGGCTGCCAACTGTATTTAACTCCATTCACCACAAATCTTTGGGCCCGGCCATCCAGCCAGTTTTTTACCTAGCGAAGAATACCTCCACCCAAGCCATGAGCAGCCAATTTCTCCAGGAGGATGCTGTGGGAAACAGTGTCAAAGGCTCTACTAAAGTCCAGGTAGACAACATCCACAGCCTTTCCCTCATCCACTAAGTGGGTCACCTTATCATAGAAGGAGATCAGGTGAGTCAAGCAGGACCTGCCTTTCATAAACCCATGGTGACTGGGCCTGATCACCTGGTTGTGCTCTACATGCTGTGTGATGGCACTCAAGATGATCTGCCCCATAACCTTCCCTGGCACCAAGGTCCGACTGACAGGCCTGTAGTTCCCTGGGTCCTCCTTCTGGCCCTTCTTGTAGATGGGCATCACATTTGCTAACTTTCAGTCAACTGGGACCTCCCTGGTGAGCCAGGACTGCTGATAAATGATTGAAAGTGGCTTGGTGAGCACTTCTGTCAGCTCCCTCAGTACCCTTGGGTGGATCCCATCTGACCCCATAGACTTTTGTGTGTCTAAATGGTGTAGCAGGTCGCTAACCATTACCCCTTGGATTATGTGGGCTTCATTCTGCTCCTCATCCCTGTCTTCCAGTTCAGGGGGCTGGGTGCCCGGAGAACAACTTCCCTTACTGTTAGACTGAGGCAAAGAAGGCATTAAGTACCTCAGCCTTTTCCTCATCCTTTATCATTATGTTTCCCCCTCATCCAATAAAGGAGGGAGATTCTCCTTCACCCTCCTTTTGTTGCTAATGTATTTACAGAAGACACATAGGCCATTTGTGTGCATAAATCCCTGATTCAGAAGAGAATATGGAGGTCTCTGATCTGATTATATGGGAGAGAGAGAAAAATCTGGCCCTGGCAAACTTCATTTATGAACCTTGCTTTTGAGCTCTAATGTCCCCTACTGTTGTCTTTGCTTTTTGCAGTTTGCTTATGGTTTTATGAGTAGATGTGATCCTGGTTTATTAAATAACACCGTGTTAGAATCATGTAAAAATTTTCCTGAGTAAGAGGTCACCATGTCTGAGCGATGGGTTTTATTTAGGTAGGAAGTTGAGGTCTAGTAAAAGAGGCGTTGTTTCTGGTTGAAGCCTCTAAAGACAGACTGGCTTTGCGGGAGCTTCATTTGGGTGACTGGATTCATTCTGAGAGAAATCTGTCCTTTTTCATAGATAGGGAACACCAGGTGACCAGGTCAGACCAGGTGTATCATTTGCCGGCCTAACATTAGGCTCACAAAGTACTCTTCTGCAATGAAAATGACCAAATTCAGTTAGCTGCTTGATTTTTATTAGAAAAAGCTTAATTTTTAGTGCAATGTTAAGTTAAGTGTTCCCAGGCCAAAAGTAGTGTTCATCAGCTTAATACATTGAGATATATCAGCTGCTTAAAAGAACAAAATATTATTTAATAGGCCATCAAAAGCTTGCAGAAAACTTCTTTCAACCCCTTACCATCTCTGGAACAAAACAGTCCAAAAGGCCAAGAAAGGACATCTTGTGCTTTGAAGATCCTGACAAAGACAACACAGCTGCTTTGCAATGTGTTGTTTCCCTGTGGCGTATTTCTGCAAGTATCTTCAAGAGGTGTTTATAATCTCAATGACAATTTCTCATGAGAAAAAAAGAACTCTTAAAGTGTTCTTCATGGTCACCTTAACTACAGTCTATTCCCGGAATATGAAGTAGCAGCTAACAAGCACCTCTCTCTCACACAGGAAGGGTGCAGGAGTGGGATGCTGGCACAGATCCCCGTGCCCAAGGTATGTTATCTGTGTGGAGGAACCCGCAAGACTGTGAGGCTGAGAGTGCCCAGTTCAGCAGTGAGCAAGGCCAGTGCTTGTGCTGGGTGGTCGTTCCTCATCTAGCCCTCTCCCGAAAGCAGAGCTGAAATCCCAGGCAGAGCATACATACAACAGCAGCTCCACTCAGAGTGGCTTAGCCTCACACCTCTAAGAAATCAGGCTAAAAATATTCATCATGGGAGCACGTGTGACAGTTGCAATGTCATGGATTATTCAAAGTCCATCAGATGGCAAAGGGACAAGTGCTGTGGGCATCTGCAGCATTCATAGACTGTTCATCAGTGTTATGAATTTATATATCTCCTGCAAGTTCTGCTACCAATTGTATTCCTGGTTAAATGGGTGAGACAAAGAAGTACATTGATTAAAAGCAATTGCAGTTTCCTAGACTTCAGAAACTTCGGTTCCAGAGGAAATACCCTATATTGATTTGATGTGGTTCAAGAAGGAGGCAGGGAGAGGACTAGAAGCTTTATAGCAAGACCAGCTTGACTCAGAAGAGGGGCTGTGTGCTGCGGACTCAAGACTCTTATGGGTGAAAAAGCCCTGGAGAACAGCAAAGAAATATTCTTGGTCTCCATGTAGAAGTTGTTAAAGGTGTATAGAGTGAGACATTCTGATAATCTCTTTATTATTTGAAGAACCATTTTTCTTCATAATGCTTTCATTCCAGCAACAATGCTACTGTTCCAATAGCTCTGTCAGAACTACTGAGCTGTGAGTTAACCCTGCTGTTGCCCCGAGAGAAGAAGGTGGCAGCTGCTGAGCTAGAGCAAAGCCTGTGGATAGACCTTTTCGAGCTGATGCAGAAACCGTCAGCTCAGGGGAGAGGAAGTGACTGAAAAAGGAGGCTAAGGAAGACCTAATAATGATTCCCTGAGGAAAACTGCTGGTCAGAGCAATTAGCTATGAATCTAGGAGAAGCCATAATTGAAAGGAGAACAGAGGGTATATTTCAATTCCTCAGTGTCTGGGAGCACTTTGCACGGGAGCTAAAGGAACACTTTTCCTTTCTAAGCAGATCCCTAGAAAGATCAAACCCATGATGTTCCTAGGATGCTGGGGCCACTTGATGGCCAGGGCTGCCGCCCAGCCCCAGCCCTTCGTTCCTCATTATGGCACATTACGGGACAACTGGAACATTAAATATGTTACATTCATTATGGAGACCTATGGTCTATAGATATGACTGCGTGGGATATCTGGTTTCTAGTGCAGGCTGTGAAGGGATGTCCTTTTTTACCATGGTCAGGGAGGAGATGACAGGCTCATCAGAGACTTCAAAAACCCTCAGCCTTTCAGTTAGCAAGAAGCCCAGTGCTTTCATGTACCCAATTTGTTACAAGAGGAATGCCATGCAATATTGCTGGGAGCAGTTATGAGGCATTACCTGCCATCTAGTTTCAAAGTCACTCATTTCTCTGCTTCAGCTCACCAATGATCAGCTACACACAATACGTCCCCGATCAACTGTCAATGGACAGTCTTCTTTTGATTTCATTGGGCTTTAGATTTAGCTCGTGAAAGGCCAGGCCAGGTAATAGAATAATGCGCTTTAAAATGAAAAGTGATTATTAGTGACTATTTTCGTCCGTTGAAATCAGCAGAGAAGCTTACTTAATTCTTTGTCCCTTAATCAAAGCAGTAGAGCATTTCAGCAATCTGTAAATCTGGCCTTATAGAGTTACAGAATAGGGGAAATTCACAATAGTGCCATTTTTCTTTGCAAGTCTTTTATCTCAGTGAAAGATATTT
The DNA here is from genome assembly GCA_009819775.1 of Phoenicopterus ruber ruber. Lineage (NCBI taxonomy): Eukaryota > Metazoa > Chordata > Aves > Phoenicopteriformes > Phoenicopteridae > Phoenicopterus > Phoenicopterus ruber. Next base: position 158,721,631 of record CM020216.1, read on the forward strand.
AAGCAAACCTGTCACAAAACACATTGCTGTACAATGATGTATAAATTGACCGATGTTCCTGTTAGGCATTCTTGCCATAAGTTTTGCAGAGGGAAAGTGCAGAGCAGAATTGTGTTGAAAAGCATTGGCGTTGGCGGTTAAAAAATCACTGCTCCTTTTAAAACCCCGTCTCATGCCTTTACTAGGCTGCACCATGAGACACTTACAAGCTGTGTTATATTAAAATGTTTAATTAGAAATATGAGTTATGCCTTGCATGGTAACAGGAAATCACCATAAAAAATCAAATAATGTATCCTCTGATAGTCTCAGACTATCAGAGTAGTCATGCATAAGTTCAAATCCCTTTTCAGTGGGACATTGATTAAATTCTTTGATGAATCTAGGCCCATGCATTCAGTACCTTCTTCCGTTTCTCAGCATGGGTTTAGTTATGTGAAGCCAGAAACGGCCTTTGTACATTCAGACGTTGGGAGCACATTCAGATGGAATCTAGCCTTGCACCTAGGGTTAGACCTCTGCAGTAATTCAACTCTGCTTGTTCCGGCTTTGAACAAAGACAAGCAGGGCTAGGGAGTTATGTTACTGACTACAAGTTGAGGAATCAGCTTTCCATGTGGCATTATCCTCCCACCCCCTTTCCCACAGGAATTGTACAATGTAAGTTAAGCTTGTGCCTTTGCCATTATCTTGCTCTAGTGGCTCGGTTCCAACACGCGGCTGCGTACCACCTCATTATTTATATCCTGCTAGCATCTTATTTAGTACCTCAGCTTCCATCACAAATGTATTGGGATAACTGCTTTTTCCTGGATAAGAGACTCATTATAATTGCAGCTTCTCTGCAGGGGTCAGCACCTCCTCCCCATGAATATGATAAGGTGCTCTGAGTGCCACCTCACCTGCAAATGGTGTTTTTCCCTGCAGAGTCACTTCCCACGGGCTACAAACTGCTATTGAATTTCTGCAGTAATATTTTAATTTAATAACTTAATTTAAGATTTAATGGCTTTCTTTCCTGTGCTTTGTAGTATAATTAATTCATGTGATGAGAACTCATTAAACTTGGGGATCTGAGATGCATCTGGGCATGCAAGGGCTGTAAACACGTAAACCTGCGTTAGGGCCTATTGAAGGTGGGCAAATGCAGAACTGTGCATGGAAAGGATAGACTATTTTATCCTTAGGGATAATCAGAAAATACTTTGTTAATGGGTGGGTACGTCTTTCAATCATATTTGTAGCTTGTATTGGTAAAACCCACAGAAGTCTGGTCCACTAATGTTTAAGGTAGCTAAGTCCTAGGCTTCCTGGGCCTAGAAGATCTGGCCCGACACCTCCAAACATCCTCTTGCATGCATGTGTGCATGTCCAGGAGCTGTGGGCACTTCTGCCTGTTGAAAACATAGCTCAAGCAGATCTACTACAGAGACCCTTTGAGCCTGACACTGAACAGTTCACCATGGGACTTGGTCTTCTTGGCTTACTGAGAGCTGTGGTGCTGTGCATATCACATGGAAGAGAGAAGGCCTGTCACTGTCATTGAAAATCCTGAATTGCTGGAAGAGCTGAAGCCTCGGTGTCCCACACCTCCAGAGAACACTGTAACCACAAGACTGCCAGCTATCTGAAGGCGGAATTGTCTTGTTCCCTGCTGGTAGTGCTCTTCTGCTTTGATATGATGGGCACACTCTAATAGTTCGATGTTCTTCTTATATTGAGGCACCCAAAACTGCACACACTACTCGAGGTGGGGCCGCACCAGTGCAGTGTAGAGTGGGACAATCACCTCCCTCGACCGGCTGGCTATGCTGTGCTTGATGCACCCCAGGACACGGTCGGCCCTTTTGGCTGCCAGAGCACACTGTTGACTCATGTTCAACTTGCCATCAAAGAAAAGTGCTGCCAACTGCCTTCTATGGGAGCTGGACAAGTTGCGTATGAAGGCCTATTCTCCACACGATTTACATAAGCACTGCACACATTTCTCTATGTGCTGGCAGGGTGCCTTGATCCTTCTCTCTGGAGGCTCATCTTCCTCTGTACAATTTCAGTGGTGAGCCAGGTACACTTGTGTACCTGTTTTGCTCAATTAAACCTTTTCCAGGGATGTAAGTAATTTATTTCATGGTCCAGAACATCCTCATTTCATTTCCTCTGCCCTCTGGTGATTGACTTGATTAATACTATGTAAACACCTTGAGACCTCATTGCACTAACTACTGTACAGAAAGAGCAGAGCTTGTCCCAGAGTGCTTGTGCTGAATAAGACAAGATGGGAGAAGCCCAGGAGCAAGGAAAAATTAGAGAGAACCCAGACTTTTATATGAACCTAGGTTAACTTGGTTCTTAACAGTCCCAGTTTATTTCCGTTGATGAACTTGACACAAGCAACAAATTCTTTTTCCAACACAGGGACTGACCACAGTCCTTAGTGACCCAGAGCGACTCGGTAAGACAAATGAGTCTTATTGACTGTTTGACATGGGTTTCTAGCAAGCTCCAGACCCTTCTAACAAGCTCTGCCAGCTCTTCCTGATCAAAGGGTGCTTTGAGTTCTTCATTGCCATCTGACTCCTGATCAGGAGGGTCAGGCACCCTTTCAGCAGGTGTTAGGGAGAAGTCTGTGTAACTGCTGGGCCTGGCGTACAGCTCGCAATGTGTGGCCAACAGACACAACAGTTTGCACAAAAGGGGCCAGAAACTCTGCTGAGAACAACATAAAGAGCTACTTGGCAATGGGGGTGACATGCCACAGGGCATGGTCCCTCACACCCACTGGAGCAACTGTCCCCACAGTATCTGGGCACCTCTGAGCCCAGGCTCCTGAGGGAGTGTAGGGGGTGTCAATGTCCAGGCGCTGGCAGCGGGGCTGCAGGGAGCCTCTGTGGGGAGAGGCCGGGGCTGCCCCGTGCCGGACACAGCCGGTCCCAGCCGGTCCCAGCCGGCTCCAAGGGCCCCACCGCAGGACACAGCTGAGCCCCTCAGCCAAGCTGGGGGCGCCGGGGGGAAACAGGTCTCCGAAAGGGCCGGAGGCGGCAGAGGCAGAGGAGGAGGAAGCCAAGGAGGGAGCAGCAGCAGACGGAGCCCGAGGGCGGAGGAGGAGGAGGGCAGGAGGTGCTGCAGGCCCGGAGCAGGGATCCCCTGCAGCCCTGAGAGACCCCGCTGGAGCAGAGACCCACCCTGCAGCCCGGGGAGGGCCCCACGCCGCAGCAGGGGATATTTCCTGCAGGAGCTGCGGCCGTGGGGAGCCCGGGCGGGAGCAGGTTGTCCCTGAAGGACTGCAGCGCGGGAAGCAGCGAGTTGTGTGAGGATGGAGCAGCCGAGAGGGGCTGTTATGGACTGACCGTAACCCCCATCTCCACTGCCTGTGCTGCTCAGTGTAGGGTGAGAGTGAGCGGCAAGTGTTTTATTAATGTTTATCTTTCTTTCTCACCATTCAAATCTATTTTAATTGACAATAAATTTAATTTTCCCTAAGTCAAGTCTGTTTTGCCCATGACAGTAATTGGTAAGTGATCTCCCTGTCTTTATCTCGACCCATGAGCTTTTCCATCTTACCTTCTCCCTCAGTAGGAGTGAGCGCACGACTGGGGGATTTAGGCCCTTAGCCAAGGTTGACTCACCACAGGGAGGATGCAGCTCTGCAGGTCTCAGGCTGCAGGGAGTGCCTGGGGCTTCTTGCTGGGGCTGGGGAATATGGGCTCCTTGTCTGCAGGTGTGCGCTGGTGAAGGATCCGTGTCACTAAGTACAGGAGCTGCAGCAGGAGGTCAGCAGACTGTGCAGCATCAGAGATGATGAAAAGGAGGTTGACTGGATCCTCTCTGAGACTTGGATACAAGAGGAGCCTGAACCCCCGGCTGTACCGAAGGAAGGACAGGCAGAGATTGTGCTTATTGGATTGGAAAATAGAGACTCCAGTGATGGAGAAGGCTGGAAACTTGTCACTTTTGGAAATGGGGGGAAGGCTCCTGCTTTTCCTGAAGACTTGCAACTACAGAATACATTTAGTGCCCTGGTGGCAGGTGAGTGGCTGGGAGCTCTGTGAGATAAAGCACCTGAGCTGGGTAAACCTGAGCCACATGAAGCACCAAGAGGGAGCAGTGAGTGACAGCAGGGTGTGACTCCCTGCTGTTGGGGACACAGGATCCCATCTGCCAACATGACCTGCTGTCTGGGGAGGTTTGCTGCTCACTAGGGTCTCAGATCTGGGATGTAGAGAGGCTACCAAGGCTTCTCCATCCCTCAGACTATTACCCTCTGCTGCTTTTCAACATGGGCACCAATGGCACGGCTGGGGAGATCTGGAGCATATCACAAATGACTATATGACTCTGGTGGCCAAAAGCATGGGGGCCCAGGTGGTTTTCTCCTTGATCCTGCTGGTGAGTGGAAAGGGCTTGAGATGGACTGGATGGATCCTGCTAGTCAATGACTGGTTGTGCAGCTGGTGTCAGCAAAAGGGATATTTGGCTTCTATGACTGTGGGACGGTTCAAGGACTGCTGGAAGAGATGGGTTCCACCTGACCAAGTGGGGAAAAACATTTTTGCCAGGTGGTCAGCTTGATGAGGAGAGCTTTAACACAGGAATGGTGAGGGAGGGAGATAAGGCCCACAATGAAGTGAGAAGTGGCAAACTGGGTGGTCAAGCAAAGGATGCAGATTGATGTGGCGAAGAGAGGCCTCAAAACCAGCTGAAGCAGACTGAAGGGGTCTCACCCAAAGTGTATGCACAGAAATAAGAAAGTGTTGATAGGACAGCTCTGTAGGGCAAGTTCTCTGGGAAATAAGCATGCTGGGGGCCTCTCTGCAGTGCCTCTACGTTAATAGACATAGCATGGAGATGACAGGAACTGGAGGTTTCCATGCAGTTGCAGGGTTATGATCTCACTGGAATCACAGAGAGATAGAGGGATAACTCACACAACTGAAGGCTGCAATGGATGGATACAGGCTCTGTAGGAAGGACAGACTGGGATGGCGAGGAGGTGAACTTGTCATTTACATGAAAGCAGCAGGAATACATGGAGCTCTGCTTGGGGATGGGTGATAAGCCTGCTGAGAGCTTATGGGTCACGGTTAGCAGGCAGACCAATGTCGGCAACGTTGTGGTGGGTGGCTGCTACATACTGTCTGACCGGAAAGAAGTAGATGAGGCCTTCTCCAGTGGACAAGGGAAGAAACCTCATGGTTGGAGGCCCTGCTCCTCATGGGGGACCTGAACCACCCCAGTATCTGCTGGAGGGACAACACAGCAGGGCACAAGCAATCCAGGAGGTTTATGGGGTATATTGATGACAATTTCCTGACACCGGATTAAGGAGCCAATGAAGGGAGATGCTCTCTGGAGCACACTTACAAGGTAGAACTGGTTGGGGATGGGAAGGTCTGCGGCAGCCTTGGCTGCAGTTACCACAAGATAGTGTGGTTCATGATTTTCAGAGGCGGGAACAAGGCAAATAGCAGGATCACAACCTGGACTTCAGAAGAGCAGACTTTGGCCAGCTCAGGGACCTGCTTTGAAGAATCCCATGGATACAGTCATGGAGAGGAGGTCATAACACTGGGTTGAAGTGCTCACCAAGCCACTTTCAATCATTTATCAGCAGTCCTGGCTCACTGAGGAGGTTCCAGTTGACTGGAGATTAGCAAATGTGACACCCATCTACAAGAAGGGCCAGAAGGAGGATCCAGGGAACTACAGGCCTGTCAGTCTGACCTCAGTGCCAAGGGAAGGTTATGGAGCAGAGCATCTTGAGTGCCATCACACAGCACGTACAGGACAACCAGGTGATCAGGCCCAGTCAGCATGGGTTAATGAAAGACAGGTCCTGCTTGACTCACCTGATCTCCTTCTATGATAAGGTGACCCACTTAGTGGATGAGGGAAAGGCTGTGGATGTTGTCTACCTGGACTTTAGTAAAGCCTTTGACACTGTTTCCCACAGCATTCTCCTGGAGAAACTGGCTGCTCATGGCTTGGACGGGGGTACTCTTCGCTGGGTAAAAAACTGGTTGGATGGCTGGGCCCAAAGAGTTGTGGTGAATGGAGTTAAATCCAGTTGGCAGCCGGTCACAAGTGGTGTTCCCCAGGGCTCAGTATTGGGGCCAGTTCTGTTCAATATCTTTATCAATGATCTGGACGAGGGGATCGAGTGCACCCTCAGTAAGTTTGTAGGTGACACCAAGTTGGGTGGGAGTGTTGATCTGCTTGAGGGTAGAAAGGTGCTACAGAGGGATCCGGACAGGCTGGATCAATGGGCTGAGGCCAATTGTATGAGGTTCAACAAGGCCAAGTGCTGGGTCCTGCACTTGGGTCACAACAACCCCAGGCAACGCTACAGGCTTGGGGGGGAGTGGCTGGAAAGCTGCCCGGCGGAAAAGGACCTAGGGGTGTTGGTCGACAGCCGTCTGAATATGAGCCAGCAGTGTGCCCAGGTGGCCAAGAAGGCCAACGGCATCCTGGCCTGTATCAGAACTGGTGTGGCCAGCAGGAGTAGGGAAGTGATCGTCCCCCTGTACTTGGCACTGGTGAGGCCGCGCCTCGAGTACTGTGTTCAGTTTTGGGCCCCTCACTACAAGAAAGACCTTGAGGTGCTGGAGCGTGTCCAGAGAAGGACAACGAAGCTGGTGAAGGGTCTGGAGCACAAGTCCTGTGAGGAGCAGCTGAGGGAACTGGGGTCGTTTAGCCTGGAGAAAAGGGGACTGAGGAGAGACCTTCTCGCTCTCTACAACTACCTGAAAGGAGGTTGCAGCAAGGTGAGTGTCAATCTCTTCTCCCAAGTAGCAAGTGACAGGACAAGAGGAAATGGCCTCAAGTTGCGCCAAGGAAGGTTTAGATTGGATATTCGGAAAAATTTCTTCACTGAAAGGGTTGTTGAGCACTGGAACAGGCTGCCCAGGAAGTGGTTGAGTCACCATCCCTGGAGGTATCTAAAAGACGTGTAGATGTGGTGCTTAGGGACATGGTTTAGTGGTGGACTTGGCAGTGCTAGGTTAACAGTTGGACTTGATGATCTTAAAGGTCTTTTCCAACCTAAATCATAGAATCATAGAATTGTTTAGGTGATTCTACGATTCTATATGATGTTCATCAGTCACCTCCTTCAAGCTCCAGAATGGTCCATACCTGTGTGCAAGAAGTCAAGCAAAGGTGCCACGGATGATCAAGGAGTTCTTGACAAAACTCAAACATTAAAAAAAAGCATATAAAAGGTAGAAGGTTGCTTGTAGAGGTCATCGGTCTCCGTCATTGGAGTTATTAAAAATCTGACTGGGTACAGCCCTGAGCAACCTGCTCTAGTTGCTCATGCTTTGAGCAAGGGGGTAGATTAGATGATCTCCAGAGGTCCTTCCCACCGTTAAGGATTTTCTATGATTCTGTGAGTCTGCTGTTCCCACCCCCCTCTCCCCTTTTAGTGCGTTGGGACCTTACTCTTGGCTAACAGGAACTGCCTCCTGCTGTAGCGCACAGCTTTTAGGAAGAAAGTAAAAGGCAACCACTTTTGAAAATTAAAACTCTGCAAATTAAAAAAGACCATCTTCCTTTATAAAGACAACCTGAGGAGGTGTTAGTGGTAGGCAGCCTTCCTTTATACTGTATCCTAGAGATCTGAGCATAGTTTCAGGACGGAGGAAGACTGAAAATTGATTTCCTCCTCTGCCTGGGGATGACAGGGATTCAACCTTCCTCTCACTTCCAGATTTTTGTGGGGTGAGGACTTTTAAGAGTGCTCTGCTGCTGGAAGTGATCCACAGTGCAGAAAAGAGGGAACTGATGAGAAAACCTCTCTGCAGAAGCCCAGTGGTTCAGAGCAGCCAGCCAAGAGTGCAGAGACCTCATCACAGCCCATGTCCCTGTAAATGCATTTTACATTAACCTATTTCTAGCTTGGGTGTGTTCTGAAATATAAAGGCAGTGCAAATGTCCTTTTTAAGAAGCTTCTCTTTGGTATCTGAGATCACATACATTCTGGGAGCAGCCACTGGGATGTGAGGCAGGATTCTGCTTGCTGGGTCTCCCTCACTATGGGCACAGGCTGTGAGAGAAGTCACAAGCTGCTTTACTTTATGTACTCGGAGAAACTTCTAGGTGAGAAAAAGGCCCAGAACCTCAAGATTCTGGAAACACTATGGTAAATAAATAAAGAAGGGGGAAAAAAATCAGGCTTCAGAGTTTAGTGGCCTCCAGTGCTAGGTGGCAGCTGAGCAGGGATTTTCAGGTATCGATTCAGCCACCCAACTCACATTTTTGGTTCTTCATGTTCTTTGTCAGATCCAGTATCTGACATCTGAAAATTCAGGCACTCTTGCAGTCACATAGAGCACAGCTGGGTACCTCATATATCTTGTTCAAAGTCACCTAAGTCCATGCCAGAGCTAGAAATTAAATGTTATGGTGGAATCCCACCTGCAGCCCTGAGCCTTAAAAGCTGCTGTCCCTGTTACAAGAATTCGTCTCACTCTGTCACACCTGTGAGAAGGCTGTCAAGGACAGCTGCAACCCACTGTCCCAGTTTCAGCTGGGATGGAGCTGATTTTCTTTCCAGTAGCTGCTGTGTTTTGGATTTAGTATGTGAAGAATGTTGATAATACACTGACGTTATTAGTTGCTGCTAAGCAATCAAGGAGTTTTTTGAGCTTCCCAGGTTTTGCTAATGTGCGGGTGCAAAAAGCTGGGAGGGGTATAGCCAGTGCAGTTGGCCCAGACTGGCCAAAGAGAGTATTCCATACCATAGACAGCATGCACAGTATAAGTACGTCAGCCGGTGGGCCAGTGCCCTTTTTTCCCTCTTTTTGTTCGTTTGGGCCTTTTCGTTCATTCATTCGGCTGTTCATTCCCTTGCTCTAGAACGTGCTGTTCCGAGATGGCTGCTGGGAACGTTCCTGTTCCCCGACTGCTGCTTGGGATGGGCTGTGTCGGTCATCAGGTGGTGAGAAATTGTGCATCATTCATTGTATATATTCTATTATCATTATTTATTATTATCATAACTATTAATATATAATTATTATCTTTTTTCTTTGCTATCCTGGTGAACAGTTTTTATCTCAACCCACAAATTTTCCTTTCTCTCCCATTCTCCTCCCCACCCCACCGGGGAGGGGGGGAGTGAGTGAGTGGCTGCATGGTATTCGGACACCGTCTGGGGTTAAACCACAACACCCACAGAAGAGCTAAGATCTCCACAGGTACTTTCAGCACAAGTCTCATCTTGTTACAGCTAAGTTTCCTCAGGACGGTTTCACTCAAAGTACTCTTGCTTGAGCTGACGTGGTCCTTTTGTGTGAGACTCAAATAGCTCTTTCTGGTCAGGATCTCAGGAGAAGTACGGTTTGTTTGTTGTATCACTGTTTTTGTCATTGTGGATGTGCACACAGTGGAAGGCTTTGATGAGTTAAGAACCATTACCCTATGGATATAACGTCTTACTACAATGAACGACCCTCATCACCTTCAGTAAGAGACATCCCTGCGCCTGGTGTGGGTAGAACATAGATCCCACTCCATCCCTGGAGCTTCCACAAGACAGAACATCACACAAACTGAACAGTTGTACAGATTTTCCACAAACTCCCCGTGAGTTCTGATGTTCTCCTGTTTCTCCCTCTTGCAGACACTACATCTGTTCCTTTAGCAGTTGCTGGCAGACAAGACAAGCCTGGGTGCCAACTAATACTATATGATCTTCTGCTGAATTCATTTTCCACTTTTAAAATTAAATTATGAGCCAGATCCTCATCGGATTTAATACAGCTATTGCCTATTAAGCAGCTGATGGTCTGGCCTTGTACAGAGATTATTCCTCCTCTCTCTTTGGAGCAAGAACACAACCGAAGAGTTAGATTTTGATCTGACATGTGAAGTCAGTGAAAACATTGATTGTTTTCTGTCTGATGCATCCATCATGAGAAATCACTACTTTTCCAAAAATCTGGGAAAAAACACACCATTAAAAAAAACAACACAACAAAAGAAAAGAAAGGTTGTAAAAGATACTATAAATCTTTTATTTCTTTTTAGTTACTATGCGATGCCCTTCATTTTGAAGGAAATGGTACAATCAATGATCTGTACTTCTTTCTCAGGAAAAGAAGATATTTGCACTAACAATTCAACATTTACTGACAAAAGACAGCTTACAGAAAACGCTCATGGTGGAAAAAATCATATTTTGTGATTACACTTGTTATTGTGGATGATTCCATGAAGTGTTACAATGTCAGGAATTTCAACTGTGCATTTAAAGAAAGCTTCTAATTCCATATTAATGCAGAAGAACCATCTAAACCACCAGTGTTTGAAGTCACCCTGATTTCTTCCTATCCACGGTTAAAAAAAAACCAAACTTATCTGAAAGTCTAAGTCCATTACACAACACACCTGGCCTTATCACTGCACATTGATTTATAAGAGCAGTCAACACATACTCAATTAACAGTAGATTTCTTACAAATAGAAACTGCTGTTGGAAAGAATGTATTTCCTACCTCTACTTAGTTACTAGTCTCTGATCTGTTATATAAAATTAAAATTTTGCTTTCAAAAAAATATTTGTTCCTACATGGCTGTTAGAATTATGGTTGGTGCTGTTAATTGTCAGAAAAGCACACGTGGGAAACCACTCGACAACACGCTTCACACACCCAAGGACAGACCTTTGGTAAAACTTAACCAAAGGAGAAGAGAAAAAGAAAACCACCATTACATTCAAAATCTGAAATATATTCATCACATAATATTACCTATTTTAGTACTGAGAGTGGAATATTGAATTTAAATGAACAAAACCTAAAGAAGTTTGCCTAGGGTTTCACTTACACAAAACAATTGAAAGTTTCCTTCCATAGTCTAGGGTCCTTCAGTCTGAAGAATACATTTTTCCAAGTAAGAAAATACAGTTTTTGAATTAGCTTTTGGGTATTTTCCCTGCCTACCCTGCAACTGCCTACTATGTTGGCCAGCTGAGCTCTAGAGAGTTGCTGTAATCAATACTTTGCATTCACAGAGAATCAGGGATAACCTGCAATAGTCTTCAGTTTATGTCCCTGTTCGCTGCCATGGAAGGTGAATGCCTAAATTTCTAAATTGCGTTTTTAAAATTACTCAATCAAGGGATAATTGTAGGTTTTACTATAAAGCCTTTTCCAAGACATTATTTGCATCAAACACACCAATACTTCAGGGAAATAAGACTGCTCATCTACATTTCCTAGCTGGAGCTACGTTTACACATCTGGGGCTTAGTCTTGCCAGCCTTAACATGTACATAATGATATTCACAGCAGTCATTCTATCGGTAGCGGTAGGTATGCCCAAATGAGTAAATTCATATAGATGATTAAGTGTTTGCACAATCAAAGGGCTTTTAAAACAAATGATATTAAGTTTAAACGTTAAAAACGCAAGGGAAAGTTCAAGCATGACAAGACAAAGATACCAGAGAACAGTCTGCAGCAGGATCATCAGCTTAGTTTACAACTACTGTGTAATACACTTCCCACTGAATCAGTGCAGCCCCTGGATTTCCAGGGGGAAAACTGAGGCCAAAGTTTGGGCTGGATTCCATGAGCCTTGTTTGGACAAGAGGCCCTTTGAGAAACAGCTTTCACAGCACTACTTGTTCTCCCCCCGTGATTATGCAACCTCAGATCCTCCATGCTTCCACCAGAGACCTCAGATTGAAATTCCAGGCCCTTATTCACAAAGAAACGTAAAGATACACTTAACTGCAAGCACATGATTTTTCAAGTGGCTCAAGGTAGGGTCTACTTGCAACTTCAAACTTCGGTGTAAGCTCAGGACCCTTGCTGAACCAGAAGTTCCGCAGAAGGATCACACCTGAATTTCTGTATGTTAAAGAAGAAGCTGCAGCAAAGAGCACTTCTATCGATTCTTTTCCCCTCTCTTTTGTGATCTACACCAAAGTCTTGCAGTAGACACATACTCAAAAAAGTCTGTTTTCCTAGGAGATCCTTTTACTTTAAAATCAAGCTCTAGAAATCCCAGCCTAGTCTGCACACAGTAACTGAGTGAAGTACAGCAAAGACAAGAAACTAAGCAGTTGTGATGCGCTTCTACAGCAATTCCTGTCCTCACATCCAGCTCGTTACAGGTCCATGGCTTTAAAACCAGACTGCTTAGAAGTGTTTGCCATGGTGTTTAGTAGCACCTATTAAATAACACTTCCTAATCAGCAGGTAGGGAAAAAGGACCCACCTGTTAAAGATTCAACAGTTGCATCTGCTGGGATAAGAAATCCTTGTATGGAGGTAGCCCTCTTCCAGACTAAATAAAAAAAAATTCAGGCTTCCCCCCCTCTTCTACTTTTGCACATAATGGAATAGCGGAGGACACAGCTTGCAGAGAAATTTACAGATTCCAAATATCTATGTTTTAAATACTGAAGACCTGGATCCCAGGTGTCAGAGGAGCACGTCGGTTTTATAGCGCAGCAGAATGCATGCCAGACTCTGCTTTGCTGAGGCAAGCTCCCTGCTTCACTCTCCGTCCTAGCATGGCAGTGCAAGCTCTGGGATTCTTTGCTAAGGCCCTATGCCTGCGGGAATTTATCCCAAAAGGCATGGCCGGTACAGAAAAGCACAAAAATCAGCACAAGACACGATTTCAGTTGGTCAGAGAAGCTTTGCTCTCCATTTCCGAGCAGATTTGGTCCTTTTTTTTTTTTTTATAAAATAGAAAGTGAGAAAGAACAGAAAACAAAGCCAGACTATGCAGGGTATCTCTGAAGGAGAGAAAGGGCTAAGTGTCATAGTCCTGATGTTTCAGACACAAGGGAAAAATATTTTCACAACTAGTTTACTGTTTAGTACCCTGTAGATACATAATATTTGACATTAATAGCTGTTTCTATACTTTATGACCTAGAATATACTTTAGATCACTAATGAAAAATAAACCCATTCAGAGGACTGGAAAATAATGTGCATAACAACTTACTTTCAAATGCAAGGTTATGAAGGGATTATTTTTTTTTTAACTTTCAAAAATATCTGTAAGAAAATATTATTTTACATACCTATATTACACAGTGAAATAAACTTTGTTATGTACAAGGTTTCAGTAAGAAAGAAACCACAGCCAGACATTTACTCATGGTCTAGATAACCTCAGTTGTCTCGTATCAGTCAGTACGACAGAGAAGTTCTCCTTCACTCTTTTTCGGACTATGTCAGTGATCATTTCAGCTGTTAGTGGTTACTAGCAGTTGTATAAAACCTGTGTGCAGACATCCACACATTAACCCTATTACAGTTAGATATGGGTAGTTATTATGCTCTCAAAGCAAGGTTGCACATCTGCTTGACAACCACAGTAACTTGAGTATAACTCAATTGCATATTGGAGGGAAAAAAAAAACCCAACCCACTTAGTGCAGACACCTGAGCTATAGCATTCTATGGGAGCTTGGTGTTAAACTCTCCTTTGGATTTGGGTATTTATTTCACAGCCCAAAATGAGAGCATAGGAGTCATTAAGGAAACAGTATATGGTGTATTTGCATAAAAGTTATTTTTCCTCCTGAAGCGAGGATGAAGCAGTCTTTCACAGCTCTTTCCTAGCTTGTGTATTTTCGGCAGGAAACACACCACCACAATCTATTTGGATCACATTGGCAATGTTGCTTCATGTAGTCTTAACTAATCAAAAGCTGGTATCCACCTATTCCTAAATGACAAACTTTGCTCCCATCTCAAGGGTGGAAAGGACGTGGAGTACTTTGCTATTTGTGGTATAACTGTAAACAACTGCGGGGAAGACTGTATTAACTATGCTTCAAGTTTACATCACACTGTTTGTTTCCATTATTTAAATGAAGTCAAGCTTATCTTCAAGTTCACCTCATCACTATTGTGCTTTAAGAGGAAGGAATTTTGCATTAGAAACTGCCTCCAAATCAGTGTTTGCTCACACACTTCAGATCCCAGGACAGAGATCTGACAGTGCTGCCTGTGTGGGAGAGCAGTTCAACAGTTGAAAACAAGTTCAGGGAATACTGAAGGCAGGCAGCACTGCACCCCCCCTCCCCTCCTGTTTAATGAGGGACTTGCACAACAACTTTGGAGGCATGTCCTCTCCTTTTCTCTAATGCTATAGCTCAGCTGCATACCATAAAAATTAGCAAAAAAGGAAACATGAAATCCCTAACGAAGAGGAAATTGCTTTGCAGTAAGGAAGGAAAAGAGGAACACCCAAAACCTCCTGCCTGCAATGCCTTCCAGCCTGTGCTCCCTCCTATCACTTCCCACCACAGCCGTGTTTACTGCGGTGCAGAACCTGTGACGTGCTCACGGCCAGGAGCACCCAGCCAAGAGGTCACCCTCTGGAGGGACAGCTTACTCAAGACATACTCTTGCATGTGAGCAACCTGCTTCTACTGCCTCCATGCATACCACAGACATAATCGGGAGCTCTGCCATTTGCTTTAGGGGAAGCCAGGCAGCCCGTAACGAGCCCTGGCATAGCTCGGTATCTGCCTGTAAGAGTCCCAGCACACACAAGCACACAGACTCCGTCATCAGGGTTGCAGACTTCCTCCTTCCCCGGGACCGGTCAGCAATAAATACATCTTCTGTCCTCAAAGCCACACACTGATAGCAAAGGAGGAGGTCCCCCAGCCCACCTGCAAGTTCCTATCAATTAAGGCAGCACCAGGCTCATCAAACCCATTTCATTAAAATGAGCACAGATTTCTCCCTTACACCTTCCGAGGGGCTGACTACCAATCCATGAAGCCTTGCACCAGGCAAGCAACCAGCTTGTTGCAATACCCACAGGAGCCACAACTGAAGAGAAACAGAGGCACAGAAGGGAAAACGATATCCTCGTGCTTCTCGGCTACCAACTAATCACGCACTTGGAGCTACGTGGTCATGTCCTGAAAGTTGTTGGCTCCTTCTTAATAGTATTAAATACTCTTAACTTCTGCTGATAAGTAGATGTCAAAGGCATTTAGCATCCTGTAGGGTCAGACCTACTGGCAGATGGTTGAGGGATAGGCTATGCATGAAGAGGGCAGAGAGGAAGGGAAAGAAGTGGGAGTGGAGAGGGGTAGAATTGCCCTGAGTTTTATCCTCTACAAATAAGTCAGTGGTTTTATCATCAAGCACTGAAGGAGTTAAGCACTAAAGCACAGACACTTAATCAGCTTTCCCCCTTCCTTTCACATGTGATTGGAATGAAGCTGCACCAAAGCAGCCCAAAGGGCTTATAACAGCTCAATTTCGCAGCCTTCAGTTTTAATCCCCATCACCCAGGCTAAGCAGCATGGTGGTGCTGAGGCTGCTACTCCACAGCAGTCCGAGCACCTGGATGATGATGGTGGTGATCTTCCTCCTCCTCCTCTTCCTCCTCCTCTGCAGCCTGCAGGTGGCTGGAGAGCTCCTGGATCACAGCAGCCCTGCCAATCTGGTCATTTCTCCTCTTCTCCATAATCAGATCCTCCAGGCTCTGAAACTCCAGCGTGTGGCTGCGCTTGTCGCCCAGCCGGATCTGCAATCGGTAGGGCTGCTTGCCTATGCGCAGCTCCCCGCCGATTTTAAACTCCCGCTTGCCGTACCGGCACCAGGCAGCAAAACACTCAGAGTTTCTCCAGCTCAAGTCCCGGTCCTTGCAACCCACCTGCTCCAGGGCGTTGCGCACCACCACGGCCGGGCTGAGGGGTTTGTAGCGGTACAGCTGGTTGGCAATGCGGCCCCGTCTGCCCTGGCTGGCGTCGGTGAGGAAGCTGTTCACCACCTCCAGCCTATGCAGGTGCACAACTTGAAAATCCCCGACATAAACCACCCAGTGCGGATACTGGGCCTGGCACACAAACTCCACCAGGTCACCTGGTTTGCACCTATTCAGCAGGTTCTCCGGAGTGTAGGTGCTCAGATGCCCCCCACCTCCTTCATCACCCTCCTCCGGCGGCGCATCCTCCTCAGAAAAGCTCTTCTGGTAAATACACTCGTCCCGGTAATAGACCGAGCACTCCACCTCATGCAGCTGGGGATCGTAGGGCTGCAGAGCAGGGTGCTCACCCCCCAGGTCATGCACCGAATCCTGCTGCTGCTCCAGCTCGTCATCATCATTCGAAAAGATGTAGGAGACCCCGATCCTGGGCCCTTCATCTCTGTCCATACCTGTCGGGTCGGCCGTGGGAACTTCCTTGTAGTTCAGATGGGTCAGCTTCTCCACCTGGTTCCCCATGCCCGCTGCAACGACAGACACACAGCGGGGCCATGAAGGCAGGCAGGGGGGTGAGCGGCTCCCAGAGCAGCCGCGGGGTGGCACGGCACGGCTTCCCCCCCACGCACCCCACCTCTCCCCGCTGCAACACAGCCCCTGCGAGAGCCCCCGGGGGCTGCCAGAGCCCCTCGGGGAGGGGCAGCGATGGCCGCGGGGGGGGGGGGGGGGGGGGGACGGGGGACCCCCCCACCTGCACGGAGGAAGGCGAGGCGGTACCGCCACCTGTTAGGCGGCAGCGAGGAGGAGGAAGGCGCAGGAGCCGCCGCGGGAGCGGGCAGGCACCGGGACACCTGTTAGAGGGGGGCTGCAAACGCCGGGGGAGGTCTGGAGGTCCGAGTTGGGGACGGCCGAGTTGCGCCCCCCAAGAGCCGCGCCGCCGCGCACCTGCCCGCCGCCGTGCCGAGCCGGGCTGCCGGCCAGGTGCGCCTCCTCCCCCCGCGCCCTCCCCCGGCACCGGGCGGCTGCAAACTTACCCGGCGGGGACGGCTGCGCGGCGCCGGGAGCGGCTCTAGGGCGAGCGGGCGGCGGCGCGGCTGCGGGGGGTGGGCGCCCGGCGCGGCTGGATCATGGCCCCGGCCCGGCGCGGCTCCGCGCTCCCCGCGCAGCAGCAGCGCCCGTGCGCCGCGCTGCCGGCACTCGGGGCTGTGCAACAAGCGCCGGAGAGGCACGGCCAAGGGGAGGGAGGCTGGATCCGGCTGCAGACGCCCCGGCGAGCGCTCAGCCCCCAGCATTTAAAGAGGCAGCTCTTTTTTTTTTTCCCTCCCCCTCCCCCCCTTCTTCCCCCTCTCCCTTTCCTCCTCCCCGCACCTTTCTCCCTCTGCTCTCTCCTGCACGCCGAGCGCTCTGCTCCCCGCCGAGGCTGACTTGCGAGCGGAGGCCGGGCGGCGGGGCTCCGGGCGCCGCGGCTGCCGAGCTCTTCGCGGCGCTCGGCAGCGGGAGCGCGGGTGCAACGCGCTCACCCGCGAACTCGCCCTCACGCGCGGCCCCTTTAAGGGAACGGTGCCGTGAGGCTGCCCAGCCCGCCGGTGTGGTCGGGGGGAGTCACCGGGAGCCGGAGTTTGTCCGGGACGGCACCGAGAGGCGATGCAAAGCCTCGGTGCGGGGCCGAGGGAATCGCCCCGCTGCACCCCCGCGGGCGCGGAGGGCGCGCGGCTGCCCGCGGGGGAAGCGCCCGCCCAGCAGCCCCGCTCCGCGCAGCCCCCGCCGGGCGCCGGGAGGTGCCTCTCGGGGCCGCAAACAATAACAGGGAAGTTGTAAAGCGAAAAATCGGAGCCCGGCTCTCCTGGGCTGACTTAGTGCCTTCGATTCCTCCGTGAGCGGAGCGTGTAATTAGTTTTATTAATTTCTTTTCTTTCCGACTCCAAGAGATCGCTCTCTTTTTCAATATAGAAGATTATGATTCTTTCCCCCTGGAAAGGCATTATCAGAACTGGTGGGAATATTTTTCTTTTTGTGTTTTGGAGAACGCAAAACAATATTCTGCTTTTTCATTAATGCCTAGTTAGTCTACTAGGTGGGTTTATTATTCATACTATTTAAACATGCACTGGTAAATCCACGCTGTTAAAGTAGACTACAGAGATAATTTATGGGAGCTACGAGTAATGTCTTTAATTTTGTCTCATGTATTCCCTTTGTCTGTTGTCTTGTAATTTATAAACCCAACTGCACACCGCTGTTTTGAGGATTCACTAGACAGCGGCGAATGAAGGAACAAACGTAGTGTTACCGGGGTACTGGGCACTGCCCACGGCCTCGGAGAATGCCGTTTCCATCAGATTATACGCCTCTGTGGTTTCCAATACAGAGCTGCCCTTTGGGGTGGGGGGAATTGCTGGGGCTGGGGCAACGCGTGCTCTGCCCTGCTTGGGATGCTGGGGCAGGTGCAAGCGATCGCAGCAGGTGACAGGTACCCGGATCAGGACCTTTTTGCTTTGAATTCACCTCGTGGCTCTGTCTACAGGAGCATTTTAGAGAACTGGAAAGCACATCAGGGATGGGCTTTCGAAATGAGTCTCCCAACACACCCCCCCAACACACACACACTTTGGTTTGCATCCCGGCGTGGTTTCACACAGTGCACACACATTCCTCTCACCTTCAGCTAAACCAGGTGTGCTTCAGCCGCAGGATTGGACCAAGGCTAGTTGAGTAAACCTCAAAAATGTGTTTAATGTCGATGTCATTTTTCCGCACCGGCTGTTTGACTCTACAGTTCCTCTCCTCTATAGCTGCTGTTGGACAAAAGAGGGCCCTGCTTCTCAGTCAGAGCTTTCTGAAATTGCTTCGGTAATTAAGGATAGACATGTGTAAAGGTGAGAGTATCCTAAAAGGGGGAGCTAGACTGGACATAGAAGTGACTTTTTCATGTTCTCCCAGTTGTATTGGAAGCTGTGTGTCAGCACCAAACCTTACGATCTTTGGAGCAGTTGTGTTTCTTGGCTAAAATGGTTTGGCAGCCCTGTGTTAAAGGCCAGGTTTCCTTTTGAATCTGCTGCAATGTGTGGAAAGTTGTGTCTGTGCAGGAGTAGAAACTCGGTATTGCCCAGAGGAGTCACTCGTGTCTGTGTGCACATCCACACGTTTGCAGCTCTCTATCTTGTTCTCTCATTTTTCCTATGTGCTTCAACTCACTGCTTAATTTTCTGCAGCTTGTCGTCTGCTTTGATCTCTTTGATCTCTTTGAGTTTCCTTTCAATGACTGCTCCTCAGAATCCACCTTCTCTGATCAATCTGCTGCTTTCTAGGATTAGAAACCATGAGCGAGTATTTTTGTGTCATAAAACACATACATAATGGCATACTGCACCTGCAGGTAAGGCATTGGGTGGAAAAGCCATGAAGGACTTACAGTGCCTATATATCACCTGGGCTGGTGCCTAAAATTATGATGCTTAAAGTTTCTGTGTGCTTAACCTCTAAGCCTCAAAGCAGCAAAACTCGACAGGCGCAAGGGATGGGGGGTGGTGGCAGTGACATGCTATCTCGGTGACTGTGCTTTTTAAGAGTGCATTGACCTCTCGTGTAGCTTTTGAAAAAAAAGGACTTTGGTGCTTATCTGCTAAAGATAATCCAGTCTGTGGATACGGAGTGGAGGGAGGAATGGTTGCGCAGTTGCTGAGCTGGGAGTCCAAGCTGCAGCAGGACAGAGTCGAAGACACACCTCTGACCTCCCTATTGGAGGCTCCTCGATTAGGTGACTCCTTGCTCAGTGTGCTGGCATATATGATCCAAATTTTGAGATATTCAGCTACTGTGCGCATGTCACAGAGGGAGCGCTGTGGATACCGGAGTTACAGCTGTGCTTGAACACTCACGAAAGTCAACAGGGATGCCCACGCTGTTAAATACGGTACCTCCCTGGGGTCACTCTCAGGTCCCAGTCACTTGCTCGTCCAGATTGCATAAGTATTTGTTCCTTGTAGATTCTCTTTTGGAGTGAAAACTCCACCCTAGACAAAACCTGGGTGTGGTTGTGGGGCTCGTTCACTCCAGGCAACTCCCCCATCTGAGTCCCTGCAAAGACGGCGAGCAAGCAGGGGTGTATCTACATGAGGTAGCTCTACGCAGCCCTCCGACGCTTTCCCAGCTGAGTTTGCACATCCACATACTCTCATATTGTGGAGTGCAGCAACACTTACCTACAGTTTCACGTCATAAAAATACCATTCTAGTGGTTTGCGACATGGCTCGTAGGATATTTGAGATGCTTGAGACTTTGATTGCCCGTAACACACTCTCTAAATAGTAATTTCCCTTTGAGGCCAAAACCCCTGCCGTGATGCAGGGCTCTTTGGAAACCCAAAGCTGCATGGCTATATACTCCATTGAGAACAGAACAGAGAGGGGACTGTACCTCTTGGCTTTAGAGACTGTGGACCATCTATGGAGCAGGTGCATTTGTTAGCCTATCTGACTGCGTAGCTGATACGATCCAGGGACCTTTATCGTGCTAGCTCTGGTTGCTTTAAACTCAAGCTCTCTAGTTTTGAGAATTAGGTGTCAAAGGTGTTTTGTTGCCCCAATGCTATATCATCTTGTTGCTCCAATGCTATCTTATCTTTAACCTTACACACATCGTACACCTAGAGGTTAAAAAGGTGATGTTGATTTGAAATCACTATTCATCCTTAGTTGGATGTGAAATGCTGTGTTCCCATTGTTACTGTTATTAGAAGATATCCAGTATGAGAAGAAATGAGTCTTCTTGTTATATGTTTGTATTTTTTCTTAGCGAGCAGTGCTTCTGAGTAAGACAAGGTTTAGTATCATGTTCTGTAAGCATGTGGTATTTCACAGGTATTTAGCCAGCTGATGGCTATGACACCCTTGAATTATTTAATAGTTTCCATTTCTTTTTTCAGTAGAGCTTTATGAGAACTGAGATAAACTATGCTCCATTTGGCATGTAAGCACTCTACTGCATCATATACCTAGCAACCTCGAGTGCTTAAACACCATGGTGGAATTAGGGGCACCGGAGGAATAAACCGCTTCCCAGTGAAGTCCATGGAAGTTCTTCCATGGAGTTCTGTAGAAATCAATCATACCCTTAATTGAAGGAGATGTGTGACCTGAGAGCTCCTTGGTGGATGTCCTTCCATGACAGCCATAGCTGTCCACCAAGGAAATTTGGATTCAGAATTGTACCACTTCGTTTGTTGCCTTTTTGTCCTCCAGTAGAAGCTGCATCCCCGAGTCAGGCACCAAGTTCTTGTAAAGCCAGGAATGCCACCTAAAATGAGATTTATTGAAGCTGGCATGCCTGAGGTAGCTGGTGGGAAACAGGACAGAGAGTTAGCGTCCTGACAGCTGTTAGAAAATGTTGCTTCCTTTCACTCATGTTACACAGCCTAATACTCCCAAGGTTAAGTGCTTTAATGAGGTTGGCTGTTTCTCACACACAAGAGGAAATGATGCCATGTCAGTTAATAAGAAGTATTAATATTTCAGATTGCTTCCTTGGGGTATGAAAGACCAAGGTTGAAGTCTCTCATCTCACTGAAGGAACTTGAACCGATATCTCCCAGGAGAGTACTGAAAGCCGCCAGACTGTAGGCTATTTTTGAGCAAGTCGTGCTCTCTCTGTCCCACTGAAGCTGTTCAGCTTTGTATGGGCTCATTAAATACCCATTCAGTCAGTCGGGGGAAAAAAAGAAAAGAATGACAACGGCTCTTAGATCAGATGCAGGAAGGGGATGAGAGTGCTTTGAGGTCCTCGCTAATGAATATTCAGATGTCTCACAATCATGCAATATCTTAATCAGAAGTCATTCAGACAGACCCACCAGAAACATCTGAAAGTTTTGCTTTTAGGACGTGCTCATGGAAGAGTTTTGTTCATGTCTTCTCGGGAAGAGATTGGGCCTCTGGGTGTCACATATCCTGCATGACTGGTGTAACCCAGATGCTATTAGATATCAGCTTCTCTTGGTTTCTGTTGTGTTAGAGCCCTACTGATACCTCTGTTGGACCAGGCCTCATGAAGTGACCTAGGAAGGGGCACAACTACTTTGTGACTTGTGTTTGGGCGTATGTGTGAAATAAGCATGGAGCTGTCACTACTCGCTGGCTCTGCTTGTGTGTCCAGCAGAAATATTGGGAATTCAGACAGCCAGAAAATTTATGCACCTCAAAATGTTGACAAGTATCATGAGAGTCTTGGTATTTCTAAAGCTTGAGATTCATGATATTTGATATAACGTGAGAGATATAATGAGCCGCTGGTGTCAGGAAGGTTTTATCTGCATTTAGCCTATAAACCTTTGATGACACCAACAAGAGGTTGACATTTATGTGCTTCTAAACATATGACCTTTGGTATTCCATATAGTGTAGCATGGCCCACCATATATTCAAGACCTGAAAGTGAGGCGAGCTGCAGATCAGAGAGAGACACGCATCCTGAGAACAGAGAGGGGAAAGTCTAAGTGCCGTGTTTATCACATCAGCAAACTCTGTTTTTTCTAAAACTCTCACTGGAAGCTTATGGCTCCGTTAACTACTTTCAACATTGTAATTTGTGACTAAATGTGATCTGTGGCAAAATAAATCGCCGAGATTGCCAAACCCACAGAGTTTTTGACTGAGGCATCCAAGCTGTATCTCGGCAGCAGCTCTTCCACTGTCGGATTTTAATTGGTGCATTCCAGCAAATGAAAATGAAGTAATTCATATATCAGTAGAGGCCTGGATTCTTAGGAATTGCCATCAAACTGACTTGAGGAGCAGGCAAAGCTTAATTAAAATGCAGTCTGTTTTTTTCCCAGAAAATAGCAACTGTATTTCAAACATAACAAGGAAAGGAGGTACAGCACATGCATCTTTCCAGCATGAGAACTACTAGTCCCTTGCATCTCTCATCTCTCTCTCATGCTGAGCTTCTCCCCCAGAAGCTCCTCCTTTAATGTGTCTTTTAGCACATCACTGGACTGCTGGCTGCCTTGGTAGCACAGCGTATCCTTTCATATGCAGCCAGGAAAGGGTGAGACTGCTGTGTGCAGTGGAGAAACTTACCATGATTGCTCCTGCTGTGCCATACCTAAGCAGAAGCCATTAGTAAAGGGAAGGGGTCTTTTCTTTGCCCATTGCCATGCTTCTAATAAAACATTAAGTATTAAAAGTAATGCGAAGTAAACACATCAGTCCTTCCAGCAAACTTACGATGTGACTATGTGCTCATGCCTCCATTTTAAATGGAGCATGGTTCCTGGCAGAGGAGCCACCAGGCAAAGTGGCTCTTTCTGTGACTGTGGTGGTGTCAGTGCCAAAATATGGAGCTTATCGTGTCAGAGAATGTGGCCATCTGTGAAGTGGTAACACAGCTGGGGATCTGTGGGGTCTGCTGTCTTCATGCTGCCTTTAGGTGCTTGCTGATTTGACCCAGAAGTACTGGCTGCAGCTGCTCCCCACAACACCTCTGCAGGTCCGTGACAGGGTAGAGGAGCAGGACTCGAGCAGGTAATCCACCTTGTCATTCACCCATTAGACTGGGAAACAGGTTAATATTTTTCTTCCCCAGCCAATGGGAAGCAACAGCAATACCAAAGCCTCAAAACACCTGCGAAGGTGATGGTTAGGGCTTTCCACTGGACCTGTTCCAAATCCAGCAGAGCAGGACTTAACCCCTTGCTGGTCTCGAGGGCAATTGCTGAGGCTGCAGCACCGCAGGGGGAGCAGCTGTAGGGTTTGTACGAAGCCACCTGCACTGGGGAAGGCCTTGGGCTAACCTGGGTCGCAGTGTGTGGGTGGAAGGTGGAAAGGGAACGGTGCACAGCTTGCCCTCCGCATGGGGCTCTAATAAGCCCCGTGTCACATTTCTTATCGCCCACAGCCCTCACCACGGATGGATGCACAGAGTGAACCTGCATCTGCCCCAGGTGTGTTATGAGTACGCCTGTGGGACGGGGATTTGCTGAACAAGACAAGGAGGGAACAGGCAGCTGAAGGATCTGCTCTGGGGAGTCAGCGTTGAGACAGGGCTTGGAGAAGCTCGTGGGCTGGAGGTTGCATCAGTCTGAGGCAGCTTTGCACGCATCCCCTGGCAGACTGAGGCACCTGCAGAGTTGAGTGAGAGCAGTGTGACACCCTTGAGAGCACTGAGGGTGCTTTAGGAATGAATTCAGACTTTTAAAGAAATGAAATAGGAGGATCTGTGCTTTCAGGCCTCTGGTCTCCATTTGTGAATAGAAGCTGCTTCTACCTGTTGCACCGAAGTGCTGCAAAGATAAATAAACCCATTAAGGTCCTGAGGTGCTCAGAGTGCCTGCTAACAAGGCCCACGGAGACAGAGAGGAAAGTCGCAAGGTAGGTGCTGTGTTTTTCCAGGCAGTAGGGGTGTTCAAATTTGAGTCAGCCTGCTGATGTCGAGCATGCTCAGGGAGGTCCTTGACTCCTTACCCAAGGCCTGCCTCTGCAAACAATGTGCAGCAGACTACCTGCAGCATGCATGCCAAACACCTTCTGCAAAGGTGATTTTTTTGTTGGCTGCAAGCATCCCTTGCCCGTAACTCACTAGTGATGCTGCTGAGACCTCAGCGGCTGCAGGGGACCCGCCAAGCCTAGGCAGGCTGAAGTCACTCCTGTGAATTCCTTCATTACTGCCTGCAACCAAGAACCATTTTCTGACTTGGTTAAACGCACACCTTGAGACAACCTGCTCAGCTTTGTAGATAAATAGCAGGTACGGTGGCTGCTGTGTTAAGCAATTGCTGCCTCTTTGCAGAAGGCACAAGAGCATGAGGAAATGCCACTGTGCTTCTTGTTTAAGAAAGCATCGGTATTATCCTTGTCTTCCACTAAGCCCTTTCTGTTAGTGCCTGTGGGAGGAGAGCAAGGAGCAGATGGTTATTCCTTCAATCCTGTGAACTAGTTAGATGAAAATCATATTCCTAGTAGAATCTACTCTCAAGAAAGCTTCTGGCCTGCTGGATGGCACTGCTGGGTTGGATTTATAAAGTGCTCTCTGGATAATGATGTGTGTGCTCATAATAATGACTTTAATACCTGTTAGAACTGACAGCTGTATGCATTTGCCTTTCTGGAGACAGATGTTCTCCTGCCTGGTTATGTGGGTTGATTCCAACTGGGGAAAGAGGACAGCGTGAGCAATGTGCTGTGCCTTGCTATTTCATTCTCTGCCCGCCCCGCCCTTTCCTTCCGAGGGCTCTCTGCTAGGCAGGAGTCTGATGCGATCACATCAGCTGCTGTGGGGAAGCCCCTTGGCCATTCCAGTTCATCCTCCTCCGACGGCTGCCAGAGCATAGGAGGGAGGCTCAGGGCAGGGCTCTGAACTCGTCTCAACTCAGCAGCACTCAAAGCAGTTTGATGATGCTTTCTATCCTCACATGTGATACCAGCTGCCAACTGGGCTTGACACGCACGCTTACAGGCAGCGCTTAACTTCAGACAGTCCCTGTGTATGTTAAAGTTGTCATCTCCTCACCAAATCCCTTTTCTTGGCTCTTTCTGTGCAGCATGGTGTTCTCTTGCTCTGATTTACGTGTTTTATGGTTCCACATGAAGGATATAACAGCACGAGCAAAGCTGTGGGTAAAGATAAATCATCTGTAGGGGAAAATATGAACACTCTATTTTTTTGGAAAGCAGCAAGGCCACCATTCCAAGGGACCAAAGCTTACTGTAGTAAGTCTCTGCAACAATCAGCTTAAATCTCCACTGCATCAAATTCAAAGTGATTTCAGTGCAAAACCATTTTGCAGTGCAGCTTGTGCATTAGAACAAGCAATATAAAGACACTCCTCTAAGGAAGATGCAGATTCTCACTTTTCACCTGAAATGTCCTTCAGTTGATGTTATAAACTAAATCCAATTCCTGATTAAGTTGAGGAAAGGACTCCGAGTGACTTTAAGGGGAGATGAATGAAGTTGTGTGCATCGTGCTCTTCCAGGGATGCACTGATTCAATGGTCTAATTCTACTGGGTATTCTCCCTTTTACAGTCTACTGATCCTAAGAGTATCTTATCAGAAGCAGGACAGTGTTATTTTGCTGGTATGGAATAGAATATCAGGCAAAATGATTCCTACAGTCTGTGCCATTTCTTTGTTCAAAGGTCTAACAATAAAATCCAGGTGAAAGCAATGTCTTCAGGATAAGATGTCATGAACTGTAGCTTGGTTACAACAGGAAAAATGATAAATTAGTCTGATTTTGGATCCTCTAAAGAAGTGCCTCCGTGACTGTGTCACACGGAATAGTTTTGTGTATTAATGAAACTCAGCAAGATTCACAAGTCTTGTGAAACATCACTCCTTTTTCTTTTTTTTTTTTCCTCTTTCATTTCACTCTTCATCCATGAGGAACTCTGAACAATTCGTGGCCTTTTGGAGTCTCTCGTGTTTAGAAAGGAAACATTTCCAGTTCCGGGTTTCCAGTGCAGACTAATTAAAGCCACATAATAGCCATATTTCAGGCATGCCCTTGTGAGGCCAACTGCATCCTAGGCTGTGTTTGCAAGAGTGTAGCCAGCAGGTCCAGGGAAGTGATCTTCCCCCTCTGTTCAGTGCTTGTGAGATTGCATCTGGAGTGCTGCTTCAGTTTTGGGCTCCCCAGTGCGACAAGGACAGTGACAGAGCCCACAGACACCAGTTGGAATCTGGAAAATTCAATTTTAAATATTAAGGTGGGGGTTTTTTTGGGTTTTTTTTTTTTACCAAGAGGATGGTCAAATACTGCAATAAGTTGCCCAGAGACACTGTGTAATCTCCACCTTTGGAAGTGTTCAAGACTAGACTGGACATGTCCCTGAGCAACCTGGTGTGAGTAGACCTGCTTTGCCCAGACAGTTGGATTAGATGACCTCTGCTGGTCTCCTGCAGCCCAAATGATGATTCTATGATTTTCACAGGACACAGTAGATCTGCCTATTAATAATGCCTACTAGATCCAATGAATCCAATTTACAGCTTCCTTCAATGACATCCTGGAGTCTGATTCAGTAAGAACTACATAAAATCTACTGCTCGATTTGAAACTCCATGAAGAGGCAAAACCCCTCAATGCGCCCCTTGCCTAAATACTTAGATTTTTATTTTCCTGGACTTCAAAGGAAGAAGCACTTTTCTGCCTGGAAATGTCTCTGTCTATGAATGCTTGAGAAAATAACTTTTCTTATCCTTGCAGATATACTGGGTCATCTGAACAGATGACAAATCACAAAAGTGCTTCCCTGATTCTCCCCAGCTGTATGTACTTCGTAGGACTGTGTGCGAACTCTGTCCACAGTGAATAGCACCCTCAGTTACTTTGCAGTGGTACCCAGGGGACCTTGTCACTGCCTGATGATGGGACTGACAGGCTTGAGCAGTGATGCTCTTCTTCAGATCAAGGAATGGCCGCATCTGGAGTACTGCGTCCAGTTCTGGGCTCCCCAGTTCAAGAAAGACGAGGAACTACTGGAGAGAGTCCAGCGGAGGGCCACGAAGATGATTAAGGGACTGGAGCATCTCTCCTCTGGGGAAAGGCTGAGGGAGCTGGGGCTGTTTAGCCTGAGGAAGAGAAGACTGAGAGGGGACCTCATCATGCTTGTAAATATCTCAAGGGCGGGTGTCAGGAGGATGGGGCCAGACTCTTCTCAGTGGTGCCCAGCGACAGGACAAGGGGCAACGGGCACAAACTGGAACACAGGAAGTTCCGCCTGAACATGAGGAAAAACTTCTTTCCTGTGGGGGTGCCAGAGCCCTGGCACAGGCTGCCCAGGGAGGGTGTGGAGTCTCCTTCTCTGGAGATACTCAAAACCCACCTGGATGCAGCCCTGTGCAGCCTGCGCTGGGTGACCCTGCTCTGGCAGGGGGGTTCGACTAGATGATCTCCTGAGGTCCCTTCCAACCCCCACCATTCTGTGATTCTGTGAATTCTCTTCTCCATTAGAAATTCTGACATATTAGTACTGCTGGGCTGAAGTTCGAAACCCAAGCTCAACACAGTACCAAAATGACCACAACATCAGGCCTTATGAAAGATGTGAATTACAAATCCCAAATAAATGCATACGTTAAGGCCAGAAGGTGCCTCCGTTCTTTACCGATCTAAAAAGGATTGTGAGACGGTGCTTCTCTTGTAAGCAAGGCTGTGAGAGCTTGGCTTTCAAGGAATATGATCTATTTGGTACTGCCGTATTCAGTACTTGTGAGGAAGGGCGATCGGGTGGCATCTGCCATGCTGGAACAAAGTCACTGAGTGCCACACGTGTCTGGGGTCTTCCAGCTTTCTTGAAGTAGAGCCCTTATTCATCCCACAAAAGAGGCTTTGAAAAGTTGATTGCTTAGGTTTTAACTTTTCCAAAAAGGTTTTTCTGTTAAAAGCTTCTGGTTGGCAATACCAAACCCTGTTGTTGCTAAGATTAAGGTATTTGTTTCTTAGAAATGGCTTATAAGTAGAGACCAGCATGTGGATTATTGCTCCTTCTTTAGCCAAGTGGAGTGAAGATGCTTCAAGTAAATTGTGCTTCCAGTAGGATTGGTTTTGCATGTGATTTTAATAATGGCTTTGGGGAAGGAGGGGTCAGATCTAAATTTTTATATTTGTAACTTGTATGGAAAAGAAGAGAAGCGGTGCTTACCGGTTACGTATCGGGGTTTTAGGCTGTTTTAAATGCATATAGCAAAACCAGCTACTGTGTTTCAGTAGACATTTAGAATGTGATTTATTTTTGCATACTAATGAAAAATGCACCATGATCAGATTTATGGGTTTTGCTTTTCTGGAATTTTTTCCCACTTTGTTTCTGTGTTGTTTTTTCCCCCAAGGTTAATGTCATAAGCAAAATAAAATCTGACTAATTAACTCAGCCTTGGGAAGATTGTAAATACCTGTCAGGAAACAGAAGATTTTTTGCTGTTGCTAGACAATGACCTTAACTGTGACCTGGAAAGATCGTGCTTGTAGTTTGTGAATGAAGTAGGTAACCGTGCTGTGGTACTTCTGGCCTTATTATGAAATACACATCACAGATTGTGTCTAATTGCACATGGTGGTTTTATGGTATCTGTAGCTACTGAGCCAAGACTCAGATGTCAGATATCAGCATTCTCGCTATAGTTAAATGCTGCTGCCATGTAATAGGTTCTGTTTATCTCTCCTCCAGCTTCCAAATTGCTGTGTCTTGGGTCAGTGCCCTAAGTTCATTTTTCGTAAATTCCCGACCAAAGTTATTAGCTCTCCCCTTTAAAAACCAGAGTGAATTATTGCTGCATTATCCCCCATTCTGGGAAGCATGGCCCCGGCTTTTATCATCATCACTGGGCTGACTTGTGCTAGGTTTCAGCAGAAGGAGATTGGTGGAATTACTTCAGTAGGGGATTTCCAGCCCTTTGCTTAAATGAAGAGATGAGTCTTCTGCTGGTGTTCACAGAGGTTGCGGGATTGCTTTATCTCTTTGGAGACCTGGCAGAAGGTAGAAATATGACTGTGGAGAACAGATCCACCCTCATTTCCCCCAGCCTCAAATACACGTCCCTGACTTGAGCTTGAGATGTAGTTACAAACAAAATGTGCAATAAATAGCGGGTATTCGTGTTCTGAAAAGTTCAAGGGTGCAGTGCTGATGCCTCAGGCAGCATTGCTGTTAGCGTACCGGCCTCAGTCCTCTCGGCCAGTCCTCCTTGCGCCTGCCAGACTCCAAACACTACAGTCTTTTTCTGTGGTGCGAAAGGGCTCTTGTGGTGCCTGTGCCTGGGTGGAGCCTACTGTAATGGCCTCTGTCTATCCCTCTCCCCTCTGACTTTCTCAGATCACGCATGATGCCAAGAAATAGCAATATTTTTGCAAGGTCTTTCCACCAGCGACAACAGAATAAGATACTGCTCTGTCCCATGATTGTTTTTCAGACAGTCACCACTGCCTACAGCCGCTTTCTGTCTTTGGCATATATGGTGTCAGCTGCCAGGAAAAGAGCTAAAGTGCTGGGCTCCTTGCTGTATTTCATCTTCATGCAGCCCCGTACTGCTCCCAGTTTCCAGTTTCATAACAGTTTTTGCAGTGTGTTTTGTTCCTCTCTTATGCACTTGGTACCGGCAGTAAAACGTGGATTGTTCTCAATGTTTAGCATCAAGTCCTACATATGGAAGTGATTTATCAACAAGATTACAGGCTGGAGGCCTGTGGAAATTGGACTCCAAGGTCCCATAATTCTTTGGAAAATGCCAGCCATGCTAGGTTTTGCCTCCCAGCAGCTGTCCATTATTGATAGCCTTATTCAAATATTATGTTTAGAATGTAAACAATGACCAGTTTCTCAACTTTATACTTATACAGGTGCAGCTAATTCAAGTCTTGATCACCACACTCACCTCTCTTCTTTCATGTCAGTCCCCTCTTCCTTTGCCCTCACAGTCTTTGCTCATTTTATTTTATGCAAGAAAGGTGACATCTCTTCCCAAAATCTTTTTCCATGCAAAGTACCGCCATAAGAAGTCATCATCACTAAGATATTCTCCTGGAAACATGGAAATGTCAATGCCTAGAACATTCTGACGTGGCAGATGAGATTGGCAGTTGGGACAGTCGCACAGTGCTGTTGAATCTCCATGTCTTTTGCAGCTTGTGCTGCTGCTCAGTGGCTGAGAGAAAAGGATGGTGTAGTTCTCCTGGGGCATTTTTAGTTACTGGACCTATGGCAAGGGAAAGGAATAATTAGTACAAATGCCTGGTGTAAGATACGAAGCCATTGGGTATTTCCTTCAAGGGAGGACTATGGGCTGCGTTAAGAAATGTGCTCAGTGGGGTAGTGTGGCTGTTCTCGAGCCTGACAGCGAGGAATGAAGTGGTATTTCTGTATCCTCCTGCCTTCTCTTATCTTCTTAGCTCCACACCAGAGCCTGCTGGCCTGTGAACATTGGTGATGCTCATGGTTGCTAGACAGCTGGCCCGCTGAGCCGGAGGTCCTTAAACTCCCCTGGGCAACATCAGAGGTCTCAGAGACAGTCAGCTGAGGAACAAAGAAACTGAGAAACTTGAGATGTGTCTCCCGTGACCCCATGAAGCTTACAGAAGTGCCTGGCTAAATTTCTCTTTACCTTTATAGTTTTATATCCTTTTTTATCTGCCTGTCAGGGCATTGTCTCTTTCCCTGAGAAAGTGAAGAACAGCAGCAGGCGCTGAACAAAATCAAAGTGGTTGATGATCATCTCAGTGAACTGCTTGGAGGCTG
Organism: Phoenicopterus ruber ruber; assembly: GCA_009819775.1. Lineage (NCBI taxonomy): Eukaryota > Metazoa > Chordata > Aves > Phoenicopteriformes > Phoenicopteridae > Phoenicopterus > Phoenicopterus ruber. The sequence continues at coordinate 158,752,556 of CM020216.1, forward strand.
CAGTCAGTGGTCGCGGTAAAGCTGGGTGGTGGGGAGGGAGGTATGGAGACTTCTGACTAAGACAAGTTGTTACCTAGAACCTGCAATAAAATACCTGAGAAGTGACCAAGGGTAAAAATTACCCCTGAACCATGCCAGCCCCATTTCAGACTGGAATGCTTTGATATCAAAATAGACATCACAGACTATCCATAAATATTTTGGAACCAGCAAATTTAGGAGGTTACTGTGATATAAATAAAAGAAATTTTGAGGGTTCTAAAGCAAGAGAGATTAGCAGAACTACTTACTTCAGCAGGAACAAGTTTAGACCTTGAGTTATTTGGCTCGTAACTCTTCAGCAAGACTGAAAGAAGAACGGTCTGGGATTTTTTTGATCTAAGATTTTATTAATGTCCAACCAGGATGCTGTTTAATCTTTAAAACAAATACCAGCACTCAGAACACATCAATTGTTTGGATTCTGAGCTCTGTGTTACACTTATTCTTGGACAGGCAAATTACAATGAAAATAATCATTGTCAGAATACTAATGTGATGTAAACTACTGTAGAGATATTTATTCAATGGAATGCAATTACCAGCAATACTCTATTTTCTGAACAGTGTGACTGTAATCCAATTTAGGCTGTTTAACCCCTGGTGATTTGTTTCCGTTTGTATTGTGATAGGCTGAAAACAGGCAGGATTGCTGGGGGCAGCAAAAGGGAGAGTAAGGGGAAATAGCACCACATGTAATCTGAGATCTTAATGACTTTACTAAATCTACATAACCACAGGGCTGTTCATCATGGTTGTGCTGCTAATTGAATTTTAAAATAAGGGTAGATCCTACACTTACTTTCTCCCAACGTAATTTCATTTTCTGGTGAACGCTTAGTCACCAGTTTAAAAAATCCTTTATGGCTTTAACCTAAAGTTACATTAGGACCTTGGATTTCATACAGGACAGGATTCTCAGGTACGTGGTGGCAAGTGACAAAGAGGATGTATGAGGTGACTTCCATGACCAGCTTCTCTTGCAGAAGTGTTCTTGACTGGAGGAGCTGCAGCAGGATCCCATGGGTAGAGGACAGCTTCTCTCGTTCAGAGACAGGGGGATCATGGGAAGGACAGAGCATGGGGACCTTGCTGCGGGCAATTTCTGAAGCCTGAAAACCTTCAGCTAGATACCGGTACATTCATTAGCACAGAGGAGTCCCCCTGAAACTAGCACAGTTTCTGTGCTTCTGAAACTAGCACAGGATATGTTGTCAGCACAGATAGAAGTCTTGAGATCTGGTCTTTAAATAAAAGAAGTGCTAGGGAAATCTAATTTTAAGTGCAGGGAGATATTTTGTAAGCACACAAAGATGAGTGGGGAAGGCCTCAGTGACCATCTGGTGCAGAGTTTGCTGACGGTGATGGCAATTCTGGCATCGAGCTGAGTGCAAGCACATGCAGACTAGATCCTGAAGGATGGAGCTCAACCCAGTAAGCGGAACTGGGGATCTGGAATATTCTGCCTCTCCCGAAACACCAGACAAAATTGTTGAGGAATGAGGATAACCATCACTGGCAGGAGAATGGGCCTAGTTTCCAGAAAGCTACACACAGCTCTGATGGCTGTTCAGGTTGGAAGAGCCTATGGAATAGCTATTCAGACCTTTTTCTAGTACCACATCATCCCCCCACCAACACCTCCTGTGAAATTAGGCCCTTTCGTTACAAAAAACAATAGGGCCAGAGGTGCAAGGTTTCATCATAGTGGTAGGTCAGTACAGAATGGGCTAGGACATGCACACTCCCAGCCCTGCCTGTCTGCACAGGGCAGGACTCTGGGTGGGTTTTGAGCTCAGCCTCCCCAGTCACCACAGCTGAGTATCTCAGTGGAGGGCAGCAAATAAAGTGGGAAGATTGAGGTAGGAATGAGACTTTGCTAATGGTTTTAGACACTGATTTCTTGAAGTTCTGGTGATAAGACATATCAACATTTGATTGCCTGGTTGGTTCTGTACAGAAAGATGCGTTCACCCTGCGGCAGGCTTAGGAAGGCTGGGATCCAGTATAAGCCCTGGGGTTACCCTGGCAAATGAGTTATGCTTTACATCCCCTGTGCCTGGCCCCTGCCAGAGACATGATACCAGTTCTAGAAGGCTCACTGATAGAACCACCCATAGCCTTGGAAACCCTAGCTTCCTAGCAACTCATTTGAGAGGTCAGTATTATTAATGATGTGTATTGCAGCAGAGATCGGAGGCCCCAGCTTTACCATGGTTAGCACAGTGTAAATACAGCATAAGAAAACTCTGCATGGCCAAAGGAATGTATGACTAAGGCCACGGCTATCTGAAGGTAATTTTCCCAAGACAGGAAACCTTCAAGCAGAAACCATTGTGTAACTGCTTCCTGACTACAAAGCACAGAAAAACAGTTCTCCCGAGCGAAATGGGAACCTGAGTAAGATTTCCAGCCTTAGGGCATTTGCACTTTCATTTAGGTTATTGTGGCATGTAAGCACCTATCTTGGGGAAAAGATGCCAGCTGGGGCTTGTCCACGTATGCTGTTGGTATGTCTGTAGTCTTGCAGTGGTTACACAGAAGCAGAAATACAGTGGAAAAGAGCAGGTAAGAATAGCACAGTTAGGACAGAGGGGTCCTAACTCCCAGGGATTCTGCATGCGAGAGATTTGCCAAATAAAACCCTTAGTATTTCCAACAGCCATTCAGCCATAAGAACTTGAGCTGTGAGTGAAAAGCACACAGTGCAGCTATTTATTCTTTCAAGTCCCAGTCAAGCTGTTTGCTTTTTCTCTTTTACTTTTTAATATAATTTGTCTTGTGAGTTTGCATGAGGCGTCCCTCCCCAGCCGTTTACCACGAGTGCTGCGGGGACTCCTGACAGAATGCACCGAGGGCTCGCCACATCAGCGAGCTAAGGAGGAACGCAGTTGTGTTTCTTACAACAGTCCTTACTTAGACCCGATTGGATTTAAATTACATACTGCTAGGGGCTTTGTACAAGACATCTGTAATAGCAGAAACACCTGCAGAGCAGAGCTTCAGGATGACAAATTTTCTCTCTCTCTGGACTAGCTCTTTCTCTCATGTAAGCTGGATTCTCTTCACTGACTTGCACAGTCCACGTTATTTACACTGGTGTAAATGAAAGGAGAATTGGAGCCTTTTTTCCTTCACTGGGAATAAGTTATCCAGTGCATGGCTGCAAAGCTAACCTGGCTGCACGCTGCCCAACCACCTCCTCTTCAAAGTGCCATTCCCACTAAACAGTCTGCTCGGCTTTGAACAAACTGAAGCATATGGTCTCTGTGAAAAGCCAGACCCTCTTTGCCACTTCTCATACCACTGAGCTTTGAAAGGCTGATGTTTTACAGCAAAGCTAAGCATTGGTTTCTATTCAATGCCTATGAACTTTGAAATGAATCATGGTTCCATCTGAGCCACTTCCCACTGATGCTAGACCTTCATCATTCCTGCAGATCAGCGGTACGGATTTCACTTTGTGAAATTTCAGTGCACAGATTTTGAAGCAATGTTTTTGGCTGTGAAGAGAAAGGCCATGATCAAGACTGCGTGAAGAGTTAGCTCCCCAAGTGCTGATTGGGGGCTCAGATTTCTTCCCTTGACGTGCTTTTATCCTACTCCAGCTAAGAAAGTGTTGTTCTTGACTCAGTACTTAATACACAAGAATGCTGACTTCATTTGATTTCTACCTCCTGTTCCACTCGTTCTGACATGGTTTGATCCTGACCTTTGGCTGTAAGACAGAGATGGGTGAAACCTATGATCTAGCATCTTTCATACGTTCGTTTATCAGTTATCTGACTACAAGAGCTTGTTCCTTGTGTAGCAGCCATCTGTAGCCTGTATGACTTGAGACTACATCCTGTAGTGGTTGGCAGTGCTTTATTCATTGCTGTAGCTATGTAATTCTTTGTCAGCTGGATCCCTTGACCGTGATTGCCATTAAATGAACAGGAACAGATTACTGTGTGCAAGAGAAGAGGGCCTTCAGGATTTGAAGAGCTAGGATTATTTTTTTTATATATTTTTGCACAGGAAAGGGGAGTTCAGCAGGATTTGTCTCCCAGTAACTCCCGGTCTTTATCGAGCCTGCACTCACCATTTTGGAAATTCCCTAGAATGATACTAAGGAGACCTGCCAGGCACGGGCATGTGTAATAGGCTCCCAGTAGTGTCATCTAGGGTATGGTGTAGTCAATGGTAGACTGTGGTTGAGCAAGAGATTCAGTTGAGAACAGGCCTACAGTACCCTTAGACATCTTGCGTAGCCATGGGACTGAGTGTTTTACTTACTGTTGTCATTACCCAAGGCACAGAATGATTCCCTTTTTACTTGTCCTCCCTTCTCTATTTATTTGCTATATCCATGTGTTGTTGGGCATCACAGCCTGTGACTGGACACTCTTTAGAGTCCTTTCTGGACAGTTAAAAAAGCTGAGCTGTAGAAGAAAACAGCTTCAAATGTTTTTCAGCCTGCAACTTTACTATAATTTCCAGTGATTAATTCCTATTTGTAGAAATAAACAAGGAGGCTAAAATCCTCATTTGAGGGGATGATAGGAGCCAAAGAGCCACATTTGGCACTCAATCAGATCTCAAAGTTTTGCAGTTCAAGCAAATTTTGCAGCTGGGCAAGCCAAGTGCTCTGCAGAGGCTTAAACGGGCATGTGTGACTAAGAGAGCCTATAAGAGAAAGAAGTTACTAGGCAGAACAGAAAAAAAAAAGAGAAATACATTACTAACATTTCAGATTGTCCATGCAGAAGCAAAATAAGGTGGGAGATAAGATTTTTGTATACCATTCGCCACTGTCATGGGATGAATATATAATAATAATCCTCCCACTGTATTGGGAGGAATACAGGAACGCTGTCAGGGTATGCAGGGATGCAACGAGGAAACCTAAGGTCCACCTGGAATTTAATCTGGTGAGGGATGTCAAGGGCAATAACAAGGGCTTCTTCAAGTACATCGGTAGCAAATGGAAGACTAGGGAAAACGTCGGCCCTCTGCTGAATGACGTGGGTGCCCTGGTGACAAAGGATACAGAGACGGCAGAGTTACTGAATGCCTTCTTTGCTTCAGTCTTTACTGCTAAGGCTGGCCTCCAGCAATCCCAGACCCTGGAGGTAAGAGAGGAAGCCTGGAGAAAAGGATGGCCTTCCTTTGGTCGATGAGGATCGGGTTAGAGATCAGTTAGGCAAACTGGACACCCACAAATCCATGGGCCCCAATGGGATGCACCCACGAGTGCTGAGGGAGCTGGCAGATGTCATTGCCAAGCCACTCTCCGTCATCTTTGAAAGGTCATGGAGAACAGGAGAGGTGCTTGAGGACACCAGAAGGCTCTGCTGCCATTCAGCGAGACCTGGACAGGCTGGAGTGTTGGGCGGAGAGAAACCTCATGAGGTTCAACAAGGGTAAGTGCAGGGTCCTGCACCTGGGGAGGAATAACCCCCTGCACCGGTACAGGTTAGGGGTTGACCTCCTGGAAAGCAGCTCTGTGGAGAAGGACCTGGGAGTCCTGGTAGATGACAAATTCACCATGAGCCAGCAATGTGCCCTTGCGGCCAGGAAGGCCAACGGCATCCTGGGGTGCATTTAGCAGAGTGTGGTCAGCAGGTCAAGGGAGGTTCTCCTCCCCCTCTACTCTGCCCTGGTGAGGCCCCATCTGGAGTCCTGCATCCAGTTCTGGGTTCCCCAGTTCAAGAAAGACGAGGAACTACTGGAGAGAGTCCAGCGGAGGCTACAAAGATGATGAGGGGACTGGGGCATCTCTCCTGTGGGGAAAGGCTGAGGGAGCTGGGGCTGTTCAGCCTGAGGAAGAGAAGACTGAGAGGGGACCTCATCAGTGCTTATAAATATCTCAAGGGTGGGTGTCAAGAGGATGGGGCCAGACTCTTCTCAGTGGTGCCCAGCGACAGGACAAGGGGCAATGGGCACAAACTGGAACACAGGAAGATCCACCTGAACATGAGGAAAAACTTCTTTCCTGTGAGGGTGCCAGAGCCCTGGCACAGGCTGCCCAGGGAGGGTGTGGAGTCTCCTTCTCTGGAGATACTCAAAACCCGCCTGGACGCAGTCCTGTGCAGCCTGCGCTGGGTGACCCTGCTCTGGCAGGGGGGTTGGACTAGATGATCTACAGAGGTCCCTTCCAACCCCTACCATTCTGTGGTTCTGTGATTCTGTCACGGTCTAAAAGGTCCCAGTGTGTGCTCCAGGCCGTATGAGGGAGCTCCCTTCATCTGCACCCAATATCCTTGTTCCAAACACAGTTCCTCCTCCTCATTTCTCTTGTTACTGATGGGTGTAACACTGCAGAAACAGCTGCAGAGGAAGTGTTTGTCACTCATTTGGTGACAGCATTGAACATGGAAGAATCCCGTATTTTCACACCAAAAGGGCCAGAGAAGTACTCCCCACCTCTTCCTCCTTCAGCAGAAGCAGCAGCTGAGGAAAGTTGAGGAGGGACATAAGGATGAAGAACTACTGAGAATTTGTGTGTGTCTATGCCTTGATACACACGTATTTGCTGGAGATGTGGCCGTGAGCTTTGGATCTTTGCTGCTTTAGCACTGGAGCTCTTCTCATCAACCTTCCCTCTAAGGCTCCATTCATAAATCGCTGATGGAGTGTGAATAAGCCGTGGGGATGCTTTAATAAATGGTTCCTCACATAAAGTTTTATTCCCCAATAATAATTAGCTTATTAGTAAATCCCTAATGGCATTACTAAGGAGGTCATTATCATTATCCCTGTTTTATATCTGCGGGAACTGAATCAGAGAAAGGGAAAGTCACCCACTAAGTAAGATTTGTGGATGCAAACTCCTGAGTCAAGGCAAATGCTTTATTCAGTAGGTCACAGGACTAACAGGTACTTGAAATAAGTGGTTAAGCAACTGGTGTAAACAGAATGTAATAGGACAGTGATATCTTATTCGAAAATGTTTAAAAGCATCTAGAATAGTTACTTGTGTCTGCAATTGGCTGTCAACATTTAATAGCATTAACTGTTCATAGAGGCCGTCTTAACATACATATAGCAAATTGCTGTAGTGTTCACCTTTAGGAATCTGCATAGTTAGTGTACCATCAGAATTTGTGCCATGGTCTCCTGTATTTTAAAAAGAAACTGGCATGCCATTTATTAAGTTTTTCACTGGAAGATATCCTTTTTATTCAGCTTATTCCTGATCATTTTGAAAATCGTGCTAGTACACTTGATTGTTTTCTTTAACAGTCCATTACTGGCCATAGAAAAATCTACTGCTGTCTCAATATACAGGACAACAAAATGCAAAGTGGAGTTAAATCAAAATAGATGTCACAAAGGCTACGGCAATGATTGCATCGTACGAGGCAGTATGCAATTCAGGGAAAGATTTTCGCATGCCTTTTTCTGGCAGCAACCGGAGTGGATTTCCAATATCTAGGGATTCCCCTTGAAATGAAAATCTATACCATGCCCAGCTATATATGGGGGACCTAAGTACTCCTTAAGGTAGAGGGAGAAGTTTTGACAGACAGTGCTTCATGTCAGCATTGTATGGTGATGCTGAGACTGCAGTTCCTCCAAGTCGGCTCACAGCTCTGGGAATTTACAGTATTTTAAATTCAGTACAATAAAATTAGTGTAAATTCAGTACATTACTGAGCAGCTCCTCAATTCCCTGTGTAACGAATGATGGGGAAAATAGATGCTTTACCATGTGATTTACGACATCTTATGGCTAAGCACTGGGTCCTCCAAGGCAACCAAAAGGCAAACCAAGACAGAGGTGTGTGAGACTGTCATCTGGGCTTATCTGCCCTGCGACTCAGAGTCTGAAACCTCTCTTAAACTAAAGTCATATATATTTGGAGACTCTTAAAATACTTCTGCCTCCATTTTGCCTGCAGACGTAGCAGTTAGAGTACCCACTCGGGAGGTGGGATTCAAAGGTTTGGAGTCCTTCTCCACCTGAGGAGATTTGACTCTGTGGCTTCTGCACTCCATGAAAACCTTGAGCACAGGGTGTGCTAGAGTCTAAGAGAGTGGTGGGGCAAGTAACGGTGCCCTCTCCTTATCACCACGTCGCAGGGTAGCCAGGGATTCATTGCTGCAAAGGAAAGACAAGTGCAGAGAGGGCAAACTCCGTAGCAGCCTGCGCCAAAGCTCCTGTCCGATTCCTGGAGCTCTGCTTGCTGCTCCTAGATTTTTTTCCTGGTTACTGTTTTTATTCTTTCAATCCAGGCTATCTAATGAGGAATGTGTAAAGAGTTGTGGGAGCAGTGTAGATTCCTCGGGCTGTCCCTTGCCAGCTGAATATGCAGAAAAGCTCGCACACCATCCGTGTTGCTCAGGGGAGCTGGTTAAGGTAGGATTGTGTGTATGAAATGGGCATAGTTAATGCCTGTGAAGTAGTTTAAAACATCTAAGGACAACTCAGACTCATAGCCACCTGCTCCAGAGTGCTGCAGAAACCTGCAAGACTCTCTAGGGGAATTTTTATCCCCCTTGGTCCAAAGACTGCCTGTAAATTGATCCCTCCAGTTGAGGTTTTGCATGTGTGGATAGCTGACTGCACCCTGCAACACTGAACAAAGAAGTGCAAGGCAACTACCAGCTCTTGGAGTGTGACGTGAAGAGTTTGACGTGCTGGTAAGGAAGCCACACATCCCTATAATTACTTAAAATTCCATGCCTGGCGACAAGGTGCAGGGGGTTAATTAGGCTCATAAGCTGGGGGAGCAGGGAGACCCTTGGGAGAATCTTGTAGACAAGCAGCAAAGCATATGACCTCATTTGAATTTTCCTATTAGGTTTCCTGCAGAGATCTCAAAAGCATCCTCCGATCACCGCCTGAAACTTTGTTTAGGTTTCATGTTTGCAAACACAAGGCATCTCCATTAGATTCTGAAGCTGCTGCACATGCTTTAAATCACCAAACTGGTGGTTGTGACAAGCAAATAGATCCCGCCACCTCCTTTCGTTTGTTAGGACTAATGACTCTCCTGACCCTTGTGGCAAACAATCTCCCATTCTTCCTTTAGAGCCTTGTGGTGCTGCTGGTTGGAGCTGAAATGGTTGAGACTGGCACTGCCGGACACAAGGCTGTTCTTGTGTGAGGCGTTCTAGTCTTCACAAAGGTTGTCATAGGAGCCTGACCTGTGTCTCTGCAATCTGCAGCTCCTTTGGTTGCACTGGGCTTTTGCACAAGTGCTTGGTGTTTCTCTCCCGTTCATAACTCGGTGTATTGTTCTCCTCCCCCACCAGTTTTCTTCCCAAGTCATAGCTATGGTGCCAGTACAGCACATTTCAGTCCTGCAGCCTTTTGATTGGGGTAGGGGAGATTTCCCCAGACTGCACTGAGACTAAAGGGCAGCTAGTCTGGGCCTATCAGCCTGCACAAGGCTTTGCTGCAGACGGAAAGGGAAAAGATACGAAGGGGCCAGAACTTGAGAGCCAGCACCAATCCATCTCCCGACCTCCCTCAGTCCTTCCTCCAGCTGGTGCAAACCCACTGCTGCTCATGGGGTTCTTTCCACTGGCCCTAACAACGACTGGTTTCACATCAGCAGCAGCTCTGGGGGAGCGCGGGAGAGAGGGGAGGGGGATTATGCGTTGCTGCGTCCAGCTGCAGCATGTCGCAAAAGAAGTGTAAGGGGAGTCTCATTTGGGTGCCCCAGTCCCTCCTGCCCCAGACGTACGGTCTGCTTCAGCACACTGAAGAAGTCCTTGCTTTCAAAGGGAGTGGATCCCTAGTGTCAAGACAGGAGCAAATAATAACCTTTACATCTGTGCAGGCAGAAATCATGCTTGGAATAACTCACTCTGAGGGTTACAGTGAGTTTCATTATTACCGCGCTACCTGTTTCTTGTGACAACGACATCAAGAAATTCACCTTCTGCCTTTTGGGCACCGCTGTGATCCTAAGCAGCAACCTTCACCGTGGATTGCATGCAGCCCCCACGAAGCAGAAACGTCATGCTCACCGCGCGCTGCCGTATTTCCATTATACGTGTGTAAGTGAAATCAAACCTGGGGGATTTCTTCCTAGCACTCCAGACACGTAACTGCATCACAGAATACAAATGCGAGAGCCGGGCTGACGCACGCGCGAGGAGTTCAGCTCTCAGCCCCGGGGACTAGCAACAGGCGGGCAAACCTTGAAGGGCAGGATAGCTTGTTACCTCAGGGCTTTAAATACTTGCAGTGGTGGGGGTGCTGCTGATGTGTGGCCCTGTAGTGTGTATTTGTGTGTGTGTCTGTGGTTTGACAAGAGGCGTGAAACAGCACTTGCTTCTTTGCTCCTCAGGCAGCAGCCCTGTGGAAAAGCATCAAGGAGGGCATAGGAAAAAGGTTATTTATTTTTTTCTTCTCCTTGGAGATTTTGGACTGATTAAAAAGCTATTTTTGCTAGGAAAGCAACAAGGAAAAAAAATCCAGCCGTACGTGGCAGGGATAAAAGCATGCTTGACTCTTCCGATAAGTACAATAACGTTTAATATCTTTGCTGCTTGGCCCAATATTGTATCACAGGCATCACCAGTGTTGTGCTTCCCAGCATGCCCTAGCATTCCCTCAAACAAGCGTTCACTGTAGCAGAAAGTCCAAGAAAAGGCTTACTCCCTTGAGGATCAAGAAGAAAGAAACATTGAAGAAAGGTACAGTATCTATTAATATTAATGTTAAAAGAAGAGGGGGGAGAGAGGACATAGGAGCAGTGAAAAAACGACTACTTATGGCTTTGATGTGTTCATTTCCACAGGACTGATAGCAGCACGGAGAATACGGAAAGCAGATAAAGAGGAAAATGAGGAGGTGGAGGTGAGCAGAAGGCAGCTCAGAAAATTGCACAAGCTGTGGGGAGTTTTTTTGTCTAGACACTCACACACAGCAAAGGGAGCGACTCTGCCATCTGCATCTCCTCGAAAAAAAAAGAAGGGAGAAAAGAGACAGAGCTGAGACAAAAAAAGAAATCCACCTGCATGCCTCTCGTTTTGGCTGTGGTCTGGTTGATCCATGCTGAATGCCTGCTGTGGGAGGGGAGAGAAAGCCAATGGAGGTATTGTTGTGTCTAAGGAGGCACAACATTAGGGAGCGTGTGAATCCTCACGCATGGCTCTGTCCTACTGACACAGTGGGAAGAGGAGGGAGGGAACTATTTTAGTCCTGTTGAGGCTGCTAAAGAGTAAAAATGGAAGTAATTAAAGGCCTATTCTAGTCTCACTTAAATCTCTGAGTCTTCAGACCAGAGTTATTTTTGTTACATCGCTTTAATGGCATTGCATTGATGTTTAGACTGGGTTGGATTTTTTTTTTTTTTTTAACCTGAATTTAGGAAATGAGCCAGCACTTTCTGTGGCAATGTACTCACTTTGCTGAAATTTTGCCTGCGAAAGGTTGTTCAGGTCCCAGGAGGAATTTTGCTAAATCCCAAGCAGCCCCAGCATAGCCAGTGTTTGGGCAGCTGGGTTTCTGCCTTACGTTGTGGAAAGGGCAGGCTTGAGTCTGAGCGTTAGCTGGTTCAAAGCTAGACTGGAAATAAGAATGACTCCTGCACCTTAGGTAAGGTGATTGCTTGATAAATAATGACCGTATAGTCTTATTATCCCCTATTTTTTCACTGAAAAAAAAATAATCTTCAGTGGTTAAGAACAGGAACAAAATCCAGAGCAAGACCAGGAAAGGTTTCCTGTGACAGGACCACTGTTTACTGCCCATCTTGCCCTTGGAGAAGGCTGCTGTGGCTGTAAGCAGTGATGGGAACTGCCTTCTCTTGCTGCCACGTTCATCCCCAATGAAGCTCTTCTCATCTCAGCATAACTTTTAATCTTTCTGCTCTCAGGTCCCCCATACAGCCACTGCAGGCTTATGTGGTGTCATGGGAGGTCTGATCCCAAGTCTCCTGAGCCCGTGAGTTTGTCTACGTCTCCTCGGTTGGCTCCTGTGCGACGTGGAACTTAGCTCACATCTGCATCCTCGTGTGGCCTCCTGACGGTGCCAGGTGTCATCAGGAAGAGGTTGGGCTCTTCCCCAGCACAGATATCTGTCCTGTGCAGGCTGCCTGGATCTCACCACAGATTCTGCAGGGGAGTCAATATAAAGACCAAAGAACTTGATGCTTAGTTTTCAAAAAAAAAGCAAAATCAATATGTTGCTCGTCTCCTGCATTACGCCTCACACAGCTTTTTAAGAACCATCAGTTTGTATAAGCAGAGGCACGAAGTCCTCTGTTGTCAAAGTCAAGGAGGACCCTCAAGCCAGTGTCCGTGAGCTCTGAGTGGTCACAGAAAGCAGAGCACAGCAGGAGCCTGGCATGGGAGGACTGCCGTGGGAAGACCCCTCACCTCCCTTGCAAGTGGGGGTGAGCATCACATCCCAGCAGAAACTGGCAGCCTGCCCCAAACCGCTCAATCCTTTGCTCCAGAATAACCATTGAGAATAATTCCTCTTGCAGACCAGTTACCCCAGGAGGGAAAGGATGCGTTTAACCAGTCCCAGTGAGAGGTACTGACTCGTTCCTGTGCTCACAGCGGGCACTGGAAATGCCCATGGTAGTTGCACCCTGGTAAGAGTACCACATGCTCATTTAGTGATGGGGAAAAAGCATCAGCCCGACTTCCCAGGAGCAAGGAATAAGGATCAGAAAGGGCTGAGCCATTGGAGCAGTGGCTCAGGTCAACACAGAAGGAACTGTTCCGGCACACTGATGCATAATGAGGGGGAGGATAATTTTCTGGTGTGCAGGGGGTCAGGTACTTTGAACCCCAGCCTACATATTTTCACCTGTAAGTGGTATTAACTGGTTATATTAATTTTCAGTGACTGACTGAATGCTACAGATGTATTTTAGACCTTTAATCATTCTTGTTACTCTGCCTTGAATTTTCTGCAATCCCTCTTAGAAAGCTGTTTTTCCAACTGGACACTGGAAAACCGCTGAACTCCTCTGGCACTGAGCAGAGCAAGAGAATTACAGACAATGTGTCTTATGGGCAATTCACCCCTTGATTCATCTCGGCGGGGAGGTGGATTATGTTACATCTCAACATCCCTTCTGAGCCCATTTTCTACAATTCATGCAGTTCCTGTAACCCCTCCAAGGATACCAATCACTATCATGGAAGCTCATCAAACTTGGTTTCTTACTATTGCCACTCTGCGTGTCTCACACTTCTGTAGGTATAGTGTGAAATAAATGACCTTGCTCTTTTACTATAGCTGCGGTCTACCAACCCCAGCTAATTCATCTTCATAAGCACTTGGCCTGCAAACAATGCCACCAAATTCCCATGGCTGGCCATGTTTAGGTTCTCTTTTGTCGCCGTGTGTTGTTTGAGAGGACGGGTGCGGCATGGCGTGACGAGCATGCACGGAGGTGGGAGCTTTGCTGGGCCATGGATGCCCGCCAGGGTCCCAGTGGCAGCAGAAAGGCGAGCGGGGCTGCTCGCCGTCTCTCAGCAGTCACTCGTTCCAGCGGATTAAGGCTGATTATTCCCTGCTTTGGCTCATGGTGTTACTCGTCTGTTCTCCCAAGCATGGGTATTTACAACGAGCTGAGCAAGAGTTTGAAGAAAGAGGGCAGCAGGGGCACTTCTCCTCGTCCGGGGAGCTGCTCGAGTCCGTTTATCACTAACGAGCTGTTAGTGTCAGCTACCCACTGACGAGGGCACATGAAGTACCCCTGTGGGCTTGCTGCTTGCAACGGCTTGCCCTTTCCGTAGGACGAGACTCAGTAAGACGTTTAACCTAAAGCAGGTGAGTAATCATGTGTGTCTGTAGGCTGGGATGAACGATGAAGGCACATGCTCAAATACTTTTCTGAATCAGAGCTACGGCTACACTTGAGACCCTCTTTAAAATTCACCGCTGGCTACGTTCAGCTGCATGGCTGATACAAATGGCCTGTTTTTCAGTACTTTACATTAAAAGCAATGCTTCTGTCCTGCCACTGAGAAAGTAAGACACAATACACGCTCATCTCTTTTATGTAAAAAGTCGTTTTAGATCCCTGAATGCGCAAACGCCAGCACCTCATTGCCATCAAAAAACAATTAACATAACTGATGAGTGACAGGAAATCAAAATACAGTCAGATCTAACAGCCCCAGAGTCAGGAATGTAAATTATACAGTCGCACATTTTTCTGTAAGATGACTCGGTTTGTTCTCTTTCCATTGTAATCAAAAGTGAATTACGATCATGAAAGGTTCTCTCTCTCTCAGATAACTGAAAAAAAGCTAATTAAAAACAAAAGCCACAGATGTAATCACTGCTTAATGCTGTAAGCATAACATGACCTAATGCTATTATGAATTCTGAACAAATTTCAATTAGAACGCCAGCTGGTAAACAGATAAATGCGATAACGGCGTTTTAATATTACATAATCACTTGTTAGTAAAAATAAATTTTATTTCAGCCATTCATAAGTATTGAAAATGGTTTTAGATTTAGACATGTTTTTCAGTACAATTAGAGTACAAAAAACCATTTGTATTAGTAACATTTGAGAAGATCCTCCTCAGGAGTGTGTTCTATTTTTTCATGTTAATCCATTTTTTTTGGATACAATCACCATCACTTAGTCGCTTGCTAGTGATTTACACCGTTACTAGATCAGAAAAATAATTCAAACATATACTTCGTACTCTGCACTGGGAGGAGTCACTTCTAGGGTACACTGGCCTTTTGTCACTCAAAGTACTTTGTAATTTCTTGTCTCATTGAGCTTTAGGAAATGTGGAAAGTCATGGCCCTTGACAGGGAGTCAACAGGATTTCAGAAGATGTGGAGAAGCTGGGGGTGCTAAACCGTCAGCTCTTTGCAGCAGGGTGTGTATTATGTGGTTCTGAGAAGAGCATAACCACGCGTCTGACTGGATCCTCGTGATAAGTAAGGGCGGTCCATGCCCAGAGAGTTAGCGTGGCCTTGGAGAGCCAGGACCAGTTCCCCACTCCGCCAAATTCCCAGTGAAAGGCAAATAAAATACTCAACTTACTCGTGCCTCGGTTTCCCTCCAAAAAAAACGTACCTGGACAGTGACTGAAGTGTCTCTCCTGACAACCAGGAGTGTGCAGGGAAACCACCGCCAAACTCCCGCCCTTTTTGCGAGAGGCGAGGGTGAACAGCGGGGCCTCTGGAAGGACGCGCTCTCCTGCCGGACTGGTGCCAGACTTCTCTGCTGCAGCCGCTGCTCAGGCCCAGCGTTTGATTTCAAGACAGGTGTGGAGTAGCTGCCTGGTAGGATGGTGACAGCTTATTCACCTCATCAGCATACAATGCCTCTCCTTTGTGATTTAAAACACAGATGAAATAGATGCCATCACTGGAGGAGCACACTGGCCTGACAGCACTGAGGGAGGAAAGCCACTCCAAAATTAAGACAGCGAGGGAAGGTGCAACGCAAGGCTCTCCCGGTTGTGCCGTTAACCAGCCTGAACCTTGTCCTCACGGGACCACCTCTAACGGGGGGAGCACTCAGCATCCACCGCTTGATCTCTGTGCTGAGGGGACCTATCTGCCACTCTGATGAAGATGATGCGTGTCATGTAGACACCTATATTTAATTTGACTTCATTTGCATGCAGCAGTCCTCCTGAGTTCAGAGTTATTTGATGGCAGAGACAACAGAAGCTGTCACTACCCTGAAATAAAATTCTTGCTATCCCTCAGTGACGCGATTTTTTTCCTTCCTCCTTCAATTATCCATTTTAAATATTTATTACATACCCTGTAGGGTTGCTTTTACTCTGGAAAGAGCAAGGGTTAAGCTTCTATTTTTTAAACAAGAGAAAACATGTTGAAATAAATCACTATTTTCCAGCAGCAACAACAATAACACACAGAAAAAAGAAAGAAATCCAATATGAAAACATACTATTCTTAGTTAAAAGGGCAATCACTCTTGGGACTGAAAGCTCTCCTGACTAGCTGCCGTGGCTTCTCCATTATTTACTCATATCACAGCAGCAACCAGAGGTTTGAAATAAGATACAAGATTGTGTGTGCTAAGCCCTGTAAGTCGCAGTAGGAGCTTGTTGTCTATGTAGGTGAGAGAACAGTCTGGGAAGTGGAATGTCATTCTGCCCAGGTGAGAGGCGAAGGTGTAGAGAAAGTGACTTGGTTACAGAGGAGGTGGCAGATGAAGTTTGTGGTGAGGTCAGCACTGAAATGATGCTCTCGGACCATTTGCATAGCTGTGAGTTCCTCCTTCCTCCTGGAAGTTTGTGTGAACCTCCAAGACCTGGGTTATCACTCTGTCCCCCATGTGTCACCTTACTCCTCCTTATTATGGGGCATGTGGCATGGACCCAACAGTGGGATTCTATTTTTTGAATCTAGATTTCTAAAATATAAGTGTTTACCTTTTGATGCAGGTATCTGGGCTTCAGCTATGTTTATGGAGAAGCAGTCAATACCATCCATAATACCTAGGGCATGATTCATCTGACCTAAATGTGGATGTCTACTTTAGAATAAACTGACTGATGCCTTATGGCTGTATTGACCAGATCTCCAGCGACTGTAACGGGAACGCAGCCAACAGAAACAACCTCATTTAAAGAGATGAATAACACCCCATTCAAGTCTGTGCACAGCGATGCCTTTGCAAAAGCTGTCCTGTCTTGGCAAACGCTGGTGTGTACACCTAGTACACTTTAGGAAGTTGGGCAACCATGGTGCTGAGATCCTGAGCGGGTGCAGGGATCTGAATAGACTGTAATAAAGTCAGTTAATGGGAGACACTTACATTTTGCCAGAGCCAACACACAAATTGGCAAATCGGCAAAACAGCCTTTAGGCTGCTGCAGTCGGAGCAACAGAAGTCTTCTTCTGTCTAATATATGTGTATTTTTTATTGTCTGCATCTGAAAATGGGCTTGGCTGTCTTTGAGCGTGCCCTAGCGAAGCAGGCTGTCCAGACAACCACAAGCAATTCAACACGGCTTGAGGGTGAATGGCAAATGGAGGATATTTTTTTTTTTTTTTTAAGTGAGCTAATTGGTGACGTCAAGATTGGAGGCAGCCTGGGCTGCAGTGATCACGCACTGGTGGAGTTCGTGGTCCTGAGGGATATGGGTCAGGTGAAGAGTAAGGTCAGGACCCTGAATTTTAGGAAAGCAAACTTCCAGCTCTTCAAGAAGTTAGTCAATAGGACCCCCTGGGAAACTGCCCTCAGGGACAAGGGAGCAGAACAGAGCTGGCAGGTCTTTAAGGACACTTTCCATAGAGCACAAGAGCTCTTGATCCCCAGGTGTAAGAAATCAGGCAAGGAAGGCAAGACATGAGTCAAGACCTGCTGGTCAAACTAAAGGGCAAAAAGGAAACTCACAGGCAGTGGAAGCAGGGACAGGTATCCTGGGAAGAGTATAGGGACGCTGCCTGGTTGAGTAGGGATGGGGTCAGGAAGGCCAAGGTGCAGCTGGAGCTCAACTTGGCAAGGGATGCAAAGAATAACGAGAAGGGCTTCCACAGGTATGTCAGCCAGGAAAGGAAGGTCAAAGAAAGTGTACCCACCCCACCCCACTCCCCCGACCCCCTGCCAATGAGCAGGACTGGCAAACTGGTAACAGCAGACAAGGAGAAGGCTGAGGTACTCAACATTTTTGCCTCAGTCTTCACTGGCAATCTCTCTTTCCACACCTCTTGAGTGGATGGACTGTAAGACAGGGACTGGGGGAGCAAAGTCCCTCCCACTGTAAGAGACGATCAGGTTCGTGACTACCTGAGGAACCTGAACATACCTAAGTCTATGGGATCTGATGAGATGCATCCCAGAGTCCTGAGGGAACTGGCTGATGGAGTTGCCAAGCCACTCTCCATG
Source organism: Phoenicopterus ruber ruber (assembly GCA_009819775.1). NCBI lineage: Eukaryota > Metazoa > Chordata > Aves > Phoenicopteriformes > Phoenicopteridae > Phoenicopterus > Phoenicopterus ruber. Next base: position 158,770,396 of record CM020216.1, read on the forward strand.
ATATTTGAAGAGTCACGGCAGTCAGCTGAAGTCCCTGGGGACTGGAAAAAGGGAAACATTGCACCCATTTTTAAAAAGGGTAGAAAGGAGGACCCTGGGAACTACCGACCTGTCAGCCTCACCTCTGTGCCTGGGAAGATCATGGAACAGATCCTCCTAGAAGCTATGCTGAGGCACATGGAGGACAGGGAGGTGATTGGAGACAGCCAGCATGGCTTCACCAAGGGCAAGTCCTGCCTGACCAATCTAGTGGCCTTCTCTGATGGAGTGACTACATCAGTGGACAAGGAGAGAGCTATGGATGTCATCTATCTGGACTTCTGTAAGGCCTTTAACACGATCCCCCCCCCCAGCATCCTTCTCTCTAAATTGGAGAGATACGGATTTGAAGGGTGGACTATTCGGTGGATGAGGAACTGGTTGGATGGTCACACCCAGAGGGTAGCGGTCAACGGCTCAATGTCCAGATGGAGATTGGTGACAAGTGGTGTCCCTCGGGGGTCCATACTGGGACTGGTACTCTTTAATAGCTTCATCAGTGACATAGACAGTGGGATTGAGTGCACCCTCAGCAAGTTTGCAGATGACACCAAGCTGAGTGGTGCAGTGGACACGCCTGAGGGACGGGATGCCATCCAGAGGGACCTGGACAAGCTCAAGAAGTGGGCCCATGTGAACCTCATGAGGTTCAACAAGGACAAATGCAAGGTCCTGCACCTGGGTTGGGACAACCCCTGGTATCAATACAGGCTGGGGGATGAAGGGATCGAGAGCAGCCCTGCCAAGAAGGACTTGGGGGTCCTGGTGGATGAAAAGCTGGACATGAGCCAGCCATGTGTGCTTGCAGCCCAGAAGGCCAACCATATCCTGGGCTGCATCCAAAGAAGCGTGGCCAGCAGGTTGGGGGAGGTGATTCTGCCCCTCTACTCCGCTCTGGTGAGACCCCACCTGGAGTGCTGCTTCCAGCTGTGGGGCCCCCAACACAAGAAGGATGTGGATGTGTTGGAGCGGGTCCAGAGGAGGGCCACAAAAATGATCAGAGGGCTGGAGCACCTCTCCTATGAAGACAGGCTGAGAGAGTTGGGCTTGTTCAGCCTGGAGAAGAGAAGGCTCCGGGGAGACCTTATTGCAGCCTTTTAGTACTTAAAGGGGGCTTATAAGGAAGATGGGGACAAACTTTTCAGCAGGACCTGTTGCGATAGGACAAGGGGTAATGGTTTTAAACTAAAAGAGGGTAGATTTATACTAGATATAAGGAAGAAGTTTTTCACAATGAGGGTGGTGAAGCACTGGCACAGGTTGCCCAGAGAGGTGGTAGATGCCCCATCCCTGGAAACATTCAGCGTCAGGTCGGATGGGGCTCTGAGCAACCTGATCTAGTTGAGGATGTCCCTGCTCATTGCAGGGGGGTTGGACTAGATGACCGTTAAAGGTCCCTTCCAACCCAAACTATTCTATGATATTCATCATTTTGACCATCTGGCCTGTCTGTGCCAAACTTGCCTGGCTTCAGGTAGAATAGGGTCCTCCTCTGCCAAATGTCCATGTGACTCCAGTGTTTTGAAAGGCTGAAGGAAACACTTGCAATGGGTCATGATACTGTCCACAGCTGCATAATGTCCCCTCAGACAAAGAGAAGCAGCCCAATGGCCTCAGCCATGAGAACTGGATCTGGTCTTTGGCACTGCCCAGAGCACAGGACTGGCAAGTGCCATCCATGGAGGTCTCAGAGAGCAAGGTACCTCCAGCATGGCTGTCCAAGCAGTAATTTAAATGGGCTCCCAGAGTGGTTTCCTTCTTCAGTGCTGAGTTTAATTCTTCTCTTGCTTATTCTCATTTTGCTTCTCTGGTGAAGCTTACTGAGGTTCATTCATGTGAATCATATCACAGATTCCTGGAGGCAGGTCATTTCTTAAGCCCTCTTCTCCACTTCACTCTCTGCACAAGATTTCACTGATACATCTCCATGTCAGATATTGCATATCAGATAAAATATAAACAGCAGTTCCTTCCTTCAGTAGCTCTCTCTTTATTTAACCCCTACTGCTTTTTTTACTGTTACCACCCCAAATTATTGCCTGTTTTCCTTTTTCTCCTCTTCTCATTCCCTCCTTCATACTCCTCCTCTCGGTGACATCTTTGTTTTGTAAAATATAGCCCTGCTTTAGTTTTAATTTATCAAAAAACATTGCTTTCAACCCTACACATGTTAAATGCAGTACTTGCAATCAACCTTTGGAGATCCCACACGCTTCCTAATCCCCTCCTTCAGCTCCATGGGCACTGCCCTAACCAAAACGACTAATGATCTTTTCCCAACCAGCATTCCACCCTCATCTGTCTTTGACACCGTCAGCCATATCTTCTATGACCTAATTCTCTCATACTTTTCTCCCCATCTGTAACTCTTCTCCATATTTCTCACTTTTTCCCCAAAGGTAATTCTGTTCTAGAAATGAAATATTTGTGTCCGTCCTCCTGCTCTATTCATTTATCATAAAGATACAGCAACAAATCTATTTTAATAGAATAGAATATATAGAGTATATGTAAGAATATAGAATATATTCTTGTATAGAATATATAACTCAGCTGCAGCTGCTGTATCTGACCTCACAAATACTGCTGAGCCTTGAATATATTATAGAATTTTTTATTTTACATGCTTCTTAGAACATTTTTGATGCTTTATAACCCGCCCCAAGTACCTGCGTAACCACTCAGTGACCACAAATCACCGACAGAAAAACTCTACGCACTCCCTTATTCTTTGAAGCCTTCTTACTACAGATTAGCTTCCTTTGTTCATTATTTATTAGGAGTTTTTCGCCTATCTTCACATTGGTTTCTGCAAACCCTAATTAAGTGGACCCCCTCTAAACACTATTTCTTTGCCAGGTATTCACATAGCCCTAAAAGCACCATATTAATTGATATTGTTGAAAAGCTGGCTTTTTAATGGTCAGCAATCCTTCCTCCAATTCATCCTTCCAGTCTTTCAGCAAGGCTATTTTTATACCCTGACAAATGGAATAGATATATTAGTATTCCTGTTGTTAAATTGCTCTTACATCAACTGATTCACACATCGAATGTGGAGGTAGGCAATTATTACCACCCCCATCTTTGTCAAGGAGGAAAGAAAGGGCAGTATTCACAGAGCACATTGGCATCTCCCTTAGGGTAGTCTCCCCAAGCTCTCTGTACAGAGAGAAGCTCCTCCAAAGGGCAACATTAGAAGAGCCTGCTGAGATGAGCCTACTGAGATGAGTCAGATAATTCAGCTGGCTAAATTAGACTCTTCAAATGAGTCAGTGGTAACGCTCCTAATGGCTTCAGAGGATGTATATTCCAGCAATTAGCCACAATGTGTAACTGTAGTTCTATATAATTAGCTATACAAATTGCAGCAATATACAATAGGTTGCTATGTCTTAAATAAGCAATGAATAAGTACAGTGTGACTGGAGCTCAAGGTTATTCTTGTCTTCATTTACCTCACTGCAAGAAGCCTGTAGGGCTTTGATTTCCAAAGGGAGATGAAGTTTGTCTTTGTCAAGCCTGTTATAACCGAATGATGATTCTTTGGGTCTGGCTCAGTATTCAACTTAGGCATCTCTTTTCTGTCTGCCTTATATATTCCTTGATTCTTGAATCTCATTTTGTGCCTTGACATTTCTGATTTTCTCCCTACACCTCATTTCTATGCTTTTCTAAAATCATACAAAGATATAATTCAAAGGGACCTCCAGAGGCCAGAGCAGGGTGTTCAACTCCTTGTCTGTCAGCATCCCAGGTCCTTTTCTGCAGGGATGAATCCTAGTCAGCCAGACCTCAGCCTGTACTGTTGCCTAAATTATTCCAGCCCACATGCAGGACTTTGCCTTTGTATTTGTTTCCACGAACAATTTCTAAACCTTAGTTTCAAGATATATCTGAAATTTGTAGGTTCTGAGACTGCAGGTCAGATCCATCATTAATGGCCGTTGACATGGTTCTGCTGAAGCAAATGGAACTGACAACATTTATATAGCAAAAGATCTTGATCTTGCTTTCTTTTTAATCCTGACTATTTTTTCTCTGAATATCCTCCTTAACGGTATAAACATCCAATCTTCATTTCTATTCTTACTGTGCTTTTAGCTTCAGTATTAACTTGTGGTAATGATTTAGTTTTGCCTCTTTTTTAATCTAAGCGAGAGGCTTGATTCATCTTGCTTCGTTCTTTAACAGGATCCTTATTTCCCTCTGCATGTTGTAAATACGCTGATAAATGTGTTAATTGAAATGACTGTCAGATGTACTGAAAATGAGTCATTTCAGGAGTCCTACCTTGAAAGTGTATTCATAGTGAAGTCTAAAGCATGAAGCTCTGCAAGTTAGACTGTTTTCTACACTATAAAGAAACAGCAATGAATAATTTGCAGCAAAGCACACAAGCACACGTGCGTATGGATGCACACACCAGTGCACACGCACAAGGAAATAGTTCTAGGTAGATTCATTATAATAGTGGACAGAGTGGGCAGTTTTGCCAATCAACTGAGCCCTAATCAATCTGTCTAATGCTTTTCACAATATCATTTCATTAGAGGCTCAGAATAATCATTCACTCATCTGCTCTTCAGCTGCTGGATTTGATTTGTGTTCTTTTATTGTGGGAACTAATATGTATCCCATAAAATCTGGTCTTTTTGAACATTTCCTATTTATTGCTTATGTGCTAAGAATACATATTGCCTTTATTTTATAGACATTAGCGCGTGAAATCCAGTGGGGGATTTCTACAGAGTATGGTATGTAAAATAGTTAAGTTCTTGTAGGGTTGAAATGGTTAGAATATTCACTGAGTTATCAACCATCTTCCCTTCATGAACCAGCTTAATTGACATCCTGCAGAAGCCATTAGGCATTTTTTATTACAACAGGCTGTATTCCACCTTTATTTAGATCTCCGTTTTCAATGAGCATAAAGGTAATTTGAATGAAGAACTGGCTAGCACAAAAATCCGCCTTCCGTTTTCAACGGTCTGTGTCCACCTGGAGAGAACAGGGTAGAATGGGAGGGGAGACGTAAGCAGAGGTGGGGAAAGTTCCCACTCATACGGAGGAAAGCATAAAAAGAGCAGAATGATGGAAAAAGCAGCCCCCAGTAAGGAAGGAAACCCTTGGGCCAGTGTGTCCAATATTACCATTATTACATGTTAGTTCTTTCCTTTAATCAATTACCTTTTTTTCCCCTTAATAATTCTGAAATGTCATTCTAGGATCTTGTCCACCTTGATAATGATGTTTACATTTCCCTCTGTTTACATGCTGCATTTATTCACATCCAGTTTGTATTTATTTGTTTTCATATCATTGCTGGCCTTATTCAGACAACACACTACAGCTGCCCTGCTGAGACATCACGGTATCTCCATAAACGATGTGGGTGTTTCGCATGACTGAGTGACAGAAGCTCCCTCTGAACTGTGGGCCTGCTCAGGATCCTCCACACCCTGGTTCACTGTGTCTCTGATCAGGGCAGCTGTCTGAGGAGCCATAACTCAGGTTCTTTGTGGATCAGTGGAACAAAACGACCATTCTCCATTTGCGTCAGGCCAAAAAGTGGACCACAAACCCCACATTGTCTGAGGGAACATCCCTGACGGAGAAAGAAGAGGAGGAAGCATCTGCAGGTGCATTTTGCCAATTGTGTGCTGGCTAGAACCCATGTGGGAAGGAAGCAAGTCTGGGACCAAGATCTTCCAAGTCTGGGACCAAGAACACCTCGCCTGAGAGAGGTGCCGCAGCTCTTATTTTCTAGGGATGCTTTTCCACCTATTGAGATCTAGAATCTTGATGGGACTATACTCCTCTCTGCTGAAGATGGGCCACTGTGCAAAAAACAAACACATGATCTGTGAAGCCAGAAGGATCCTTGTTCTGTAGCCCATTTAATGGGGCTCTGGGAGAACAGTGCTGGGTTCTGGGACCTATTTCCAGTACTTGTATGTGTATTTGATGTAATGACTTTTTTTTGGTGAAAAACACATGCTGTTTCTGAAGCAGGCTGATTGCAAGGTGGTTGCTTTTCAGCTAAAGCAAGGAATGCTCCCCACCCCTGGAATTATCACAGGGTGGTTTTATCACTCCTGGAAGACATAAGAGCACCATTTCCACCATCTTTGGTGGAAAAATGCCTAGGATTTGTGTTGCCACATCATCAGTCAGTTGTGTGACCCCAGGCTCAACTGCAGGAGATACATGCTCCCTCCTGTGCTCTCAGCTCTACTCCGTGCGATTTGAGCTCTCCTAGTGGCTTAATCTGTCAGAGGCTTCTTGTGCGTCTCTGTCCACCTCTGAATTGCACCTGAGCAACTTAGTCGTCCACAATGAAGTGGAAAAGCCACTTAGCTACTGACGAGGCTGGCAGCAGTCCCAGTGCTCAGCCTTAACACGGGCCTCAGACTGTCTCTTAGGTACTTTTTATTCCTCAGTGGTATTTACTGTCTGGCAGACTTAGTAGGGACAGTGATACTCTGTCCAGTACTTTTTTCTCCTCTAGTAAGTCAGGTTCCCTTGGTAATATGTCAGGAGTCCTTCTCTGTGCCCATCCCAGTTTGAATTCAGCATTCCTGAATGCGTTTAGCTAGACTTACACACTGCGTCCCACGCAAATTTCAGCAGAGCCCCACATTAATAGTTCACTATCTCTCCTGATATAACCAGTCATCTACTACAGTCTCTCCTGTCACTTCAATCTCGGGAGAAAAATGTGCTTGTACGAGCAGGTCACCCAACTTGTTTTAGATTATACAGCTAGATGGTAGCCAGCAGATCATAAAGGGTTTCACTAAGCTTGGCACCGCTGAACACCTCTTGAGTTATTTGTCTGGTATGTTACTCACAAAAATACTTAAAACTGAGTTTCAGACTTTTGCTATTTACAGCACCCAGTTTTTCGTGCCTCAGCCATTTTCCCTGGATTGTGAGGGAGTTCTCTCACTTCCATCCCTTTCCAGCTTCTCTGCAGTGGTGATACAAGTTGTCAGTTTGTTTTGTACCTACAGAGTTTTGTACCTTTCTTGTTTTATAAGGGCCCCTGGTGATGCTCAGCACCCGATGTCCAAAGCATTACTCAGTCACTTGTATCCTTGGTGTGAGCAGATACAACATTAGGTTGTCCTCTACCCTATTTCAAGGTCATCTGCTGGTTTTAAGATGTGTAGGTGTGAAACAATGGTACATATAAGATAAATAATTAAAACTCTGTACCAAATTAATTTATATTACCCTAAGTATAACCTAAGAACCTTACATTCACGGTCATAAATATCGTTAATTTGGGGCATAGCATCCTCGGGCAAGAGGGGACTTTGTTCTTTGGTCTGTGTCCCTCTTATCTTTCGGTCAGTCTGCTGTATTGTATACAACAACGAAAAGACAATAAGTAGCATTTGAGCATTTATCAAATGATTTAGAGTAGTCTGCAGCCAAACCAGCTGATATGATGTAATCTTATTTTGGGAAGCAAAGCCAGGGTGTAAAAGACCTGCAAGGTAATCCCAGTTGCAACAAGCAACGGTGGTCTTCAAGATTCCTGCTTCAAATGAAGTCAATACTTGAGTTTTGCATAAGAGGAAATTTTTAAGTTGATGCAACTACCTATACGTTAAGCTGGAAACTATCAAGTTATTTTTTTGCTTACTCAAATGTTGATAGAAAGTTTCCAGTCAGTGTTTTTCCTTAGTAGTACCATTTTGGTGCAGCTCCCAGCAAAATGAAACAGAAAAGGTAACGAGGAAAGTTTCCACATTAGTTCTTTTTCTTTCTTTCTTTTTTAGTTTCAGACTGTAACATTTATTCTTAGTAGGCTTTGTTGATAAAATATGGCTGAATTTTTCAGAGAGCTCGACTCTCACTACTGAGTCCAGAGGCTCCAAATAAATCAACACATAGGCTTTTAAATTCTGCCCGAAAGGATTATAGTGGGAGCTATTAAGGCATTGGACACTTTTGAACATCTGACCCCTACACAGGGGCTTAAAGACAGTTGAGCTCTTCTGAAAAATTCATTCACACTTGAAGACTCCTGGAGGTCTGGCTTCTCCACTTTTCAGTGGCTTCTTGTTCTTTATCCAAAGACAGGATCCTGGTACTGAGGCTTAGACCTGCAAACTGCTGAGAATCAATGTGAGAGGCTAAAATATGTTAAGTGATTGCTTGCCAGAAGGCTAACTGCAGGAATGATTTATAAAATGCAATTCTTGTACAAAATCTATGATGCTACTGAATTCCCTTGCTGGAGGAATAGCAAGGGTTATGTGGAACAGATTGAAATCTGGCAGGAAAGGAAGGGATTATGGCATGCAGCGAACGACAGCAGGGAGACAGCCATGTCAAAAGTTCACATGCAATATGTGATATCAATAATTTACAAGACACTTCCATTCCATTTTCTTTATCAACAAAGCTGTCTACAAGCCAGTTGGAGGGTTTGCCTAGTTCACTGGTTTTGCTACACCACAAAGGGATGAAATATCCTTACATATAACATGATGTTACTTCATGTACTTTACCACGTCTCCAGTGTAATGCAGCAGGATATATTAGCTGTATTCAGCTGGGCCAGGTTTCATTCCCTGACATCAGCATATCCGTGACTCTGTCATCATCACTGTGATCTCTTAACACTTTGTCTTTTTTCATCTGCCCATCCTTACGCATCAAGTGATAGGAGAGTAAACCCCTTTGAATAAGTGTATTAGTGTGTGTCTGTGTCAGAGGTTGCTGTGGGGGATCCTTAGGAATGTAAAGAAGTTGCATTAATTGCCTAAGGCGCTGGAGAAGCAGCCCGGTTTGATAAGTCTCCTAGAGACGATTTTCAGTGAAAGGGCCTGGCATGCAGGTTTGCACTGCTTGATTCCCAGTGGCACAGAGGTATGAGGAAGAATAGATTATATTTCCTATCTTTCCTTCTGAGTACAGTACTTGCATGGTGCACAAGATGAGATATTGATGGTCTAAGGGCAAGGCTCTCCCAAGGCCGTCTCTTTGAAAACCTTATCAGTGCTCTTTCTGGGTTGAATAACTGAAGAGCAGAAATTAGCACCGAGATAAGAGCTGGGAGGATAACATAGGAAATCACCAACTTGACCAATTGTGACATGTTTAGATACATTCATTTTGAAATAGAAACGTGAAGGGTAGTCTGATCCATTCTGATTTGTATAGACTGCCACAGTCTGGGCTACTACAGGCAGTGTTAATTACAAGGAGAAGCTGGGCTGGGGATCTTGAATGCAGTTCTGTGTATTTACAAGAATGTACTAAGCCTGTTATCCCTGAGCACGGGAGCAATCAGAGATGGTTCCCAGTCCCAGCTCAGCACCCCCAGCCCAACTTCTGTGTTCTGGGGCCCTCTCTGCCCTCTTCCCATCCTAGTCAGCTTAGTCTAGCTAACTTACTCAGCTTATTCAATTTTCCATATTATATTCCTGTGCTGTGCTCTCCTACATGCACTCGCACACAGAGACACACACCCACACACCTTTCCCATAATAATAGTTACTGCAACTTATCTGCTCAGAGCACTGAAACTCTGTGTTGGGTGGATATGTGTGCTTTACTCTCCTACCTTCATATCTGAAAAGAAGGAGAGTCATAACATCTGTCAGGCTCTAAAAGATCCAACCTGACCGAAAGTAATTTAACCTGCAAACCTTAACAGGGAGCAAGCAGACAGGGAGGAAAACCTCCTTCCGCTCCCTCCTTCCTTCCCCTGCCTGTGCAGCCACCTTCCACGTGAGGCAGCTGGCCCTTCTTTAACGAATTATTTTCCCACTGCAATTACAACCGGAGGGGCTGACTCTTGGGTAATCCCAGGGAAGAGGCCACCTCCATGAGAAGCTGACAAGCGGGATGAATTGTGCACTTGTGCAGGTATTACAGGATTTGGGATTAGTTCCCAGAGCTGTCCCAAACCCTTTTTGTTACCCTGTATAGACATGCCTGGTGTAGCTCCTCGAGGGCTCTTCAAAGGTAGGGGTAGTTGCCTGTGTATCTCTGAGGCTCTGGACCTCTGTCCACTTCCCAGTTGATTAAAAGAGGGTGATAATGTTTTCCCCAGAACCATTGCAAGATGGCAGTGAGTAGAAACAGAGACATGAAAAGACTGTGAGGAAAGGATCTTGGTGTTTGGTGGGAGCGGGCAGAGTGGATGAGCAGGGTTAAATAGCAAACACCAATTTCCCTGGAAAATAATATTCTGCCTCTGTGTACAGCCATATTATGGCATCTCTGATCTTGCCTTCTTCTGCCACACATATCGTATCATTGTCTGACCACTTGTTTCCCATCAAAAGATGACCTTGGAAGAGTGAAAAGAAAGAGGAAACTAACATAAAGAAAAATCAGGGAGGTTTTCTGGCCAGCAGGATAAAAAATTACACATATAATAATCCTCTCCAGTCCTGATGATACAATCTGTGAAGTGATTTAGCCTGGCACTGCTCTGCTTGCTGCCATGGAGCTACTGTAGCTGAGACCACCTGGGGCCTGGCCTTTTGCTCCCAGCATCTGCTGGTGTGACACAGACTGACAGGGAGGACAAAAAGAGCATTCAGGCAAACGTTCAACACCTTGCTCCATTCTCACTGGCACGGAGGTCCTGGCGAATTCATGAGGAGTTTTAGGGAAGTTGGGAGGAGTGGGGTCCTTGGTGTCCGTAGACCTCTTTAAGACACTGAGCCTTGATTTCTGGTTAAGTTGATTTAATAGTAAGTCCAGAGTAACTGGGTGTAATTGAGACCTGGCCTTCCAGATCTCTGTCTCTGAAACCAAGCAGCACCGTATTTGCAGCAGTTTGTTATGTGTAAGGAGCCACGGGAACAGAAGGACGAGCAGAGCCAGCCAGCCCCGGGTGCACACAGCCCGTGCCTCTGTCTCCGAAAGTGGCCCAGGGCAGATGCATAGGGACAAATGTAAGACAAAGTAAATAATGAAATAATGTTTTTTTCTTCCCCAGGACACCCTCCCAACTTCCATGTGACTTAAAGTATAAATGCTGATTTGGGTTTCATTATTCCATTTGCTTATCTCCCCAGGAATTTCCAACTGAAGAGCATCTTTTTTGACAGTCAAGAGGTTCGGCTTACAAGTGAGGCAGATCTGGCAGGCTCCCTGCTCACTGACCTAAAACTCCTCATGGCATTTGCCACCTCGCTGTCATTGCTTTTTTAGCTTTTTTTTTTTCTTATGCAGCATTAATTATTGTTTCACCAAACAAAACACAGTCTCAGAGATCTGTATCTGTGTGGCTGCATTTCACATTGAGAAAACTGACTCACATGGTGCCAGAGTAAGGATGAATTCCTCTGCTAGTGACTAATTATATTACCTAGTGCACATTACAAGCCAATCCTGTTAGACTAAACCTTGAACTATTCATAGTCATGCCATCTAATGGGGTCCCTAGCTATTGCAGGCCTCCTGACCTAAGGAGGTCATTAATTAATGTCTACATTTCTGTGTGTGTGTAAATATGCATAAAATCTAGTCATTCTGAAATGAAAATCCAGTGTCTTTCACCAGCATATATTCGCACTTACTTAATGCTAGATAGAAAGATATACAGTACAGAGACCTTTTAAACATACAGATATACTGCAGATTAGGTTTAATCCTTTACAGTTTGTCTAGGATTGAATTTTTTTCCCCCATGTACTTGATTCGTTAATAGTTTTGCTACATATCATTGTAGGCATTGCTGATGTGAGTGTTTTGAGTACAGGAAGTTCATGTTGTTTTATGAAAACTAGTTTGCTGGGAACAATAGATACTATTCTTCAGCTTGGGCTATCACCAATAATTATCTCTTGGCTACTGTGCAAATATCTCGTGTCCTAATTTCCACACTTGTTCATTTAACACATAAGCTCATTACAGTTTAGGTGTTTATTTAAAGGCGCTGCAAATATCTGAGAGCATGTTGCTCAAAAGCTTTATAAATGAGAACTTTGCTTCACTGGCAAATTCCACTTTCTGCTGCAGACATGCTCTGCAATCCACGGCTATTTTTTTCCTTAGTCTGTTCAGAAAGGACTCCACAGCCAGGCATGAGCCCAGATTTTGATCCCAGTCTCTTTATTGGTTTCAACTGAATAACTTCAGATTTCAACTGGTTCTCTGGCAAACTGAGCTTGTCCTTTCACTCAAGTGTCAGCCCAGTGCTCAGCTGCTAAGGGGGAAAGCATGAGGAAATACCCCTTGTTTGCATTTGCAAGTCAGGACTTGTTACCTCACTTCACCAAGAAAACTAAAATCAAGAAGAATGGCACACATCCCGTCTCTATTTCCAGTCACTGCTGAGCACAAAGGCGTACTCAAACTTCATCGCACGATGTCTGTGTTTTTAGAGGCTTGTGAAGTGTACCCCTCACAAATTGCTTGCAGGTTCAGAGCACGCACAGGGGGTTGTGTAAGGATTGCAATGTCTTGGTACAATACCCAAGGATGGACGCCAGTCAGTCACATGAAGTTAGCAGTGGTCTGTTTTGCAGATTGCCTTTTTGGCCAAACCCTGCCTTCATTTACAGTCATACGGCCCTAATGAGGGCATATATGACCAAAGCCAAAACTTGGACTGCAGCAATGGTGCCTGCACTATAGTTTTGAGCAAATCATGATCAATTTTTGAGGAAAGCTGATCGTAATGTTGCAGTTGGATCTTCTCAGTGTTTGGAGCAGGACCTTGCTGTCCATGCAAGGGGATTTGCAAAGCTATTTGGCATAATATGGTGCACAGCTGATAGCTTTTCTAACAAAGACTCAGTAAGGAAAAAAAGAAAGAAAAAAGCAGTTCACACATTCTTACGTCTTTTCTCTCTCCCATCCCTCCTCCTCCTGGAAATACCTAAACACAAGAGTCATGACAAGGGCAGCATTCCCTTTGCACTGCAAGGCTGTGCACTCAAGTGTATCCGACCATTTGTCTGAGCTGCTGAAACTGTAACAGGGACAGGAATGTGGGGGGTGGAAACTAGCCCATAGGCTCCTCCAAAAACCCTCCTCTGGTCACTACTGCAGGCAAACCTGCCTTTTTGCTTATCCTGCACTCCCTTTCTGGATCAAACAGTGAAGAAATGTCAGCTGAAGGCCTCAGAGAAAACTCAGTTGCTGGCTCCTCCCCAGTTCTTATTTTTCAGGAATGGCAAAGGTCTTGCACAGAGATTTCTTTGAATCCATCTAAGCCCAGAGCCTGAGTTTTGGGAGGCAGCCTGATGAGAAACCCACTGTAGGTGTTGCTTTGGCTACCATGGCCAAAATGGAGTCATTCTGTTATTTCCTACAGGTGACGTGCTTTTAGATTTCCAAAGTCAAGTTGGCAGATAAGTGAGAATTAACTTGTGTTTTCAAGGATATGTGACAATCGTAAGCCGCAATAATCCTCAGATTCTTGATTGTCGTTGTGCTTTCCTAACCAGCGTGGGGAATTCAGCCACAATTGCCCTTTCTTGCCCCACTGCAGTCAGGCTTGTAGGGCTGGAGCATCAGGGTGGGGGTACCAATGGCAATGTCGCTCCTGGACAACTCCACCCTCCAGAGATGTCAGCTTTACATATGTCTCTCTTGAATCCAGATTCATACAGGCATAGAGGGCACTGAAAGCTGCTTTCTTTCAGCACTCAGAGCTGGTTTGGAGTGCAGCCCTTTCGTGAGCTGCGCAGCAACACAGCTGCCTCAAGCTTGTTCAGCGCTCATAGGCACTAAATCTGAATTCAGAAGGTTTTGCCATTCAGTTTCCACTGCTCAGCATCAAGCAGAACCACCCCTCGGTGCCTTTGGCAATTCTAGTTGTACGACCCTGCCCCAAAGGTTATCTGCCTAAATGTTAAATATGGCAAAGAAACCAGCGGCCCAGGGAAAGTGATAGCCCATTATCAGCGATGCCAGAAGATGCTGAAGGGAACACACAATGGGGTATCATTTGGTTTACAGCGGCCTTTCTGGAAGCACAATGATCTATCGCAGAGTGACTATCTCTGCTCTTGAGTGGATCAGCACAAAGAAAGGTTGAGGCAGCGCAGTTAGGTAATTGGCTGGTGTCACATAAATTGAAGCTTAGAAAGCTGGGAGAAGCAAAACAAAACCAGACCAGAACACACAGCAAGTAAACTCCTCTAAAGAATGCATGGAATAAATACTTATCCTTCTTGCAACCCTAATAAACCTAATCAAGATTAATTACTGTGTCTCACTTTAAAAATTTTCCCTGCCAAACGTCCATTTTTTTCTGACAGATTCCCTCCTGATATACCTATATAGCTGAGGCAGCCAGGTTTCAAAGCCAAAAGGCTTTTTCTAGAACAAAAATCCCCAGCACAACCAAATAAAAAAAGATCCTGTATTTTAGCTCCAAACATTTCTTTCCTGATTGATTTTGAGCCCCACTAAACACATTCATGTGAAGGAAAACAAATACCAGTCTCTGTTTGTTTAATCCATGGCAGCGAACCAGCTGAACTTGTTCTCACTGCAATCTCTGGACACCAACCTGGGCCTTTCCCCGGAGGATCTCCCAGAACTTCCGAGGTGTCAGTGCAGTCAGTCAGTCAGTTTAACAGTCAACTCTACGATCAAAAAAATGATAGGGGTTTGATTCCTTCCCTGGAAGGCAGAACTTCCTATATTGGTAAATCCAGCTGGTAAATGGGCTGCAGAGGAAAAAGCACCCACCAGTGCCCAGGGGTCCTGTCCTTGTTCAGTGCTGACACAAAAGCACGTGTACATGCACGTAGAATTAGTACAGATTGAGCAAAACAGAGAGGCAAACGAATGCTTAATAAAGAGCCTTTCCTGGGCAATTGATATTAGAGGAACTTTAAGGAACTCATAAATTCCTTATTTCCAGTCCTGTGATTAGACCACTCCTCTATCTATGCAACACCCGTCTCCAACCTGCAGAGTTCAAGCTAACGGTAATAGTAAAGAAAATGTTGTGGGAACTCAAGTCCTTTAATTGGTATAACAAATATATCAGAAAAAAATGATACAAGGAGATTTTTTTCTCAGACAATGCACAATTAGCCTGAGGAACTCATTACCATAAGATATAAACTTTAAAGAGTGTCATGAAATTCTGAAACAGATTGTTTGTATAGAAGACAGTAATATCCAGTATTAATAGCCAACAGTTGCTTTAGGAGGGCTCAAATCTAATCTTCATGCAAGTCATACATTTTTTCCCCAAATATTGACAAGTAGGAGCCTTCCTTTTGGACAAACCTCTTGCTCCTTCCCTCTGAAACTGAAGGTGCTGGCTGCAGCTTTTGCTAGGATACTCGGTTAAGCGGACTGCAGGAATAGGATTGGTCTCATCTAATTTTATTCCTGTAGTAACTGGTATCCAGTCTAATCTGGCATTCTGGGTGTCCTCTCGAGTCAGTGCACAGACACAGGTACCTCCAGACAGTGACTCACCCAATTTCTCCTAGATAGCAGGTTGGGATGAACCATCCCTTGGTGCCCCCATGTCTCTCCTGACAAGAGAGGGAAATTGGAGGTGGGAGACAACGCCAGATTACCACATCCACAGGTGGGTGCCTACACATGCATTAGGTGTTGGAGCTCCTGTTGCAGGCAGAGGAGATCTGGTCATTGATTCACATCCCCAAGGAGAAAGGACCATGCTGGTCGTCAGAGGGTTGCCTTCCTCTTCTCTTGGTCCTGGTCCACCCATCAGTTTTGTAGGGATGGCAGGTGTAACTGAGAGGACATTTCTAGGTAGAGTAGACTTCACCAGGGCTGGCCTCCTTTCACTGAGGTTGCCGAACGGCTTTTAGATGTTAGCCAAGAAGTGACCCACCAGCAGGCTGGGTTGTAGAGGCTGGTTAGAAAGGACTGCTTTGGAGCAACTGCAGAGTGGCCCTTGCTCGGTGCCGATTTCATCAGCAGCACAGCACCAGTGGGCAGAGCAGCCCAACAACCAGCAACGGCCATGAGAGTTAAAAATCTGCATCAAAGGGCTTGCTCTCAGCTCTGGTTTCAATAAACATTTTCCTCCTAACCCGGATACAAAGTCAAACTAGCAACAACTTGAAAGGATAACATCTATCAGAACTAATAAGCGCTAATCTAGCATGGAAGAGATAGCAACCAATTGAGTCGACAGGCAGAGAGAGGAACAAAGTCTGGCTACAGCACATTGAGAATCTATACAATTATAAATCATAAATTATGAAACAGCTCACTGCGAAATAAGGATACAGCCACAGTAACAATTCTAATAAATATTTGAAACAATGCTTTGATTTGGTTAGTGTTAGAAAAATCTGACTACAGCTCAACTCCTTATACATTCCCACAAAAAAAAAAAATCCTTACCTGAATGTTCTGTTACTAATCAGAAAGGCTTGCTTCTAGACAATCAGTTTATTTAAGGAATTGGCAGACGGTTGGCTGCATGTATGTGTCACAATTTTGAAACTGTCAGAGCTGCACTTATTCTTATTCACTAATCATACCCATGTACCTACAAGCTACATTTTTAAATGGTATGGATGAATAATCTCTTTGCTCCTGTAGAGGGTTTTTTATGGCTCTTCTAAGCTGTGCATCTATTTTCACTTGACTTTAAAGCAATCAATATGCTGGCACAAAGGCTTTGGGATAATTCATAGCAACAATCTGTAGCAACTTACAGACTGATTTGGTTCCCTTAAATTGTTCTGATGAAAAAATTACTAGAAGATTCCAAATGCCTAGAGGTACCAAAAAAAGAAGAAAGAAAAAGAAGAAGAAGAAAGAAAAGAAAAAGGAAAGAAAAAATTCTGTATGTTATAAAATCCTCAGGAGAGAAATTCTGTTCTCCTTAATAAGGATATAAGTCAAGTATAACCCTTTTGTTTTCATGGAGGCCTTCCAAATTTCCTCCAGGGTGGCAACATGAGAATTTAGCCCCAGAAGTAAACCCTGCTCAATGGCATGGATTTCAAAGATGCAGGCAAATGAGTATAAACACTTAGATCAGTTGCTCTGCTCACAAAAAAGGGCAAAGAGGGGCACAAACTCCTATGTTCAGCTTTTATTGGTGCTTCTTTGTGCTGAGCCTTTCAGGAGTCACCTTGGCAAAGAGAAGCAGCTCCTGTTGGTGACGACTCTGAATGTGGAGGCTCTGCACAAACACTGGAAAGGGAGTCACAGCAGAGCACTCCCCAACCTGCTGCTAGTGGGACACCTGGCACCTCATATTTCTATGTACGGGAGATTGTTGCACTCAGGCCACTGGCATCTGCCTCACAGGTGAGGATTAAACAAGACACGTTGCTTTTGCTATTACCTCACGCATTGCAAGGCATAAATTAGTCGGTTGATGGATTTTGTTGCCTAATGTGAGCTGTGGAGAAGCAAAACATTGCATCTGTGTTGGCTGGGTAACAATGGCTCTTTGTAGAGACTCTGTTCTTGCCAATGTCTCCGGCAGTCATGACACAGTCGTTCTGCAGCGTGCACCAGGATGAGGAGGCAGGCGTCCTTCCAGGCTCTCTGAAGCTTTATCAGGGAAAGCAAGTACGGGGCAGCACAGTGGTCTCCCTTACACCGAGTGCGGTGAGGGATTCAAATCAGTCCTGCTAAATGCATGGGTAACTGGTGTGAGGGAAAGTCTCTGTTACATCCGTAGTACGTTGGCCTTTCTTAACTGAGCTCTCAGAGCATGGCCAGACATTGCAAGAGGGTCAAGCAGTGAGGAGAGCTGGTTTTCCTTCTTCTGTACATGCATGGAGACCTCCACAGCTGCCTGATCCCCTCCCCTTCTGCATCCTCTCTGCTTGTCCTGGAGAAGAAGAGGTGGAGCTGAGAAGGGAGGCTGTGGGTCAGAGGTTTGGCATTTACACACCATCTTTCACCTTGAGCTCCACTGATGTTGTGCAGCAAAGGTAATTCTGGCTCTCTGGAGTTACATGGTAAACAGTTTCCCTGCAAATGTGAAAGCAAGAGGGTTTTTTTAAACACTGAGGAAGTTGAGGATTTTAGTAGAACTGGTCTTGGATTTCAGCACGTTCCTTATTGATTCATGTGTTCAAGCGCGCTAGCTGTCCTGTGATCTCAGAGAAAATTGTGCTGCCAAACAGTGCCATTCGTTGTGCGCATGGTCCATCATAGAACTTATCTGACACCACAACAATAGCTGGTAGCAAGCAATACAGCTTTGCTTTTGCTTATTTGTGATTTTTGTCATTTATTGCTGATATTGGCATATCTGAGATAAAGCTCAGCTAGGCTGTACCCTGGACGAAGAAACCTGGCATTTGCTATGGGGATGGTAGCAAGGGGAAATAATGAGCAAAACAGAGGTGGTCTGTGCCTGCTGGAGCTAATGAGCTGAGTGAAGAGTTGGTGATTCCCTGCATTCAGTTGGAGGCACTTTAGGACTGAGATAAGGTGCTGGTAGGTCCCAGATTGATGTGTAAAACCATATTGGATATTAGTCTTAAGAAACAAGGAGATATAAATTGGAAGACGTAAAGTTTTGGAAGGAGGAGCCGCTAAACCTTTTACTGCGAGTGAGATGGACTGCTGCACAGAGTTCCCCTTGCAACATCTGCAGGTGCTGAACTGTGGGGCTGAATGCTGGCTTAGCGAGAGACCAAGCCGGCTTCCTCCCCGCAGGGAGCAAGAAGACAAGGACAGATAAAGGTGCAGATGAAGCCACGACCATCCCAGGGACCTGGAATGAGGATATCAAGAAAGTGGTGTCTGGGAAGCAGAGGAGTTACTGCACAGTGAGACGCTTTCCTGGGCACAGCGGTTACATCAAGCTTAGTAGATTGATTATGTTGTATGGTTGGACAGTGAGAACAACTGGTGTGGGACATCTCACATCCATGCTGCTGATGTCTTGGTCCCTGAGTCTCTGAAGCTGCATGTCTCCACATACAAAACCAGCCAGGAATGGTCCTTGGCTGGTGCTAACTGCTGAGCTGCACCTGGGAATGGTTTGGGAAGGTGTTAGCTGCCCCAGATCTGAATCAGGCCAGGAGCTACTGTAATCATTTAACAGCCCAGACAACTTCATTCCAGGCTGGGGATGTTCCCTGTATTGTTTATTTTTGGAATGAAGTAATGAGTCCTGAGAGTGTCCTTGGTTTGGTATAACCAGCCTCAAAGTGGACCCTTACTCCTGTACAGTCTTGCTCTTACTATCTGTACTTTGTTGCTACTTCTCTTCAACAAAACCCAGACCCAACAACTGAAATGGGCACAGAAGCAAAATATCCCCCTGTTTGACCATGGTAATTAAGAAAGCTGTGAAAGCAATTTATTTCTAAGGACACGTATTAGAAATATAATCTCTTTTTGGATTAGTCAGCTGTCCACTAACTGGTCATGATTTCTAGAAAAATCAATCTGTTTGTTAGTCACAAGCACCTGACAAATAGTTTGCATACAATAAAGCTTAGCATGGGGGATTTGTCAGCTGGTTTGCACGCACAGTTCGTTATTCACTGTATCGTGTGACTAGCCGCTTGTAACATGTGATACAATTCCTTCTCTTCATTTATACAGAGGAACTATAAACAGGAGAAAACCAAACGGATGCATATCTATATACATACATATAGGTTAGTAACATTGCTAATAACTAACTCCAGTTCTACAACCGTTCATTTTTGCAAATCCCCAGGTATCTTTGAAAAGACATCTGAATAATTAACGGCAATGACTCATAGCACATGGGCATGAGCATGGCCTTCTATTTATAGCAATATTTCTAAATTCATCTTCTTCTTAATAACAGCAGTAGCAGCTGAAAAAAAAAATACCACATTAGGCATTCCTTTGGATAAACTCATACATGTAGTAGCACTTTTCTTTGTCGCTGCTCTCAGTCCATGAGAAACTCATGGGAAGAAAAATGTAATATCAAGACTCCAAATTTTTCAAAGTCAACAAAGGTAGTTAGCTACTAACATGCTCATTGAAATTAATGAGTTGTGTGGCTAAATTTCCTAGTAAGCTTTGAGACTAATCAAACAAGATGTTTTTAATCTATACACAACTGCATGCCTAATTCTGATAGACCAGCTGAGATTCTCAACACAGAGATTTTTGTTCCACATTCCCTCCTGTTTCTTCCACTTGTCTAACTTTTCTGTGCTCTGCCTCAGCATTCTGTTCATGTGCTAAGTAATGTGTTTTCTTATATCAGATACTGCGGTCTTGTATCACTTTATCTCAATTTTAGGGGCAATCGATTGAAGTTATAGAGAGATATAAGGCCTCTGCATCACCCTGCTATCAGATCCACTTTGCTGTTTATCAATTAAAGGTCAGACACAGGTTAGTGAGAAAAAACTCTCTGAAATGCTGGTCTGATAGCATTATTACAGCTTGTGTTTTGGCATGGGTTAGCAGTATGTCAGCTGTGTAGCACAGTGTATGGAAACGAAAGAGAAATGGTAGCTTTCGATGCTAAGAAGTAAACTCTGGAGTTAAAAAAGGCATAGATAAATATGCATTTCCAATGTTCTGGGGACAAATCTTTTGTTAAAAAAGGGAATTCTGATACTACTGCTTCCACTGATTTTGCTAAAAGGGGCAGACAAAGATTTGTGTGGGAGTGTAGAGATACTTGGCTTTGCTTGTGTTGTCAGGGCTCTGCTAGATGAAAGCAGCTGGAACAGCCCCCAGTGTTGAAAAATTTGCCATGGGGCTCATTTGCAACTCTCACTCGACCTACAGGGAGGCCAGGGCCATCTGTACGAAGCACAGATGCCTCTGCTGCAGAGTATCAGCAGCTCCGGCCTCATCCCTGGCGGGGATGCTGCCACCATGTTCTCCTGGCCAAAATTCCCTCAGAAGAGGGAACCTAGCCCATAAACAAGAAATGAGAGGTTGTGTCACTTTTTCCTCTTCAACTCCATTACAATGGTCACATTGGTGAACACTGGACTCAAGCTCACACCATTGCCGTAAGCCTCAAGCGCAGCCTTGGGGGACGGTCCTCATGGTCATTCTTCACCGTGGAGCTGCCAACAGTGCCTGGGACTGGCTTCATGACAGCCCTTTAAAGCATCCGTGCCAGGACTGATCGTGACGAGCCCCCATCCCTCTTCTTCACACATTCCTTCCTCAGCCTTCTCAAAACATCCTAAGAGGCGAAGGAGGCATGATTTACCCTTACGAGCGCTGTGTTAGCATGTCCCTGTCACATTAAACACATCTCAGTGCTTTACAGCTCTGCCTTCAGAGATGTTAACAGCTATTTCTCCTGGTACTGTCACAGCTGTAACGACGAGCCTGGCACGGCGCTGGACACTGCAGTTTCAAGGTGTAGTAGCTGCTGTTAATGATCCACTGTGTACTGGAGTGGTGCAGCTTTGGTACTCCAGGCTTTCGTTCATCCCTGATCCTCAGACAAATAAACCATCCAGTTCTTGTGGTTTAGTGCAGATTCGCCTTTGCTGTAATGGATGTGATTGCAGCTAGGTGTGAGAAATGGCTCCTGTTTGTGCTCGGTGGTATCAGAGCCCTGCTAGGAGCTGGGGAGCAGCACCGGGACTGCGGGCAACAGAAGAGCAAATCCCTCCGCACTGTGTCTCAGTCCATCCTGGTACCAGGTCAGAGGCATGGAAACCCTGCCCTGTGACTCGCTCTCTGTTAACGGCACCCGTAGACACCACCAGAGTACGAGTGGATTTCTTCACCAGAGGGCTCAGGTTCAAACCTTAGGAACAACAGACAACAGAAGTATCTCAGGTCATGTTGGGGAACGCCAGCATCAGAAAATGCTGCCTCTGTCCCTCCCTTGTGCCTGACTGGAGGGCTATGCTGTAACTGGCTTATTGAACTGACTAGGGCAAGAAAAAAACATTTTTTTCCCAAAGTTGTGCTGACGGGGAACTTACTAAACCAGCATTGCTGCTGAATCCTCCTCCTTGTCATGAAACTGCCGTCTCAGGTTGCCCAGTCTTTCTGCCAGCCTAGTGTGTACTTAATTTGAGGACCAAGCAACAACGCACTGCAGAGGTATTTCCAGCAGGGATAATAGAGATGGCATTCACTGGCCCTTCGGTATCTGCCGTGGGAGCTGGGGGAGGTATTTGCTGATGGTACCTGCCTGGTTATGTGCACTTAATCACTAACCCTGAGCTCCATCGTGCATGACAGGATATGTTCTATGTTCATGCATGGTATGATATGTTCAAGTGGGCCCTATCTGGCAAATGTGTTGCCATGTAGTCGCCATGCTTAGCTTTTTGGAAGTAAGGAAGAGGATTTGGGATACTTCTGTCATCAGTGGATCTGGGCAGAGGCTTTTCTTTTCTGCAGGCCCAAAACATCGCAGTCTTTGCCTAAACAGGCTTGTGGCGGGCTGCAGGAGGGTTACAAAGCCAGTAAGAAAACCTTTGAGGACCCAATTCTAGCAAGTTATTGGCAGACAATAAAATGACTCTAAAGAAATTCCTCTTTCCCTGATGTATCTGAGGAGGAACACTTGGATTTGTGGTACTTAGTATCAGGTAAATACTTATAAAGGGGAGGAAAGGGAAAAAGAAGGATGCTCAGGGAAGAAGCATCTGACAGGTAGGCTGAGGAGTGTTAGTGTGGGTAGTTAGCTGTGTTAAAGGATGCCAGCTGTGTAAATCGGGATTTAGCTCTGCCAATCCAGTCAAAGATGGTGTCTCACTGTTAGTTTGTTTTACATTTTTTATAGAAGCAAATCAGTAAACACAGCCGTACGCATGGGGAAGTCTTTTCTTCCAGATGAAAAAAGTCACAATGTACACAGCTGTACCTCAGCTCTGTCTGGTTCTTGATGCCTTTTATGTTAAGGACTGCTCTTGCTTTGAAAATAACCGACTGGATTCCTAGAGTAATTCACTTCGGGAATAATAGAACAATATAATGGAGATCTATCAAAATTACTTGAAAAAGTCTAAAGTACTAAATGGAAAACATTATCCTTTCTTCAGGACTTTTGAACCACCCCTACAATTCTGCAGCAAGGAGATAATTTTCTATTAGATATTACAGATGAAGCTGTTAAGTTCCATCGCGTTCCTGTAATGGCATCTTAGAGTGAATTATTCTGAATCATTCTCAGAATTATTCTTAAGGCAAAGGTTCATGACAAGAGAAGGACCTAGCATTTTATTTTTCCTCTTCTGAAACCATTTTTTCTGCCCGCTGCCTTTAGTGGTTAATCACCTAAAAGCCTTTGCTGGAAACCCATCTTCTGCTGTGCCGGGTCTATCGATAGCACTTGAGACAGTTTTCAGAGCTGGTTGATGGGATGACTCTCATGGCAAGGTCCTGCTTTGCCTTTCGTATAGGTACATGTGAGAATTAAATCTGTTGCACTGAACGACTTTGGTACACCAGTTTAAAACCAGGAGCTGACTGGAATGACATGAAGTCATCTCTACGCTGATTCCCTAGCAGATACTACCATTGACAAGTGTCCGTTCATCCACTATTCCCCTTACTGCACTGATAAGGATAGGCAGGCAGGTATTGTATAGAACTAAATCTTGTCACTTGTCAGCAAAATTGCTGGTCTTCTGGTGAGGGGCTAACAGAACACGTTGGCATTTTTGAAGATGTGGTGGGTTGACCCTGGCTGGACACCAGGTGCCCACCAAAGCCACTCCATCACTCCCCTCCTCAGCTGGACAGGGGAGAGAAAATATAACGAAAGGCTCGTGGGTTGAGATAAGGACAGGGAGAGATCACTCACCAATTACCGTCATGGGCAAAACAGACTCGACTTGGGGAAATTAGTTTAATTTATTGCAAATCAAATCAGAGTAGGGTAATGAGAAATAAAACCAAATCTTAAAAAGACACCGTCCCCCCACCCTGCCCTTCTTACCGGGCTCAACTTCACTCCCGAATTCTCTCCCTCCTCCCACTGAGCGGTGCAGGGGGACGGGGAATGGGGGTTGTGGTCAGTTCATCGCACGTTGTCTCTGCTGCTCCTTCCTCCGCAGGGGGAGGACTCCTCACACTCTGCCCCTGCTCCAGCATGGGGTCCCTCCCATGGGAGACAGTCCTCCACGGACTTCTCCAATGTGAGTCCTTCCCATGGGCTGCAGTTCTTCACAAACTGCTGCAGCGTGGGTCCCCCACGGGGTGCCGTCCTTCAGGAACAGACGGCTCCAGCGTGGGTCCCCCACGGGGTCACAAGTCCCGCCAGCAAACCTGCTCCAGCCTGGGCTCCTCTCTCCACAGGGCCACAGGTCCTGCCAGGAGCCTGCTCCAGCGTGGGCTTCCCACAGGGTCACAGCCTCCTTCAGACATCCACCTGCTCTGGCATGGGGTCCTCCACTGGCTGCAGGTGGATCTTGGCTCCACCGTGGACCTCCATGGGCTGCAGGGGGACAGCCTGCCTCACCATGGCCTTCCCCACGGGCTGCAGGGGAATCTCTGCTCCGGCACCTGGAGCACCTCCTCCCCCTCCTTCCTCACTGACCTTGGTGTCTGCAGAGTTGTGGCTCTCACATCTCACTCCTCTCTTGGGCTGCTGTTTTTTCAGCAGTTTTTTTCCCTTTCTTAGATATGTTATCCCAGAGGCACTACCACTGTTGCTGATGGGTTTGGCCTTGCCCAGCGGCGGGTCCATCTTGGAGCCGGCTGGCATTGGCTCTGTCAGACATGGGGGAAGCTTCTGGCAGCTTCTCATGGAAGCCACAACTCTAGCCAACCCCCCGCTACCAAAACCTTGCCACGCAAAACCAGTATCGGAGACAACTTCAAATATTTACAACAGAGAATATGAATATCTCAGTAAAGGATACTGAAAAAATCTTCTCTATAAGGCACCAGTTATGAAAACACCACTTCAGAATTGTCCACAATAAAATTCTGCCTCCCAAAGAGCCAAGTTTGGCAGATCTGTGCCTGTTAAAAAACACCTCCCAGTGCTCTCAACAGAACAGAAGATCAGAGATGGAAAAGATTTATCAGGTCGTCCAGTCCATCTTCCTGATAATAGAGCTTTGTTTTCCTAAAGTGTATTTTTTCTAGTGCTTTGACTAGTTTTGGAAGACCTAAGTGATGGATGGTGTTTTTATCATTAACCTCGGGAAATGATTCCAGAGCCTAACAAATCTCAGTGTCAGGCTTCTCCACATTAGTGCCTCTGCTCTGTCAGTAATTTCATAGGTTTATACTCGTTGCTTTTTCCCCAAACCGTAGGTTCCTGCTGAGTTTAAGAACAGGATTAGATATTGCAGATAGATCTTGACTATCCATCCTCATGCAGGTGGATTGCTTCTCCTGCAAAGCAGTCTCTTGGAAATCTGAGAGTATTTCTTCACCACAGTGAGCAAGGGGAAATTCCAGTCTGGCCCTGAACAGAAAATTATTGCTGTGCCAGCTGAGTTGCAGAAAATGACCTTGCCCATGATCCCAGTGCATTATAATGGGAAATAAAACTTGGGATAAAGCTTAACTTCTGCAGCCACAGAGGTGGGCCAGCTTGGCATTGCAAGGGACAGGGAACACGCACGCTGCCAGAGATCAGCTCTCAGCTGCCAAGGTGGGAGCATTTTACAACATGGCATCGTAATGTCTGACTGTCCTTTGCCTTTTTTTCCGTTGATTTAAGCATTTGCTTATCTTTTAGGAGCACTCTTCATTCCAAGGGATTTGGACACTCTACGATAGAAGAGCCAGTCACCCATGGTCAAAAAAGATGAACGCAGCCTGGAAAGCAGCAGAAAAGGACCGTGGAAACAGAGAGCTCAGTGTGCTCCACAGGCACCACGAAGGCTGACGAGATACAGTTTCTGTCCAGAAATGCGGCATGAAGACAAGCATCAGGAAGAAGACAGCTGCTCCTTGGCCTTCAGGACAACACTGTCACGGAAACAACGGGCAAAGACTGGTTGTGAATAAATTAGGGTTGGAAAATAGAACTCTTCTTTTCATACGGGGAGAGGACAGAAAAATGGGTTTAAGAGGCAATTCAGCTACTCTCTGAAAGGGATTGCCTGATCTGTGAGAAATGGGAAGGAATGCCCTGTTTAGCCAGTTAAGTTAGTTAAAGGACCGAAATTTCTAAGTTAGTTTCTGTTAGCATAAACCAAATGGAACAAAACAAAGATTCACACTCTCCTCTTTCACTGTTTCACAGATCAGCTCACATTAGTAAACACAAACTTCCATTTAATTAAATCCATTTGATGCAAAATTGTTTCCCTGTTGCTCAGAGGCCGATACAACCCTTTTCACAGTATGCAGGCTTCATTTAACATATCATTTGCAGCAAGGTTTGATTTTTGTAAAGCAGAACAGAGTTTCAGGTGGATTGTCACCATTTAAAAAAAAAAGGCAACACCCCTGCTGTGCTTACTACATGTGCAGAAGACGTCAATGAAGATTTTAACTCCTGAAGAAAATGAAAAGAAATATTTTGGACCAGCTCATTTTATATTAACAGTTTGCTTTGTGGTCCTTGAGTTTCCCGTTTGCCTTTGCATTTTTAGCTTATAAGTAAGGTAACCCATAAGCAAGGGGAGGAGCTCTCCGTAGTTTCTCTTATTATAACATTATTTGTATCTAAGACTGAGGCTTGAGATGCATGTTGAGAATGATGCCTCTGTGCAGGGGAAGGACAATCAGGATCTCAGCTCTCCCTGAGCCAGAGACCGGACTCCCGCTTCCCTAGGAACCATGCTTCTGCCTACTCCCATCACTTCAAGCGTTGCTTTATGGTGCAAAACAGAGTGACGTGTATGGGTACACTGCAGTGGAAAAGCTATACTCTTCCACCAGAGGAGAAAGAAGTTGTTTATCTTTGACCCGCGTCTATTGATAGTAGTGATGTTGTGGGGAGAGAGGTGTGATTGTGTTGTCTTCCCTCCACTTCAGATGAAGAGTCAAACCTAAATGGATTTTGCCTAGAGTGAATTTAACAAACGGAAAGGTGAGAGGGGCAAATATTGTGCTCAGTTAAGACGACTTAGTTGACTAAACATAAGCATCTGTGCTATTTGAGATGCCCTTTGGTGTCTAAGACATCCTCCTGGGGCTGACCAATATAATATAGGATACACGAGACACCTGTGCTTTTCAGAAGCCTGAGTTGGAAGCTGAGAGGAATACCCTAGAGCATCTCAGATGGCAAATATCTGTATTTAGGTAACCAAATTCCACCAATATTGTCCTAGTATGCATCATTCAAAGCACCAATACAATAGCAACTGTGAGATGGGAGAGATATATTACCCCCGAAGACCAAAGGGAAATGTAGCTGTGTCTTATGTTAGAGAAACCCCAAATATATATGCTTCAGTTAATCTGACTCCAGTTCTCTCCTCCTGTATAATGTGGTTCAATATATATGGTCTCTCCATCCTTAGAGATATGTAAAACTTGACTGGGCAAGGCCTTGAATAACCCAATCAAACATCAAAGACAGCCCTGCTTTGAGCAGGGTGTACGACCTCCTGAGGCCCCTTCCAGCCTAAGTTATTCTGTGATACCGTGATTCTTCCAAAGACAGGAAGGAGATGGAGAGGAGGATGGTGTTGAAAAGGGGAGGATCTTTACCTTGGGGTAATGCTCACATGCTGTCTGCCAGACTGTCTGACATTCGGATAGTAACCACTGAGAGCTAATGCTGGATCTGTCTTTACTTAAAATTAATATCAGGTAGAAATTAGTGATGAATATCAACTCTTCAGGCTGACATAATCTGTAAAAATGCTCATATAGACATGAGAATTTCAGCATAAGCTCTCTGACAAAGGATTAGATAAAATATAGGAAACAGAAGATAGGAATAAACGATCATTTGTCATAGTAGAGGGACCTGAGAAGTGGAGATCTACAAGATGTGCTATGGCCCATGCTGCTCAACATGCTTATCAATGATCTGGGAAAGAAGAACAAACAAGGTTAAGATAATGGAAACAAAGTCCAGCTCTGAAGAACTGCAAAAGGAATTGCCCTGGCTATAAAATGGCAGATGAAATTCAGTGTGAATAAATAATACACATGGGTGAAAAAGCTCCTGAGCTTTCTGTATAAAATGATGAGCTGATATGACTTTATCACTCAAGAACAAGATCTCAGGGTACGATAGATAGTATCTTTGTAAAAATTGTCTCAGTGCTCAACGCAGTTGGAGAAAAAAATCTAATATTAGGAGTTTTTAGGAAAGGGATAATGAACAGAGTACATGAGTATGTCTCTGTATAAATACCACATCTTGGTGTACAGTTCTGCTCCCTGTGTCTCAAAGCGGATATAATAAGACTGAGGAAGGCTCAGAGAAAGGCAACAAGAATGGTAAAGGTATGGAACAACTTCTCTGCAAGGAACAATTAAGCAGATTAGGAGACCTCAGGGACTATTGAGGGGATATATGATAGAGGTCTATAAAACCATGAGTGACCAGAAGTGGGTACATAGGTAATTATTATTCCCTGTCTCTTCCAAGAAAAGGATTAGTGGGCATCGAATGAAGCTAGCAAATGGCAAGTTCAAAGTGTACAGAAAGAGATGGCTCTTCAGGTGTTGTGTGGCTGAGCTGTGGAGCGCCACACCACGGGTTGTTGTGGGCGTCTCCTGTGGAGTCAAGAGCTGACCAGCAGATTATGTGGATTCAGAGGGAAACAGGACGAGTTTATGGAAGAGAAATCCATTGAGGGCTGCTGAACATAAAGATGTGACTGCTGTCTCACAAAGATTTTGTTCTGCTAACTGCTGGCAGGTAATAAAATGTTCGGGGAAGTAGCATTATATGTTTGCCCGCCATGTTTTAACTTCTCCCTAAGAATCCTCTTGGCCACTTGCAAAGGCAGGAAACTGCCGGACCCAGTACAGCGACCCCTGTTTTCTCATGTTCTGGAGTCCTACAATCAAACTGCTTGGCAAAAAACTTTGTCAAGATCTCCACAGTAAAGTAGTCCATAGTAAAGTAGAGTTCATAGTAAAGATAGTAAAGTTTGTGTCTTCCTACCCACCAAATTTACATAAAGAGCAAAACATGCATAGTTTGGGAAATCACTCGAGGAGCTTCCATATTAAACTCATCTATATTCAGTTACTAAGCAGGCTGGAGTAAAACTTGCAGCCCAGCTCAGAACAGGACAGAGCACAGCTGCACTGCCTTAGGGGCCGGGCAAGAGACAGGCCGTCACTTAAACCTGACAGTCAGGGTAGAGCACAGCATGTTTACTAGATAGAGTCGTTATCCCTTATTACTTAAATAAAAAAAGGAGGGGACTTTGTATAATAAAGGAGTAGTTAATTGTAGTGCAGCTCTGTTTTCTGACACATATAATCATTACTAATTTGTCAAATTAGAAAACACAGACTATCCTATGCAAGTTATCCTAAAATCTGCCCTTTTTACCACCACATGTCTGGTTTTTAGGATAGGTCATGATACGTATCAGTTAGCTGAAATCTATCACAGCAAAGCCTCTCTCTGCTTGTGAGACCAGATGTGCTCCCCTGAGGCTGACCAAATCTGTCCTGGACCACCCCAGGGGACCCACAGGCTTCCTCCAGGGATGAAAACTGGCTTTGAGTTTTACTGTGGTTTTTGAGCTTTACAGACAAGACACGTCTCTCTCTAGATAGAAATCCTTTTTCTTGATATGGTTTCCTCAACTGAAAACATCCACAAGCCTTGTGGCCAATTACACCTACCAATGAAGATAAATTATCAGCTGGTGAATACTCGGTAAGGCTACTCTGAACCCTACTTAGAGACAGCAAAAGTCAGGCATGGGGATCAAAGATGTTTGGTGAAGATACCTCACATATTTAAGTTTCCTCTTGGTGTGCTGTAGATTGACCTTGGGCTTTTGAGCTTCTCCATGGATGAAGAGCTTTTTTTCTACATGACAAGATCCCAGGACACTCTCACTGGAGGCTTTAAACGATGGGTAAGACAACATTGTGAGCTTCTTCAATCCTGCTCTGGGACATGAACATGAGGCTACATGAGTTTTGAGGTCTCTTCCAGGCCTATTTTGTGCAATTCAAGGATTTTACAGATCAACTCATTCAATGTATATTTTTAAATGGAATTTGACACAAATCTGCTTCTATGTCTCTTCAGCACTGACTGTGCACTCATGGATTCCTACTTTCCAATCATTTCAGTTTTATGTGCTTTCAATTAAAATGTTATAAAACATTTATAGTTTCTTGCTGCAAAGCACTGAGGACGTTTACATTATAAAAGGCACTGTCCATACTGAGTTTGTGGTGCTCACTGCTGTATTGCTTGCAGTCTTGCCTGCAGTTCTGTGTATTTGCCAGCTGTTTGCAACAAAGTCCTTGGATTTCATTGAATGTTCCCACATGGATGCCTTTTGCAGCAGAACCCTCTGAATTTGAGCTGTTTGTTAACGAGGTGATGTAGAGACTAGAGATGATCTGTATTCCTAAATACAATGAGGTGGTAAACAGTTTGATGAGAAAGGATTTTAAACAAAGGCATGGGGAAAAGTTCTGTGCTTGTCTTGCCACAGCATTTCCATCTGGCCATGTGAGTTTGCATCTTGGTTCCCAAAGGGGCAATTCATGTCCTCCTGCCTCAGAGAGGTTTCATGGGGATGGGCATGTCAGGACCAGGGGGCTGGCTCTGGTGAAACAGGGATCAGATGATGTCCTGGTTTCAGCTGGGATAGAGTTAATTTTCTTCCTAGTCGTATAGTGCTGTGTTTCAGATTTAGGCTGAGAATAATGTTGATAACACAGTGGTGTTTTAGCTGTTGCTGAGCAGTGCTTACACAGAGTCAAGGACTGTTCAACTTCTCCTACTGCCTTGCCAACGAGGAGGCTGGGGGTGCATGAGAAGCTGGGAGGGGGCACAGCCAGGACAGCTGACCCAGACTGGCCAAAGGAGTATTCCATACCATATGACATCATGCTGAACATATAAACTGGGGGCAGCTGGCTGGGGGGTGGCAGCCACTGCGCGGGGACTGGCTGGGCATTGGTCAGTGGGTGGTGAGCAATTGCATTGTGTATCACTTGTTTTGTGTATTTTATTTTTATTATTATTATTATTTTTCCCTTCCTTTCCTGTCCTATTAAACTGTCTTTATCTCAGCCCATGAGTTTTACTTTTTTTCCGATCCTCTCCCCCATCCTCCTTGGGGGGAGTGAGCGAACGGCTGTGTGGTGTTTAGCTGCCTGCTGGGTTAAACCACAACAGGTGAGGATTGTGGGTAGCTGTGCCAGCTGATCAGTGCATGAGTAAAGAGTAATGCAAACACCTGAACACCGTGATATATGTTGTATTCCCAGTCTCTCTATACTGCTTGCCTATGTCCTTTTTCAAATCCATTAGGTCCAGGTCCTCGGAAATATTTAGGCAATGAATTGACGGGAACTTTCGCAAGCTAGATTTTAGGTCCCAGTTTTGAAACCTCTACACCTAAACACCTTCTGGTCTGACCATTCACTGGAGATAAATAACAACAGAGATCCTTTCCCATAGAAACCCAAATCTATGACCATTCTGGCATCCCACTCAACTCTTCTGACATACACTCACCATAAGCTTCAGCCAAGAGACCTCTGTAAAGCTCCATTTGCACATAACAAGGTCTGTGAACCTGCAGCTACAAACACTGGTTCTCTTGAAAGTGCTTTTGTTACTTCTAGCTGTTGTTTTCCTGCCAAACCCACACCCTGAACTATCCCATCTAATTATACTCACTGGCCATCTTTCCCCTTTTTATTGGCAATATTTTTCTTGTTAATTGTGCATGCTTGGTTTTAAAGAATGGTGTCTGCCTTTCCTTATGTGGCTCTGCAAGGAATATTTCTGCATCCTGGGTAGTTTCTCTGACATGTTTATGCCTTGCTGGTTACTGTAAAAAATGCAAGACATATTATGTACTGCTGAAAACCAGGCTGGCACTTTGCAGTTTTAACGTTGTGCCTTATTGTATAGTTAAAATAAATGTACCTGATATCAGCTTTATTACTCCTATTAGACGGTCTAATGACTTGATGTGCAGGAGTTCTTCCAGCAGGATGTTAAAGGGAAAGCACTGACTGCTCAGCTCAGCCCCCGTACTCAGCGGCACCCAGGGAGCAATCAGGGACTCCTGATCAACAGGAGCAACACATGGTGCTCAGCTGGGGCTGTGTTAGGACTCTGAAGTCAATCTCTTGCCTCTGGATACTATATTCAACATGTGATAGAGTGTCAAAAAGGAGTTAGCACAACAGAAAAAAGAGAGAAGGTCCACGGATGCTGTTTGTAGTTGCTGTCCATTTCTACTTTTCATTAAAAATATTACATCTTGGATGCTGTAAAGGCTCCCCTCTGAGTGATGCTACAGCAGTCACACAGGACAGGTTTATTCAACTCTGCTGAAACTTTGTTCAATAAATATGCCTGTGCGATTTGAAACATGATATAGTCATTCCTGACTGACAGCTGTTTAAAGGAATGAATATGGCAGTCCAGAGCTTGGTACAGTTTAAGGTCTCATGAGCTTCTGCCACTCAATTATCCTGACAGTGCCTGGATGAGGGTATCGAAAACTGAGCAAGCGACCCTGGGTGGCTTCACAGACTCAGTGGTGTTTAGGATGCAGTTCACCTGTGTGCTTGCCTATGTTTGGTTAGATGAATCGCATCAAAATATCTGTTGACTGTACTGACTAAATCTCTGTTGACCATCCATGAAACAGATACTACCTGAGATACAGGAACTTGTATCAGAGACACCGAATGATAGGCCAGGTGAGTCCCACACATGTGGGCTTTGATTTATGTGTATTCACTAAAGATTCACTTTGATCTAGTTGTCCTTGACTCTATTTGACTCTACTTTTAAGTAAAGTGAAGTGAATACACTGGAAACATCTCTATTTGGTCAGAGGAACCCTGCTCTGTGTGTCTCTGATGGAAAGTAAGTGGCACGGAGGCCTGTTGTTATCAGTGCTGAGGACCATACTGAGGGAGGGTGAAAGAGGGTGTTGAGTTAACTGTTTAGCTCAAGAAGATCTCAAATGGGTTGCAACCAGAGCTGGCTGATATGGATGCACCTCAAAATTTCTCCTAAGCAGAACTAGTGGCTTACCGCTACTTAACAGAGATGATGAAGTTTTGAGGAAGATGATGAAGTTTTGAGGAAAATGTTGAGGGCCACATGACAGCATAAAGCACACTGGGGTCAACTAGTCATTTTTAGTTGATGTATTTTTTTTCTATTCATGCTGGGTCTAGAGGTGAGAGGAAAGCTCCTATTGGCGGTGTGAAAAGCCCCACGAATCCTCATCCACATGTGGGCATCTGCACTCCCAGGTCTGATATTTCCTATAGCCAAAGGAAGGAGGGAGCTGCCACGATGTTAGTCCAGAGGAAGGTCTGACTGACAAGCAGTAATTTATATTTCTAGCTAAGATCTCTGGAGGTGCCCAGCAAACAGGCCCCAGCATTGAAAAGAAAAGATTAGCTTTGACCATACGGAACAGTGTTTCTGAGCTTAGGTTCTGCTAAGTGTATTCATAAAGAAGAACTAATGTTGTTAATTCTACCACCTTACACAGGTTTTAATCAGATCCTGTGCTCAGTTGAGCTGTTTTAGCCACTGTAACTCACTGGCCCAGGAGAGCTCAGCTCAGATGCTGCGTTTGATCTGCAGTGAAATTGTTCTTTTCTCTCAATTTCCCAGCTGGGCTGCCTCCGGCACAAAGGGTCAAGTGATTTGAGCAAATTGTCCTTGGCTCATTCAGGATCAAAGCACAGGTTTTGCCTGGTTCTACTTTCCTCCACCCACGCTGTTAAGGGATCACTGAACCTTCGGTATCCAATCCCTGATAAGTGCAATAGGCAGTGATAACTGAAAGCAGCAAAATACACCCCAAGAGATTTCCTCTGGGCAGATATCAGCAGCTCAGTTGAGGGCCAAGAAAAGATTAGAGGTAGAGAAGGGCATGCTTCAGTCTACGCAAGCCGAAGAAGCAAGGAGAAGCAGCAGATGCAATGCGTGCGTCCTGGATGGGCGTGCTGGTGGAGGAGAGGGTGTTTGTCCGTGGTGCCAGGGGAAGGTGTAGAAGGAAAGGCCGTGCCGGTTGGTGCTACGCAGGTGAGGAACTCTGAGCTCTCTGCTTTGGTTAACACTGTCTCAACTTGTGTTTATGAAGGATACTAAGCAGAGGAGCGGGTGTCTCATCACAGCTTAACTTGTCTAATTGTGTAATTCCAGGTAAGACATTGTTCTTCTGTCATTCACAGAAAAGCCAAGAGAACATCTCTGTATCTCTGAAGTAATCATTGTTGAAGATGTCCCTGCTCATTGCAGGGGGGTTGGACTAGACGATCTTTAAAGATTCCTTCCAACCCAAACTATTCTATGATTCTATGATTCTAAGATTTTGATTCAAGATCTGATCCAAAGCAAACAGAGAAGATCCCAGATCTCAGTAAGAGCTCTGACTCATTGAGTTCCAGCTGCAGGGCAGGAAGTCCTGCATGTCAGCCTTCCAGAGAGGCCTGATTCAGTGCTTTCTGAAAACACTAGTGGAGCTGGCCTTAAAGCCAGGACAGTCAGAGGAAGTAGATATCCATCTCCTTTGTATCGTGAGGACTTGGGTGGATCCACAAACGTTCAGCAGCAAAAAAACCCAGATATCTGGGGAATTACAGCTCTTCCTGGGTGAGCAGCAGCTACACGGGGACTTCAAGTCTCTAATAAGTATTTGAAATAGGTGGATGTGGATTAACGTGTTCTCCAATTCCAAAGATTTTAAGAAGGCGTGCTGAAACTCGCCTACACCAAAAGAGGGTTGTGATATGAAACACACTACACTTCCAAAGCACAGAAGGATTTTCCAGCCAGAAGGTAAAGTGTTATTAGAGTGGCCTGTCTGAACTGTCAGAGCCTGTGTGTATTTGGTCTAGAAAATATCCATGAATACAATATTTCATGACGTATCTTATATTTCCTGTATGTAGTCACTCCCTTTGCAAAAAGAGCCCTCTCTGTGGTGGTGTGTATTCCTCTAGTCCTTCACAAAACATAAAAGTAGAAAGGCCCATGACAATGCAAGGAAAAAGATCATTAAAATAGTTTTGATTCTAAAAGTTCAGGGTGAGTTTGCAGCGAAAGTTTGTGAGTGGGAAATGATGCGTTTCTCATTAAGTCCAAACCAGTTCTCCTGTCCCTGTTGATGATCTGCCCTTGTTTCAAACCAATTAAACCGGAGCTAATCTCTCTGTTGGTTTGAGACATGCTGTCTTTGTTACATATAACTCCTTTTGTGCATAAAGTCCTAATGGATTTTTTTGTAACCTACATCCATATTGGAGAATAATCATCTTAGTACAAACATAGAAGATCTGATTCCTGAACCAGACAACTTCGAACTTGATTCAGGGCCAAATGAGGGAAAACTGAAAGGCTCCCATTGACTTCACTGCGTATCAGATCAGGCTGTCACTGTCTACATTCAGTCAAGGACATATAGTGTCTAATTTAAGGCCTATATTGTGAATGGGCTGAAAAGCACAATGACAAAGCAGTACACATTCTTTTTAGCACCTAACTTTGGTGAAGGGTGGCTGAAAAGCTTTATGGAGGAAGACATTTTGGAAGAAATTTGGAAGGAATGAGCATTCAACATTGCCTGACTCTAAAGGAGTTGTCAGAGGCGCTTTTTTTTCCGGGACGTGGATAGAGTATCGAAGGTTTATTTAAAAAAAAAAAAAAAGTTAGGAAATTAATCAGATGGACAAATAAATGAAATTTTCTGTATCTCTCCAAATACTGCTGCATTTGGATGTACCTGCTGAGAGATACATCTGTTGTTATAAAAACTCTAGCATATTTGTGACTGGAAAGCCACACAACCCCGTAAGCAAAGCAGTTAAGTAGTGAGTATAAATTCTGAGGTAAAGTGGGCTGAGAGGGCTCACTCTACAAGCATCCTTGTAAATGTGCTGTGCTGTAAATTTCCAGCTCCTTTAACCAAGTATTCAGTTCCTGGGAGTCAGACCTGAGCATTGAACTCATGGTGATACACCACCACCATGTGGTCATCGCCAGGAAAATAAACTGACATCGAGCAACTTGAGCTGATGTTTCAAAACTTGGGAGATACGTAGTTATTGTGGAAACAGAAGATCTTGCAGCACTTGGCCACCAACACTGCTATAATGTGAGCATGTAATAGACGTGTCCGTGAACACCGACACAGAAAATCTGTGCTTGTCCAAGCTCGTGTTCCAGGTCTGCAGTAAAGCCAGGCACAGAAGGCGACACTCAGGCACCATCAGATGAAGCAGTACTTCAGACCCTGTCCAGATGCGCCTGTTGTAGGCTCTGATATGGCTGAGGCGTGACACATGCTGAGAGTGGAGTAAAGAGAATGTCCCTGTTTCTGGGAATAGCATGGGGTATTTTTCTCAAGGCAGAAATTATGTTCTTTGGAAAGCATTCTTTAGTACGTGTTTTAGTGGAAAGTACTACAGAGTATAGCCAAAGATGACATAGTTTTGTTCTGACTTTCCTGTAGAGTTTCTAATTCATTTTGAGGAGGTTTTTTGTGGAAGGGAGGTTCCAGTGGGGTATCCAGGAGAGTTGCCCCTTTCATTAGGACTGGGTGCAAAGCAGCACCTTAAAATGTCCTTTTCTGAAACAGCACTGGGGTCACTGTGCAGAAGGCTGATCACTGCGTTTCTTTTTAGCTGCATAACGGGAGGGATGTCATTCCTTATTCTGCTTTTGCCAAACTATTGGTTTCATCCCTACACAGATCTGTAGGACTTCCCAGAAGGGAAACAGTCTTTATAGTAACTTGCTGCAACATTCACTTCTGCTGGCTCTGTCTTGTGATTAGTAACTGCAGAGGGACCAAACTCCTCTGGGCTTTGAGGGACTGCTCTGGTTGGGCCTTAATTGTCTGTGCAAAGAGAAAGCTGTTGGCTTCTTGTGTTATTCTTCCCCTTCTTCTCACAAACCCAACCTCTTCTTTATTGGGAGTTGCAATGAACCCCTAAATGTGAGTCTTGGTAAAATATTTTGGTAAGACGCTTGTATGTGGTGGATCCAGATGTGGCTGCAAAGCAGACTACGACAGCTGTTGCTGTATTTCAGACTGTGTGTTGTGTAAGAGTCTCTAAGCAGAGACCCTGAAGGAAAAGCACCCTGACATGCTGTTATGCAGTAGAGCCGGGCAGGGATTTTTACCTCCCAAAATACTAACCACTTGCACAGGTATATGACAGCAAAGAGGAGATAAGTAGCCATGCTCCAGGAA
The DNA here is from genome assembly GCA_009819775.1 of Phoenicopterus ruber ruber. Taxonomy (NCBI): domain Eukaryota; kingdom Metazoa; phylum Chordata; class Aves; order Phoenicopteriformes; family Phoenicopteridae; genus Phoenicopterus; species Phoenicopterus ruber. The sequence continues at coordinate 158,807,631 of CM020216.1, forward strand.
TATATTCAACCACACCAAGAAATGCCTTTGTCTAAATTATTTATCTGGTCTTCTAATAGCTCATTGCTCCAGAATGTATTTTCCTCTCATCTTTATCAGCCTAATCCTGGAAGGTGCTGAAGCACTTGATTTTCACATGCCTGAGGGTGTGGAGCCATAATGAAGCTTTTCTCTGCTCTAATAGCTTAAGATCACTTTCTCTCTGCAGCAGCGGTACAATGTAATAAAAGTGCTTAGCCATGAACAGAAAGCTCTTTGAAGAGCAATATCACCTCAGTCGTGTTTTCCTCTATGTGACCCTCTTAGGAGGGTGCTCCTTCATGACACCAAGAACTTCACTGTGGCTTCTCTCTCTGAGTCTGAGTTGTAATTTGTGGTGACTGCAGAGACCAGATATTCATGTAACTTACGTGGGACAGGAACTAGAGCACTGTTTTTGTGTGTGGTCCCTCCATAGCCTTCAGTAAATCCCACGGAAGTACATCAAGACTGAGACTATCCAAAATTAATCTCTTTTCTGGGATATTTTCCAGCCTGTATATTGAATTTTTGGGAAGTTATGGATCTGATGAACCTACTGTGCAGTAATTGGCTTTCACAGTAGTTGTGACACTTAGGGGCAGGATGTTTGGGTCAGAGTTACCGAACAGGGACCATATCCTCCACAGCAGGCACTCTGGAAAAAAATGAGGAAGGAGGAGGGGGTATCGGGCAAGAAATCAGGCATGAAGTCCTGGTGTAATAGTCTAGTATAGAAAGCCTAGCGTAGGAGTAGAGGCATTTTGCCTCTGGCAACTTTTGTGATGCTACAGGGCTCCTGCATTCATTTCAATTGTCAGGGGTTTAAAAAGAGTGTTAAGTGAGACAGGGTAGTAAGGAACCATAAATGCTATTCAAAGGCTGAAGAAGGATGCTTTTCCTGACAGACTTGAAGAGCTCTATGTACTTAGTTTATCCAGAAGGAGATTGAGAGTCCTGGCAAAGCGTCCTTCTGAAGGGCTCAGTCAGGGGAACACACTAACCGATGCAGAGGCACGAGGAAGGGAGCGATGTTGCACTTAGAGCTTTCTGTCCACGGCTCTGCACATGTACTAGATAGTTCCACAGCAAGAGACATGGTTAGAGTGTGTGATCAACTCTCAGGGGAGAAAAACACCAGGTTTAGAAGTTTCTTTTGTAGAAAAAGGCATAGCAAGAACTCATGGTTGGGTGCAAAACCAAGATGAATTCAAATGGTAATTAGACAAGTGCTTTTAATAATGAAGATTTGCCACTGGAATGAGCTGAAGAGAACAGTAGATCTGCCAAATTTTGATACCCTCAAATCCAAACTGGTTATCTTTCTGGGAGACAGATAGAAGCTAAAGAGAAGTCACTAGACAAAATTCAAAGACAACTGGGAAGAAAAAGCAATATTTGAATGCCAGATGAGAACTGGCATATACTACCTTTGAACTGTATTAATGCTTGAATATTCTAGGAAAGGATTTCAACATAGAGCATTTTGAGCAATGCTAAACTTTTCTATTATTGGTAACTGCCAAAATAAACACCACATGTGCATCTACTTTTCCTCTGTCTCAGGATTTTCAGGGAAAGAGTTAAATATCTGATTAAGCTACAGGGGAGACCTACCTTCATTATTGCTTCAGCCACAGATCACTTTCTCACTTGCTCTTTTTCTCATGTTCAGCAGTACTGAGGCAGACAGTTTTGGAAGATCTGGAAGATCTGCAGAGCAGTAGGTCTCTAAACAAACTTCTGGCTACCTTTCCTTTTCCTTGCCTCCATGAACAACTCCTCTCTTCCTCCTCCCAGCATCTAGCCATGGGTGATAGGAAATCTCTGAAGTCAAGGTCTATTGTGCTTCCATAGATCTTGATGGATCCATCCTTCAGGCATAGGTCCAGCTCATCTTTAGTCCAAAAAAATCCTGTGGCAATTAATTTCAACATGTAATAGGGGGTGGGAGGTGTGAGAAAAAGGATCACTTTCTGTTTTTAAACCTGTGGCTTAAGCGTTTGGTGCCCCTAGTTCTTATGCTATGAAAACCAGCAGATAGTCTCTCTCAACTATTCTCTCCCCATCTTCCATGATTCTGTGCACCTTTGACTATTTAATTGTTTCCTGTATGGAAACTATTCTATGCTGTTGATCCTCTCTGTCGTGCTTCTCTGCATGCTTTCTGGTTCTACTGTCTGTTGTTGAGCTGTGATTACCAGAGACACAGACAGCTCTAGACACACCAAAGAATTTTCACATAATGTCATCATGATGTTTTGTTTAATCTGCTCTTTCTTCAGTGATTCAATTTGCCTTTTCCAAAATCACTGCATGAACAATCACTACAAGGTCACTTTTCTGAGAGTTAGAATCTGATTTAGAGGCTACCACTGTATCTAGATAGAGTTGTGTTTGGTTTTATTTATGTTCATTGCTTTGGATTTATCTAAGCTGAATGACATCTGTTATGTTATCACCCAGCCACTCAGCATCTTATGATTCTTCCACAGCTCTTCCAGGGCTTATTAATTTTAACACAACACCATGTGAACAAAAGGCATCCTGTTTGCAGTTAGCTTCTGTTCAACCAGGGCACAGAGGGTGCACAGAAACTTGCAGCTACCTGCATTGCTCTGTGTGCATGTACCTTATAAAAGCTCTGAATATACCCTGATGGTTAGAGACCTGTTGGAGACAACACCATCAGCTCGGGGTGGGAGAGCAGCAGCAGAAGAAAAAGTCTAAATTTATGTAATTAGTTATATTTCTCTCCAATTTTCCATTTTTCCTAGACAATCTGGCCTGATCAGTGGGCAGTTGATGTGCCTCTTTGAGGCTAACACCCATGATCTGACTCCAGAAACTGAATGGTTGAGTGATTACAGGAAACTGTGAACTGCTCACTGTAGTCCACTAAATTCTGAATCTTTAAGAAATACACTCCATAGTTCATCAAATTCATCCGCACAAGAGACATGCGCAGGTTCTGCACTGCCCAGGGCTTGTTTTGGTCACCGCAGATGAAACACGCATGTACCCACCGTGGCACCAGCAGACTTTTCTGGCACCATAGGATGCAGCTGACGGGCAAACAGACATCCTTCCTGGCGTGACAGCTGACAGGGTAGCTGTGTCCTCACAGTGTGCATGAAGCTTAGTAGGATCGCAATTATTTGAATTCATGAGATGCTTCAGCCTCTGCAAAGACCAGATGATAAATGGAAATATAAATGAGGAGAGAGGTCCTATCAGTCAAGCGAGCCAACTAAACTAACACTTGAAAATAGCACTATGCTGGTTGAACTGAACTTGTTAGCAATGACGGTGACCGTTTGGGGGTTAAAGTGTGTTCTTCAGAACATTTTGGTAAGGAGCATCCTTGCCATTAGAGGGCACCAAATCACTTAAAAATCTGCCTTCCCTTCCATGAATCTAGGCTTTGTACCCAACCTATGCAGAGCCTGAACCTTGAACTATCCAGCCACAACTCAAGTGATTCTGCAGTCATACTTGTTGTTCTCAGTGTCCCCCACTAGACTGCTACCGTTTTGGCCCCAAATCCCACCAGCGTAGCTAGCAAGTTTTTATAACTGTCAGATTTCAGAATGGAAGACGTGCAGCCTCCTGCCTGCCAGGGGGAACACAGGGAAAATCTTATTTACATACATTTCTTCCCCTGTCAGGCATATAGCCTTTGGGGATGGAAGCTACACTGTGCAAACAGCAATAAACTTGTGAGGTTTGAAGGGCATGACAGGGAATGTCACCTATTAAAAGATAAATAGGCTGAAAAATATGGGAGTGGATGGAATACAGCTGTTAGGACACTGCTTTACTGCTGTTATCCTTAGAGTTACCCTTCTCAGCTACTGCTCAAGCTTGCTGCTATTTGTCTGTCTTTTAATTTGGTCACCTTACTCTTGGGTATGTGTTCTGTTTCTATTGTTTTGCTCACCTTACACCTTTTAGTTTCTTCCTGAATAAAAATCACCTTCAGTTGGAGTGGGGCTGCAGGGGCTGCCAAAGGAAGGGGTAAACTGCACAGAGAAGTCTCCCATGAAAAATTTTCCGTCTGGGATATGGCTGAGGATCTTGGGGTAAGATTCAGTCAAAGCTTGGAGTTAGGGTTAGGGTTAGGACAGAGGCAAAGCCTAGAGCTGCAGTCGGAGTGCAGAGGAGCTGCCGAAGGATGCTCAGTTTGCTAAGCGTCTTCTGACAAGTGATACACAGGCTCCTGTAATATTTGATAGAAAAAAAATGGATGCTTCAGTCTTTAGGGAAAGTGGAACAAGGCCAAGCAATTAGTTAGACTGCTGGGAACCTGGAGTAGCTCTGCTAAAATTAAATGAGTTGCTGTGGCTGTGATTTACTCTATTTTACAGCCTTTTAATTCTGTTGAATTTGGCAGGGTTATCCCAGATCTATACCAGGGTGAAAGGTCCTTTGACTCTGCACTGAGAGCAAAATCTGGTGCAGCTAAGTATAAGGAGAGCAGTGTGTTTTATTATGGAACTGCGTTGTACAACCTCTAAATTATGTCACCTGGTGTGGATGTTCTCGGTAAGCTCTTAAATATTTGAATAAAGAGATGTTTCTGAAACATTTCTGCCTGGATGTGAGGATCAAAGCGTGATGTTGACATTAGTATTCTTTGAAGGGGGAACTCATCACAGTATTTGGGAGCTTTTTCCCTTGCTTCCCTTCTTGTGGGTATGTGAGATAAAGCGGTGCCAACTTCTTTAAAAAGGGAAAAGAAGAAAGAGAACCAGCAATTGCACGAGCATCTCTGAGAAACTCTGAAGAACTTAGGTTAATCCCAGCTGAATTTGTAGTGCTGAAAAATATTTCTTTGGGGAAGGACCAGCTTTCCTCTTAAAGCTGCAACCAACAGTGTGTAGAGGTGAGAGAAAAGTATGGGATACAATGGTGTGGGGACTGAGTTAAGTGTACCTGAGTGCAAGGAACGATCAAAATTCACATATCAGCTTTTAATAACAAGAATCCAAATGACAAGCTTGAGTATAACGAAAGATTTATCTAGAAAGTATCCTTTCTTTTGTGTTTTAATGGAAGTGAGATCCTAAGGTGGGATTTATATCCGCTAATTTTAGGTGTCTGCAATGCATAATGTGTGTGGGTGAGGTGTCTAAGCTCCTCTGAAATTCAGTGGAGATCTAGTCAATAGAGCCAATTGCATTTAGGATGTGATTCACTGGACCAGATGTGAGATTGTATTTTACATGAAAGCATACCCTAAATTACATCGAGTAACTCACCACTGACTAAAAGCTGCTTTGGCAATGAACATGGATGTAGATGCTTACACTGTAAACACTCACATCCAGTCTCATGAACCCTGCTTTTAGCATCTCTGAAGCTGCTTATTTGGAAGAAATGCCAAGCCATCAATGCTAGAAAATGTTTTCAGTATTCCTTATACATCAGTTTTACAACACAGTGTAAATAATAGTGTCAAAAACATTGCTGAGGAAGATCATTACTAATGATACTGTAGCTGAAGGTTAGATCTTTCAGAAAATATAGTCTAAATTCAGGTGCTTGGACAGCGTTCAAATCAAATCCAGACTATCAAAGGACAGGATCCCACTTGCATGGATCTGGTAAGCTCTGAGATCTGAGTAGTAAATATAGCTATAACGTTCTTTGTAACTGAAAAAAAAAAAAAAAAAAAAAAATAGAGACCTCTTGAACAAAGAGTGTGAATTGGTAGATCTTGGCTTTGAGTCTGACATCTTCCTTCTCTTCCCTATACACTATCAAAAAGTTATGTGTCTTCAGTGGATCTGCACTGCTGAAAGCCGGGTTAATTCAACTGCTTAAACATCTTCCAAGGCCCAGAGTACCCATCTCACCATTTCTGAGTATTATACGAAATACCTTTCAAGACTAAGAAGTGGGAATCCAAGTGTTGGCATATTGAAAGTCACACAACATGTGAGGAGTTGAGCACTGGGACTTCAAACTCTTAGTCCACTAAATTACAATGTTATACCTAGCAAAAAAAAAAAGCTCAATACTGGTTAACTCCTAACACCATTGCAAGATGGAAAGGCAACCTGGCTGCATGATCCTTGTGCTCACAGAAGGGGTTCATTTCTAGGTAGAGCTTGTCTTTTCTCAAGGGTAGACAAAGTTCTACAAGCAGTCACTCGCCCAACTTGTCAGGCAGGCTAAGTTCTCTGTTTTGCTGCTTTTTTAACCTTCTGACTTTTCCAATAGTTTTCTCTACCCACGCAGATGCTGGTAATGGACATGACAGTTGGTTTCAGACAGGTAGATGATATCTATCGGTTAGTATCTTGAAGCATTCCTTCTGAAGAAAATAAGATGAGCTCTTTTCCTGGTATCTCAGGTTTACTTATTCCTGATAGGATGATGGCTGCACTTTTTCTGATTGTGTGGATTCCACTTTGAGAAAAAAATATGCTGAATATAAAAAAGCAGAACTGGACAGTCTTGTAATGTCCCATCCCACACCTTGTAAATCCTGTAAGCCAGGGAAGAGGTATCTGTTGTCTTGTTCATGTGCAGATGCAGAAAAAATTTCCTTTGACCACCTGACATCAATGAATTGGCTCACTTTAGGACTAGAAATCTCAGAACATGGCCTCTGGAGTTTATTTCTACACAAATGACTTTGGTGATAAGATAGAACAAGGGTTAAGATGTGGATGGTAGCACACGGAGGCCAGTTCAAGGAGCTGTTCTAAAAATGTAGGCTTAAAACCAGCTTGTAAAATTTGAAAGAACATGATGGAGCATGTTGGGACCTATTTTCGAGAAATGCTGAGTACTTGCAACTTTCATTGGCACTCTAGAAATTAATGTCTTGAGCTGTGTAACCAAAATCAAGCACTGTGCTAAAAAATTGTTGAAAATCTAAATCTCTCCTTCTCACCAATTCACCATCCTAAAACTTATATACCACTCCCTGCTTCAGGGCGGTATGTTGTGACTTCACAAATCAATGGGTTTGAGCTGTGGTGATACTGCGGTAGAAAGACAAATCCTATAAACTAGTGACTCCCAAGCCAAGCCCCATTAAGATGAGAAAGAGCATGGCAAACGTCCTGCGGGCCCCCACTTTTCAGGCATGCTTCCTAAGATGGTGCATACTAGAGAGCCTCAAGAGTTAACATTGTCTTGAAAAGGTGCTTCTTCCTCTTCTGCCCCCTGTGTTACCTGCTTTTTCCTGACTCATGCAATGCTCTTGATTATTCTTTTGATTGGAGACCATACAAGGAGCTGAAGCATTTATGGTCCTCCTGGTTATAGAGTCAATACAGGCCTGGAAGAGGGCTGCCTTCTTGTTATCCAGCAACTCTGAAATCGTGCTGAACTCAGGATAAGGAAAGGTGAAACACAAATAAATGTATTTCTTCACCACATACCACATAGATAACATAATTTCAGAGGTGATAAAGAAATGACAGCAATCAAACAACCCAGCCCTCACTTCTGGTCTCCAGATATTAAAACACAAAAAGCTTCCTGGATTTTGTCTCTTTTTATCCAGCTGTCTCATTGTGATTTTCCTGACAGAGAGTAAGGAGAAATTTAAAACAGTGTTGAAATCGATTCTTTAGGGCAACACACTCCTGCCCTGTGCTTAGGTACGTTTGTCCAGATCACCTCCGACAGGCCACTCGTTTGTGCCGAGACCCAGTGGGAGGTTAAACTGGTGGGCACGGGACGTGGCCAGCCCCTCCAGGACATCCTGCAGGCAGGCTCCCTGGGAAAGGCACTCCGTTCTCCTGGCTTGCCCAGCGCCTGCGTACGCATGCATATTCATGACTGGCTATTCTTTCGGGCAAAAGAGAAAATTTCTTTAGAAAATTGCAGCAGCAGAGCAGGGCTGTGCTTTCAAGTATTTTGTCTTTCCCAAAAGAAAATAGCTGATGCCATGAAAAGTTTTGTGCAACCGTAAATGTGCTCAACTGTGCTATAATGTTTCATGGAGAGGGAATTTTCTTTCCCAGCCCAGCTGCTGAATAGTTTGTGCCTCCAGGCTCCATGAGGAATTGAGAAATAGGACCGGGCATCATACTAATTCTTATCATTTTTCACCCCATTTGCAATAATCTGGGACACGGAAATTTCCCCACGTGACAGAGCATTCCTCCCTTCCTCCAGTCTGAAATCACACGGGCAGACACACGTACACACAAACACACACTTCTGTAACCCAGCTCTCCTTCAAGGCATTTTTATGAAGAAGTATTTTGGGGGAAAACCTCCACACCCAACTTCACGCAACAATCCGATCGATTGTTTTTAAAGGGCATTGCTGTCAGCTTGGAACTAGTGCTGACTATAATAAGGTAACACTATATAAATGAACATGCACCTGTTTAAGTTCCCACTTTCTGCTTATACGTACATTTAATGTGCCTTCTTGTTTTCAGCAACAAAATGCTTCACTCGGTAAAAAAGGATCTGTTAAAACGGAAATTGGGAGATTTGGGATTTTCCCCTTATGATCAAGACATCCCAAGAGACGAGGGGAATATTTCAGAGCTTAGATTTGCCCTGAAATGTTCAGGTTGTCTGGTCTGATGTTGACCCATTGACAATGGAAAGCAAAACCATCTTGTGTTAGAAACAAGTGTAAAACTTTTGCAAAAGGCAATTAATTAGGCACTTACATGCAAATAAGTAAAGATAATTTTCCTAAATTCAGCTGAATTGTATTCCTTGGCCTTGAGGATAAAACTAGTTAAGTTCCAAGAGTCTCTTCAATAAGGTTTCCTATGAATCCTTGATTATTTTAATCTTTTTTCTGTCATAGTTGTCCCTAGCAACTCTGAGTTGCTCATTGTCTCGGGATGTGGAGGGACAGCCAGATTGACGAAAGACATTTTTAGTGTTATTCTTTGAGTTTCCATGTTCCTCTCATTCATGGATGACGAGGCTGGGTGAATCAAAATGTTTATTTTTACCTTTTCTGTATTTTTCCTCATTTGTCATATTTCCCTTGCTGTCCCTTAGAGACTGCAGGAAGGTGCTGTACCGCAGAGCCCGGGAACTGCATCCGCTTCCTCACTTTCTGCCATCACCCAATGCATCCTTACCACTGGAAAGGGCCACAAAAGTTTCTCCTTTCTTTTTGGCCTGTTTTGTGGAAAATGGTTTTGCACTGCTGCTGATACCGGCAGCTACTGTGGGTGATTTCTTATCTGCCTCTCTGTGCTTTGCCCCAGGAGCTGACCCCTCCATGCACGGCAAGAACACAGCTCACAGCTTCGCAAGGTCTCCAGACAGGCTGCTGCTCATTCCTTCACACGTGGCTTGTGGGGTCCGAGAAAGCCGCTTCGCAGGCTTTTGCTTTAGACCATCAAGATCTCTTTTTTGCATCGTTAGAATGACCTTGGAGCAAAGACACATTCCAGGGAAGGCTCCTGATGCTGAGGAACTTGTCTCTAATGCAAGGAAGGAATTTGTCATTGCCTAACTAGAGTCCCCTTTGCAAGTTGAGACTTACTGCTCTGGGATGGTATGTTCTAAGCCTTTCACATTCCCCTACTGATTTTCACACCTAAGAACAAGACAGAAGCAACTGTCTCTTGCCCCCAAAATTTCCATCTACAGTAGGAAGGTGACTGTATATGGGAAGGCTTTAAAATGACCGGAGACCTGCCAGATTATGTCTTGATCCTGAATCTCTGCATGAAATTGAGTTGAATTTTTCCACATGCTCTATCACTGATCGAGACAGCTGTATTACAGAACCAAGATTTAAGAAATAGGTCTAAAGAAAGAAAAAGATAGGGCTAAGAAGTATGTTCTTTATCTGATTTGTACCATCTTGAATCACACATCTATAATAGCATTGGCTATTGCTGTGACTTGCCAGAGCTCTATAGACGAAGAACAAACACACTAAAATGTTTCATAATACAAATGGGTCCCTTGCTAAGTCTACATCTGCTGCTCACTGTCAACGGGACCATGCTCTTTGACCTGAGCTGCATGTGTCATTACAGCGGCAACAAGAGGTCAGTGGCTCTGCTGCCTACCGTGCCTACACTGACTCCCTTCTGTTTACATAGAGCTCTCGTGCGAAAGATCCCAAACCACTTCTCTGCCCCATACTGAGCATGTGATGCTACTTGCAAAGGCCAATGTGAGGTGGGAATGAAGGATGCAGCCAGGATGGCCATGGCTGTACCCAGGCTGTGCCCTGGATGCATTGGCACAGCTTGGCTCCAGGCTGAGGGAGTGCGACAGCTTCGGTTTTCCTCCTCTGGTTACTCTGCTTGAGCAGGCTTCTTTTGAAACAGCATGTACATGAGGTGAATATGAACTCAGATTGTGCTATGGAACAAGCTTAGATGACAGCATCTCCATGCCTTCAGTGCTGGTGCTGGTACTTCATTATCTGTCGACACAAAAGCTGTCCTGTAGCAAGGTTTGTCTGTGAATAGTCAGTGTATCTGCAGGAGGAATATAAATGCCTCCCTGAACAAATAGAAATGACAACTTTGGATTTTTAAAAAAAAAAAAAAAGAAAGGAAAAAAACTGTTTTCAAGTAAAGTGTAGAAGTTTATTTGTCTGGTGGCTGAAAAAAACATAACCACTTTCTTGCTGTTGCAAGATGACAGGGGAACCGGCTGCATCAGGGCCTCTTCAGGTGTCTGAAGGACAAGATGCTGAAAGATAGGTTCAAATTTACAGGGTAAAGGAAGCTATCCTGAAGACCAGCAAGGATGGATTTTTGTTGGATCATGCTTCTATAAACATGGGAGCTGGAGTTGAACAAATCCCTTATCCTTCAGTTGCTGTGGAACAGCCCTATGAAAAGGCTGTGATCTACAGCTAGTGAGATTAGCAGGAGTTTTGGTCAGGTCCTTGGGAGCCCCACTTTGTGCCTAATGTTACTGCAAAGAAGACCATAGACATCTGTGCTGGTGGTCCTCTGAGGACAAGGGTTATCCATGGACCAGAAGTGGTTGCACTTTGGTGGAAGTTTTGGTAAGTACAAGCATACGTTATTAGGGTGCCATAGGGTAAAAAACAAGTGTCAAATGTTTTCATTATTCTGCATTTTCCACTATTACCATCTAGTCTCTATGTCAAAAGCTTTAGGGTTTTCTTTTCTTTTTGTTTTTTAAGGCTGCAATTAGAAAATCAAATAATCTTCGCATGACACTTCTTGTTTGGGAAGGCCATCATGCTACAGGACTTGCATATTCCATCACTAGTGTAAAATGCCTGTCAGCTTGGTGGCAAGTGGATAAAAAACAGAATTGCATATCTGTCTAGTCAGACCACTGTGAAGCTATCAAATGTTCTGAATTCTGCTGTACCAAAACTGCCTGATCCAACCTTTGGTATAATCAGCAGAAAAACTGTTATTGAATTCTGTTGGACACAGTCCATAATTCATTTGTCTTAATTTTTGCATTTCTCCTCCTTCCCATTTCCACTTTGTCCCGGAGGGACAACTGCTGAAAAGCCACAAGAAAAAATACTTTTTTGTTCTTTTAAGTACTTGTGGGACAGGAATTTTCAGCAAGTTGATGATTTCTTCCCTGCAGTCCCAAACCACTCACCAAAAACGGCCCATTTCCTAGTTTTTTCAGAGACAAAAGTTTTGAATAGGTTGGATAAACTTCAGTTCTGCATCAAGTTCACAGGACTAAGTAATAATCCCAAGGCACTGCAGTGAGCAGTTTCTATACAGTCCTGTGCTAGAGTGATGTGGCTACAGACACTGTACGAGTAACTGCTGTCATAGGAGCAAATCATATGCAGATACTCTTCAAGAGCACATAACTGTTTTTCAGCATTATGATCTTTTCTATGGCTTTGCCATTTTTTCAGTATCTGAAGAATACTTAAAGCAATTTTAGGTTCAGGCTAACCAAAGCTTGCCACCTTTGAATTCTTCTGTCTTTGCTGCCTTGTGTGTTGTTCCTGAGAACTCTCCTAATGTTGAGAGACAGCAATGGCATGAAAAATACTCATCCTCCTCTGATCATAGTAATTTCAGGATAACTGTGACTTTCAGATCCATAGTTCCATTCTCCCACTACCTGATGCTTTTCATTGTTTTTTCTTTCCTTCTTCTTCTTTTTTTTCTTTTTTTTCTTCTTTTTTTTTTCTTCTTTTTTTTTTTTTTTTTTCCCATTATGAAGAGGCTTTTAATTAACTGGTACATTTATATGGCTATGTGGGTATCAGCAAGGTTTGTGGGCTGGTAGGAGTGAATCTGCATAATGAAACAGCCAGTAGTAAGACCTAATGTCCATACTATTCACATTTCAGGGTTATTCTATTCAGAACTAGCTCTAGTCTGGTCTTGCAGAGCGCTTTGTGGTGCAGTGCAATGACGTATGCTCCTAAAGCACACTTTCCACTTCAGTTTCATCTGACAGGAATCTGGCTCATGGTCTCCAAGACAGATTCATGATGGGAACCAAAGCACAGTAAGTGGGGATAATGGGAGATTTGTTTCAAAAGTGTATTCTTGATCCGAACTAAAGCCCTGGTGTAGATACATCCTGAGTGATCCACTGGAAGGATTTGGAAGGGATGAATGAGGTGTCAGGCCGTAGACAGCTAATGCCCAGGATAGAGGACTGTCTCAAACAGCTTGCATTGCTGGAGGGAGCAGACATAAGTTTTATGTCCAATGATGCACTCTGAAAAGCCCCAAGGCATCCTACATTTTCACAGCAAAGAAGTCCCCGGTGAACTAAAGATGTTCATCTATTTCCTTCCCCACTGAAAATGCAGTCCGTGTTAATTTTCCTCTCTCAAAAGTTCTGCTAGCAAACTGTGGAAAATGCGTGATTACAAAAAGAAGCTCTTCTGGGAGATTCATGGGTTGCATTTTCAACTAGGTAGGCAAATGTCTTACAGCATAGGGGTCTAATGCATGGCTGGACAATGTGATTTAATAAGAATCCAGAGTTTCACAGAGAGAGACCATTCTGAAATTGTAACTGACACGTACAACAGCTGCACTCTGCTTTTCAGTCATTTTTTTTCCACCATTTTAATGAATGTTTTATGTTATCTTCTCTTGCCGGACGATTGTCCCAGCTCCCGTTACTGAACACAAGGGCCGCCTTTCACAACCTGTATCACTCCAGACTGACATAATATACTTATAATTCTGGAAATTCCAAGGCGCATATACACTTCACGGTAACTCCAAGGCAACTAAGCCCTCTTGGAGTTAGTAATTTTACTGTATTTCATTCCACAAAGGAAACTCTACTCCCAAAGGAAGCAGTAAGCTTTGGCCACCCCTATAGCTGATAACAATCCAAGACTTTCATCACATTTTTTTGACCCATTCTTGGCTTTCAGGAATAACAACAGCTGCTGAAAGCAATACAATTTTTAGTTGTGCTTCTTTACCTTCCCCCTAGCAAGCATCCTTATGAGAGGCTGAGAGATTAAATAGCCTTGGGGTAAATCAATCTCCAACAGCTGTTGCCTCCAGCATTCTTGACTGTCAGTGACTTCATTGAAAACATATGAGTGATCTTTCAACATGTTCACAAGTGGAGAAACGTGTCAACTGGGAAATCTCCCTCCCCCCCAACCCCGTCTTCACAAATGTATGTGGATGGTTGAATAGTTTCTCAAAAATCCCAGTGGCTCCATGACATTTCTTTCTTTATCTCCTCAGTTTGGTTTGTTAATCTTTTCTTTAATGCAAAGATAGCTCTAAAAAGGATGAGCATGAGTTATGTTTTGTCAGCCTGAATTTCCCCTTCGAGGGCCATTTGTTTGGATATGTAAATCAGTTTTCATAATGCAAGAGGCTGGGGCAGAACTGACTTGATGAGGACTGAAGTCAGGAATGTGGAGTGAAAATCAAATACAAAACGAGACCACCACAGGCAGTCCCCGTTTCTCATTAGTGTAGACGGCTTTTACTTTGGTAGTTGCTCTGCAACACTGCCACTTCTGAGCACTTAAGACAGATGGTATATGCTCTCTCTTTCCCTAAACATGACCTCCCAGCACCGCTAGCTGGCACCATGTCTACTCAACACCATGTTCAAGACCAAGGACCACGGCTGTGAAAATACCTCCAGCCCATGGTCCAACTCTGCTTCCCTCATGATGAGGCAGCATCAGCACAGTCTCTCCCACCCAGGCGGTGGGGACAGGATGGGTCACGGAGGCAATGCACCAAGTGGATGGAATGAGGCTGTTTCTTAGCAAGGATGGAAGGTTTGCATGTTTGACTCCCTAATCCACTCTGAAATAGTGATGTCTGGGGAATCTACTTCATTTTTTTTTTGCTGCTCTAATCACTCTAGTACCTACGCTAGCAGCTGCATACTTTGTGTGTACCTGAAGCTGCCCCGATCCCATTTATACCTTGATCAAACTCCATCTTAAGTTTATACCCATTTTTCATACTTACGAGGCTGTTAAACAAAATTACTCCTTTGATAGCAGAAACTTGCTTCTGCTTTCTAAGTAAATATATCTAGGCACAATTTACATCCACTCGTTACAATAAACATTCTCTTTTAGCCTAAGTAGCTTTTGTCCATCCCTGATTTTTGGTTCTGGCTTTTGTGCATCCTTGATTTTTGCTACATCAAAGGTCACTCTTACGTTTTCTTGTCACCTTATGACAACCCACTTTCAGTAGAGCTGCTATAGTAAGTTAGATCTGCAGGCTGGGACTGAGTAGGACTTTTCACAGGAGTTAACCTCTGGCCCAAGAAAGTGTTTCTTTGAACTTGAACTGCAACCCTAAACTTCATTTTAAATTGACAATCTGAGAATTCATTCCTGTTTTAAACTTGCTGGTTTCCTCCATGTAGGAAATAGTGAAAACACTCTTAGAGCAGCATAAAGTGGACATGTTTCACTTCCTGAAGATTTTGAATTGACAGAAAGATTCTTACTGAGTTATGGTTTTGCTTCTTCCTTTCTGCTGTTAAGGTGAAAGTCACCTTGTTTGAAATGCTCGCTTAGGCACTTGCTTTTACTAAAATGCAATATTGGGTGCGTATTTCCTTCTGAATTCAAGAGAAAGTAAAGGATCTTTGGCTATGTCTCATTTATCCAGCCACGTAACTTGCCATTGATATTCTGTGCCTGAAATCCTGGTCTTACATCCATTGGCAGTGAAACACTGATTAGCTTCAATAGAGTGAATATTTCATACTGCAGTTTTAACAGATGTGAACAGTGCAAGGTAATTATATCTCTCATAAAAATGACCAGTCCCTTTCACTGGAATCATAACTCAATTAAGGATTTGGAGGATGATTATCTCTTTTAAAGCACTTTTTATCTCTATGTCTTTAAGTAGCTTGAAAAGCAGACCGGAGCATCATTTCTTGTGGCCTTTCAGTACTTAGAGGGGGCCTATAAGAAAGATGGGGAAAAACTTTTTAGCAGGGCCTGCTATGATAGGACAAGGGGTAATGGTTTTAAACTAAAAGAGAGGAGATTCAGACTAGATGTAAGGAAAAAATTTTTTACAATGAGGGTGGTGAAACACTGGAGCAGGTTGCCCAGAGAGGTGGTAGATGCCCCATCCCTGGAAACATTCAAGGTCAGGCTGGATGGGGCTCTGGGCAACCTGATCTAGTTGAGGATGTCTCTGATCACTGCAGAGGGGTTGGACTAGATGACCTTTAAAAGTTCCCTTCCAACCCAAACTATTCTATGATTCTTCCATTTTGGAGTCAGGGAACTGTTGTGGCCAGTTTTGGGGAGGCTGTGTCAACCAGTTCTTCCATAATGCTTGACCAAACTAAATTTCCAGTTGTGCAAAGTTTTTGTCACTTTGGAAGTGTTTGGTGTGATTCTGCTGGAATTACTGGGTTATCACATCACACAGAAACCTGGTACAGTCTTTGGCAGCTGTATGAAGTGTGCTGAACCAGAGTGGATCTGTGCTCTGTAATCTGAAGATTTACCAGGATCTCATGCTTATCATGCTGCTGCACAGGATGGAGACTTCCATGCTGGACAGGACTCAGATTTGTAAGCTGGGGAATTTCTCTTGAAATCACCTTGATTTTCTATTACAGTGTGAAGCTGAGGTGAAAAAATGACAAGGTGATCAATGAGAGAGACCTGAACTGTACCCACTGTCCTTTATTAGGAGATTTGAGGCCTTCCGAAGCATTAATAAGGAAGGGTCAGCTGTACTAATTTATACTTCCAGCTCACAAAACTGTCCAAGCATTTCCTACACAGTGCTTCAAAAGTACCCTGAAGGCTGAATGCAAATTGCTCGGGAACTATTTTGACCTCTTGACTGCAAAAAGAAAGAAGGAAAGTATAAACTTTTATGAATAGGTATCTTATGCCATGGGGCATAAGAATTATACTGACTAAATGATGAAGCAGAAGGAAAGGACAATTTTGTGCATTGATATAATATGACTGCAGTGAAATTTTGCAGCAAACAGTATTTATTATGCTTAGGACACTACCTGCTTCCCCTGTAGCCAAACCACTGTCATCCTTGACCATAAGATACCTATTGCATGGTACCACAATTACTGGGTAAAGTGAAGTAGAAAGCTGAATTGTCTGGCTTGAGGTCATGCTGCTGATCAGTGGATGGCGGAGTTATTTATAAGAAGCACAAAGAACTGCTCATTATGTTCCCACTAGCACAAAGAGCTCCAAAGGGACTTAAGCTTGCAAGTTTTGCTCTCTTCATTTTGTTAAGCCAAGGGCTTGAAAATTTTGTCCTTGGGATATACATTTACTTTTCATTATTATGGTGGGAACAGGAGGAGGCATTTACAAACTTTAGAAAATATGTGCAAGGGCTTCTCATGCTGGAGATTTTAATTTTCGTATTTGACATCAATTAAAAAGCAAAGGCGAAGTCTTTGTGGAAAAGAGATACCTTACCTCCATGGTTCAAATGAACTGTCCGCAGTATATCAGCAAACAGTGCTCTTCCCAGGTACTTTCATGAATGTCAAGGTGACAATGTCTTTCACCCAATTAATCCCACAACTCCCATTTGACTGTGCTCCCACTCAAAAGACCTTAGGCCAGCAGGCCAGATTTCTTCTAGTAATTAGCCTTTAACCCTCCCAGTCTTTGCTTTTTCAATTGCCACCGACTCTGTGTCAGACAGGAGTTTTATGCTTCTCTTAAAGCCTGTTTCACAATGGCTCTGGCTTGACCTTTGGAGTATGCACATTTATAAGGAAATTGTGTGAGAGAGACATTTTAACCGCTATTTAAGAAAGTAAGTGCTGGGACTCCCCTAGAAAGGTAACACAATGCTTGCCTACATCTCCAGATGCAATTTTGTCCTCCTGACTACTTTTTATTTTGTTCTTTTCTTTATGAAGTATAGAAAACTATACATCTGCTAACAATTGTTACAATCAGTCTGTATATATTAGAAGCAAATAGTGGCCATTTTGCAAGTTCAGAGATAGCATAATGCTGTTCTCTAAGGTCACCACCAACTGGTCACTACTGTGCCCACATCGTAAATTAACTTGTGTATATGGAGAACGTTCTTCTATATTGGACAGAATCAGAACACTTCAGCCATGTATCCTGCACACTCCATCAATAACGCTTTCCTGCAGTTATCAATGGACAGTAGCAGAAGTGGAGCTGTGGAGGTGCATTGCCTTTCCAAAGGCTGTGGTCAGCAGCATAATGAAGTCCCAGATGACCATGAGTTTCAATGGTGGATAAAAATCTTAACTCAGAAACCCCAGTGCCATTTAGGTCTCCTGGATCCAGAAGCAGCATTTCAGGAAGAGAATTAGTCTGGCATTTCAACCCCAAAGAAACCCAGTTTGAAGCAATCCCAGAATGATAAGCTAGCTTTTAGATTTTTATTTCATTTGTCAGGGTCTTCTCCAGCTCTAGATGCAGTTCTGAAGGTTGCTGACTGAAGTTGCTGAATCTAGAGGTGGATCCAGATTCCCAGAAAGATGATGGAGATCCCTGGGTATCCAGTTGAACTGGACTTATTTGAATGTGGGGAGCTGATGACAAGGTTGGTGTGATGTTCTTCCACAGCTCCCTGACACATTTGTTCACCACACTCAGATGGTTTCTGGGACTCTCACACTTTCCTGTATTTTCTCTCTATTTCCCCAAACGAGACAGATAAGAGTCAAAATAAATACAAGTGTGTAAGAAGAGCAGAGGGCTTTATACTCATGGAGCTTATATGGAACGCTCAAATAGGATTTTTTAAATCATTGCAAATTTCTTCATGCCTGAATTCAGCCTCCACAGAAATCCTCACAAGTGATATGGGGGCTCTTGTAGGAAGGACCCTGGACCTCATGGTCTGTGGTCAGATGCCCTCTCCACAAGGGCTAGTAGGACACCTAAAGGCAACTGTGCCTGCACAGAGGAGCAGGACCCAGGCACACATTGAGTGTACACTTGCACATGTCCTAATGTCTTGGTGTACGCTCCTATAGATTGCTTCAGAGCTGGTCCTGAAATCACTACAGCAAGGAACCAGTGGGGTTCAAGGTCACTGATAAACTACAGTGGGGATGTAGCTCCCGCTTAAATGAAACTATAGAAGCCTCCGTTGTGCAGAGATGGGTAGATTATCCAGTCCTAAAGTTCATAGCCAGGTACACTTCTGTCCTTGAAGTACTTCCCTAGAGCAGAGAGGATAATTTGGGAGGAAGAAGGGAAAAGGACCAATGAGTGTGATGCTAAATTGAGCTACAGGCTGAGACTTCTCAGATAGAAAGTACCCAGGAACCCCAATTCATAGGGTCATAGAGTCAAAGGAAAATTCAGGGTGGATGAGCCCTCTGCAGGTCATCTAGACTAATCTGCTTAAAGCAGGGTCAGCTACAAGGTCAGGTTGAGTTGCTCAGGGCTTTATCCAGCCTGTTCTTGAAAACCCCCAGGAAGAGGCTGTGCAACCTTACCGGGCAACCTGCTCCCCTAGTTTACTGTTCTTATTGTGGAAGAGTTTTTTGTTATACATTGTCTGAACTTCTCTTGTTTCGACCTAGCCCTGTTGCCTCTTGTGCTTCCACCATGAACCACTGTGAAGAGACTAGCTGTCTTACTGATGACCCTCCTGTAAGCACTGGAAAGCTGCTATTAAATCCTCCTGATGCCTCCTTTTCTCCAGGCTGAGCAAGACTCTTCTCACAGGCCAAGCACTCCAGCTTGTGACCATCTTGATTTGTCCAAAAGCTCCTGGGTTCTGCTCATGGTGGTGTCCTGGCTGCAGATCTACTCCATGCAAAGTCATCTATTTTCCCCAACCCAGCAGAACTGTATTAGTAGCTGTAGGTGACTGCATAGAGGGTTTTTTTCCCCGGACAATCCATAACCACAAATAGATATCAATTGCATTCTGACATGACAGAGATTCTGATCCTGAAAAATCAGAGTTCATCTCCAAAGGGGAGACATAACTAACAAAAAAGTCATATACAAATCAGCTGTTGCAACTGTGCATTTGTCCATGAAGTCTTCAGGTTGCAGTCAACCATTAGTCACTAGTCATTAACCAAATTGGTTGGCACTTAGTTATTTTGTTCTGAATGGCAGGTATGCTTACCTTAACAATATAATAATAATAAAAAATAAAACCAGCTCTTGCTAACTACCGCTGTTGCTCATAGAAAGATTCAGAATTATCTGCACAGTCCTGGAAATTAATTCACTCCCTGAAGCATTTGAAATGGAGCTGGGCAAAATCTATACTGTGTTTTGTGAAGGAACTGCTGAAATTAAACTGCTGAAAAATGGTGGTAAGCAAGAAGTAAATTAAGTCTTATAACTGCAGATAAGTCTTTATCTTTAGCACAAGTCTTTTTGATAACTTCAAAGACCACTCATTTTCTTAGCTAGTGTGCTTACTTTTAATGACTCACATTTCAAAGTAACAATAAAATCATATATTCCAGTGGTTTTAATGATTTTTTCTTTTAAGTCCAGTGAAAAATGTGCATAACCAGCATTTCATTTTCTTGGAAGTACATTTGTTGTCCTTGAGTTTCATTTGTCTTCA
Source organism: Phoenicopterus ruber ruber (assembly GCA_009819775.1). Lineage (NCBI taxonomy): Eukaryota > Metazoa > Chordata > Aves > Phoenicopteriformes > Phoenicopteridae > Phoenicopterus > Phoenicopterus ruber. The sequence goes on from CM020216.1 coordinate 158,827,631, forward strand.
TTAATACCATTTCAGACTTTTGCAGAGTATGGTTAGATGCATTTTTTTCCCTAATAGGCAAGTTCTTCTGAGTTTGGTGTTGTATATCTGATAAAATGCATGAAATGCACTTGTCCTAGATAAATCTATTTTTGCACAACTTAATTTGTGAAAATACTCCAATTTCCAAATGCATATTCCTGAATATTTAGAGTGAAGATGAAGTTATCATATTTTCAGAAAGCTCACTTGCTTTTTTTTTTCTCTGAGTGCTGTATTTCTCCTCCTACTGTGAGGTGGGCGAAGGAAGGAGAATAAATGAGGCAGTGTCTGAAACTGAAAATCTCTCTCGTAAATAAGTTTCTCTCTATTCTTTGTTTCACCAGTAATGGAATTTAATGGAATTATTTACGAGGCGCCTAGTTCACCTCAATATAACCACAGACATTATTTAGACAGCGGCATAATTGTGAATAGCATTTTCAGAGAAGTAAAGGTCACTGTCTCTAGTAAAGAGCTTCTCACCTAAATTAAGATGTGAAAAGGGAAGTTATCAGCCTTCAGCCGTTCCATAAGTGACTAGAAAAGTGAAGCCATATGTACAGACACTCTCGCAACTCCTGCCTCTGGTTTTAAAGGGAAAAATGGGAGAAGGAAATGCATTTTGGAGAAGGAACAATGCATAGCAAATTAAAGTAGCTGGGGAGCGCAGATGCTAAGGCACAGGTATGGCATGGTGAGGCAAAGGCAAGTTAGCTTTTTGACAACCAGTAGACTTGTGTGATTGCAGAGTAGGTAAGCCTGAACTGGTGAGCTCTGCTGCTAACCCAGGGCAAGCCAGCTTTCCTCGCTTCTGAGCTGGGTGCTAGAAGCCCATGCTAAACCCCAGTTTGCCAGAGCTCCACTGCTGTGGGTAAGCAAGCTGGGTTGTTTGCCTAGAACCTCTTACGAGCAGTGGTTCAGAAAGCACTGTATGCCAATCCGTTTCCCTTTAACTGGCACATCTTTCCAAAGACTATTCTGATCAACATCATCACTTCCAGGAAGTTTATTTTCTTTCCTGAGTAATTGTTAATGCCCAGAATGGCATAATGGTCCTTTATAGTTATTAGCTTATGAATCGATACAATCAGGATTTCGAGGCCAAAATCTTTCCTAATTCACAAACAACACAATCTCATTAAAGCCAGTGAATTTCCGTGGGGAATCTATCAGGAGCAGTTTTGGCCTTGAGTTCTCATATTAAGTAGAAAGCAGTGCCTAGAGCAATGCCTCTTGGCAGAGTCCGGCATTCCATCAAAGAGACAGACAATTAGCAAATGATTAGTATTCACGAACCACGAGAAGAAGCCAAAAATTCTTTTCTAATAGGATACAAGGACCTTATTGGGGTAGGTTTTTGCTGGACTGACAGTTCCAGTGGTCAGGCTGATTGTGCTGGGGGCCATCTCCTGTTGACTTATCAGAGACAAGTCCTTCGCAGGAGGGTGACTGTGACTTTCCTTATGGCAGCAAGAGGCACGCAAGGGCCGGGTGCTGTGACAGTGTGACAGACAGGACCCAAATACTCTTCTATCGTGTGGTCTATAGGGTGGGTCCTTCCATTGAAGCACCTTCTTTTGTGACTGGATGGCTCTGTTCCACTAATTAAAAGGCTCCTTATATAATATAAAGTACACTAGACCCCCCTAGAAGGGACTTAGGCATTGCAATGCTTGGCAAAGTGGTTCGTGCATACGTCTAGGTAGTGACTTCTGGACTACAGAGCTTGCGCCATGGGTTTGTCTATGCATCTTACACTGAATACTCCACTGAAAAAAGAGCATGAACAATCTCTAAAAGAAAAGACGGGAACTCAGGGCTCCTCTGCCAAGTGAGTGATCTCACAAGGCTGTAGAGCCAGGCTTATTTCTGCTTTCTTTACCTCACCCAAGAGTCTTGAATTCTCTTCGATGCAGTGGGCCAGCTTCAACAGGAAGCATGAATAATATGTCAGCTCCAAAATAACCTCCAGCCTGAAGGCTACAGGGATCTGTTGTCCTCAGAAGAACTATGCCATAAAAACTAGGGTGAGGAGCACTTCTTCACTGGTGGGACTTAGTCTTGAAGCAGAGGCCAAGCTGCACAGCTCCAAAACAACCAAGGTCCTTCTGAACTCCAGGCCTCCATCAAACACGAGTCTATGAAGAAAAGCCAAGTCATGTACCCAGGCACTGGGACTTGAATCTCACTGGTCCTAGGTATGGTTTAGATGCAGCTACTCTGTTCTGGAGCTTGTGAGAGTTGGCACGAGGCCTCTTATGTGCCAGTTGGCCTCAATAATACAAAGACCCTGGAATATTTAATTATATGTACATCTGATTTTGATGCTGAAGATGGACAGGCTGATTAAACCACTGAAAGCTTTCTATTGGCTGTCAAAAGAACCTAATGGGTCAGCTGAGACCAGAGAACTAAGTTTTAGGTGGATAAAGTCAGATGAGATAAGCTCCCATCGATTATCATGGAGGCTGATTGGGTATCATGAGATGATTGGTGGGCAGCAGTGCTGTCAGATTTGTGTTCAATCACGGATTAAAACTCTGGCAAGAACTGATAGCCTGACGTGGAGCACTTTAATATTCTCTAAAGGAGTTCCCCAGAGGCACACTCCTTGCACAGTGTTCGCTGGCAGAAGCACTCAGCCGCTCGGGTGCGAGACAACAGTGCAGTAACCTTTAGAACTGCACAAATCTCAAGCAACTATCAGAGAGCAGCTGGAGCTGGGCAGCCAGGAGGAAGATGTGCAGGATACAAAGAGCTAATGGAGAACCCTGAATAACATTATGTAAATCGGGGCACTTAAGGGGAAAGAGAGATGATGCTAGCACAAACACACAGCAGTGAAAGTCAGAACATTTACACATGGCTCTTCCTTGAAGTCACTTGAGCTTCCCCAGGAATTTAAAAGCAAAGAAGCTACTCTGGTAGCTCAATTGCTTTCAAAGGGCATCATAGCTGAACCTCCTTTCTTTAAAGACCTACAGATAAACCAGAAGACAGAGGCACTGTGATGACGCTGCAAGCACATGCCCAGAGACCACTAACTTGAAGAAAGCAGCCTTGGCTTGCTGGTATATTGTCTTCACTCCTTGGGTTGGTAGCTGAAAGCCAAGCCAGTGGAAAGCACCAGCATGGAAGAGAGCAGAAAATATTACAGAAAATATTACTTCCTCACCTGGAAGTCTACATCCAGCAGTAGCAAGACACAGCAAAAGATAGAGATGGGGAAAGGCAGAGGTAGGTTTCAGAAATTATCAAAAGTATGGAAAATAATCCATAGAGGGGAATGGAGGGACAGATTCACAAAAGAGATCACCCAGCATCTTTCTATAGACTTTGAAGGAGCATGTACGGACCCTTGGAGAAAGGAGGATGTCAGAATAACAGATATGCAAAAAGTATATGGAATAAAATGAAAATGGGTGCTCCTTCTTACCACTGTTATTAGTTAACAGTATACAGACTTTCAGTGGCATGGAATGACCGAGTTTACAGCCAAGAAAAGAACATTTTCCTAAGTTATATTGAATGCTACAGGGAGAGTGTTAGCGTAACGTGACATGACTGACCCTACCAAAATTGAAATAAATACGTACATAAATAGACATTTTTTTAATCCTGTGTGCTTGAAATTATGCACCTGAATTCATGCTCAGGCATTTGAATTAACTAGAGTTTTTGACATCCACGTTCAAAATTACTGGCCTAAAAATAATTTGATAGGAGATGATTGGCAATTCTGCTAGAGGAGACAAGAGTTGTTATTAAGATACCAAACCAGCATGTTTTGGCTTGAGGAATTTATTTAGGGATAGAATTGTCCACATGTGCAGCTGTGTTCCCTAGCACCTAGAGCGCAGCCTGTCATCGCTGCGCTGTTACTAGCTTGCTACCAGCTCGTTACCTCTTACTCAGTGCTCCTTTAGCAGCACTGCCTTGCTGCCTTGCTAGCTCTCTGGGGCATGCGGAGTCGTCCCGCGTCACATGCCGTCTGAGCCTCAGGGTACTCAAGTATTAAGCAGAGAATGGGAAGCACTTGAAGTTTATTGATAAGAAACACTATATAAATGCAAGGTATTAGCAGAAAGATGGAGCCTGTTAAAACATTGAGTGGTGCCCGGCCTAGATCAGCTGTTAGTGGGCTGTGCAAGTACTGTCCCTCTGAGTGTTTCCAGAAGCAAGGGAAACTTAACAGACCTGAGGATAAGCTTCCCTTTGCTACCCAGTGACCTTACCGAGCAATTCAAAGGGATCCTGAAACATCTATTCTATTCTTTATATAAAGTATTCATATCCTTCCTAATTACTGGTCTATTCCCACAAGCATCTTAACTTCCTTTTCTTAATAACCTTCTAGATCATTTCTTATTACAGCAAATAGACACTGAAACAATGACTGCTGTCACTTTCTGCTAGGTGCAGTATAAAAATAGAGTAGGAGGCAAACCTTTCTTGGAAGACATCAAGATCTAAATAGATTAAAATAAACTGTGGAAGGGGAAACACTAGGGAGGAGGATGAAGCGACTTAGCTTAACTACAAAATCAGTCAGTGGCAGAGAAAGGAAAAGGATGTGCAGACTCCTACCCTTGGGTATCAAGTATAGTTTATCACTTAACTTGCTTTGTTTCTGTTGCTCATTCTGATGAGCACATTTTCCCTTCTTTCCCCAGAACAAGTGCACCTGCCCAACGTGCCAACAATTCCACAACGTTTTCTGCCTGAGAGGAAAAGACTGACTCTTCCTTCTTCCCCCTCAGGCTGCGCTGCGCAGCTGTGACACCAGCTCTTTAATCATAGTGACAAGCAGAGAGACTCTATGCAAATGTAAGCAAATAGCGTTTGACATTTATATGAAGGTGATAAAGACAAACATTGGGGGCTGTTTTGAGGGCGGAGAATGTTTATGCTGTTAGTACAAGAGAACATGGAGATTTAACCAAGCAATACTCCCAAGCCTGAGCTGACATGAGTTCAAAGATGGAGTGACCTTGCTGGCTAAAGGGATGCTCCACAGGCTGTTAAATACATTAAAACCGAAGAGCAGCATCTAGCTTAATATCGCTCTTTGCAGGATACACCTGTCTTTGTCCTCCTTTTTCCACCAGCTCTTCTAGCAGATCTTTTGCATCATGTTAAACCTCGTACTGGTATTTTTGTTTGTCAGTTCCCCCCAGGAGAATTTAAAGAGAGAGACAGAAAGGAGTTATGAATAGCTGCCGCTTGGAAACTTCAGGACATCTGTGACTTGATCTAAATTCTATCAAAGCATCTTTCTGTTGACTTCAGCAGGGACTACCTTATCCTATTTATATAGCATCTAACACAGTTGTAGACAGGTCTCAGAGGAAATATATAGGCACTCCTGTAATACAATAACAACAATAATAATAACCTCTCTGAATTAAATATATTTAACAGTACTAGCTACGTGGGTATGGGTTGTCCAACTGCTCTTTTTCTGTGGATACTGCTGGTTGCTGCATTTCTATTTCTAACCTGAATTCGAGGCAGAGAAGCTGAATACCAAAAGAACGTTTGCACAAATCTTTTTGATGCACCATGATTAAATGCCCCTCTATCACCATATTAAACTCCCTTCTGCTCCAATCTTTTTTCAGAGATAGTTGCAATGCGTACCCCTGCATTTATAATACTGTCCTCCAACTGGTGAACAGTGGAGAAGGCACGAGGATAAGGCTTACACCAAGATCCTCTTAGTTCTGTGAAGCCTGCAGGCTTCACACTCTGGGTCTTGTATGCACAAAAGTAAGTCTAAGATAACTCAGTTCTGTGAAGTGACTTTATTACAGTTTGTAGTGATTGACTGGAATTTCTGCAGACTGTGTTATTTCTGTTATCACAGATGAGAGAAGAGTTCAGTCATGCATCCTGTGTCATCTTCTTTATGTCTAGAGATTCTCCGGTTCTTCTCCAGCTTACTTTATTAAACTTTCTTTCTCGGCAGTTTATGTATCATTTCCTGCAGAGATGGATGCATTACCTCGGAAATAGTAGGATGCTGCCAGATATTGGATGTTTAGATCCTAGTTGTGTTACAGGGTCCTTTATCAGAAAGCATTTGCTTTTTCTCAGGGGGTCGGTAGAACAACCAAGTGGCTGGAAAAAATGTGTCCCTTTTTGGCAAGGGCAATGAAATAAGCTATGGCTGGATATTCATCTGAGGATATTATTGTCCTCCATGTTTTATGTAAACAAGTGAGGATTTATCATCGTAGAGTCACAAGGTGTGAACTATCCTAGCTGATCTGCAGGAAACATTTGTGCGGTTTCTAACCATTTATCACGCGAGTTTCCCTTCCTGTCAGTCTTTTATACCTTCTTTCTGAATGCCCTACACAATTCAGGATGAAAAATAACTGCTGTGGAAATGATCATGGTGTAACATATGCAACGAATCTTATTTATTTTTTTAAAAGTCCATCTATTCCCATAAGGTGGACTTTTAAAAGGCCTTATTACTCATTGCCTGGGACACGTGTCAGCACAACCAACGGGTGAGTATTCCTCTTGCATGTGACTGTCTCAGCTCCTCCTCGTTGCTTTAGTGCCCACTGATCAATAAATGCGAGTGTGTTCCTGAGCACACACCATGTTATTGCCTTAACAAGCCCATATGTTCTGCACCTATGGGAATGTGCCACCAGCTACAAGCAAGAGATAGGCCTGCTGTTTACTGGAGAAGCCAGAGGGGAAGAAAGACAAATGTAGCTCCGGACTTCCCCGCCCAGCATTTCTCTCATTCACCTGTGAAACTGTGACAAAATATAAGCCCTCCACTTTCACTCTTTTGAACACCTCAGCAGAATTGTGTGCATTTCAAGCAGTTCTGGTTTATCATCCAAGGAACTGCTATTCAGTTGGTACCAAAGTCCTTGTCACCATGGTGTGTAAGCTAGCTTGCAAAATCCATTCTGACCATGCAGATGAGATCCCTTGTTATATGCATGGAGCTGCCAGTTAGGAAAATGGGCCTATAATAATATAGTGAATGTGACTCAGAAAAAGCGATGGAATCTGGTTTCTCTGAGGTACATTGAAAGTATTGTGTTGACTGCATTGATTGCATAGGAGAAAGAGAGACAGTGTACCAAGCTAGAAGGCAACTCGATGGTTGAGATAAACGCCACCCTAATATGCACTTGAGGGCAATAATAGGGCAATGACTGATAGCCCAAAGTTAGTGACGAGTTAATAGATTGAAGGACTATAAAGAAATACAAGCAACTGAAGATATAAAGGCAGGCATTCACTCTAAGGTAGCACTTCTCTTTTCTTATAGAAATCCACTTCCAGAATGCAATTCAGCCCATCATGGATAAGGCAGGTGAAATGAATCACCCTGTGGATATTCCTTACTTTCTCTTTAAAATAGTGGGCGCCTTGACAATTAGCTTTGATTAGACAAACAGCTTTAAGATATTAGATCTTATGAAGAAAGATGATCAAAAAATACTGAATGGTATTTGAAGAATATTCAATATGAAGAAAAGGCAGTGACCTATTCAACTGGAACACATGTAAATTCAAGAAAAGTAACAATTACAACCAAAGGTAGTCCACTAAATACACCTTTTTGCTGTGGCTGCATGACTAAAGGATATTCTTTCAAGGTTACAGCTTAGAGATGCTTTTTTAGATCATTGACCCAGAAGAGCTTTGCAACGTCTCTAAAGTAGCTGCAAGAATCTATTACAGTAGATAACTCAGGGAAACTTTAGTTCACAAATCAATGCCCCAATAAAATCAAACAACTCCTTTCCTAGTTGTCATAGTTTATTGTATCAAGGTCCTACTTAATGTAGTTTTAGTTGGTGTGTCATTGATCCAATTGATTGGAATGACTTCTCTTGAGCTTTTAACATATGCTAGATCTTTGTGGAGGAGAGGCATTCAGCCTGAACTCTGGAATATATAGTAAAGAGTAATTCTAGTTAGTCAGGAAAGTGATTTATGTGGTGTGTTTTACGTCTGATTTCAATGACTGTGAAATCTTTTATGATATCACATGCATGGATTTGTAGTTGTAGCTTCACTGAAGGTAGAAGCACTATCAGTTGTTGGACCAATATAAATAAGGTCAGAAGAAAGTATTGAGTCTTATGTGCAAAAAAAGATTCTATTAACCGTGACTTTCCTTACGCAGGGATCCATACATCAGATACAGACCCTGATTGTTCTGGCCTGCTCTGATGGAGCAGAGCAGCTGCAAATGAAGCGTATCTGGTTCCCTAAAGCAGGGAGGGAACTTGCAGTGGTGTTGACTTTAACTTGCATTGTCATCTAACTTGTGTCAGAAACAAGATTGGAGCTAGGAGATGGAAAAGTGACCTACAGCTGTTTTGCCCTTGTATCTCTCAGGTTCATCTTAGATGTGGGTTGTGGCTGGAGTGGCAGGAGGATGTAGTAAGCCGTTTATAACAAACTTGTTCTTCACTGTATTATTTTAGACATTCTAACTGTGGATTAGTCAGTGAAAGCAAAATCCTTAGGGCCTTTGGGGTGCTCTGGATTTCATTGACTTACTGTTGTCGTATACACCTGCAGAACTTCAATGAAAGTTCAAGGAAAGATCTCAAAAATGGTTTTATTTCCATCTGTCCGCAGAGGAAAAAAAATGCTAGATGCATATAGGTACAAATAGTTTCTTGTGTTACTCCAAATGGGATCAGTTATTTGAACTATTATTTGAACTATTAAGAAGTTGTGTATGTGGAAGTGGGTATAGCCCAGCTTGGATTTAGATGTAAGCCGTAGAGACTCCAGGAAACTCTTATGATATGACTGATCTCACCTGATTTAAGCCATCTGCAAGTTAAACATCTAGTTTGTTAGTCATCTAGACTCCCTGCAGACCTTCTGAGATAGGTAGCTATAACTGGCGACAAGAACCTCTCTCTGGAGGTGTCTCTTTTCTCTGCACTGATGATAGGGAGTGATTAGGCATCTGGCTTTTAGCCTTCATTCAAAAGTGAATGATAGATTTTAGTAACTCAAACTAAAGAGATGCTCCCACAGCCTGTAGAAGCATACTGAATTTAAAAGAATTTGCTTCCCATTCTGGGGTGGAAGAGGGTGGGATGAGGCACAAGAAATGTCTTTAAGCACAAGGCTATAAAAAGTCTTCAGGCAAATTCCGGATAACTTTCAAGCATAGGCAAGCCAGAATATTTGGAAATCCTAAATTTTTTACAGCTTTGTTGTCTAGATAAGTAAAATTTTAAAAAGTTTACGTCTTTTAGATTTTGAGTTTAGTAGTTCAATTGGCCAAATTCCCTGCAGCGATTTGAGGGGCCAGGCCTAAGAATGCTTCAAAGATTGCTTAGACTGCCTTAACTTTTCATCTGTAAAACTTTAATTTATAACTTAGAAATTCTTTCTTCTCAATAGCAGCAGAAGGTTATAAAAGCAAAAGCTGTAGCAAAAGCTACATCCTCTAGGGATGGCCCGCTGCTGACAGGGATAAATTTATTTCAGGCAGCAAACAAACATGAAGTGAAATCAACTGCATGTGTTAATTACTTGGCTAGGTCCATCAATGTCCTGAGAACAGTGAGAGAAAGGATGGTGGGAAATAGATAACAGATTCTTCTTTCATATAATTAATAAGCTGTGGGGAAAAATGAGAAAAACATATGAAGAACATTTTCTTCATAGAAACTTTGTCATGAAATCTTCCCAACACTTACAAAAACAACGAGGGAGTGACACAGGACAGACAGAACCCATTCAGGCCCCCCTACCCCTCATAGTACACTGAGCAGAAGGGTAAGAGAATTACAGAATAGCTTGAACAACGGGCTTGTCCCTGAAATACATCAGCCATTACTGGCTGACAATCAGAAATTTGTACTCAGTAGACATCTTCATGCTCTAGAATGTTCCCTATTTTGATTCTCATGCCTTTGTGACACCAGGTTACCAGGAACAATAGGGCTCAAAAAGTATGGTTCTGAAATCCTGCAAGATATACGACTTCATGACATACTTTTCCTGGAGGGGAAAAAGAAGTAGAGAAAACCTTGGGAGGTTGATTTGGCTGTGTTTCTGAAGCCAACTCAGCTGCCAGACTTTTGTTGTTGCTCAACTGATATTTCAGCAAGGATTATATTTATTGTAAATATATGAAGTGGATGAAGACAATGACTCTTGGACTAGATCAGATCAGAAAAAGATTTCACACAAGATGGTTGTTAGCACTATTTTTTTGATTATGAAATTTTTTAAATTATTTTTTTCTTCATTAAAGAAATCCGAGGGACAATAGAGCGAGGAAGACAATAGACATAATGGACATGTACGTGGAAGAATGTTATGAGAAAGGAAAACCACACAGTCCTGGAAAGGCAATTGTTAAACTGGTTTTGGAGGGTCAGCAAAGAAAAACATCAAAGATTTAGACTAGTGAAGGCCGGAGTTTCTTTAGTCGTTTAGTCCTTGATGAACTTGACTTTCATGTTTATTCCATGGATTTATCTGATCTGTAAATTCATAGAAGATAGAATCTAAGCTTTCCAGGGCAGATACTGACTTTGCTTTATACAGGACCTACCAAATCAGCCATGTTTGGACCTTTTTAGAAATTACTGTAACAGTAATAGTAGTATTGACATAGCTTGTACTAACTTGCTTTCCCAAAATCATGGCATTTTTAGAAGTTCTAGACAATTTAAAACAAATTCTAGCAGATCTTTTAATTTATTTCAGATTTTGACCCTTTAGGGTTTATTCTGTTCATATTTTCCAGCTTTTTGTGATAATTTCAAGAGCACCAAAATGAGTTTATTTCACTTTATTTTATGAGTGGCAACTATGATTCTCACTTTGCTCACAAGACTCCGAGATCTATGGTTTAAAGCAAAATGCCAATATATCATCATGAAATGGCAAACACTTGTAATTATGTGTTGGGAAAGCAGGAGAAGATGAGGACTCCTCACCTTCAAATTACTATATATAAATGTACATTGAATAGAGGAAGTGTTGACTTCTTCTAAATACCAAGACGAGTTGAATGCTGTGATTTTGTGTCAGCCTTAAAGGCAAGATCCACTCACTACTGTATATAACATTTAATCAAGTACAAATGGATTCATGCTATTCCTTCTTCCTAGCTCTCTGTCTCTTTGCTTTATGCCTTGGGGATACTTCCCCTCCTCTGCAAGAATATTAAAGTAAATATATATTCTCAGATTTCAGAGAGCAGTAATTACAGAATAGAGAGATCAAATTTCCACAGCTTGTAATTTTCATTACTTCATCCCTTGCTCAGTGATGTGAACAGACAAGCTCCGAAAAACAGCTGAAGCCTAGTGTGGAGGGCTGATTTTACCATGAGAAGAGGAGGGGGGATTAAGTGGGGTCTAAAGGGCTTGCAAATGGATTCAAATGCACAGAAGAGGTGCGGAGAGGCAGAGGGAGGGATACAGCAGAGGGAGGTGATTTTTGACATAAACTCAGAGAATTAACTTCTCTGATCACCAGGCCCATCAGCACCCCAGTTAAACTGGTTGGAGGAGAAAAAATTGGTGGTGAAACAGTCACCTCCCTTTGCCTTTTTGAGGCGGTGTAGGGTGTCCTGTTCTCCTGTTCCCAAAAATGACAGTGTTATTCCTCAGAGAGAAAACTAATAGAACCGGGATCAGCAGATTTTTAGATACGTGCATTTGAAAACGAGCAGAAATTAAAATACAATCATTGCCCCTCTGTAAGCTGCTGAAATCCTACAGCCCTCACTCTTCCTTTTGAATTCAGCAGGGTTGGAGGTTTCCATACATTTCTGTGTGGTTGTCCTCAAGGGTCAGATGGGATTAGATAGCGAGGAGACATTTAAGCCCTTGGTTCCTTCATTCCCATCAACACTGTCTGTGAAGATAAATGATCCCACCAAATTTCTGCTTGCTTCGAGGTGTTCCCCACTTTCTCCCTGAAAGTCCTGCTCTGCCCAGAGTGGAAGGACAGTGCACATAGAAGAATTGCTGTAGGAGGATGAGTCTAATTTAGCCACTGCGAACATGGTCTTCCTGTGGCCTCAATCTTCCCCACTCATTTGGGAGTCCTAAAGGACAATGGGCTGCGCTGCATTTAAACCCCCAGAGACATTGTGGAGCAGGGCAGTAGTTTTGAGGGTTCTCATCAAAAAAAGGATGAACTGTAAATCAGCCTAGCTGAAAACTCTCCATATGAATTTGTATTGCATTTTGAAGTGCCTGTGAGTCCTCAGTCCTAGATCTCAAAGCCCCTCATCACCAGGCACTGACAAGCAAAGAAAAATGCAGAACAAAAAGACCATCTCAGGCTGCAGCTCAATGAGCCCTTTAACGCAGAGAAACCCAGTGTTTGGACAACTGAGTCCTTCAGAGGAGGCAGTCAAGGTTCTTTCCTGATGAAGGGTTTGAAAAATAAGGTACAATTTCCTGCCCTGGGGAGCATTCCTCCCGTGGTGGGCTACATGATACCCATCTGGAATTTAGAATGAGCACAGCTTGCCTCCAGCAAATTCCACTCCATGAAACACCAGTGGGCCCCACAGCACAACCGGTGGCCCCAAATGCCCTTGTCCCATCTTCCCTCTTACTCCTTTCCATGGAGGCTTCCTTCCCTTTGTGTTACATTGGCTTTGTTACTTGGTGGGTAGGTTGGTCTGGGTGAGGCACACTCTGTTTTCCTCCCTGATCTACACGCACACCCAGATTTGCAGGATGGGATCTGACAGTGTATCAGCCGGAGTTTGCAGTTACGGTTTGTCGCTGTCTCCAGGTTCAGTCTTGCTCTGAAAACTGTTCAGAGTTCACAGATGGGGAAAAAAACCTCCTTTGCTTTATTCATTAGTCATAGAAAATCCCTGACCTCAGTTACCCGCACTTTGCACTTCGTTTGAGATCTTGGCCCATCAAGAATGAATGTTTTCATGTGTATGTACAGTTACAGGTAAAGTCAACATCCATTGTGTCATGCAGGACTGTCAGGCCTCTTATGATAGACATGCAAGATCCGTTTGACTATTGCCTCATACTCACAGGTAAGGCAACACCTCACATTTTCCCAGCAAAGCAATATGTCATCTCCTATGCCATGCTCTGTTGGACAGCAAGTTGGGTCATGAAGCTAGAGACAGCTCAGGTACTGAGCTGTTGCTGGACGTTTGTGTTGTGGTTTAACCCCAGCCGGCAACTAGAAGTACCACACAGCCGCTCACTCGCTCTCCCGCACGCAGTGGGATGGTGGGGAGAATAGGAAAAAAGTAAAACTTGTGGGTTGAGATAAAGACAGTTTAATAGGACAGCAAAGGAAGAAATAATAATAATAATAATAATAATAATAATAATAATAATAATAATAATTGAATATACAAAACAAGTGATGCACAATGCAATTCCTCACCACCTGTTGACTGATGTCCAGCCCATCCCTGAGCAGCAATCACCCGCCCTGGCCAACTTCCCCCTGTTTATATACTGAGCATGACACCATATGGTATGGAATATCTCTTTGGCCAGTTTGGGTCAGCTGTTCCTGGCTGTACCCCCTCCCAGCTCCTTGTGCCCCTCCTTGCTGGCAGAGCCTGGGAAGCTGAAAAGTCCTTGACTTAGTGTAAGCACTACTCAGCAACAACTAAAACATCAGCATGTTATCAACATTATTCTCATCCTAAATCCAAAACACAGCACTATACCAGCTTCTAGGACTTAACTCTATCTCAGCTGAAACCAGGACAGTATCCACCCCTTATTCTGTACCATCTACATCATGCCCAGGTCCCACACTTTCCAATACATTCCAATTAATCACCACCACTTCTCCTGTCTTTTGATATATACGCACAGATATCATTCCCTTAGTCTATGGGCCATCCCTCTAAAATGTCCGTTGAGTTCATTTAGTCCATGACTTTGGGTTCCATCTGTCATAACAGTCTTTCAGGGCAGGAGACATGATGTGTGGTGTTGGATTGTTGCATGCTGAAGCCAGTTCTGGTTCCATCACGGCTGCACTCTGGTCAGTTTCATCAAAGTTCATTCTTCATTAATCTGGGTGATTCTTACTGTAATACCATTGGTATGGCATATAACAACTATAGTAGTGATGACACACAGTCAGTGGCAAGGTTATATAGCAATTAACATTATGCAATTTAATTCATTGGCTATTCTCACCCAAAACCAAATCCCCTCGAGGTACACATTGGAGTTCCCCATCCTTCCGCATCACCCACCAAGTGCACCCAGGTCCTTGAGCAAAAGCAATCCCATGGATGGGTTTGCCTTTGCCTGAGGCAGGAGTAACCCAGACTGTCTTCCTAACTTAAGTGCACTACAGGGACTTTATTCCCTTCTAGAGTATGTAAAAGTTTTGATTGGGCAGGGCCAGCTCAATTAATAGGTCCCCTAGAGTTAACTAACCAGGTGGCTTTTGCTAAATGTGTATCCCAGTGTTTGAAGGTCCCAGCACCCATTGCTCTCAGTGTAGTCTTTAACAGCCCACGGTATCATTTGATTTTCCCAGAGGCTGGTGCATGACAGGGGATGTGATACACCCCCTCAATGCCATGCTCTTTGGCGCAGGTGTCTATGAGGTTGTTTTCGGAATGAGTCCTGTTGTCTGGCTCAATTCTTTCCAGGGTGTCATGTTGCCATAAGACTTGCTTCTCCAGGCCCAGGATAGTGTTCCAGGTGGTGGCGTGGGGCACGGGATATGTTTCCAGCCATCCGGTGGTTGCTTCCACCATTGTGAGCACATGGCACTTGCCTTGGTGGGTCTGTGGGAGTGGGATATAGTCAATCTGCCAGGCCTCCCCATATTTATATTTCAGCCATCGTCCTCCATACCAGAGAGGCTTTGACTGCTTGGCTTTGTTTGCAGCACGTTTCACATTCCTGGATAACCTGTGCAATAGTGTCTATGGTCAAGTCCACCCCTCGGTCACGAGCCCATCTACACGTTACATCTCTTCCTTGATGGCCTGAGGTGTCATGGGGCCACCAAGCTATAAATAATTCACCCTTACGTTGCCAGTCCAGATCCACCTGCGCCACTTCAATCTTAGCAGCCCGATCCAACTGCTGGTTGTTTTGATGTTCCTCAGTGGCCCGACTCTTGGGTACATGAGCATCTACGTGACGTACTTTTACAACCAGATTCTCTAGCTGGGCAGCAATATCTTGCCACAATTTGGCAGCCCAGATGGGTTTGCCTCTGCGCTGCCAGTTGCTCTGCTACCATTGCTGCAACCACCCCCACAGGGCATTTACCACCATCCATGAGTCAGTATAGAGACAGAGCACTGGCCACTTTTCTTGTTCAGCAATATCTAAGGCCAGCTGGATGGCTTTCGCTTCCACAAACTAGCTCAATTCACATTTTCCTTTGGCAGTTTCTGCGATTTGTCATATAGGACTCCATACAGCAGTCTTCCACCTCCGATGCTTTCCCACAATGCAACAGGACCCATCAGTGAACGGGGCATATCGCTTCTTATTTTTTGGCAGTTCATTATACAGTGGGGCCTGTTCAGTACGCGTCACCTCCTCCTCTGTCAACATTCTGAAATCTTTGCCTTCTGGCCAGTCCATGATCACTTCCAAGATTCCTGGGCGACTGGGGTTTCCTATTCGAGCCTCCTGTGTGATCAGTGTGACCCACTTACTCCATGTGACATCGGTGGCATGATGTGTAGAGGGGACCCTCCCTTTGAACATCCAGCCCAGCACCCGCAGTTGAGGTGCCAGGAGGAGCTGTGCTTCAGTACCAGTCACTTCTGAAGCAGCTCAAACCCCTTCATATGCTGCCAATATCTCTTTTTCAGTTGGAGTAGAGCGGGCCTATCAGGGAGTCTGGGTTGGTGCGATATTGCCACCGGTGCACCGCTGTGGTGGCGATCGGCACCTGTTGTTCTTTGACCCTCAGCAACCCAACAGCAGAAGGGTCCTCTGAGAGACCAGGCAAGGTAGATAGGTGTTTAATTTCCTCCATCTCCAAGACAGCTATACCAAAAGCCCACCAGTACCCTTTCGGATCCTTGAACTACCCTCTCCTGAGGCAGTGTGTGCAAGGATGCACAGAGCCTCTGGGCCAGTCACAATGGGGTGCTTTTGCCACTCATTCCCGGTTAGACTCACTTCGGCCTCCAATACAGTGAGCTGTTGGGATCCCCCTGTCACTCCAGAAGCACAGATGGGTTCTGCCCCTCTATAGCTTGATGGCATTAGGGTACACTCTGCACCGCTGTCCACTAGAGCCTCATACTCCTGTGGGTCTGACGTGCCAGGCCATCAAATCCACACAGTCCAATAAACCTGGTTGTCCCTTTCCTCCATCTGGCTGGAGGCAGGGCCCCTCTAGTCCTGGTCATAGTACTCATTATTCTCTTCTTGTAAATATGAATCAGAAGTCCCTTCAAGAAGATCAGAAGTCAGATCAGCCCTTCTACTCTGTCTGAGGAACTGCCCACTGGAAACTGGAGTGGCATTTTTCCTGGAAGAACCCCTTTTGTGATTGTTTTTCCTTGCAACTCACGTATCCATGCTTCTAGGGTCGAGGCAGATTTTCCATCCCACTTCCTCATGTCCTTGCCATGGTCATGCAGGTGAAACCACAGGGTGGCCTGTGGTGTGTACCCACTATATCCTCTCTCTTGAGCAGAGGAACGCTTGCTCCTAATAGCTGAGATACTGGTCCATATGGGTGGGGAGAAGGTTATATCCTCTTTGAATTGCTGAAACTCCCAGGACAGTTTCTCCACAGCCAAGACGCAGGCCCGTAGGGAGGAAGAGAGATGTTCTTTGTATTGCTGAAGTTGACCAGCCAATTCCTCCAGTGTTTGTTCCTCTCCGTCTTTCCAGGTCATTACTGCCAGAGTTGGCATACAATGATGGTGCGCTCCGTACAAACTTCTGCCACATGGGTCACGTGCACTTGACTTCATTTGAATCCTTGGATAACTGCTCGTTGTTCAGGTCATCATAAATCACCTCCAGCATGGCTAATTCCCTCAGGTACTGGATACCTCTCTCCATGGTGGTCCACTTGCCTGGGTGACATATAACATCTTCCTTGAGGGGATACCTTTCCTTCATGCCTGACAGGAGTCACCTCCAGAGGCTGAGGACTTGCTCCCCTTTTCCAATCGCTTTGTCAATGCCCCCTTCCCTAGAAAGGGATCCCGGCTGCTTGGCTTCCAGGCTACTGGCCCCGTTATCCCAGCATCAGAGCAGCCAGGTGACAATGTGCTCGCCTGGATAGCAGCTGAAATCCTTTCACATATCTGGCAGCTCACTCAGGGATAGGGTTTAGGTGGTTACCATCTCGTTTATGAGTTCTTCCTCTCCCTGTGAGGAAGAGGAGGAACCGTCCTGCTGAGTTCTTCCTTGGGGGGAAGCGGGGAATTCTTCCTCTTCCTCCTCCTGTTATCGTGATCGTCCTGCTTCAGAGTAGTCTGCCTCCTCTCTGGTGGGTCAGTATTCTTCGTCCTCCTGCTCCCTCTTAGGAGAAGCTTCTTCATCCCTTACTAAATGAACTGACTTCCGCTTCCAAGATTTCTTCTTGTGTATAGTGGCTGGCACGGGTTGGCTCTCTGGTTCAGCTGCAGTGTCTGTCACCAGGGTTGGAGTAGCCACAGTGCCTGTCACTGGGGTTTGAGTAGCCGCAGTGCCTGTTGTTGTGTTCTCAGATCCAGAGACCTTCTCTTCCCTTTGAGGGTACTGAGTAGTGTTGAACAGGGATCAGTAGGCATGGGCCAGGCCCCAGCACGTTGCAGTAATTTGTGTCTCTCTGGAATTGCCAGGGTGACAGTATACCTTTTCCAAACATTTTACTAGTTGTTCAGGATTCTTCACTTGTTCAGGGGTGAAGTTCCAAGCCGCTGGAGGTGCTCACTGTCCATACTATCCCACACACGCTGCCACTCATAACTGTTCAGCCTCGGGGCAGATCTCTGGATGGTATTCTTAAATAGTTGTTTAACCCTAAACAAGACCTGAAATACATTCAGGAGACATAGCAATAGGAACATGCCAGTTTGAATATCCCAAAGTTATTCAAAATTTTTGAGAGCTGTTGTAACTAGCCTGGAGGAGAAGGGGTAGGTGAAGGAGAAAGGGAAGGTGAAGGAGCAGGGGAAAGTGTCCCCTCTTGTCTCCCCCATAGATCGGCTCTCTGAGGAGAAAAGGTAAAGAGTGTAATTATTGATAGTTTCTGAGAGATGGCTCCCAAAGTATGAAAATTACAGCAATGCTGTGTACAAATACCAGATTAGTCTCATGACTAGTGATTTTATCATAACATAAACCAGTGTTACATAGTACAGCAAAATGATAACCTTAATCCAGACCCCCAGAGGTGATAAACAGCACAACAGAGAATATATACAGTGAGTAAGGTGTTACATAACACAACCCCGAGAGTAAATAAATCAACATTGTGACCAGCAACTATTAAACTAATATCATGAATGCATATAACAGGCTCTGGTCAGAGCTATTGTTATCTCAACCTTTTGTGGCCCACGTTGGGTGCAAAAAAGGACTGTTGTGGTTTAATCCCAGTCAGCAAACAAACACCACATAGCTGCTTGCTCACCCCCCCACCCCACCTCCAGTGGGATGGGGGAGAGAATTGAAAAAAAAGCTTGTGGGTTGAGATAAAGACGGTTTAATAGGGCAGCAAAGGAAGAGATAATAATAATAATAACAATAATAATAACAACAACAATAATAAAAATATACAAGTGATGCACAATGCAATTGCTCACCACCCGCTGACCGATGCCCAGCCAGCCCTGAGCAGCAATCACCTCCTGGCCAACTTCTCCCCAAGTTTATATACTGAGCACGATGTCATAGGGTACGGAATATCCCTCTGGCCAGGCTGGGTCAGCTGTCCCAGCTCTGCCCCCTCCCAGCTTCTTGTGCACCTCCTCGCTGGCACAGCCTGGGAAGCTGAAAAGTCCTTGACTTAGTGTAAGCACTACTCAGCAACAACTAAACCATCAGTGTGTTATCAACACTATTGTCATCCTAGATCCAAACCACAGCACTATTCCAGCTCCTAGGAAGAAAATTAACTCTATCCCAGCCAAAAACAGGACAGTCTGCCACTTTGAAGGTCCTTGTACTTAAGAGCCCTGTGCAGAACACCATCCTGTACCTCACTGCGAGCTCCATCATAAGCCAATGTAGCACATACCCCCCTGACACCCTGTGCCTCAGGATATGGTTTGGTTCCTGCCCTGATACATCCTATTGCCTCTTCAGTCAAGTTGGCACTGTTTGCAGTGACCTGGTGACCCAGATTCAGGAAGAAACCTGTTTGAAAATAAAACAGATATTGACACACCTAAAGGTCAAACTGCAGACAGGGAAGCAGAAAGGGCTGGACTGAGTGGTGGAGGGTAGGATGGGGCAGGAATATCTGAGCCGGCATCACCAACACCAGTGCTGCGATGTATGTCATACCATGGTGTCAAGTAGTGTCAGGCTTGTCCTGCGTAGTGATCTCCATTCTGTATAAGAGGCATAAAGAGGGGTAGTGGTTATGGATGAATGTTCAAGGCTGTGATTTCCCAGGTATTTTATTTAAATGCAGCATCTTACCTTGGGCGTGACCTCCACAGCTGCTAAACTCTCACTGATTTGGGGGGATCAGCAGCTCTGAAAAGCAGAGATGAAGTTGGGTACCACAGGTGGCATCACTTAAAAATCTTTAAAAATTCTTAAAAATCTTTAAAAATCAAGTCTTTGTCCATCCTTGCCAAACAGAGGAGGAGGAAAAACAAAACAAAAAAGGGATATAAAGCAGGAAAGCGATGCTCCCCTTTCCCTTCTGCAAACAACTTTGCTGTAGAGGGGCTGGGCGGGGGGGTTAACTGGGCACGAAGGAGCTCAGCTCAGAGACAAGGACTGCAGAGGTGTGGGGCAGAGGGGCCCGAGAAGCTGGGGGGCACCGCACCCCACACCGCCCGCTCGGGATGCTGCGCGGGGCAGGCGGGCGGGATGTCCCCGCAGATCTGGTCCTCTCTGCCCGCGGAGCATCCTCCGTCCCCCGAGGGAGCGGCGGGCGGTGGCGGAGGGGGCCCGAGCGGGGCCCGGGGCTCGGGGGCGGCGGGACCGCCCGTCCCCGGGCCGGCGTCGCCGCTGCCGCTGGATGGCAGCATGTCCCCGCCGAGGGACCCGGGCCGACCCACAGCCGGGGAGGCGGGAAGGAGGGGGGGATGAATAAAAAAGGCAAAAGTTAGTGGTTTCCTTTGCCAAAGCCCTCCTTAAAAGCAGAATGAAAAGATAATTGCTCTAGATATTTTTTTTTTTAAGTATTCAGTGTTAAATGTCATGAAACAAAAGAGCCAACGCATGTAGCAGATTTTTGGACACTGCATCCCCAAGGCACCGGCCTGGGTCTCCTGTGGCTGCTTCCCCATCGCTCACAGCCCCTGACCTTGCCTTGAGTGGGGGGATCGTGACACTGTAGGGGATCACAGTAGGGGTACACAGTAGTACCCAGAGTAGGGGCCACAGGCCCCTCTGCTGTGGCAAGTAGGCATGAGAAAGGATGGGTTTTCTCCTAAACTGTGCTATGGAGCTGAGAGCCAGGGTTTCCTCTAAAGAAACGTGCCCTGCTTGTGGAAACCCAGCAGCCCCGAGTCTGCTTCTTACACTTGGAGCAAGAAAGAAGGAAGAGGACACACAGGCCTTTCTATAACCTTTCCTCTTCCCCTTGCTCTTAGGCAGCCTGGGGCTGTCCAGATCTCAGAGCAGCTTTGAGAAGAGATTAGCCAGAGCACTCTGGGCTGCAGCTGCAGCTTCCTCCTCCCTCAGCCTGCCTCCAGGCTTTCCCAGCCAAAGTGGGGCTAGGAGCAAAGCTGCCCAACATCACCTCTGTCCTGGGTCACTCCGCACCCTGAAAGGAGCACTGTGCTGGGTAGGACCTGCACTGGGACACGTTTGCTCCCCTTATTCCCTTCTCCTAGCTGCCACCGGCATTTTTTGCTCACCAGTGACCACAGCTCAACCTGTCATCCCAGACCACACAGCAAACCTGTTTTGCTGTAGGGAGATAGCAGCAGCCAGCAGGACTTGGATATATTTGTCCTGACCTTGCCCTTTAGAGAGGCATTGAGAGGGTCAACATATTCTTCCTTGCCCGTGCCCTTGCCACAGCAGTCTTCTTACAAGCTGTTTCTGTCCCATCAGCTAGGTCACCTTATGTTGCCAAAGCTGCAGAAAGAGGCTTTAGTGCAGTTTGAAAGCAAGTCCAAATTACTCTGTAATTACCATTTGTGCTTATAACAACATGAAGGAATGCACTCCTTTGCCCCTGGGCAGGAGTCCAGCCTGCCCCTTGCTTCCTCATCTGCTGCCACCCTCCAGTCTATCAGAAGTGGCTGCCAAAAGCAGGATCACACAGGAGTCATCCCGAATTGCCCCCTGAACTTTGAGGGCTGGGGGGATGTGTCTTACAGCAGCTGCTTAGATCCAAGGGCATTGAACGTAATTAACTGCAGTCTCAGAGGGCAGAAGGTAGAGGGATGGGAGCAATGGATCACCCTGTTCTCTGCTGTGTTGATACGTCTCCATGGTCAAATCATCTGATCTATATGGTTCCCGTTTTACTTCTTGCACAGACAGATGACTTGTTACAGTGCTGAATACAGAAATGACTGCATGAGTTTCTATGTCTTGCATCATTCAGGTCAGATCTGATGGCCAGGGCCACCCCTTTGGCCTTAAATCTGCACAGTGGTTTGGGATGTGAGACTCAGTCAAAGGAACTCTGAGGCCCTTGCACACCTTAGCTTCACCCATAAGGCTTGTGACTCATGATGGCAGAGCTGGAATTGACAAAATTGGCCAAATACTGACCTGAATGAAATGGGATTAGTAACAGCACACATGGAAAAACCGTCATCCAGGCATCATGTTAGCCATCATCTCCAGCAACCAAATACAGACCTCATCTTTGACGCACAAGGCAGTGCTATCTGTTGTCAAATCACAAGGAAAGGCTCACTGATGAGTGAGTGACGACTCAGAGTGGGAAAAAAATAAATCACTGCAGCACATGTACTCGAGGAGCGGGGCCCCGTTGTCGAGATGGAGCAGACCAGATAGTCAGTCCTCAAACTGGACTAACCAGGTCCCGAAGCAGGAGAGAGGCAGGGGAGAGAGGGGCTGTGCTGTAAATGCAGGAGGCAGAGACGGAGATGCCAGGAGGCAGCAGTATCTGGGGGAGGAGGATTTGGCTGTGTGAATCTCACACTTGGCACGTGAGTCTTGGCAGGTCTTGAAGAGGAGCTGAATACCGCCTATATATGACATATCTGAGGACAGTGCTTGGCTCTAGTGAAAATCTTCCGGGGTGTGGTTCAAACACTCTTCTCCCATAAAAATGCAAGAGCACTCAAAAATGCTTCATCTTGGTGCTCTGCAGTTTCTTTTGCCCCCAAAATGCCAGAAGTAGCCTCGAGGGATAGTGAAAACTGAAAGGAAAATGTTGCAGCTTTTTAAAAATACCAGCTGCAGTTTGGAGTGGCAGCTAAAATCTTACTACTGCACACAACCGGCGGGGTAAGGTGCCTGCGTGCTCGTTATATAAAGCGGCTATAAAATCATGGAAGAGTGAACAGATGAACAGAGGGAGCATGTTAGACTCCAGGACTGCAAGCTCCAACACGTTCCCAGCCCAGTGAGGCAGCTTGCTGAACAAGGGATATTCAGAGTTTCAGTCTTCTCAGCACCCTCCTTGCAGTTGTTTCAAATGAAAGACTTGTCACGATTTTTAAGCTGTGAGACGTTTTCTATTTGTGGAGGCTCCCTCTCCCTCTTTCCTGACCTGGCGTGGCCTTATAAAGTGACAAGCTCAGCATTAAGCAGACCCTTTCTATTCTGTGGCTCTGCCCCAATCATGCCGACTGAGTTGGTTGCATTAAAAATAGCTCTCCAAGAAAGGTGTAAGAGATAACATTTGACATTTGTGCCCCCAAATTTCTTCATCATCAAAATTTCTAAAATTTTGCCTAAGAGCCTGCTAAAGTCTCCCATCATTGGCATTGTGTTCTTCGGGGGTGAGTAACTGGAAATCAGAGCTGAGAGTTGCCTCAAGCCTGTACTATAACAGCGGGTAAGTTAACAAACAGTAAAAGAGGCTAGGAGGGAGGAAAATGGGTCTGGGTGTTTCTGTACAACTGCTAATGTCAACTATCAACTGCTGACTTGAACTATTATGCTGTACTGTTTCAATCCGAGCATATTAGAGAGTCTGCTTATATTGACATTGTCACCCAACTTTTTTAATCCTCCTGTCACACTCACCAATGCCAAAGCTCAGCATCCCACAGGAGCAAGTCTTACAAGAATGTGGTGGCCGTTACTTCATTCTGGGCACAGTTCAGATTTCTGAGTGAGACTCTTTACCACTTAAGTGAGAATCAACTAATTTCTGAAGCATTTAAATTTTGGTTATCACCCCTCACTGGTTATCTCTTGAGAGAAAAGTGCATTTCCATATGTACAAAGGCAGATTTTAGGTGACTTCCTAGGTCAAAATTGAGGCACGTATAGAGTTTTAGATGCTTCCAGGTGGATAACAGCTGAGCAGAGGGTATGAACTGTAATCTGCGAGTTGGATCCCTAGGTGGGATGCAGGCATGTGCATCCTTCGGTGGTTGTGAGGCAGGGCTATTTGCCATTCTTGCACGCAAAGGTTTGAGCATTGCAGAATGCAGCGACGAGGATGACAGCAAGAGCTGAGTAGTGATTCCTGTGCCCTCTTCAGTTATTTTCGTTTTCTGTGTATCTGTATTGTTTATGATAGTTTGCAAGAGGAAGATTTTCTGACGTTTCCACTGATGTCAGCTGAGCAAGGGGATAAATGGTAATTTAGAATGGAAACCAGGCAAAAATCCAGCCCTAGCTTTTTTTTGTCCTATTTGGAAAAGAAACAAAAAACAAATTACTGGCGTCAAAAATAACTACATCCTCTTGGAACCTCAGCACAGCGTACTGAGTTAAATTCCCCCAGGTATAATACATTAAAGTACGTACTGATTTGCTTATCAAAACAAAGAATGAGTATGCACACGCCAGGGGTGCGGTGCTGAGTGGTGAAGGTGTCTTGCTGTGGAGTGGAAACTCTGAGTTTGAGTCTTGCGGCAGACTCGTGCCAAAGGCCACTCTCTTCTTCTCTTCAGCTGTTCCTGGTCTTACAGGGTAGGAAAGTTCAAACAAGCCAGATGCTGCGCTAGTCACATAGTTCCCCTGACTCCTCTTGATGTACATTAACATTTGTAGCCTGCACTGTACATAGGCTTGAGACCTTTGTCATGGAGGCTGAGCTAACATGAATAAAATGACCTTGAATGGCCCAGAGCTGTAGTCTCCCTCCTTCCTGTAGTATGAAGTCCATCCTGCTTGTGCCGAGCACACATTGATCTCAAGTCCTTGCTCTTCCTTGACACAGACTCATTCTATAGTCACATACCGCCTCTTTTTTCATTTCCTCTGCTCCTGTGCCCGGCCCTGGTGAAACACAGAGCAAGCACAGAGCTGTGAACAGCCATTTGAGGAGAAATCACTGGAAGTTTAAAGCAGAGAAACTTGTGCTCCTGAATCTCTGTTGGATCTCTGCATGTGTGGCACTTGCAACATAGGCCATTCAATTCACTCTGAAGTGTGGGATGAGACTGCTCCAACTTACCCTTTTCCATGTAATGAAATTTTGCAGGATGAAAAGCTGGTCCTCCATGTAGCAATTCCTTGTGCACAGACCTGGGCCATTGCTACTTGCCATATACTAAAGACCTCTCTGATGTTTTGTTCTGATCACAGATAATCCAAGGAGTTGGTGTTATAACAGTCCCCACTTTCTATTTCACCACTGACCCAGTTTGATAATTACAACACTGCTGAGTTTCTCTTGGGTTTGGCAATGGATGTCATGTGCTTGAGTGATGAGTAGCCCCAGCTGTTGTGTTTCACTTTATTTAACGTGAACTCATGTGACTTCAATAACATCTAATCTACCGAGCGTTGAATGAATCATGCAGAACAGGACATTGATTCAACAGAACCCCTTGACAGGACAAGGGGTGATGGCTTTACACTGAAAGAGGGTAGATTTAGATTAGGTATAAGGAAGAAATTCTTCACTGTGAGGGTGGTGAGGCACTGGCACAGGTTGCCCAGAGAAGTTGTGGATGCCCCATCCCTGGCAGTGTTTCAAGGCCATATTGGATGGGGCTTTGAGCAACCTGGTCTAGGGGAAGGTGTCCCTGCGCATGGTAGGGGGGTTGGCACTAGATGATCTTTGAACGTCCCTTCCAACTCAAACTATTCTATGATTCTATGAACAATTTGTAAAAATCCTGGATATAGCTTCAGAGTACGCAAGCTGTTTTCCTGGAAGAAGTTGCGTAGAATTTCATTAGCTGCATTACTCTGGTAGGAAGCTCTTCTTGTATGATGTATTGTTTCTCTGGGATTTTTAATGTGTTGTGAAAGTCTGCTGATGCAATGCTCGTGCTTTAATTTGACATTATAAAAAAAAGAAAGTTATTTTTATCTTGAATGGTTTA
Source organism: Phoenicopterus ruber ruber (assembly GCA_009819775.1). Classification (NCBI taxonomy): domain Eukaryota; kingdom Metazoa; phylum Chordata; class Aves; order Phoenicopteriformes; family Phoenicopteridae; genus Phoenicopterus; species Phoenicopterus ruber. Next base: position 158,853,234 of record CM020216.1, read on the forward strand.
TTTGGAAAATATTATCGCCAACTTATTATTCTTGTATAGCATGTACAAATGATTTTATGTTGCTAAACACTTCTGTGAATATACACTGACATCAGAGCTTATATATTCAGCCTTTGCAGGATGAGTTACAGATGCCCTGAGAGGATCCTTTAGAGGAGAGAGGTGGCTCGTGGAAAAACATCTCATCGTCCACAACATGAGCTTGCCTTAATAGAGACCATAGAGAACTCGGAGTGAAGAAACTAACCAGGATAATTCAGAGCTTTTTATGGCTCAGGACAGGACATGATGTATTGGACAGTGGTCCATTTCCTACACTGTGCTGTAGATGTTCAGCAGTGACCAACCACAGTAAAAGTCATTTTGTTTGTTTGTTTTTCCTGATGATTCACGGTTCAGGGCTGTTCTTCCTTTTAATTGTTCTATAGCTCTGATTTTTTTCTTTTTTTTTTTTTTTTATTTTTTGTAAAACTCATCCCTTTCAGAGATACCCCTTCTTCTTTAAAAGATGGGAAGATGACTGAAGATCTTAAATGTCTGCTTGTCAAGCCTTTGTTTGATTCTAGTACTTCCTAATGGTCAGAGCCCAAGTAGCCAAGATGATTTCTTCACCTCCATCAAAGTTTAATCTATCAAAGTTGCAGAGAACCATAAGTTGCCTTTCAAATGGGAGCACTGACACAACTATCCTTTGCCGTATTCTCCCTCTTTGGGTCCTGCAACAAGTCCAAGCTGCCTGTTAGCAAAGCAGGATTTGAAGAACAAGTGTAAGGTGAAAATGTTTGTGTTGGGTCATGATGTGGGTCATCTTTTCTGGATTATTTCAGATATTTGAACTACAGAAACCCAGGCTGAAACAGTAGCCAGGTCTGTGTTGTTATTTTTGGGAAGCACTGTGCTGGAAATCATTTCTCCCACTGACCCAGCAGCATCCAAGACAGCTGTTTTAAAAGCCATCCTTCTGACTTTCACCAAGAAGCTCAATAGCAACCAGCCAGCAGTGCCAGACTGCACGTATTTCTACTAATATTGTCCCAGAGAAACCACTGAAAGATGGGTGTAGATTTCACAAGCCAGGTACTCTCATTTTTTTAAGAGGATTTTCATAGAATCATAGAATGGGTTGGGTTGGAAGGGACCTTCAAGATCATCTAGTTCCAACCCCCCTGCCATGGGCAGGGACACCTTCCACTAGACCAGGTTGCTCACAGCCCCATCCAACCTGGCCTTGAACACTGCCAGGGATGGGGCATCCACAACTTCTCTGGGCAACCTGTTCATGTGCCTCACCACCCTCCTAGTGAAGAATTTCTTCCTTATATCTAATCTAAATCTACTCTCTTTCAGTTTAAAGCCATTACCCCTTGTCCTATCACTGCATGCCCTTGTCAAAAGTCCCTCTGCAGCTTTCTTGTAGGCCCCCTTTAGGTACTGGAAGGCTGCTGAACAACTCTCTCAGCCTGTCTTCATAGGAGAGGCGCTCCAGCCCTCTGATCATCTTCGTGGCCCTCCTCTGGACCTGCTCCAGCAGGTCCATGTCCTTCTTGTGTTGGGGGCCCCAGAGCTGGATGCAGTACTCCAGGTGGGGTCTCACGAGAGCAGAGTAGAGGGACAGAATCACCTCCCTCAACCTGCTGGCCACGCTTCTTTGGATGCAGCCCAGGATACAGTTGGCTTTCTGGGCTGCGAGTGCGCATTGCTGGGTCATGTTGAGCTTCTCATCAACCAACACCTGCAAGTCCTTCTCCTCAGGGCTGCTCTCAATCCTTCTCTGCCCAGCCTCTATTTGTGCTTGGGATTGTCCTGACCCATGGGCAGGACCTTGCACTTGGCCTTGTTGAACTTCATGAGGTTCGCATGGGCCCACCTCTCAAGTCTGTCAAGGTCCCTCTGGACAGCATCCCTCCCCTCCAGTGTGTTGACTGCACCACACAGCTTGGTGTCATCAGAAAACTTGCTGAAGGTGCACTCCATCCCACTGTCCATGATGCTGACAAAGATGTTAAACCGTGCCGGTCCCAATACTGACCCCTGAGGACCACCACTCGTCTCCACTTGGACTGCAACTCTTTGAGTGCGACCATCCAGCCAATTCCTTATCCACCAAGCGGCCCATCCATCAAATTCATGTCTCTCCAATTTAGAGACAAGGATGTCATGCGGGACAGTGTCAAACATTGTCAAAAACAACAGCAGTGGATAATAGTCAGTGGACTGTACAAGGCTTGGTAGTCTCTCGGTGACATCTCTGATACGAGCCCCCAGCAAACAGCACACCTCTCTAGAGAGTGCGTCAGGTCGGCAAATGGGTGCTGCCGGACCTCTCAGAAGAGAGTCGCTTACTACTGTCACCCGTCACCTACAGAACTACAGAAACCCAGGCTGAAACAGTAGCCAGGTCTGTTGTTGTTTTCTTAGTTGAGCTGGTTGTTACACGGGAGCAGATCGGGCTGCCTTACTCAGCCCCAGCGTCTCTCCTGATGTGACGGGTCTTTCCTCTTCAGTCTGCAGAGCGGTGAACTGGTTCTGCAAGGGCACCTCCGGCTTCGGGGGAAGTCTCTTCCTCCTGCTGGTCCTTGCCTTTGCAAGCTTCCATTCCTCTGCGTTATTGGCCCCACTCCCTTGTGTGTGCCGGTGGGGGAGTTTTTGGCTGTTTGGCCATGGGCTGTGGGTCCCCTGCAGATTGTGCTTGGAACCAGCTGTCTAACTCCTTCTCCTGCTGCATGAGGTCCTCCACCTGGGCACACCTTTGGCAGGCAGGTCTGCCACCCATCCCTGCCCCAGGAGAAAGGTCTGGGCCCTTCCTGCAGCCTGGGGTCTGCACTGCAGCCTCTCCCTTCAGCAACTCCCTCTGTGTGGAGGCATCGGCCACCCCTGGGGTAGATAGTGTAGACCCCCTGGCTGGGGCTGCAGCCTTTGCTCTCAGACGAGCGCCCACCATTCTGCCTTGAGGGTCGGGTAGGATGAGTGCCCTTGGCCTGTGCAGATGGCCACAGAGCGGTGCCCGGTCGCTGGGTTATGTGTACTTCAAGTCTCCCGCTCGGGCAGCGCGATGCCCCCGCGAGCAGGTGCCCTCCCTGCGCGCCCTTCTGCGCCAACGGCCGCGCCAGGCCCTGGCTGCCGCCCCAGGCTCTGTTGCCCGCTCTGGTCGCTGGCGCTCCCCGGGCTGCTTTCCATAGGCACGGGGTGGCCGCGGTTGCTCTGGCAGCGCCCAGGCCTCGTCAGTGTCCCCCCCGAGAGCTGCCGGCTCCTGGCGGGTCTCTCCGCTGCCCGGGTGCTTCCCTGCCTCAGGAAAACCCCTGTGTGCCCAGATCTGCCGCTCCGCTGTGGGTCGGGCCAGCTCCGGAGCAGCTCCCCTTGGCAACTGGTAGTCCTGTAATCAACATTGAGGCTATAGGATAGTTTCTCCTTTGGCTACACAACACTGCGTACATGCTTCAACATTTGGCTGGGCAGATTTTGCCATTTAAAAAAAAAAAATCATTTTTAGAAGTGGTAGGGACTACCTAAGTGACAAGGAGTATTTTCTCAATAACAATACTTTGTAAATAGCCGAGACACCTAGGCAGAATAATCAGGGACAAAGCTTGTCTGCAAGGTACCAGACTGGAAAGTTGGCACGTTAGTGCCAACAGTTTCAAGCAGTTCTCAGCTTTCAAGCAGTTTCTGTCACAAATATTTAATTTAGTTTTTTCTTCGATTACATTCTTCATGGGTAGACAGGGAAAAATTGTCAGACTTGCAACATATTTTGACATGCTAATTCCCATGGGATAAAAATCTTGCAGGGGGCCTCTCTGGAGCAAGTGTCTTCAGTAACTAACTCAACTGATGGGCTTTTAAAGAATTAATGATTTCATGAACCTATTTTTCTGAGGGTGGCTTTTGATATTTTGTTGGGATGTCTAATGTTTTTTTTTTTCTTCCAAATATGCTAGGTTTAAACCCACAGAAATGTAAAATTTTTAAATAATATTTCAGAATACTTTGCAGATATTATGTCCTTGCCTTTTAGAGATATTGTCCCCTTGTTGATGAGGAGATGAAAGGCACAAAGAAAGTAAGTGGCTACTCAGGAATGGGAAGTCACTAACATAGTACGATACAGAACACCAGCCATGCTTTAGGTTGAGCACCTCTTTCTATACAGACTCGTCTAAAAAAGGTAGAGGCTCTCGTGAATTTTGAATATCCAACACCTCTTCCAAAAGACCTCTCCAAGCCCTTCTCTTCAAGGAAAGATTTGGGACACTCATGATTTATGTTTTCCAAGTGCACATCTGTAATGTATGCTGCTTATCCAGGTTTCGATCTGTCACACAGTCAGGTGATAACTGTGTGACACTGAAAGCAGCCTGTTCTGTTCTGGTTTTGGTCCCATCGACCACATGGACAGACTGACAATTCACAGAAACACCTGGAGGAGCAACGACTTTACATCTTGCCTCCAGCTATTCTTTTGCTGTGGAGCACAGAAAGCTCCTCCTATACTCTGGTTTCTCAAAAGTAACCTGTCCATCTCTCGCCTTTGCCAATATCTATCTGCTATGCAGTATAGACAGACTGAACTGCTGTCGCTTCTATTCAGGTGGTCCCCAACCATCCCCACTTCACTGTACAGAAACAAAATCACCCCTGCTCCAAAAAATGTCATTCTGGGTGGTAAGAGGCCTTGGGGAGCAATAGAAATTATGATAGTCAGAAATGGAAGGACTTTGAAAATACATATCCATCCATCAGCTAAACTCATATCACCTTTTTTTTGGCAAGTCTCATGTCCTCTTTAATCCATCTTTAAACCTAGATGACCAAGGAGATGCATAGTTTTCTTGTTTCATTCTCTCTAAACTCTTGGATTTAATAGAATGAAATATGAATGAAATGCAAGAACTCAGATCCTGCAGATTTCATCTATGCTTCTCCCTGGTGTTCTGAGGATATCTTCCATGTGTTATAATTCTGCACAATGCCAGGTTTGCTTCCATTTTCTACTCAAAGTAACACAGCTCACTTTCAAAGCACTCAGTGACAAGGACAGTTCACGAGGACAGTCGTGTTCCATAATGACAATTCAGCTGCGTAAGCCTAATTCAGTGTGCACAGAACTGGAAACTTTTTGTCTGAAGGAGCTGGGGGTAGAACTACATCCTACAATGTGTTAAACAAATGCAGAATCTGGACCTTCTTATGATTACTCCTTTGAAGAATTCTGTTCATCTCAAATTTTGGACATATACAGGAAAAAGGAAGGCATGATTTAACATTTTCTCATAACTGAATTCTATGCTGAAGAGAGAAGCATGGAGAGAAAAGAGAAAAAAAATCTCATTTAGTACACCAGAGGCCTCATTATGCATGTTTCAGTGAATAAAACAATGACCACTGCAGAAATCAATGAGGTAATGACCACTGCAGAAACAGGAGACTAGCCTTAGATCCGAGCTTTTGTGTGGTTTGAGCCAACTCATTTTGTTTCACAAGTGAGACACACTAGAAGTGTATACGGCCAGCTCCCGCTGCTCAGCTGATGAATGATAATCTTTAATCAATAAACCAATAAATCAATTTTCATGCCGCTTTTTTTTTTCGTTTCCCAATCTGTTGACATAGCCAGAGCCCAGTCAGGAAAGGCCAGACATGGAAAAAAGAGAAATTGAATTAACTTCTCAGCTGAGGGTTTTTTCTTGGGCAAGGTTGAAGTGCATAAGTAAGGTAGATAATCTCACAGTTTCCATGCTCCCTGAACAATACTGCACTTAAATCTGTAATGCAAATAACTTTTCTTAGCAATGCGTTCCAGTTGTACATCATGCAACAGATCAGACTTTGGATCTAGCCTGACAGCTGGCTGTCTGGTTACACAAGTAAGCAAATTGTCCTTTTTTGCCTTGGTCTATACACATATTTCCACTGATGTGAAGGAGCAAGTTACGGTCAAATAAGGGAGAAAAAGAACCTCTTCCAATATGGTCTAGTTCAGTGAGAAGACACGGGCTTGTTGCAGTCGTTCCTGTGTGAAGTTTTATGGTGTATGTGATCCAAGAGGTCACAGGCTGTAATGGCCTTAAAAGTCTGTGAATCCCTTCTCTACTCAGTCACTCAGTCCTTACAGGAATGTCTTCATCTCTTACTGTATGTAACAGTCAAAAAATGGATGGAATTGAATTCTTCTATCTCAAGATGTAAATTTATATATATATATCATGTATGATTTATGCACAAAAATCATACTCCAGATAAAATAAAGCAAAGTGTAGACATTGATAATTTTTTTCAAGCAATTGCTTATAAATTTAGTAAGCTGTCTGCCTTTTTATACTTTTCAGTCTGTTCTCATTACAGACATGGCATAAGGCTTTGTAGTAAATTTGGAATTTGCTGAGTGGGAAAATGAAGATTTATACAAAGCTAAATTGAACAAATGGTGAATAATTGATTTAACTGACCTGACAGCTCACACTGTGCTTGTAAATAATACATAACTTTATACTGTACTGATAATTTAGTATTCTGTGCTTCTAGATTCCTTTCGGTAAGTTACTGCAAGGAGCAAATGATCTTTGACCACCCCAAAAAGGCAAAAATATGCTTACCAAGCATATTCTGGTACCCCAGTTGTAGGTTGCAATAGTCTGACACCATGCTGATAAAGCATCTTCTTAAAGACTCTCTGCCCTTTCGTCTTTTGCTTCTAAAATATTGTTGGAGAAATAACATCAATATAACTATTTCATACTATTCTGCTAGCCACCAGCTCCCGGAGACAGGTAGTCTCCGTGTAAATTTACCTAGCACCACTGCGGTGAACAGGATCACAGCGACTTGTGACAGCAAATGCTCGTGCCTATTCTGCATTTCCTTTTCTTTCAACGTATAAGTTTGAACTCTTAATCAAATGCATAAGCACAAGCTATTGTTAAACTGGTTCTTGAAGTGCACATACAGCCCTAAGCTGATATATATGTCTGATAGCTTCATTGCCTTGTAACTACTGTAATAACCTATGTAATAAGGGCGTGAAAGACAATCACTAGGATCTGGCAGCCTTCCATACCCACCTTGCAGGAGTGCAACTGGTTACAGAAAAGCACAGAGCAGTGGAGTTTCGCCTGCTCTTTATTAGGATCTGTTCTCTCACCATAGAAATATATCCACTCGGAAAAGGCAAATAGCATCTCTTTAAGACAGCAGGGAACATAAGGACTTAAGATACAGTGATACTGCATCATGTATGATAATATAAACCACTGTTAGAGTGACCAGCTGAAAGGCCTGAGATCTGCATGCTGTCCATGGATCCAAAAGAAAAGTTCTCCTTAAAGCCAGTGGGAAGCACATACTTTTCCAAGGATGGACTACAGATCTCACTCTTGGAGGGAGGGCTCGTACTTGTCACCACTTTGCTGAACCCTTTCTAACAGCCTTATCTGTGGAAAGTCACTGTTAATACATTGTGGCTGTGAGCTGAAGCACGCACATAGCTAAGAAATGTGGAATTGCAATTCCCAGTGCAATTTTAACCCAAACTGCTGCACTTCTTTCATTTTAATACTGTATCATTTTTACGTCTTAAGGTTTCTGTGCAATGTGGCTGAGTTATGATAGCTGCAGAAAATTTCTGGGCTTGATTCCAGCTTTCTCTGAAAGCAGAAGACACCATTCTCCTCTCTGTCAGATGATGTTTATGTAAGGATCTACCTACTGTCCCTAATGCTCATTCTGACCTCTGACTTCTCAAATGTATCCAATCCCAGCATGTGCAAGTCCCAAAGTAGACTGCACATCTGGCATGTGCCTAGGTAAGGAGTCTGGCATTGGGTGCAACAGAGGAGCACGGCTTTGAGGACTGGGTCCCATGAAGAGGGAAATGTTGCCTGGCTGCAGCCCAGTGCTACAGCAGCTCTCCTACTTGTCCCCAGGCAAATCAGTATCTGACAGACAAGCCACGGAGCAGAAGAGGGGCTGCAGTGTGGTGTCATATAATCGTGTGAACTCTAGTTTGAAGAGCAGGTGGAGGGAGTTCATTGCACAAGTCTCACCTTCAGTGCTCAAGACTCAGCCCTTGGTCCCTCTTTTTTTTGTTTGGTTTTTTTTTTTTGTTCCTGGATGTCAGGTTTTTTCTTCCCCATTCCAGCCTTGATGAGATTTTCCTTCAAACGCCCTGAGAGATGGAGAAGAAAATTAGGGCTTACAGAGCTAGCCAATATCTAGACTCAGTGACACAAATGCGATGCTGGTAGAAGATGGAGCAACCAAAATTAGACTGATTATGTTTATGATGAGTCAGATCATTGCAAGAGCTTTGATTAAATGGAGCTAAAGCCCAACAGACTGGACCTACAAAGCAACGAATGAGGAAGAGAAGAAAGAGAGACATTCGCAGAAGGGAGAACTGTGGAGGTCTATGCTCCCCGTGTGCACCCCACAGACACTCAGCAGAGCTCTGCAAACCCTCTGCTGAGCCAGACCTTCCCCTCTGGCAACAGATTCTCAAGGGAAAGTCCATCAGAAACTAGTATCTCTTTTACCTTTCCTTTTATCATGGGCTGGGTCAAGTAGATTGGGCAACAGACATGACAGGGCCAGCTGACTTTGCAATGATGAATTTTTCGTGCTGATTTCTCAGCAAAGATTAGCCAAATATTCTGGGTTTGTTGCAATAACCTTTTATTTTATGTACATACCTGACGTTCTCCAGTACACCCCCTCGTGTAAAGATTCCTGCTCTTCTCACAGTAAAATAACATTGTCTTGTTATCCCATATCCTTGCTTCTGTCTGATTTCATGCCTGATATTTAGGCTCTCTGCTGCAAAGGCGGTTCTTAACATGGTAGATCCTTTCCTCCCCAGTAGCATGAACAGCAGTAGCTGCCGGTAGACTCCATTGTGAGTTGCATGGGTCTAATTCAGAGTTAGATCCGTGGGAGTAAATGTCCAGGCTTGTTTCTCTAGGGTTAGGTTTTGCTTTTATCTTGTAGGTGTTTATGTTTCCTGATTCCCTGTTTGCAGGCGGGAGAGAATGAACAAAGTCCAGATCCTCTGGACTCTGACCCCAGAGGAATGACTGCTTCCCCTTTATACAGAGAGTTTGCAGTAGCCCAATATTCCCTTCCTTCCCCAACACGAAGGATGGTGTGTGCTGTTCTAGAAAAACAGATGTTTTATCTAAAAGCTTTTGAACCTTACAAATGAATCCCAAATGCATCATCTACCTTGACTAACAAAAGGAGCTAAAACATAAAGAGAGTCCTGAAGAGGGGAATGCACCACTTTGGTGCCGTTGAGAGAATGACAGGGAAAAGGATCTGATGCTATTTTAAGATCACAGAGGAAAGGAGAGAACCTGCAGTGGTTTTCTGGTCAGCTTGGAACAAGCATTTTAAAAAATGCCAAAAGACTTTTTTTAGTCCTCTTAAATCCTTCCAGCAAAAGACCAATGCATCCACTACCTTTTTTTTCTGCGTACAGAGAAACTGAGGCAAAACACCGGCAGCAATCAACAGCCTTGGCAGTGGCACCACGTGCAATGGTGGTAGCAGTGCTCACACCGAAAGTTTATTTCCAGATTCAAAAACTATATTCCCTCCCCTTGTTGTAGATGAGGAGATGCTTGACCTGCAGACCCAGCCAAAATCCCCCTTCGGGTGCTTCTGTCCTTCATATTTCCCAGAGACCTTTGTCTCTTATTTCAGTCTGGTTGTATTGAAATAATTTACCTGCTCCAGGCTGGGACACAATCATGCCTCCATTTTCCACCATGCAGGATGTTTGGGGCAAGCTGATGATCTGGATGAGTCTGCCTCCTCCAGGACAAGTATACAGCTCCTCAAATCCAGGTGCTTTTGCCCACCCTTCATCATTGAATCACATCACTCCCTTGGGGGCTACCAGTGGTCTTCTTTCTCAAAGCTCTGAGAGATGTTTCATCCAGTGTCTTCCTCTGGTGCCAGCTGCCTTCAACCTATTCACTGATTCACGGGCAGGGACATGTTCCTCTCCCTCCCTGGTTGGATGGGAAGCCTCCTTGTCCCATTCTTGCTCTGCGGTCACCTCTGCTTTGAGAGTGGTCTTTGGTTTGGGAAGGGCAGCCGCGAAGTACTCTCCTACTCATGGTGGAAGCCCCCATGAATAATTTGGGGACCATTCTGTTCCACTTCACCTAAAATGCTTTCTTCACAAGGTTTCCCTGGGTTTCCAGACATTTCTACTTAATTACAGGTCTCTTCATGGATGGGATTTTATTCTGTCTTGACAGGATGAGATTACTTCTCAGAACTCCATTTTTCACTTGTAAAGAGATGGTTTATTAATTAGTATAATTTAATATTTATACAGCATTCTAGAGGTGTCTGGTGATTTGGCAACATAAAAAAGGCAGTCCCTGATCTTAAGTGTTTACAGTATGTTTTTAGATGACACTGTAACAGACAAAAAAAAGCCGAGGCTAAGGCATAATCTGAAGTATGAAAATATAAGAACATGGGGATGTTGGATGTTCAAGGCATATGTCTTCTTGGTTTTATTCTTCTTTGTAATATAGATTTGTGGTTTATAAAAAGGTATTTTAATATACATACGTCGCTTAGGAGAATAACTGGACATAAGAAATATGTCACCAAAGCAAAATAAAATAAAGCTAGTATCAGAATTTCAGAGGTTTTAACACAATCAAGAAAGTCATTCCTTTAGAGAGAAAAATCCAGATGACCTAAAGAGTAGATATGTTTCCACAGATCATTAAATCCTTTTAAAAATGGTAAACTTTTCCAAAAAAATACTTTTGACTTTTCTGAAGCAGTGTTACATTTCATAGCTTTACTGGAAAAGCCTGAAGTGCAATACTGTTTTTTTTTCTCTGTAAATAGGAGTGGTGATTCCAGGGTTTACATGTTATTTCAACCTTCAGGCTGTAAGGAAAACATAAAGTTTATGGGACATGTTTATGTTACATGTAAGCGAGTGAATGAAAAAGACTAAGTCAAGTGGGAGTCTGAGTTAATCGGGGGTAAGTAATCAAGCAAAACAAGACAAGTAAAACTAATGGCAGCTGTAGAAGAGTTAGCAAAAGAGGTAGTTTTGTTGCAAACAAGCGGCAAGGATGGGACAAATTTAGATGAGCTACAGAATTCCTGGGGTTCGTCTGGAAATCACATCAGAAGGTATTTAGAGTGCACAGCCAGAATGCAGCAGTGAAGAGTTCTGCATATTTTAAAATTTAAAATAAATAAGGTATTCAAAGACTTCGGGCTAGCATTGAAAATGTAATACAAATTGTGTAGAAAGTATTTCCTGAAGGAGAAATCAGGGGTCATTAAAAGGTTACTTTGAACTAATGCTGCTTGATTGGTTGTTAGTGTTCAGCTTCCTCTGAAGTGACAACGCGTTAGGGTGACCGTTGCCCTTTTCCAGCAATTATTGGTGCTCTGGCAATTGCACTCAGTTTTAATCAATTAGAGTCCTGAATGGTGCTTTTCTTGGTTTCAAACAAAAGAGCCAACTGTTGGATCAGAGATGTCCACTTCTTTTTGGCAGCTTCCTGTTTTCTTTCAGAAAATTTTTGAAGACCCTGTCAGGTTCAGGAATGATCATGATGAATCCCTTCTCCGTTAGTATGGGACTCATTATGTGATCTGCATTCCAGCAGAAATCCATATAGTCAACAGAAAGCAAGAAGACAAGAGCTGCCATCCTGGAGCAGAGCAAAGGTCCATCTAGCATCTGCTTCCAAATCTCCACCAAGGTGTGGGGATGGCTGTCTTAGATAAAGGTTTAAGAATCTCATAGCTGGGAGGTAAGGGATAACAGTTCTCCTTTTCTTCCCTCTCCTACTCCAGTAGGTCTGTTCTATATCCTTAATATTTAGATTTTGGCTTAAACTTTGAAGAATGAGGCTGAACAACCAGGAGGTATCTGCTAGCAATATTTATAGCTCTGAGTATTCTTGTTATCTGTATGAATATAAATCTCATCATAACCCCACTTATTCATCTCTGGCAGGAGTTCCCAGGTTCAGGTGCATGTATCATTAATGATGCATAAGCTATCCCAAAGACAGAACGAATGCTGGCTCAACAGCTGAACGTCCCCATGGAAAACATCCCTGAGTAGCCTTGGATGGACATGGTAATGCTGCTCCATTACCCGGGTCAAGTGGGGAGCCAGGAGACTCCTTATCAGAGGCAAACACCCTGCAACACTGGTTTCAGAATACAGTTTTCACCAACAGGATCAGCTTGAAATATTCTAATTTTCCTACCAGGTGTCCCTGCCCCATATTTTAGCATGACATCTTCTCAGCTGTGATAGCGCAGCAGCTTGTGTAGTCGTGTTGCAAAGTGGCTCTTGGAACTGCTGCAGCTTGCAGAGGACCAGGCTTGGAAAAGCTGGATTACTTCCCCGTTCCAGTTCACCGCACAGCCAAGCAAACAGTTGTGCTTGGACAACTAGCTGGGAGTAGATGGCTAACTTCACTGCTTCATGATATGAATCTCCTATTGTGTCCCTCCACTCACCCATCCATATCCATCTATTGTTGTATTTAGAGTGGGAGAGGACCCTTTCTCTTTGTGTCCGTAGCAATTTGAGGACAATGGAGTCTGGTCCATTCTTGAAACTCCTCCAAGTCTTGCATTAATAGCAGTAGCTGAAAGACTTACCCCAAGGCTTATTGGAAGGCTATGTGTTATAAACCCATATCCTCCCAGAAAAGTTTGGGTTTTTTCTTACATTTATTAATCTAAATACTGTTTTCTGTGTAAATCTCTAAGTTAAAATATATGTATATATTTTCATATGAAAAAACACCAGTTTTATAGAGAGCTAAATATACAGTATATATACAATCATAGATTAGACACACAGGAAGTAGGACCTAAAAAAATGACAACTCAAGGTAAAAGCATCAGAATAGTAGATCTGGCTGAACATTCTCCGCCAACATTTTTATTTGATTTCCAATTTGAAGGGGGTGTTTTCTTGTTGTTAAAACAAAGATTAGTTTTGGGATTGAGGAACATTTCAAAAATCTTTGAAAGACTAATTTAAATTCAACAACAAGGAAAGCTTTTTCATCATATGTTTCCTTACATTCAAAGACTTCTGGTGGACCATCGAGATGAACTGAGTTTTTAAAACTTAGGTGAAAAAAAGGAAAGTTTTGAAAATCCAGAAGAGAAATATTTACCAATAAAATGGAGTCTGCTTCTGAAATTTCTTCTGGAATATACTAATATACAAGATAAAAGGAGCAGAGAGCAGCCAAGAAGTTGGGTTTGGTTTTTACCAGTTCGAAGATATATTCAAATGAGAAGTGTGTGGGATGACAGCTGTAACTAAGCAGTTTGCTGCAGCTCCGTGGGGGCACAGTTTCGCTACCACCCTGCTTTACCCCCAGCCAGTTGCTAAATTCAGGGTCTCTTCCCTCTATTTCTTAGGTTGGCACAAGTGTGTTTGTGGAGGTGCAGAGTCCGATGAAGTGCCCTGAGTGTAAACTATTTCGGCAAAGAAATGTGTGGTAGGAATTGGGAGGAAGAGATGAGGGATGCTATGACACACGGGTTTCAAAGAGGACCCTTCCCTCAAGGACCAGCCTGTGTTTTGGCTGGCTTGAGGTGACTGTGGGACTGCGACGACTGGCCCAAGTGAGAGTTTTCTTTCTGCCCCACTATTGCTTAAACTCCTCTGCTGAGAAGTGGCTGCTCATTAAACCACAGTGACTGAAACACTGCGACTCTCTCGATAGCTGAATTCAAGACCAAAAGCATAATTTCTGGGATTCTTGCAGGAGAAGCCACGTGTCCAAATTTTATGGTGCTGTGGAGTCTATATAAACTTATGAGCTTGGACTTAAGATTTAGTAAAAATACAGTTGCTGTAGCTCACATTTAATGGATGAGTGGCTCACAAGGCAGCATATATTAAGGATAAAAATCAGAGAATACGGAATTTACTTTAACTACTCTCCAGAAATCAAAAAAGCCTGTTCTTCTTCCTGTCCTCCAGCATACCGTTCCCACCAGACTCTCCTTTGCCACTGGAGGACCAAACTCCTGGGATGCAGCCTCCTTATTTTTTTTTTTTCCCTGAAGAATTTGTTGAAATTGATTTAGCAGTGTAAAATTCAGTGGCACCCAACTCACAGGTTCATAGCATTTCTGCATTTAGAAAGCTGTTGGTTTGAAAAAAATTAAAAATTGAACCTCAGCGGTTTAAAAATAACCTTTGAGAGAGACAGTCTCCAGTCTTTAGGTGTAAAAGATTTGGTAGGTAGCTGCCAGAACATTCAACTTCATACACTGAATAGTTAAGATGCAGTGAGCTGTGTTTCAGGGAAAGGAAGCCTTTAATTAACAAATGAGTCTTTAGAGAGCTTTTTGTCGACACCTGGCACCAGCAGGAACACACCTGAGACTGACCTGGACACTGTGTTTCTTCAAGGTGAACTGTGAAGTGGTGAAGACATCTTGTTTATTGCTTTACAGCACACAAAGAAGTCTTGGTACCTGCAATGTTATAACTTGTTCTTCAAAAAAAGTCTTCTAGGGAAAGCAGACAAATGAATGTCTAATTGAAAAATAAAAAACAAAACAACCTTCAAAATCCCAGATTAATTTTTGCAGGAGGAGAGGGGGCTGGAATTTAAGGTAGAGATGATCAAGATGCATCAGTATTGCTGTGTATTTGTATTGAACACCAAGACAGTTCTTATGTTATCAGTACAATATGGGAATCTCCTCCCAGAAGAGCATATAGTTGAAATTAAGAGTGACATGTCTGCAATACTACTTAGTGCTGCATCTTCGGAGCAGATCCAGACAGCATGACAGGTTGCATCAAGGACTCAATGTCTGCATTTCGGGGCGTTTCATTAGACTACCTAGAGTCTACGGACTGCACCACAGTACTTAAGCTGTGGGTAAATTTTCCTTAGCCTTTGGTTCAAGGAGAGTTTCATATCCCACACTTAAGGCTAGAAGGCACACTCAAACACAGAAAAGTCACACAATTAAGCATTTCCTGCCTGTGTTGGTGTTGCAATCAAGATATCTGTGTCTAAAGAGTCCCTAAATAAAATAAATTTTTAAAAAAGGTTATTTTGATAAATAATGTACCCTTCAGTAGGATACAAGAGGGAAACCTTTTAAGGATTGACTAAGAAGTTTCTCTCTGCTGCATAATAGGAATTATCTCTAGGGGACAGGGAAATCCTCTAATCTTCATACAATATCTCAGCAGGCTTACCTTTTCTCCAGAGATGCTCTGTTTCTATCAAACAAAAAATCATTAGGTCAGATCCCGAAGCAATCACCTCAAATCAGCAGTGATCCAAGATTCAGTCCGCTGCACTTGTGCATGAGGTGGTTTTACCTTACAGATCATGATGCTACGTAAATGCTTTTAATAATAAAAAAATAAGTATTTTTATTTATTATTATTATTTTACTTATTTAAGGCCCAATTCTCTTTTCAGCTTCAATGGCATAAATTTAAAATGCAATTACTCTACATTTACAGACATCTTCCCAGGTCCTGAATTTGTCTTGCTGTATTTGTATGAAGAATGTTTGTCATGTGCTTCTTCAAATCTCTTTTTCCTCCCTAGATAACGTACACAGAAACAGTGTAAGAATTTCAGTGGAGCTTTTCTAATTTATAGTAACATGCTGAGTGGAAGCCCCTCTGCCTGCGAGCACGGGCATTACAGAAGTGGTAAACCCTGCATGCCTGGGAAATGCAGAAGGGGGATGCACAGCGTGAATTGTGAGACCCGCCCTCGCACACGCGAGGGCTCAGATCGACAGTTTAACATTTAATCATGAGTTTTAATAAACTTTTTTTTTTTTCCCTGTGGCAATCTAGAATATTGCGGGGTGAATGAGGAACTATGAGGACAACATCAAACAGTAAATCCGTGGGAGAGAGGCTGAATCCAGGTCAATTACTAAAGCTGTGCTGATGTGACCACGCCGCATAGCTCTGATTTCAGAGTCAGAGTAGAAAAGGTCTCACTTGCCATACACCCATACTGTGAAACCCTCAGAGGGGATTTTCCTTTACAATTTTGTTGGCTTCTGAGGACTTTGGATCAGGCCTGTGTGCTTACCGTGTCCTGGGAAAAAAAATAGAGCAAGACAGTGTTAGCTTGACTGCATTGGTTGACAGTCACCTTTGCGAGACCCAGTCTCTTGAAAATCAGTGAGAAGCTGCTGGCGTGACCCGTTGGTGAACTGCAGTGAGGGGGGAAGGAGTAAATATTCCAAGGAGGTGAAGCAGGAGATGCACTTGCATCTGATGTGAAATAACGGCTGTACAAAGGAAAAGTGAATGTAGCCAGCATAGCCAAGCTGGTATTTCGTGACCTTCTGATTGCACAGTTCAAGATATCTTAATTTCTTTTTTGCTGGAGGCTTCTAAGTTGGGGGAGGAGGAGTTAGCAGTGGTGAAACAGGAGAGAGTAAATTTCCTTTCTAAAAAATATTCTTCTTCCGGTGGAAGCAGTGTATTGTTTCTTGAAATGGACAAAGTTATTTTCTAACTTCCCTGTATCCTGTCACCTGGCCCTTCCTTCCTCCTCCTGATACCACAGTAAAATACACAAACATACGAGCTATGCATTATTTGTATCATGGCAGGATTTATATTCTGATCGAGGGTGGTGATTTATACTTGTCGGGTTTTCTACAGACCACATTCCAGATGTGGAATGAATTTTACTGGCATTTATTAGTCACTAGGGGTGGCTGAGGATGGCTTCCTTTATACCCCTGACATTTATGCTCTGGTGTAGCTTTCCTTTTCCTTTCAATGATGTTTTTCCTTTAAAAAGAGTAAAAACAAAAAGAAAACAAAAGGAAAAGAAGCCCACTCTATAGCAGTGCAGACCTAATGGGACAGATTATGTTTTTGGAGAAGGACATTTGGAACAGAAATCCCATTCTTCTAATAAGAAAAAAAAAAGAAAAGAAAAGAAAAGAACTGATTACCTTTATTAACAAGCTGTTGTTGATGCTTCCGAGATTTTAATCACCTTTGTGAATGTTACGGTGTCAGCATTGACTTTCTAAGCTTGTCTGTTCTAATAACTGAGCTTTAAGTCAATGTGATAATAGTGAACCCTTAACTATGCCTTTACAAATTAAGACCTAGATGAAAAATTTAACCTAAAGGAAAGGTGTGAGAAGGATGAGAAGCTACAGCTTCTTGGGTATTTTTTACATGTAGAATATCAAAAGGTTGATTATATGGCTAGAGCAAAGGAAATTTGGGCTTGAGACGCTCCACAAGCTGCATGAAGCAAGGAGCATGTTCAGACCGCCTGTTATGGGGAACACAAGTAACGTAAGTTCAAGAGAGCTATAATGTGAAATCCAAGTTGGAGAAAGTGGCTGGGAGAAGGGGGAAGAACTCCTGGGAGAGGAAACTGTTTTGATAAAGTCAAACAGATTTGGTAGAGATGGGATTAAAAGCGAACCTGTGTTACATGGAGGTTAATCCACCCACTGCTATTCCTCCCAATTTGAAATTCGATTCCCACATTGCAGCAACTCTTGAAGTCCTGCCTGAAAAGTTCTTCTGTTTGCTCAAACCTGGCGTGCCAAAGGCTAAGAAGGATCTGGCATTGGGTTGAACACTGTGTCTGGTAGGGAAAGTCTAACGCAATCTTGTAAAGCAAGTTTTGCTTTCAAACTAAAATCAAACTGTATAATTCTGATACAAGTTGAGTGCTTGCTGACAGCCAGCAGATGCTTGACTTTCTGCTTGATTCTACTGTACACATACTGCCTCTCTTATACTGCCTTTCAGCGGGGAGATGAGCTGCCACAAGCATAATTCCCAGTGAAATGGGTAAGAGGGTTTCCATGAACATTGATGGGGGTTTGGGCCTCTGACAGAGCCCAGAATTGGTGACCACAGGAGACAGGTAGACCTATTTTATGGCATGGCTTCTTTAAGAATGTACAATCAGGTTAGGTGGGGTAAGTCCTGTGGAAGCAGAAAACAGCTCACTGAAGTTTTTCAGGGGTGGACTCAGTGTGAGAGCACAGGGTAAGTATAAACAAATAAGTAAGTGAAGAAGTGGCCTGGAGCAGATAAGAAGAACAGCTCAGGGAATTATTTATAAGACATGAGAAAGCAAACGGTGTACGTGATGGGTTTAACTCTGATGGACCTATTAGCTACAGGCAGTACTGAGTTTAAAGGGTCCAAAATCCCTGTGACAGCTGAGATCAATGGGAATCTGTTCTCTTTGGTATTTATTAGATGAAGGTTAGGTTAATGGATTAACTTGTCAGATGAATTTGATAGTTGGTTCATATAGTAAATACTATCCCTTACAGGAAAATAATAGTTGACTCTCTTGACCATGACCTAGCACATTAAAATAGGGCAGCTCTTTGCCCTATGTTGCTTTTCAGAAAAAAAAACAAAATGTGTTAAGTGGGTTTGGGAGTCTGATGCACATGTTTGTGATGTGGATAAGATTATTTCTCATGGCCAATAACCAAAACAATAATAATAAGCAAAAAACCGCAAAGCAGCTGACACTGTGATTTACCCTGACAGGGATGGACTTAAAACAAGCATGTTGCCATGGGGGGATTGGATTCACTGATCCACGAAGACCAGTGTGAATCCTTGTTATCATTTCAACAGGCGCTAGATCCAACCTCAGCTTCTCAGACGTTATGCTGTGGCTCAGCTAGCGAAGTTGCGTTTCCCATTACAGTCCGTGGGTCAGAATCAGGGTCAGCACCAGGCGCTCAGCAAAGCAGATATCTGACTGCTGGGTGCAAAAATGATCACGGCGCTGGTGCGTAGTTTGTGTACGTCAGGACACGGGACAGGCAGGCTGGGGTCACAGGAGCAGTTGGAATATACCTGCAAAAGGGGAAGGAAAAGCAACACTACTGCCTCCATGCATCTCATTACTTCGTCTGCATCCCCCCAGCACAGCCCTGCGTCCCCGCTCAGCCTCTTCCCTATCACGTCCAGCACCTGCAGCCGGAGCAGACACCTCTCACCCCGATGGGGCAGCACAACTCTGTTCTGGCTCTGAAAAGCCTTGAACAGGCCACTGTGCTAAAATCAAGGCAGGACAGTAACATTTATCTGACAAAACTTTTCATCCCTTTTATTTAAAATAAAAGGCCAGTGGTGTGCAGTCAGTGATGAATTATTTCTTTGTTTCTGGACTAACAACCCGTGTCACAAGTGTTGAGAATCCCAGTTCCATTAACAGCTGGGTCAAGGTGCTGCGCGCTTTAATCCTGTATGTTTTATGTATTATCTCTATTGCAGTCTGCAATGCTACAGTCGTGTTTATAGCCATCTATATGCCTGGTGTGTTTTCCATCCTTTTCCCCCACTGTGTGCTGTGGTAGTCAAGATAATGCTGCCTTTAAAAAATACGCTCTTGAGATGCTGAGATCTCTGAGTCCCAAAAATGAGCAGAGTTGCTAGTAGGGATTGACCAGGCTTTATGCTTTTGATGTGAAAATTGCAGCAAGCCAAATGTTCTTAATCATCCCCAGAGGACATTTCCAAGGGAGGAAAGGCAGAAACCGACCAGTCTCACTAGGAGACCACTGGGAGCAGTCAGTCAAGAGCTTGAAGGGAGTTTGAGGCTCGAAAGTGAGCACACACGAGGCAATGCCTGCCTACAGCAGGCCATGGCAGTGATGACCTGCCTGCTGCCATGAAGCGTGTTGGGGGTCCCAAGCTGGGACTACCTTCAGGAGGCTGGCAGGGGGCTGTACTGGATCCCAAAGCACAGGAGGAAGCAAACTAATAAAGTCTGCCGGGGCTTGCATCTCTCTCCGGCACTTCAGCGCAGTCCCATCTGCTCGGAAGATGTGATCTCCCATGGGATATTCCCAGAGCTCCTGTTCTCCTCAGCTGTCCAAGCTCTTGTGTCTGTGTCTGAGCCCTTTGCTATTCGGAGACCTTGGTGTGTAGATCATGGGGTTGTGAAGGCTGTTCGCCTTTGTACTATATAGCAAGAGTATTTTTGAAGGAAAACAACTTGGGGAAGACAATGGAGTTTTTTATTGGAATAAAAAAGAAAATAACAATACCTGAGGCTGTGATTTGCAAGAAAATGCTGGCAGTAGCACAAGAAATGACACAGGAGACTGAGCTCTCCAGATGTCGGGCTCAAGGCCTGGGTTGTCCTTTCTGTATATCCTGCAGAACATGGCAATAGATGTAGCTTTGACATCCTTGTTTGAATAGTTTATCATCTCCTGCATCTCCAAGCACAGGCTGGGAGGACCCCAGTCTGCAAGAGGCTGTGCAAACACGCAGACACCCCGTACCAGGAGATTGCCACAGTAGTGGCGTGTCTAAGCCGACAAGCAAGGCAGTACTTTATTTACTCGGATTGCCCTCAGAGTCGGCTGGCTTGTGGCATACCTTAAGTCAACTTTGTACTGCATGCTGCATTTCTTATTCCCATCAGAGGCTGCGGAGGTATAAAACACAGCCCTGCCTGCTTTCGCTAGACTTTCCCAGGCTTCTTTCAGAAAGATAAGTGGGGCCCTTGGGGTATTAGCAGAAGTAGGTGGAGTGTATTTCTCCCTTGGCATATACAGCCAGAAGCCAGCCAGCATCTGTCCTGGAGGTGAGTTAGAAAAGGATTGTGACAGAGGAAGATGCAGAGGCATGACCCAGAAGAGATGACTAATAAAAAATGACTTAAGAGCTCTTCTCCAAGGATCAAAGGTTAAGTCTAGGTCAATTGTAATAACTGCATTGCTTCACCAGTCAGGACATGTGCAGTCTCCTAGAGGAACATCTAAAGCATGTTCTCAAATGGCATTAAAATGGCTGCCATTTGCAAAAGATTTGGCTCCCTCCAAGTTTGGCTGGTATAATTTTACACCAGCCTGAAGCTTCTCAGTAACAGAGTCACAGAATGATTTCTTTTCTCAAAACCTTCCCAGTGAGCAAGGAATTTTCTCTGGGTAAAGCCAAGATCACCGAGTTCC
This sequence comes from Phoenicopterus ruber ruber, assembly GCA_009819775.1. Taxonomy (NCBI): domain Eukaryota; kingdom Metazoa; phylum Chordata; class Aves; order Phoenicopteriformes; family Phoenicopteridae; genus Phoenicopterus; species Phoenicopterus ruber. The sequence goes on from CM020216.1 coordinate 158,874,222, forward strand.
CTGCAAGCACCCTCCCCTTCAGCAGCACGCCTTGCAAAATGTGGCAAGAGAAATGGGGAAATGTTCCCACTCCCATGGCTTGGACTATTATTGCTGCTCAATAGGAATTAAGCTGTGTTTATTTACTTATCCTAAAAATGGATAAAAGAGCGCAGGAATAGCAAAATGGAGGAACAATGGATGAATAAAGAAAGTAGGAGTCTGTCTGTCTGCACTATATAGAGTAGTACTGTGGAGAGATACCCAAGCCAATGCAACGTAAGCTACCCAAAGAATCAGAAGTAGGGCAGCATCCTATACAGCAAGGTTTTAAACACTAGGATCCAATTCAACTCCCAGGCATCCTTTGTTCTCCGCTGCAAAACTTGGCAACGCTGCTGCATGTTTCAGTTTCACACACTGGTTTGGGAAGTGCTGATTCAATGAGATGTTTTTCCTGCCAGTGCCTGAGCTTGCTGCCTCGCTGTAAATGGGAGTTTAGTCACAGCATTTTGCCTGACACATACCTGCCCACCCCATTGTCATTATCAGTTTAAGTATTTCCGTCTCACACAGGGGCACGCAGTAAAAATATATTACAAAGGCTAAAAAGACTTAGTCATCAGCAGCAGTTCAGTTAAGCCTACATAGATGACTGCTCAGAAGAAATAAGATTCTTAATTGGATAGTTTTCTATTTGAAAAAGCAGTATGGCTTTAATGTGGAGCTTCTCTTAATGAAACAACTGTCCAGAAGCACCAGTGGGCAGCGCAGGGGGTGGCTAGCTAGTCACTACAAAACCCTTCTGTCCATCAGCTACTTACCATTCTCTTTTATAGGACACACTTTTTTTCCTGTGCAACATTGATTAGCACTATTAGACACCACTCATTTGCACATTAATAGGAGAATATGTTTCGTTTTGGTCTGGCTGGATGATAACCATGTGCATTTTCAAGGTGAGCTATCCGCAAGGCTACTTCTAGTGTTTGACGAAGAAGATGGGTTAATAGCTAGATGGAGCTATAGTATGGACAATTCTACTGGGTTCTGCTTTGCACACTTATTTCTTATGCCCATTTGCCTTTGAACAACCTTTTATTCAGAAACTGTTCCAGCCACATTTGTGTAGTGTGTGCTAAATGCTAAGTGTGGGGCGAAGGAGAAACACAGGTTATTCTTACTGTGAGCACTACACACGGTAGGAGGGAAAAGGTCCTATTCTGTTATTCCCTATGACGCTAACCTGGACTGGGGACCTCACTGGAAGCAACTCTTCTCACTGTGAAACTGTGATAATTAAAATGTCACTTAAGCTTAATTCTCCTCACAGAACTATTAGTCAAGACTTTTCAGACTTTTATGTGGGGAATTTTTGCTTCCATTTGCTCCAGTAGAACAGTGTTTGGCCAGTGCTGAATGCTTCTGATAATCCCTCTATAAATATCTGTGAGAAGGGGTCAAGAGTTGTTGGCAATTTCTTCACAATGTGTGGCATTCACGGGATTATTCCAGATTTTAAAGCAAATTAAAACTTCGCTTTAGACATTACGATGAATGATGTAGAGAACTGAGACAATTTCTCTTTTTTCCTGGTTAGTTTGGTAACAAGCACGTGTTTAGATCTTTATTTGCTATTTGAATTTATTCAAAAAGAATATTTTACTGGGCAAGTGAACACCAGACCAAAGACTGTTCATCAATTACGTATGACACATACTCACCGCAGACACTGATAATCACAAGTCAGTGTGTATATTGTTTTTCCTGGCTACTGGAACTACATATAATTTTCTTTTTTTTACTTTAAAATTTTATAAAATATTATAAATTGGCAGAGCCCTATGGCAACTTGATGTGAGAAATTATCTACTCATGGTGGAGGAAAAGGGACCATATGTGTGTGGGAAATAACCAGGACTAAAAAATTTGAAGACATGTAATCCTTGTTCTTTATTCTTTTACAAAAGGAAATAGAGAATCTAGGGATAAACTCTGTGCCTGGTTAAGTTGTATCAGTCCCAGAAGTCCTTCCTGCCTGGCAGAGGGACGGCAGGAGAAAAGCTAAAGCACTTGAAGTACGTTATTTATTGGTAACCAGATTTTATGTATGTATATTTTTTATAACAGCTTTTTCCCATAATTGCCTCTGCATGTCTAAGTGCAGTACTGTTTACAATGCCTTTTATCTTGTATAGCTGTCACCCTATTTGTGGTTGAAAACACCGACATTTCATTTTTGGGAATTTCATTTTCACAGCCAGTATCAGGTTTGGTGTATAGGTAGCTCCCAAACTAGTATGCTATAGCTCATGATAGCTTACTGCACTCCCTGTGTGTTGTCTGAAATGTGCCTGCCATGTGCTTGGTATTTTCTACATGTGATTGAGTTTAAGCTTGCAATTTGCAAGTGGTTAATGCTCCATAAAGGCTTATCTACCCCTGCCTCAGTGGACCTAGCTGCCTTTCTGCTTGATTAATGCCTTATAGTCTTGCTCACTGCTTCCTGTGTCTGATCTCCACATGCGGAGATTTTTCCACTCTTTTCCCTTGCATGCTGCTCTGTAATGTCCTAGAACTCAAACATCAGGTGACTGAATGGCCCGAGGGTCATGGCCACCACCTCAGACCCTACTCGCAGAAACACTGCCTGTGGTCTTGCGTCTCATCTGAGTGAAGCAAGGGAATCTGATTATAAATTTCTGCTGGCTGGAGGAACTTGGTGAGGGCTTCAAGATCCTGAGATCTTCCTGGAAACTTCCCTGCGTTCTGGTAAGCTTCCTGCTAAGAATAATATCCAAAGAACCTAATTAGTTTATTCCTTTTTTCAGTTCCACAACCCTAAAAGGAGGTTATAGGGAACCAGTGTGAATGGTGGCAGCACTGGGCTGAAAGGAGGCTACCTGGTATGCACAGATACCCAAGGCAGGATCTCCGGTACCCAGGCCACTCCTGCAAGATGTGCATCTGAGCTGTTTTTAAAGACCTCCAGTATAGAGGCGTCACAGCATCCTCAGGCAATTCCTGTGCTTTGCTATTCTTATCATTAGAAAGTATTTCCTAATGTCTGACGTAAATCTTCCTTGCCACAAGCTGAACTCATTATTCTTGCCCTGCCCACTATAACCAGAAGCTACTTCAGTAGTTACGTGCTCACTTCCATTCCCATTGAATGCAATTTTGTCCTTTAATTCTGATGTAAAGGTGGACAGTGACTATGTTTATAAGAGTGGAACAGACGTGTCTAGAAGCATTCCTCAAAACTTTACTATTTCTTGGCATTAGGGACCAAGGCCATCATCTCTAGTGCTGCTGTGCTCAAAGTGCAGTTGCCTTCACATGTACAGGGATCAGAAGAGACTTTTAAGGCTGATGCAGGCATAGACAATACAGGTGGAATAGCAAACATCTAGTTAGGCAATGCCAAAAAGGTAGAAGGTCATTTTATTTTGACTGGTTGTGTACATTTGGTATCTGATCAAAAGTCTACTGAAGATAATGAGGGCATGTGTATTTTGTTGCTGAAGACCGGGCCAACAAATCTTTCAGGACTTACCCGCAGCTTTAAGCCTTCATCAAACCAAACCTTGGAGCAGCAAATTCTGGGTATGTTGAATACCTTAACATGAATTCAAGCTCTTTTTTGTGCAGCCTGGACTTGAACAGTCTTGAACCATTATAGACCCATCAGCTGTCAGGTACCTCAGTCTTGACACCTCCTAGCCTATCATAGAGGTTGTGGAAGGGATCCATCTCTCCTAGCATTAGGTGACAACAATGTAGTTCCTACATCTGAGCTACTTATCATAGAATCACAGAATGGTTTGGGTTGGAAGGGACCTTCAGAGATCATCTAGCTCAACCCCTCTGCGACGGATAGGGACATCTTTCACTAGATCAGGTTGCTCAAAGCTTCATCCAACCTAACTTTGAACACTTCCAGGGATGGGGCATGCACAACTTCTCTAGGAAACCTGTTCCAATGTCTCACCACCCTCATTGCAAAAATTTCTTCTTTATGTCCAATCTAAATCTACCCTCTTTTAGTTTAAAACCATTACCCTTTCTCGTGTCACTACAGGCTCCGGTAAAAGGTCTCTCCATCTTTCTTATAAGGCCCTTTTATATATTGAAAAGCCACAAAAAGGTCTCCGCAAGGCCTTCCCTTCTCTGGGCTGAACAGCCCTAACTCTCTCAGCCTTTCTTCATGGGAGAGGTGCTCCATCCCTCTGATCATTTTTGTGGCCCTCCTCTGGACCCACTCTAACAGGTCCATGTCTTTCTTGTACTGGAGACCCAAGTTGGGTGCAATACTCCAGGTGGGGTCTCATGAGAGCAGAGTAGAGGGGGAGAATCACCTCCCTCACCCTGATGGCCACACTTCCTTTTGTGCAGCCCAGAATAAGACTGGCTTTCTGGTCTGCGAGTGCACATTGCCAGCTCATACCTACTTTTTCATCTATCAGTATCCCCAAATCCTTCTCTGCAGGGCTGCTCTCAATCCGTTCAATCCTGCCTGTACTAATACAGAGGATTGCCCTGACCCAGGTGCAGGACCTTGCACTTGACATTGTTGAACTTCATGAGGTTTGCACAGGCCCACTCCTCAAGCCTGTCAAGGTCCCTCTGGATGGCATCCCTTCGCTCAAGCCTATCAAGTGTACTTGCTAGCCTTTTATCAGGGGCTGTGTCAATACAGTCTGTCAAGTTCATGTGACCAAACATAGTCATCTCCTTGAGGTGCATCGCATGCAGTCTGTGTTAAATGCATTGACTAGTTCTCTGTTCTCTGTGAAAGCAGCCCAAGGTGACTTGTGAAGATGTAGATGCCTTCACTTGAGACACTTACAATTAGTCACATGTATCCCTCGTGTAAAATGAAGCCACAAGTATTAAGTGCCAGGCCAAAACCAGCAATATTGATAGAAAGTGTATGAGTGATAAGGTTTGCTATGCTTTTACTTGCTCTTGACTCACTTGATAGCACAGGCACAGATGGAGAATCTTTCCCTCCATTTCAGAGGGCTCTGCATAGACTCTAGTTCTCAAAATTCAGTTTGCAGAAAGTCTGTTTGTCTTTGAATGAAAAAAAAATGCTTTGTGGAATAACTTACAGTACAAGGGTGCCTCAGAGTCCCAGTTAAAATCTGAGAATGGATGTGCAGGTTTGAGGGCTTCGTTTTGCAGAAAGGCAAACTTTACTAACAGCTTGATTCAGAAGTTCATTTGAGAGGTTTCTGCATTGGAAATTTATCCAGGATGAGTTTGGTAAGATTTAGCTACAAAACAAGAACTCTCATGATTGTTTACATGTACATTGCAAACTGTGATTGAGAATAAAGTGGAAATATTTCATGTGGTAGGTCCTCCTTGTCATCTCACTTTATTTTGACAATGATATGAGACTGAAGACCCTAAGTTTCTGCCCAGGTATTTTTACAGCTGTGTTTAAATCAAACATTAACTTTCTTTCAGCAACACAATGACTATGTTTTTGCAACCGTTCAGTATGTCATGGATGTTTCCTGGAAGAGTGAGCTGGTTAGTATCTGGTGCTTGTTTAAATGAAAACATTGTTGTGGCTGTGTCTTTCTTTTCCACCATGAGGGGGTTTCTCTACTGGTCTGTAAACAGGCAGTTTGGGTGCTGTACATTGGGACTCACTGCTTTTCTTCATTGTGGTTCAAAGCTCATTTTTTGCAGCACACTGAAACTGCTGCAGAAATTTCTACACTGTGAGGCAGAGTTTGCCACCCACTTCTAGGGAAAAAATCCCAAAGTCTAGAAATACAGATGAAAACTTTTCATCAAACAGTTAAACAGAGCCAAGCAGAAAATCTCTGTGCTTTCTGCTCTATTGCATGCAGAGGCCGGACACACTATCATTTGGTTAATGCTGCTGTTTAGATAGATCTTGGTGTATGTACTTGAAGCACTAAGTATCTTGATTCACAGATATCTTCTAAGCAAGGCTATTTCTGTGACATTGAGTTGAACTTGAAATTGGAAGTGTCGAATGAAGTATTTTGCTGTTTTCTATCTAGCTGGCTGCAATTTATCTATATGAAATCTGATCTGATCATCTAAGGACCCTGACTGGAGGAAATGAAAAGTTTTATCACCAGGAATCACTTGAGATGACTCTCCAGAAGGCGTAAAAGGCTGCTATGAGGGGCTGTCCTCCTTGTACTTGTGGATGAGATATTTTTGCTGCAGCGAATCTGCAGTATTAGGGTGCATGTCTGTCTTCTCTTTGTCTGTACAGCCCTGTGCGTTTCTGCTAGGAGATAAAAGCTCCTCATTGCATCTATGATCTTATTTTGGCCCTGTCCAGCAGCTTCCAACCACTTCAGACTATGAAACAGGGTAGGATATGATCCCTTAACCAGTTCACAGCGTACTGCTGCCCTTTTTGGCTCTGTCAAGAGGAGGGCAGAGCTGGCTCCAAGGCTCCAAACTCCTTCCTGCTCAATACTGAGAAATCCCAGAAGCTGCTGCAAGTTGTCCCTCATCTCATGATTCCTTTACTCTTACTTGGCTCATATTTTGCCCTGACATCCAAAACTGATTTTATCAAATCTTCTTCAGCTGTCTCAGCTCAAAAGCCTCTCTCTAGCTCCCTTCTTCCCCTGCCTCTTCCTAACCAGCTTGCACAGGAGAAGTTTGGGCATGGTTTCCAGCTGGAGATGGTGGTGCTATCTCACTGCATCTCCTCTGTCAGTGAGTGGGCACAAGAGAGGTCACAGTCTCTTGTTGTTAGCCTGGGACCCAGCCGTGCCTTTGCTGTCTGCCCCATATGACACCCACAATACAACCTGAACTAAGGTCCTGTGGGAAGGGAGAAGGGGGGTAGATTGGTATCTAAACATCTGAATATTGTTCATTCTCTCTTTTTCTCAGGAAGAGCAATTTTAAAGTTCTGAGGAGAGTCAGTCCTCCTGGCCACTCCTCTTTGCTGTTGCTTCATGTCTGCACTCTGGCAAATGGCGAGCAGATTAAAATGATAGTCCCCATCACGTGCTCACCTTGGGATTAGGTTGATTGCTTCAATCCCATCCCCAGCACTGGAAAAGCGCCTCAGTCATCAGGGCCTTCAGGTGAGAGGAGAACAACTTTCAACCTGCCTTCATGATGCTAAACTCGGTGAAAACATTAAACCACAAGACAGAGTAAGGTTCAAGTTGCTTCTCAGCTGGAAACTCTGGAGAGACAGTAAACACAAAGCCTGCCGCTGCCAGGGAGTTGTTTGTTTGTGTTTTTCCTTGACGAAGCTGTTCTTCAGAACGGAGCCCTGCACTCCCCATCGCGCAATGGTAGCCTTAACCATAGCCCCTGTTATGATAAAAACAGTGTTTGGAGAGGGGGAGGATCTGGCAGTCACCCATACCTTCGACTGTGTATTTTTAAACATCAATAAATAGATGCTTTTCAGGGGAAAAGGAGTGTGAACAAGCACCGTTCACAATGCCTTTCCTCGAGGGCAGGCAGCTGCTCCTGGCTTTGGCTGCCCGCTGCGGACACGGCACGGGGGGAACTGTGGCAGCCCTCTTTGGCAATGGTGGGCAGGTGTTTCTGGCTCTCAGGTCTTGTGTGTTTCCCACAAAGCCTCTAGCTTATTTAAGAGGCCAGGTCTGTCAAGTTCATGCTATGTTCCTGCCTCCTGTTGAAGTTCCCAGCTCTGTGTGGGGTGAAAATTTCACCTCTCTAAAAGGCAGCTGCTAGGATCCAGGACATGATTTCATGGCAGCAATTCAAATTTCCCATTAGGTATGAGAGCCAGGGGCTTCTTCTGAGGTTAGCAAGGTCCCCAAAAATAGTTTTCTCCATCTCTAGCATGAGGAAAGAGCAATAACTTTTTTTTAACCCTTACCCCAGATCTCTCTATGCCAGAAAGTAAAAAGTTAATTTTCTTCCTGACATTCCTGTGTGTCACACCCTCATTACAACATCCTTCTCTAGGAGCATTCCTGTGCGTGAGAAAGAAAAAAGTGAATCTGAAGTGACTTTACTTGGTCTAACTCTGGTCAAAATTTCTGCCAGCAGTTACTCCCACGCGCAGCCATTGCTCATAGGTAGATGTGAAACTGGAGTTAAGGTTTATCTTCTCCTGTCAAAAGGTCTCAAAACATCAGAATCAAAAAACTATGGGTAAGAGAGGAACATGGTGCGTGCTGGTGAGTTTGCTTAATTCACAAGTCAACAGCAGAAATCATTTCTATGCCAGGCACATAAACACCTTTCGTAAACCATCCCAGTGATTAATACACTGAAGAACGTGTCAGTGGCAGCTGGAGCCGTTGCAGTGTTATAGTCACTGGAAGAGGTATCATCTCAGGTGATGATCTTAGGGGATATTTCCCAACTCCGCTTTCCAGAGCAGGGGGCTTACACCAGCCTCCTGCCTCGTGCACTCCTACCAGAGCACCCGGCTGCCTGCATGTAGCGGGATGCTCACTCTCTCTTTGGGAAGCAAGCCTCTAGCACCAGGCTGCAGTGCCAGCTCCTCAGCATGTTAAATACATGGTGGCTGGAGTTTCACAGATTTTCTGTCATTTTTGTCAGTCTGAGACTTTGAACAATGGCTGTGATGAATGCTGAATTTTAAAACAGGGTTGTGCTTTCATTCCAACTATATCCTCCTAGGAAGTTTGAAAGACATGCTCTGTACTCTTGGTAGGAAAAGACAACACTCATAATTTGGTGGAGATACTATGTGCCTTCCCTGAAATAAATACTGGAAGCAGAAAGACAGGTGGAATCTGATCTTTACCAATGCTTGGAAGCTGGGTATGTTGTACCCATGAAAAGGGGAGTGTTAGATACGACAAGGGGCTTGCACACACATAGAACTATACGACGACACGAAATGTTCAAGACTGACCAGTCTCCTTTGGAGGTGACATTTTTCCAAGATGTTATTTTGCTGCACAAGGAGCAGGAATCTCACATGTAGTGTGGAGAAAGCTGCCCCTTTAAAAATCAGCCTCATGATGCTGCTTGTCATGTGAAAGTTTCAGCTGAATGCTAATGAGGAAAATCTGTTTTCAGTTGAGCCAATGTAAACTCAGGGAAATTTAACCGGGATTGGTGAAGTCACTTCAGATTTGCACCATAACATAAGTTTGATTGGAACATTTGCTTTCATGTAACTTTTGTGGCTTTATTCCATTCATTATATATGACCATAATTTATGGAGGTTCCACATGCACATGCAAGTTAAGGCAATTTGGTTTCTTTTATTAAGCTATGAGTCTGTTTTATAATCAAAGTAAATCAGGCTCATTTGCACACCAAAAAATCTTGGTGCGGATTTCTGTCTGTGGGAGTGGAGACAAAGTATCTTGCTTGCTGACTCTAGCCAAACTATGCACTTAGCTTACCCAGTCAATTTTCATGGTGACTCAGTGCAATTCATTTGCTCTAGTGAGATATGCAAATGCTAATTTTTGAGAGCTGTGTTCAAATTTAATTCTTACCAACACACGTATGAATTAATACGAAGGACTTCAGTAAAGTTACACTGGAGTTTCGCCATGATAATTAAGAAGTGAGTATGGCTTGACACAGGGGAGAGGAGAAGCCACAAAGTAGATCACATCACGAAGCCGTAAATTTCCACATTAGCTTTGTCCTGGCTGTTACTTAGCACACTCTGACTGGCTGACTGTCCCAGAGCAAAAGCACCAAGTGAAGATGTCTCTGTCAGTACCACTTGGCCTCCTTCCCCCAAGATCTGAGTACTGACATGCATGACAGGAAGCCTGAGGTCCTATCTCATCTCTGACCCTTTAAATGCTGCATTGACAAAAGGCATAAACCCCTGTTCTTTTGAGTCTGCTGTGTGAGCTAAAACACTATTGCTCCGAGCTAGTCGCAGACTCATCGTGGTTCTGGCCAAATGGCTGCATTTCGCTACATTAAGGACTGAGCTATTCCTTAAAGGATGGATTCTGTGCTAGGAATAGTAGGAATTTCATTTCTGACTTTTAGCTGAAGGGAGACAGCCTGCATCCTTATGACTCCTCTACACATAGGGGAAAGGTGTGCCCTTCTTGCCCTGTGCTATATTCTGTTTATCTGACTCTGCCAGCTGCACCCAGACCTGCCCCATGTATCTCCCAGATGGGAAGGAATGGAGCAATCCTGTTTCTCCCCTAAGCAGTAGGGTGAAGGGATCCTGGCTCTAAAGAGCTTGGTTGGAGTTAGCTGATCCAGGTCGGCAGAACCACAAATGCATTTGTGAGTATAGCGTAGAAAAAAATCTCTCAGAGGTGTCTGAAATCTCTTTTTTAGTGACATGTTATCCTAGATAGAGTTTTAAGAATTGGCAAGCTCTCTGTAGACCTGATGTCAGATTGCGAATGTGTCAAGGATGTTCATACAGAGGTGGTGTACTTCTTTCCAGGCTCTGAGGTCTGCTGTACCTTTCCTTCTTTACCAGAAACTTTAGTCCCTCCTGGTCTCTGGGTCCCCCATAAGGAATAACTCTTTGGCACAGAGGCCTCTCTGGGGCTGTCTATCCTACTTCTGTGTGGCAAAATGGGTTTTCATTCCTTTATCCATTGTGATTAGTATTATGGAGCCTTCATTATAGAAAATCTCCGCCCTTTTCCTAGGATAACATGGAGAGGTTAAAAGACAACCATATTCAATGAGACAGCAGAGAGGGTTTTTTTAGTGAGGCCTTTTCACTCCTTGGGTACTCTCCTGAGTGGGGTCAACATCTGACCACTGCTGCAGATTGCATCTCAAAAAGTAATTTACTAATGGAAAGACAACTTTCCACAAAAATCATTCAAAGATAGCACTGTCTATCAAAACAATGAATATGTGAACATATAAAAATGAAACACCATAAATAAAACATGCACCATCTTATTTCAACTTGCGACAGGACAGCCTAGAAGAGCTGATAGCTCTTGGAAAGGTTTTGCAAAACGTTTCAGCATTGAACAACTGTAGCTTCAAGTCCTAAATGCCTTTGTTTATCTGGGCCAACATCCAGAACTCATACAAAATAATTATCTACCAACGCACAGACTGTTTTCATGCAACCCCTAGACATACACATAGCCATATCAGATCCTTATTACGCCTCTTAGAACTGTCCTGTAGAGGTGACTGTTGCCTTTGAATGAGGTTAATGAATGCTTGATCCTGAAGCTAATGGCAACTCCATTCTTGAGCTAGGATTTTTCAGATAAGACATCCTATTTTATTACTGAGAAACAGGTCAGAAGAAGATATTTACAAATTCTGAAAACTTGACATTACCCCACTGACTCTTCCCTTTAGAGTAAATATTTTTAAGTGGATGATGGAGCGATGTAACAGAGTGTGTTGCATTATTTGCTGCTTCCAGATACTCCGGCTCTAATGTGTCTGTGTAATAACAATAGTCCATACTGAGTAGTTCATAACCCCTTCCAAATCTTTGTGTCTAATATTCTACAGGGGAAGTATTATCCGTTGAGAATCCTGCATTTTTCCCTTGTTTTTTAGCTTATTATTCGGAAAAACTGAGGACTTTTCAATGCCAGTTGGATGAGAAGTTCTTCATTCCTAACACTCTACCCTGCATGTTGCTTTTGTGCTTTTTTGTGCAGCCATTCTGCATTTCAGGGATGACATTAAGTGCTTACAGCATAGATGTAGCTGTGTACACAGCACGTAGGGGTCTGGAAACCATCTTGAAAGGCACAGAAAGTCAGTGCAGCACAGTGTATATACCACTGGAGTAGGACATGGGAGACCTGGCTTTTATTCTTGGTTCTGCCACAGACCTCCCATGTGACTTCGGGCAGAGAAGTCACTTCACTGATCAGCCTCTGTCTATTCCATTTAGCCTGCAGATTGGTTTAAGAACTCTGATACTTAGCACAGTACTTAAAATGTTGTGTCACCTTTTCAGATGGGTCCTCTGTACATGGCATCACTAATAAAAATCTCTTAGGGCTCCATAATCATGCTGATTGCTCATTCCTTGAATTTAATACACCATTATCATTGTAATCATTATTACTGTTAAATTTTAGACTCTAGATTTTCTTTAGAGATATTGTTCCATTTTCATTGCTTTTTACTCAGGAAAAAGTTCCCTTCTTGAAAACTGCCAATTATTATCAGTAAGACACCAGCTGCCCTGGGTGAAGAAGATATGCCATCTGAAACCATCATCACTACTGAATTCCCCACCAAATAAATGTAATAGCTATTCTGTTGATGCAAAAGATCTAATGTAAATATGCAATGAGAAATAAAACCAACTGCAGCATACTGTGTAGTAAAGACAAGTGTCAATATAACTTTGGAATATTATAATTTTCTGTTAAGGGAAAGAGCATGGCTAAGTCCTGCCATGCCTTTCATTTCACACACATACAAATGGCATGCTGGGCAGAAGAAAGACATATGTGAATCATGTGAGAAAAATTTTAGAAGCCCAGCTAATTGGCAAGACAATTAAAACAGGGGAAAAACAGGTCAGAACTAGTCTAAGCTACTATTTGTTCAAACTATCCGAAGGCAGGTTTAAGAAGAGAATAAGCTACCTTCAGGGCATGGGCAGGATGGATTTAGGTGTGCTCAGAATGCGTGTCATTCTCTGTAAAAGAAATCACTAATAGGGCTATAGCTAATAATGAGCCAAATCCTTGGCCTGGATTTCAAGGCACATATGAATACGCAGGGATGGGGAGAGCCTTTGAATTTCGTTTCTCACTTTCTCTTCGGTGAGAGCTGTGGAGGTTCCTACAGATGTTTCATTCAGCTGGATAAACATTAATACCATGGGGAAGCTGCGTCTCAGGCATAAGACTTTCAAGATAGAGCCTCAGTGTGCCAATGAAGTAGAGTTATAGACTGCTATTAGGATGGGATTTGTGACCATCTCCTATGGGTCCTACGTAGCAACTAGGCAATCTCGTCCTTTTCCTGACCTGATTTTCATTGAGTCAAGTAACAGGGCAACATACTGAGATAGCTGTTGAGATCATATTCGAGTAGCACTTGCAGGACTTGATCTAGGAACAATGTGATACATCCCACCAAACGGACATCGTACAAAGCTCACACCAATATTGACATTTTTATTCTGTTACCAAGTCCTCCCATCTTGAAAGACTGAAAAGTTCACGGTGATTTTGTGGAAACTGGCATGACTGGAATCGGTGCAAGATTTGTGTCGAAACCACATAACATTTGTGGTATTTTCTATTTGAACAGAAACCTCATGGAATGTAATTTTAAGAGTAAGTCTGAATTTTTCAGAGCTCATTCAAAATTCAAATTAAGAAGCAAATGTCTGAAGATCCAGCTCGTAGGTTACTTATTCAGGTTTTCCTTGAGTAGAGCCCCACTGCTGTAAATGCAGTCACACTGCACTTACACCAAAGTAGATCAGAATGAGGTAGAAACATAGGAATGAAACCTGGAGGTATTCTCAAGATCTCAGCATGAACTGTCTCAGCTAAATGTATGTCAAAGATGTATCAAATGGATCTTTAGTAATAATGCATTCCAAAACCTCCTTTGTCTAAAAAGGAAACTCACTGATTCATCATGCTGAGATATAGTCTGTCTCTATAGATCACAAAAATGACAATACTTCTCTTAACAGTAGTATTTACCAACCTTTATCAACAGTATGAAGAATACATCTCTCTAAATCCAGTCATTTTCCTGTTTAGATGTTCTTGAAATCAGCCAAGAGATCCAAGCTTGCTGTGTCACGAGTACTCGGGAAAAGCATTTACTGCACATTCCACACAAAAGACATAAAAGTCATTAATTTTACAGTGTAAAAACATAAATAATAATTGTAGAAATTATCTTAAATTATGTGGAATGGTAAAAAGCAATCTAAAATTCTCCCAATTTATTCCTGTGATTATCATTTTAACTGATGACAATCTTTAATTCTCTTGCTCACGAACTTTTGTGGCTTTGGAATGCAAAAGCCAGCTGATTATGATGCTATGGCAGGAAGGAAGAAAGAGAGAGACAAATCAAGGATGCATTTTTGCACTGGATTACAAAGTCAGTATTCATCATTGAGAAGGTACAGCATATTATCCCCTTAAGTTTCCATACATACTCAAGACTTACTTATTCATAAATTATCAAATGCTAAAGATAGAGCAATTCAACCAGCTCAGTCCACCAAACCAAGCCATGGTCCATGTAGGGGGTAGACTGTTTAACTTAAGTCTTGTAGGGGCAAATCTTGATGATACCTAGTGAAGATTATTTTTCCTAGCAAAATGAACACTGTGACGAGATGAGATGGGTGGCTATGAGTATGCATTGGGGATCAGCATGAGGATTGTGAAGAGCTATTTATGCTAAAACAAATATTGGTAGCAGAATAAATTAATGTTATCCTTAAACACATTAAAGCTGGAAATAAGAAAACGGTTTCTAAACTTCAGTATAGTAAGATTCTGGAACTGTTTTTTCATAGGAGTGGTCAATTCAATCCCCTGTGAAAAGTGCTATATCATTTTGTAGAAGTCCACTCAAGTATGATTGCACCTGAAGAACAAAAAGGTATCCTTCCAGTCTTTCTCTTAGCAGAATTTTCGTTCAGTACCTCCATATTACTACTTGGAAAAAAGTCTTTGAAAAAGTGGCTGGGGATGTAAGTCTCTATATGAAGACGATGGGTGTTAATTTTGAATATTTGGGGTTTTTTTCGCTGAAACAGATTTAAAGGTTTTAATAGTGAGGAGCACAGTCTTGCAAGAAAATAGTTGTATTGTGGACTAGTTGTGATTTTATTTTATAAAAGCTTAACTAATGGCCTTCCTCCTAACCTTTTTGCTAATTTAATTCTGAATTCTTCATTAGAAAGAATTTAATTCTGAATTCTTTATTAGAAAGTACTGAATGATACTGAATATGAAAAGAGAACAGATTCTCAGGAAGAGCAGATTTGAAAACAAAACTCATTCACTTGACTGAAACTGAGCAAAGTTATGAAGTTTCACATGGAATCATAGAATCACAGAATCATTTAGGTTGGAAGAGACCTTTAAGATCATCGAGTCCAACCGTTAACCTATCAATGCCAAGTCCACCACTAAACCATGTCCCTAAGATCTGCATCTACACATCTTTTAAATACCTCCAGGGATGGGGAATCAACCGCTTCCCTGGGCAGCCTGTTCCAGTGCTTGACAACCCTTTCGGTGAAGAAATGTTTCCTAATACCCAATCTAAACCTCCCCTGGTGCAATTTGAGGCCATTTCCCCTTGTCCTATTGCTTGTTAGTTGAGAGAAGAGACCGACCCCCACCTCGCTACAACCTTCTTTCAGGGAGTTGTAGAGAGCGAGAAGGTCTCCCCTCAGCCTCCTTTTCTCCAGGCTAAACAACCTGTGTTTGGTTGCTGGACAGTGTTTTGGGGTCACCATTGATCAAAGGTTATATTGGACTCAAAGCTTTGATTTAATGTGCCAAACCCCTATAACATTAGAGTCAGTGAAGCTCTTGTTGTTGCTGGGCTGGTTTAAATCTGAGATGAGAGGCTGATTTAACTTGCACTCTGTCTTAAATGCAAAGTGACATAATTTGAAGAGAGTGGAGAGTTGACTGGTGTTTTGTTTTTCATTAGAAAATCCCAATTTCTAGAACTGTTGGAGCTACAGGCAAAGGTAACACTGATAAATGTTTCAACAGGAAAATATTTAGGAAAAAAAGTGGTAGTTTTGTTATTTTATTTCAAAATTTCCAAGTGTCATTGACAGAAAGAGGAATGTCCAGTGGGAAACATTAGAAAGATTTATATTCCAGTCATGGCTTAGAATAATAATAATAATAAAAAAAAAGATATTGCAAATTTTTTTAGAATATAAGAAAACCCATTTCTTGCCCAGCTCAGTAGAAATAACAAATTTTCTTAATATCTGTTCATTTCTATTTGGGATCTAAATGAGATTCTAATTCAAATCAACAGAGATAGGGACTTTTTTAAATTTTTTTTTTTTTTTTTTTTTTTAGAAAATAGAAATTATTCAGCAGTTCTGCCTTTAATTCTGCCTGTTCTGTGATGTTATTAGATGACACGTTTAAGTTCAGTGAAATGTCCTGGGATGATACCAGAAGGGGTTGGATGTGAGAATGCAGTCTGCAGCTCAGAGAGTGTGAACAGCTGATGATGATAAAGACTGACATTTCAACGATATTTATGTCCTCTGTGTGTGGGGGAGAGAAAAAAAAAGAGAGCAGTAATAAGGGGCCAGGTTATTCCCTATACAGGAAAAACCTGCTTAAAGGACAGGAAATTCCCATGGGTTTCCATTCACAACCATCTCTCCAAAGTTATCTCACTGTGGGCAACAGGTTTTGCTGCCCTATTGAAATTCCTATGGGTTCAACCTGCTAAAGCAAGAGATGTGAACTCAACTCCAAGTTTCCTTCCCACCCCTTTCCTGCTCCACTGTCTTCCCCCGCTAGCAGCGCAGCTCTTGCAAAGGCTATGTTCCCGTAGGCTGCCTTTATGGCTATGCAGCATTTTCAGTTCCTTTCCTACATCTAAAGCCACATCAACTGTGTGCTGAGAACTTACGTTGCTAGGTATGACGAAGCGGGAATTTTACAGCTGAGGAATCAGAAGTCTGGGTCTCTAAACAAAAATTGCTAGATAGGGAATGGGAATTCAACCAACAGAATGCAACTTAATGTGGATTGTCTGTATTTTGTCCTGAGCATACTGACAAAAGTTAAATCCAAGGAATGGAGAAGTAAACGAGTTCAGTAGATACGTTTTTTAACCCTGCTTTCCTAAAGAAGCAAGGCTAGTGTGATATCGCTTTTTGTTTTAGAGGCCTCACTGTTTCCCCCAGATTTGTCAGCAAGTTAATGGTCTGAGACATGCTGTATCCCTACAGGATTAATAGAAATAGGAGGATGTGAGGCCATATAGAAGAGAGCCTATTGACGAGACGGCTAAGGAAAATGCTGCAACATTAACTCCTCTGCCAAAAGTTTCAGTCTGAGCTCACGCTGCCAAGAACCCCTGAGGATCCATCTGACCATGACACAAATTCATAGTAAGCCCAACCTTTTTTGTTTCAGTGCTCACAGACTTAATTGCATGCTTACAAAAAACTTGCAC
The DNA here is from genome assembly GCA_009819775.1 of Phoenicopterus ruber ruber. NCBI lineage: Eukaryota > Metazoa > Chordata > Aves > Phoenicopteriformes > Phoenicopteridae > Phoenicopterus > Phoenicopterus ruber. Next base: position 158,891,317 of record CM020216.1, read on the forward strand.
ACAGTCCCCAGATGATTAGGTTTTCCAAAGCCCTTGGTGTAGGTCTCAGCCCTTTTCCAACAAGGCCAAAGGAAATTTTACCACCAAGTTCAACGGAAGCCTTGTGAGACAGATGGAGGTTATAGTTACACACAATTGTGTTACAAACACCTTGAGCATGTGAAATAGTTAAATCAGACATATTTTTAATAACTTGATGTGATTTGGGCTTGTGCTACTGTCCTGGTTTAGGCCGGGACAGAGCTAGTTTTGTTTTCAGCAGCTCCTGTGTTTTGGCTTTAGTGTGAGAAGAACAGTGATAGCACACTGATGTTGCTGGTTGCTGCTGAACCACCAAGGACATTTTGCTGTTTTCCAGGTTCTGCTAACATGCAGATGCAGAACTTGGGAGGGGTAGAGACAGGACAGTTGACCCAAACTGGCCAAAGAGAGTATTCCATACCATAGACGTCATGCCTGATATAAGCGAGGGTTGGTCGGTGGGCCACTAGGCTTTTGGGGCTTTTGCGCTTTTGAGGCTTTTAGACCCTTAACTTGCCTTAATCCTTAAGCTTCCCTTTGGGTTGCTTTTTGTTTCCCTATTTTTACCTTTCTGTTTTTTTCGTTCGTTCGGCTGTTTGTTCCCTCACCTGCTTTCCCTGAAACTTGCTGTTCTGGGATAGCTGGGGGGGGATACCCCTGCTCCCTGACTGCTGCTCGGGATGGGCTGTATCGGTCATCGGGTGGTGAGAAATTGTGTATCGTTTGTTTTATATATTCTATTATCCTTGTATATATTATCATTATTATCATTATTAATATATTTTCATATTTTTCCTTTGCTGTCCTGGTGAGCTGTTTTTATCTCAACCCATGAGTTTTTCCTTTCTCTCCAATTCTCCTCCCCACCCCAACAGGGAGGCGGGGAGTGAGCGAGCGGCTGCCTGGTATTGGGTTACAATTTGGGGTTAAACCACGACAGCTACATAAGGTGTTTCAGCCTAAGAATGAGGTGGTAGATGCACATGTTATTTGTTTGAGCAAGGAATGGTTTATATTTTCTGAAACCTTGTTTATCTTCACATTCCACTTCTTAACTGGCTTTCTCTTTACTTGGTTGTTAACCTACAGGACCAGCTATTAGTAAATGGTAAATTAAAGACAACACCAACAAAAGGTCAGGAGTATATTCTCCCAGAGCTATTTCATATCCAATCCAGAGACTTCCTTTTGCTCCATTTACTCAGAGGAATTAAGAGCAGGTGAAGGTAGGGTTGTGTGCAACTGATAACATCAAGAACACACCTGAAAATGAAGTCGTGAATGAGTAGTTTTGGCCTGATTGCCCTCAGTCTGCTGGGTATTGACCTGTTTTATCTGAAGTAAACCTGAAAAGAACCATTCCAAGCTAAGGAAGAACAACATTATGGAAATGCCAGGTTACTTATTGCTATTATTATTGTGCGGCAAATTGGAACGAGGAGAGCAAAAACACAGAGGAGAAGTATCCAACAATAGTTTCAGGTTGTCCTCTGTTGCCTTTTGTTAATCAGCTACAGTGTTTTGCTTCCTTCTGGTTAGCGCGCTGTGTTGTTTGTATACTGTAAACAGATTGCAAATCACACTTTGTTGTGTTGTGTGTAAGTCTGGAAGGCTCCCAATAAGTCTGAGAAATAATCCTGCTAATTCTAAGTAATTGCTTAAAGAAAACCATCAAATCTGTTTCTTCTTTTTAAGATGGTTTCTATTCTATTAAACCAGTAAATTTTGATGTAAATGAATGAACATAAGGATCTAGTATGCAAATTTCATCACCTTCTTCCTCTGTTTTTTAGAAGATTGAAATATATTGAGAAAAACACCATTTTAAATGTTCTTAATGGCCATTCTGAAACATTTCACCCTGACCAAAGCTAAGCTCCGGTTGCTCTCACAGAGAAGGTACCATCTCATGGTCACAGTGCTATATACAGACAGCGGAGTCAAAGGATAAATTATTGTGAATAAACCCCCAGCGTAAGCTAGTTTGTTCACAAAGGGGGTTTCGTTTCAGAGAAAAACCCAAAACTTTCATGTTAACATGTGGTGTACAGCCGACATTTTTTCTTTTCATACTCATTTTCCTTAAGTGATAGACAGGTAACTGTTATAAATATCTGTAACATGAGAATATCCATTGGATTAGTGTGTAAAATGTGAAAAGGCACAATTTTCCAGTGTCAGAAACCTACATTGTTGTCATTCCTCAGTTCAGAAGCACATACAAAGAAAGGGCAAATTAGGTTTGACACTGCATTCAAACTGCAAATCCTTTTTGACTTTGCCTTAGTAATGTATTCTTTTCCAATTCGTGCATTAGCCTCTTATTTAAATGACTCTTAGACTCACTCCATGTGCTGAAACGGTCCCTGTACTTTCTAGCAAATATTTTGACTGTTCTATTTTTTACCATGAAAACATGCACACAACACAGACGATTACATTTTATCTGGTGATCGCCTAATGTTACAGTCCAAGCTGAAGGCAGTCGGTACCAGTCTGTAACACACTGCTCAAACTTAACTTATCAGTCTGAGGAGCAAAACATGCTTTATTTCACATACAAACAAGTGAAGACTATGAGAACCACAAATACAAAATGTTAACGAGTGTAGAAATGTCAAATATTGATCAGGAAAAGTCTTCGTGTACTTGAAGTACAAAGGGTTCCCCAACTAGTCTTTTTTTCTTGTCTGATGGAGGGAGGGGAAGGAAAGCAAGTGTACCTTATAAAGAAAAGAGTAAACACAACTTTTATAGGTTAAGTGATGTAAGTAAAGAAGGCAGCTAGTAAAACATCCTAACTTTCAGATGACTAGGAAGATTATTACCAGCATAAATATCCTTGGTGGATGAAACAATCCTAACTCTGTTATGTCTCTACCTCTCCACATTTTCAATGTATCCACATCAAACAGATTTTTTGTCAGTTTTGCACAATCCCATTTTCATCAGAAAACCTGTTTTATAGTTTAGAAATGAGAAATGCTTTCACAAAAGTATTCATTAAAGCCTCTTTGTGTAGGGCACGTTGCTTCTTTGTTTAGTTTTTAATTTACCAAAGATTTTTCTATTTAGACTACCTCAGATACTCTCCTCAAAGTTTCTCTTCTTTGAGTGAATATACTGTCTGCTTCAGGCAACTGAAACAGCGTATAGAGTCTAGAAGGCAGTAAATTATTGTCGTTTCAGCAGCCTTGAGGATGGGAGGAAGGTTGGTTTTATCTTCTGGGTACATGCCACCCTATACGGCAGATTTTGAACGATATACTCTCAATGAGAAAGCGACTGTGGAGAAAAAAAGGGTTCATGAAAATAGTGGAGATTTCTTAGCTGGAAAATCCACCGAGGACTGTTACACACAGAGACATCAGCACTGCTTCAGCAAGTCTCTGAGCTGCAGATTACTGAATGCTGGAACATGTACAGCGAAGTATTTCTGGAGATTTTATACTTTTTATATTCTTTCTGAGGTAGCTGCCACTGCCCTCTGGCAGAGCCCAGAAGGGGCTGGGCTGACTTGCGTTGGCTATTCTTGCGGTTTTAAGAACGAAGCGCAGGGGTTTCCAGAAAGCCTGTGCTGCTGCAGGTGAAGGCTTTGCTGTGTGATCGGGAGAGGTGGGGTCCACCTCACTGAAGGGGACACACGTGTCTGCCGACAGACTGGCCAACCTGGTAAGGAGAGCTTTCAACTAGGAAAGATGGGGCAAGGGGAGAGTTATAGAGACAGGGTAGTCAGCAAAACGTGGCTCAAGTCGGGATGCCTCCAGCAGGTGCATGCAGACGGGGAAGTGTGTATGGGAGAGGACAATGGAGAATCCTCTTTCACCCCTCCTGGGAAACCTGCGTGCTCATTTACCCCTCTGAAATGCCTGTACACCAACGCACGCAGCATGGGGAATAGACGGGAAGAATTAGAGATCTGTGTGCGGTCGCAGAGCCATGATCTTATTGCAATTACGGAGACGTGGTGGGATAGTTTACATGACTGGAACGCTGTCATGGATGGCTACATGCTTTTTAGGAAAGACAGGCCAGGAAGGCAAGGTGGTGGAGTTGCTCTTTATGTGAAGGAGCAACTGGAACGTATCGAGCTCTGCCTAGGAGTGGATGAAGAGCGAGTTGAGTGCTTATGGGTAAGGATTAAAGGGCAGGCTAACGTGGGTGACACTGTTGTGGGACAAGCAGGGCAATAAGTAGGATTGCAACCCTGGACTTCAGGAGAGCAAACTTTGGCCTCTTCAGGGACCTACTTGGAGAAATCTCATGTGTTAGGGCCCTAGAAGGAAGGGGGGTCCAAGAGAGATGGTTAATATTCAAGCATAGCTTCCTCCAAGCTCAAGATTCGTGCATCCCTATGAGTAAGATGTCAGGCAAAGAGGGCAGGAGACCTGCATGGATGAGCAAGGAGCTCCTGGCAAAACTGAAACAGAAGAAGGAAGTATAGAGAATATGGAAAAGGGGACAGACCCACTTGGGAGGAATATAGGAATGTTGTCAGAGGGATGCGACGAGGGAGGCTAAGGCCCATTTGGAATTAAATCTGGCTAGAGGTGTCAAGGACAGCAAGAAGGGCTTCTTCAAATACATCAATATCAAAAGGAAGACTAGAGAAAATGTGGGCCCACTGCTGAATGGGGCGGGTGCCCTGGTGATGAAGGATACAGAGGCTGTAGCTAGTGGTGTCCCCCAGGGGTTGGTACTGGGGCCAGTCTTGTTCAACTTACTCATCAGTAACCTGGCTGAAGGGACAGAGCGTACCCTCAGCAAGTTTGCTGATGATACAAAACTGGGAGGAGTAGCTGACACACTAGAAGACTGTGTTACCATTCAGAGGGACCTGGACAGGCTGGAGAATTGGGTGGAGAGGAACCTCATGAGGTTCAACGTGGGCAAGTGCAAGGTCCTGCACCTGGGGAGGAATAACCCCATGCACTGGTACAGGTTAGGGGTTGAACTCCTGGAAAGCAGCTCTGCGGAGAAGGACCTGGGAGTTCTGGTAGATGACAAATTCACCATGAGCCAGCAATGTGCCCTTGCGGCCAGGAAGGCCAACGGCATCCTGGGGTGCATTAAGCAGAGTGCGGCCAGCAGGTCGAGGGAGGTTCTCCTCCCCCTCTACTCTGCCCTGGTGAGGCCCCATCTGGAGTCCTGCATCCAGTTCTGGGCTCCCCAGTTCAAGAGGGACAAGGAACTACTGGAGAGAGTCCAGCGAAGGGCTACAAAGATGATGAGGGGACTGGGGCATCTCTCCTGTGGGGAAAGGCTGAGGGAGCTGGGGTTGTTTAGCCCAGAGAAGAGAAGACTGAGAGGGGACCTCGTCAATGCTTATCAATATCTCCAGGGCAGGTGTCAGGAGGATGGGGCCAGACTCTTCTCAGTGGTGCCCAACGACAGGACAAGGGGCAACGGGCACAAACTGGAGCACAGGAAGATCCACCTGAACATGAGGAAAAACTTCTTCCCTGTGAGGGTGACAGAGCCCTGGCACAGGCTGCCCAGGGAGGGTGTGGAGTCTCCTTCTCTGGAGAGATTCAGACCCTTCCTGGACACAGTCCTGTGCAGCCTGCGCTGGGTGACCCTGCTCTATCACGGGGATTGGACTAGATGATCTCCAGAGGTCCCTTCCGACCCCTACCATTCTGTGATTCTGTGATTCTGTGATTGACATCCTCCCCACTTTCGTACTGAGAATATGTTTTGTGCATCATCATATCCTACACAGTGGCAGAAAAAACCTTAAAAATGAGAAGCTGCTGAAGCCAAACAATAACTCAGTAACACAAGAGCTTTTCCACCAAAGAAGTTCAGGGATATGAGGTTGCAGTGATTTTTTTATTTCCACCCCCAAAACACCCTAGAACTGAGAATAACTGCCGCAGATTTTCCCTTTTAACTACAAGTGTCTCCCTGATAGTCTATTCGATGTCTTCTCTGTCTTCCTACCACTTGCCTGAGGCTATTTCTTCCTCTCTGACTTTCTTGGTGTAAGACTAACTGTTCTTTTTCCCTTGCAGATGCTGCGCTTTCAGGAAGCACACTTCCCTCTTTCCTATTTTTTGGAAAAAAACAGAGAAAGTGGTTGATCCTTTCTCCTGCCTCAGTATCCACAGAGTCTGGGTGGTATCAGCCTGGAGACTGAAACGGCAGCTTGGCTCCACACCCCAGGATTTCCAGAGAATCTGAGCTCAGCCACCTGCACCCAAAAAAGACAAGGTGGCCTGGCTGAGGCCGTGATGTCAGACTGTAGCTGTAACAACCCTGCCGTCTGAATGGTGCCAGAACAAGATTTAACCAGAAACTGTGACCAAATAAAATGCATTTCAGTGAAGAAATAGTTAAAGTATTTAGTCATCCTGATTTTGCAAGGCATTTATCTCTTGCTATAGCGGCCTCAAGCATTTTCCTGTTGGCATTTCTTGTAAAAACCGCTACCATTTGCTGCAGTCATCTTGTTGGTTATGAATGCTGTATTTTTTCCCCCAATATGGACACAGTTTGATTATAGCTCCATTGGGGGACTCTGAGAGCCCATGGGTTAAAAATTGTAATTAAATACTCAAGATTTCAATAATCACATGTAATTTTATTAGGTGTCCCTCTCAATCCAATTTCTGCTCTGCGAGAGGGATTCTTGCTTATTCTATGCATATGCAATTATGTGTGGGAATTAGTTATGATATCTTCCACAGAGATTTAATCCTTCACCTTTCCCTCAAAAATGAAAATACAAGAAATCCCCAACAGAGCATCTCTGCATAACACGTTCGTCACTAGTCTGAACCGAAGTTTGTTCTGAAATATTAAAAAGAACCATTTCAGTCCAGCCCGAACCGAAGCTCTGTGCACGCCAGCGGCGCGAGCCGGAGTCACTCTGCCATTCACTGCGCTCGTAACAGGAAAACAAGTGTTACTTCTGCATCTCTTTGCACTGATTGCCAAGTGTGCGGAATGGATCTGCTGGTGTGCTGATTTCTTAATGCAATTTCATTTTCACTTTTGCCTTTGCAATTCCCCTCTCTCTTAGAGACCCTGTTAACCAAAGAGGGTATTGGGGATGTTATATGTTTAGAATACAAGATATGATTAAATTATCCTATGACATTATTTTTAGAGACTGATGGTCAATTCCTAAACATATTTATTGGGGTCCTTATAAAGTTTTAGTACTGAAAAGCTTAGCAAAATGATTCCTCAGCACCCCTAGTGTTCTCCTGGTCCCGCAATACCCTTCATTTTCTTCCACCTTTCATGCTCACTAACTGTCCTATTTAAATCAAGGAGTTTTGCCTGCGTAACCCATTTGAGCTCCTCGTCTTTCTCTGGCTCCTGTATGTGGGAAATCTGGGATGTTACAGCCCTCGGTTTGAGCGCCTGGTCCTTTAGTATTGCAGCTGTAGAAACCCACACCGTAGGCTCCCCAAAGCCTCTGCTTCAGTGACGCTGATATTGATGAGCTCTTCTTTTTTTTTTTTCCTCTAGAAAGAATTTATGGTTAAAAAGAACATTCTCTAAAGCCTGCTTCAACATGAAAATTCCTTTTTTTTCTCTTTTCTGTGTCAAAGCAGTTGGTTGAAATTCTCACTTTTCTGCAAAGAAAAACTAACCTCTTTTTTACAAAACTGTATTTTTTTCCTAATTTTCTGGTTTTGCTTGTTAAGACAGTTCTGTCTGCTGTTTGCATATGGATCTTCAGTGTGAACTATCATGATTTAAACTCCAATGAGATCTCATTTTGATAAGGCATAAGTGTAATAATGAATTTGAGGTCGTCAAAACAAGTCACCTGGGCAAGGTCTGTACTTATGCAAATTGCTTGTGAGTTAAAAGCATTACGGGCCTTTTAACATATAACCCGCCACAAATACACCTGTATGTATGTACGTCTGGTTAATCCTCAGGATTGGTGTGGAAGAGGTAAATGAACAGGTCTCTTCAAAGCCCGGAATTTGATGTTCAAAATTTTCTTGAGCCATTTTCAATCTCATTTAAAAGGAGGTGGGTATTAGGCTGGAAATTATCCAGCACCAAGAGAAATCATGCTGTGAGCAGGTCTGGCAATAGATCCTTCAGAAATTTTAAATATTGTTTAGGAAAAACAGTATTTTTTTATTTTTTATTAAGCACACTATGCTATTTGCTCCCTTATAAGTGTACTGGTAACTTGTAGTTAAAACACCTTATCCTGAGAATCTTAATGCTATAGGCTTCAAAATGACTGAGTTAATTTAGAAACAATTATATAAATCTATAGAAACTTCTTTTCCCTTGGGAAAAATGCGATCTGTTTGGAGTAGCCAAATTGTCTATCTCTATAAACTGAGGTCTAATTATGTGCGTGGGTGAAGTTATAATAACATATTTTTTTAAAATATGTGATTGTTTTTGTTCATACAATTCTTATTACAATAAAATGGTCAGATAATGGAGTGAGAAATACCGTGACAGGAAATTTCCTACCCATGGTTAATATTTGACTTTAGACACAAACTGTCCAAGGCTATATTCTGTTGGATGGCTTGGCACTTTTTTGATAATATCACATATGTAGATTAACTCTCACAAAACAAAACCTCTTGAATGAAACATATATAACATCTTTATTCCTATTGTTAAGCAAGGCTTAATCTTTCAGAGTGGAATCTCTCTAGAACTCTCTGACCTTTGCATCTCCTATAACACTTAACAGCAATAATTAATAATCATGACAACAAAAAATAATTGCTTTCCAGGTGAGTCTTCTGCTGTGATCCCATATTTCAGAGTATTTCTCATGAAAGATGTACCCCCAGTCTTCATTTTTCCAGATCAGACTGCACTACATTGTGTCCGTTTCGTGAAGATCTCACTGATTATCAGTCCAGTGTGGCTGAGGATTTCCCTGACATGAACAGGACTATCTGTCTGCTTAATCATGCGTGTGAGTATTTGCAGAATGAGAGACGTAACTGTTTCAGCTTGTTTTGAATTTGTAGTTGATGCTGACAGGACACCTACAGCCTGTAATCAGTACCTGTTACTGGAAATTTAAATTAAACAAAATATTGCCTAGTTCACAAATAATATTATCTGTCTTAAACCTCATAAAAGAAAATCTAGCCTTCAGTTCTACAGCGAATTTAGCATTTTCCCCATTTACATCTGTTATCCAGACTCCCTGCCGGGCAAAGAAGACACACTGAGCTGCCATGTTTCAGGGCTGCATAAAAGTGGGCTACATCTATTTAATATGCCTCCCAGTGTGCCTGATTTGCTTTTCTAGGCAGATCTAATGTTTAACATCCCATTGTTAATTTATAATAAAAGGGTATTTTTACTCCTTTATCTTTTGATAGATTTAACACTGTGTCCTTCATAATTTAGTACTCTATAACCCTGCTGCTGAACCATTTGTGGATCCTGCAGTTTAATCACAATATACTATCAAGAACACTATAATGAAGCCAACTGATGTACTGAAAAGAGTGAATCTTATGACAATGAGTCCATGTAAAGAAAACACACTTCAGCTGTTGCCACTTCCCTTGTTGAAGTTAGCATATTCTACTCCAAGGTTATTTGATTTTTAGCAGATAACGTGCAGTCCAGTTAATTGTCCATATAAAATATACTAATTTCTTGGATAGAAATAGTGAGCTTTCATCATAATGCGTTCATACAGTAAATGAGACAGAAAATGAACTCGACAACAATTATCTTGTCCCTTCTGCAGTTGTCCCAAGTTGTTCCTCTAACATTTCTACACTGACAATACCCATCTTGTCAGTCTGTGCTTTTTACTGTTAGACCTTGACCTGCAATAAGGATGAAGATGTTTCAGATTTGTACAGGAGTTGTTCTTATTTTTGTAAGAATGTGTATTGCTCTGATCCGCATTTTCTCTTGGGCAAACAAAACAGACATTCGCATGCTAGGTATAGCTAGCCTGGCTTTCCTAAGTCAGCAATGACCTTAAGATATTTGCAATTAGATTTAATATTCTGGTCCTGTTACAAGATGACTTTCTAGTTCCACAAAACAGGACAATGGCTTGTGGAATGTCTTTAAAAAATAATTCTATGTTCTTTCTATTCAGGGTGCTTTTTGGTGCACTGGCTACCTTCCCTTGCACAAAGAGCACCAGAAATATTAGATACTCAGTGTTCTCATATAACAAATAGCAAGTAGCAACACATAAAATGGATACTTGAAGGTGTCCTAAGTTCACCTTAGCCTCACCTAGAATTTCCTCTGTGGTGGATGGAGCCCCATAACCAGGACAAACGCTGCTCCTGCTCAGCTCCTCTTGGCTTTGCCTGCACCATAATTACAAACCAAATTATGATGCACTTGCTTCAGATGTTCTTTTTTTTCTTGTGAGTAACAGACCAGATCGTATTAACGTCATGACTAAAGGAACTATTCTACAATTGCAATCGTTTAAAGCTGTCATATGGTTCCCTAATGAGTTATGAAACCATTTTGATCTGGTTTATACAGGCAAAACCCAACTTGTGTCTGGTAGTATAACTACACCCTGGCCAAATTAAAATTATTTGTAAATGTGGTAGACGGTAGGGTTTAGCAAAGCAGGTGATCTTCTCTCCGGTAAGGCACCTGGGAAGTGCCATGCAAGAGCAAGTGGAAGAATTTAAAAGGGCAAGTGGTTTTATTTCTAACAAAAATGTCTAGAAAGATTTGGGACTGTAAGAGTTAGAATATCATATGTTTAAGCTAAGATACATCTTTTTCATCCAAATATTTTGAAAATAATTAATTACCTAATTAGTAGTAGACATATTAAAGCAAGACTATAAGCTAATTGAAAGTAAATCAAGTTTTAATGCATCTTATTCTAGACACATATGTTTTGCAATTATTCTATTTTATGAGTTCCCAATGATCTTGCTGGGATTGAACCAGCATTTAAATCAGCAAATAGAACAAGGAGCAAAGCTGAACACTGGACCAGTCCTGCAGGACACAAGCACCTGACTTGTTTTTGTCTCAAATCAGAGTACAACTTTGAAATTTGCAAAATTTTTGTTGCTGCATTTTTTTAGAACTTCTATTTGCAACATCAGCTTTTTTGTTGTGATATTTTGGGTGAGATGAAATGTTTCAATGTTCATAAAATGTAAATGTTTTACTTACTGAACCGTAAATACTTCTTTTTTTCAAGGATTATATTCACCACTATTTTTTCCCATAGTGGTAAGATGCCTTGAAGAAGCTAGTACTTGGGAATCTTAATGTTTTATTACTCTTCAACATCTGAGTAACCACCTATGAGTCACAGGAAATCCACCGTGTGCTGTGGGAAACACAGTGCTCCTGGGAGCCCAGGCAATAGGATTGAATGGGGACCTAGATTACACCTCACATAAATCAGTATGCTAATAGGGAAATGAAGGATAATGATTTATTGCACTGATACAAAATAAAACATTTGGTTTATTAAAAAAAAAAAGAAACATTCTGATTTAGGTTCAATAATTTATTAAAAACATTTTAATCTGGAGAAAGTTTACTAGAAATGTTTTGATTTTACTAGACAGGAGTTAAATTACTGAGGTTTCAAGCGGAAATTGTTCTGTTTTATGGAGATTGGTAGATCATTCCCACTGAGAATTCCCCTCTGTAACACCACAGAATCTGGACTCTGTGTCCTCTGGCTTCAGGCTTTCAACCACATTTCCTCTTCCTTAGACTTTAACTACACCTTTGGAACAGTTTGCACCCAGCTAAGCAAATGCGATGCACACTGGGGGCATGTTGTGTTTTGTGCAGAGAAGCAACTGGAGCAAGAGATAAACCTGTGTTGCAACACAAGGTTGTCCTGAGGGAACAGACTCCACTGCTTGACAAACCTCTTTTTCATTCTTGTTAAGGCACCGCTTTCCCATCCTTAGCTTTCATCGCTTTTGGTGTACCATGGATTTAGGTTTCTTTGTATTTGGTATGGGGAGGAGACGTTTTATAAAGGAACAATAGCATCAAGAACCATCAGGCATAATCATGCCAGTGTAATTCTTGCACAGCGGTAAGCCTAGTGATTCACTGTGTCTCCTGCCAAATGCTTTGAATCAATGTGAAGCAAACAGGAACGGTAATCCTGTCCTAGTTTTGTCCTAGACCATTTCTCCTGCCATCAATGCTCCCCAGCAACGTCTTTCGATAACTCAGGTTAGCAGAGCCAGCACAAGCCACGGCAGCTCACGCATGCTCCAGGCTGCGGGGGTGTTTGAACAGTCATGATCCCTGCGCTGGGTACCTTTTGCACAACTCTTGCAAGTACCTGTTTCGTGTCTGCACATCTTGTACGCGTTGTTTAGCGGGCAGCTATGGGACTGAAGCAGAAATGAAGAAACTTCCAGCATTGCCACAGCTTACAGAAATGGAGTGAATGAAACATACCTCTGTGCTATTGAACCTGGCTGAGAGTCTTTTTGCACAAGAATCCTGACCAAAGGGCTGCTCCAGGCATAATCCCTTAACCCAACTGTAATACCAGCTTCAGAGGAGTGCAGGACTACGCTGGCATCCTTTTGGAATTACCAGGATGATTGCTGTTTTGATCACCCACTGTGCTCCCCATGGCTGTTGTTCCCTCACCTGTCATTTATCATGCCTGTCCTTGGTTAGGCTGGAGCTCCCGCCAGCCCCTCAGAGGTAGCACCTTTCTCCCTCAGCGATCCACTACTTTCCTGTCACTCCCAGCTCTGAGTCACAGCTCCCTCAGGAAGAAAGAGGGAACCAGCCGTATGCACAGACCAGGCAGGCACACAAGATGCAACTATCACCTGCAGAGATGGACCTTTTTTTAACTCAAGAGGTTACCCATTCTCATCACATCCTGCACCTTCAGCAGGAGGAAAGATGGTAGTTTCAGCGTTGCATCAGTGTAATTCATAACTCTCTTATTTATCTTTAAGGAAAATGATGTCTCTCTAACCTCATTCTAGAGAATAGGGGAAAAAAAGTACCCGTTGCTCATTTCATGATTGCCATGAAGCTTTTAGGTTCAATTAAGATAAAGCAAAGGATTATAAGAGCAGACAATATTCCCTCATGCTCGGGCACTCTTTCCATTTCACTCAGCTTTGTGAAACCCTGCAGGAGCATATAAAGGGCTTAAAGGAGGGGTGAGGAGGCAGGACAGAGCAAGGCAGGGCACATCAGCATACTTGGTAGCATTTACCAGCACCTGCAAGGTCATTGTGGTAGGAATGCAAAGCATGACATTGCCAGGGCCTGTGGTAGGGAAAGACGAGAAAAGGCAGGAGGAAAACATCTGGGAATAAGAGATGCAGGGCTTCCCTTCAACCATGATACACAATCACAAAATCAATAGTTGAGGTTAGCAGGGGCCTCTGGAGGTCATCTGGTCCAACGCCCCCTTCTCAAGCAGGGTGACCTAGAGCTGGTTGCCCAGGACCATGTCCAGTTGGGTTTTGAATATCTCCAAGGATAGAGACTCCACAATGTCTCTGGGCAACCTGCACCAGTGTTTCAGCACCCTCACAGTGAAAAGTATTTTTCTTATATTTAAACATAATCTCCTATTTTTCAATTTTTGTCCATTGCTTTTTCTCCTGTCACTGAGCACCACTGAGAAGAGTCTGGGTCCCTTGTCTTCATTCCCTCCCATCAAGTATTTATCCGCATAGAAAAGATCCCCCTGGAGCCTTCTCTTCTCCAGGCTGAACAGTCCCAGCTCTCTCAGCTTCTCTTTCTATGAAAGATGCCCCAAGCGGGGCAGAAGGCTGGCTTGGCTGAGCAGGGATCTTCTTCTAGTACTTAGGCAGAAAAAGAAAGTGTACAGACATTGGAAGCAAGGACAGGCGATTCAGGAGGACTACAGAGATGCTGTTTGACACTGTAGGGAGAAAATTTGTGTGGCCAAAGCTCAATTAGAGTTCAAGATGATCAGTACTGTGAAGGACAACAAAAAGGGCTTTTTAAAACACAGCAAAACGAGAATCAGAGACAACATTGGTCTGTTACTTCCTGAGGTCGGTCACTTCACAAATAAGGATGTAAACAAAGCGGAGACGTTTAATGCCTTCTCTGCCTCCTTCAACACCAATGATGGGCCCCGGGATCCCTGGAGCCCTGTGTTGGAAAACCATAACTGGGGGAATGATAAACTCCCAGCCCACTGAACTTGTTTGAGACTCGCTGCTCCAACCGGATGCACATAAGTCTATGGAGCCCAACGGGATTCATCCCAGGGTGCTGAAGGAGCTAACCAATGTCATTGGGGGACCTCTCTCCATTATTTTTCAACAGTCTTGGGAGTCTGGAGAGGTCTCAGTCGACTGGAAGCAGGCAAATGTTGTCCCAGTTTTCAAGAAGAGTAGAAGGAAGACCCTGGTAATTACAGGCCCATCAGTCTCTCTTCAGTGCTTGGTGAAATTATGGAGAAGGTTGTTCTGGGAGTTACTGAAAAACACTTGAGAGACAATGCAGTCATTGGTCATAGCCAGCATGAGTTCATGAGGGGAAAGTCCTGCTTAAACAACGTAATTTCCTTTTATGACAAGGTCACCCATCTAGTTGACCAAGGGAAGCCAGTAGATGTGGTGGTTTTGGATTTTAGCAAAGCCTTTGATGCTGTCTCTCACAGTATCCTTCTGGACAAAATGTCCAGCACACAGCTAGATAAGTCCATAAGACATTGAGTGAGCAATTGACTGACAGGTCAGGTTCAAAGAGTTATAATAAATGGGGTTACATCAGGCTGGTGACCAGTCACCAGTGGGGTTCCCCAGGGCTCAATTTTAGAGCCATTGCTCTTCAATGTTTTTATAAATGTTCTGGACACAGGAATCGAATGTACATTAAGTAAGTTTGCCAACAATACTAAACTAGGAGGAGCTGTGGACTCCCTCGAGGGTAGAGACTCCTTACAGAGAGATCTGGATAGTCTAGAGAGCTGGGCAATCACCTACCATATGAAATTTAACAAGAGCAAGTGCTGTATTCTCCACCTGGGATGGGTTAATCATGGTTATACGTACAAATTGGGGGACAAAAGGCTGGAGAGCAGCCCCATGGAAGGAGATCTGGGGGTTTGGGTTGATGGCAAGTTGAACATGAACACGGGCAAGTCAACAGTGTGCCCTGGCAGCCAAAAGGGCCAATCGTGTCCTGGGGTGCATCAAGCACAGCATAGCCAGCCGATTGAGGGAGGTGATTGTCCCACTCTACACTGCACTGGTGCTGCCCCACCTCGAGTACTGTGTGCAGTTTTGGGCACCTCAGTATAAGAAGGACATCAAACTGTTAGAGCATGTCCAGAGGAAGGCGACCAAGATGCTGAAAGGCATCAAGGGCAAGACTTATGAGAAGCATCTGAGGTCACTTGGTTTGTTCACCTTGGAGAAGAGAAGCCTGAGGGGTGACCTCATTGCAGTCTACAACCTCCTCAAGGGGGGCAGCGGAGGGGGAGGTGCTGATCTCCTCTCTCTGGTGACCAGCTGTAGGACACAAGGAAACAGAATGAAGCTGTGTCAGGGGAAGTTCAGACTGAACATTAGGAAAAGGTTTTTCACTGAGAGGGTGGTTGGTCACTGGAACAGGCTCCCCAGGGAAGTGGTCATGGCATCAAGCCTGTCAGAGTTCAAGGAGTATCTGGACAATACTGTTAGTCATATGGTTTAGTTTTAGGTACTCCTGTGAGGAGCAGGTAGTCCTGTGAGGAGCGGGGAGTTGGACTGGATGATTCTTATGGGTTCCTTCCAAGTTGAGATATTCTATGATTCTATTGTATCTTTGTGATCTCCAGTATGTGTCTCTCTTACTGGAGAGCCCAGCTCTAGACATAGCACCCAGATGTGCCTCACAGGGCAGAGCAGAGGGGAAGGATCTCCTCCCTCGACCTGCTGGTAGTGCCCTGCCTAATGCAGCTCAGGAGTACAGGCACTGAGCAGTGCTTTTGAGCTCTGTTTTGCTTCATAGTCAGAGAAAAAACAAATCTCTTTAAATGAAAAGGTCACTGCATTTTGGGTCTTTTCTGTGCCTTCTGCCCACTTTTTTTTGTTGCCAAGTACCCATGAACTATAACAGAGTGGCAAGGTTTGCATCACTCCATCTCAAGACTTTGTACAAACACATCATTGCAAATCTGCCTTCATAAAGAGCTCTTTCAGAGTTGGTGCAGCACTTTGGGGTTGGGATTTGCCACATGCCAGCTACAGTGCGCTTATGGTCTGTGTAGATGCTTTTAGAGCACAGAAAATATGAGGTAACTTACTCCTCTTCCAAACGGTGGCTTGTAAATGCTCACCTTTCCCTTCAGCCCATTAACTTCTCCAGGAGACAAGCCCTGGAGTGAAAATACACCACACTGCACTCAGCTGAACAGTGTGAAAGCTCAGTTGGTAGCAGGTACCCCACAGCAAGTGTAAACTGTGAGGTAAAACCTGCCTCCGATGAGACATCTTGCTAAAAAGCAACATGTTTTGCCCAGAAGGTCTGGCAGTCTGATATACAAGGTGTCTGACACTTAATATTCACATCATATCCCACAAAAAGATCAACACGGAGCCTTTCAGGGTTGATAACGAACAACCCCTCTAGTAATTAAGCTCCGTGCACCTTTTGAAAACAGTTTCAAGTCTTCTGGGATTCTTTAATTCTCACATGCGTCACCGAAGCGCAGGTTCAGTATTCCCACAGAAAGCAGCGATCCCTCTGATTTACGGACTTCCCCACCCTTGGAACCGAGACACTGACATGTTCTCCTCCAGGCACTGAAAAGCTCAGCACCGCTCACTCTCTTTTCCTTTCTTTTTTTTTTTTCTTTTTTCTTTTTCCCCTAAAGAAAGTGTTTCCTGTCAAATTAACGTTCCCAATTACAAGTGGATCTAATCCCTGGTGATTACCTACCTACCCTAATTGACTGTCTTGTTCCAAACCAAGGCAGGGTATTTGAACAGACAAAAAAAAAAAGGCTCTGATTTGCTGAGACAGAGAGAAAACGCTTCAGAAAATATGAGCCAGCTTTCTCTCTCCCAATTACTACCCTTCCTCCTTTGAGCAATTAAAACTATCTTGAAAAGTTTATGGGTTCCAGAAAATGTAGTCACGTATACAGTCTGCTGGTCCAGCTGGTCCCTGTGGAGTTGGTACTGGGATACGACCCAGAGTTTTCTGAAGTGCATTGGGAATTAAAGCATTTCAAAAAATTGCTACTTAATTCCAAGGCAACGTGCTTCTCTTACTGTCTAATTCCTAATTTCAAGATATTGGGTGCTAGTTTTTTGACTGATAGTGACATAGGCTTTAACATTCCCAAAATGGTGCTTTCTACCTAATATCATCCCATATGAGTTTCAGAGGTGTTTTGCAAGGAATAAACCAGGTGCCTGTTAATCACACTAAGATTTTGGCTATGTAAATATGCAAGTTATTTGCATCCATCTTATGTACTAGTCAGAGCAAATACGGCAAAACAGGGAGGGCAAGATCTGTAAACTCATAGGCAATTTCTACCTCTTTGGGGTTTTACCTGTTGGTATAAAATTATAGAAATAAAGGAAGGACTATTCTTCTGATGTTTTAGCAATGTCCTTCAAAGTATCAGAGGCAAATAGGAAGAGCTGTGTCTCCTAAGAAGAAGTGGAAAAGGAAGAGTGTGCAAATTCTGCCCTGCTCCATTACAGCAGCACGCAAACTGGGAGCTCCTCCACCACCTCCAGCGCCACCGAACACCATCCTTCCTCCTTCCAGAAAACTTATAAACATCATGGTTCAGATCCAAATCTGGGAGGATCTGATAGTTCTCTACTGACAGAAGTAAAATGGCCTGATCTACTCGATAAGAGGATTTTTCTCTATACTGCAAAAGGAGACAATGTAAAAGGCTCATGAAAAGATTTCTGAACCGCCCCAGCATCCTGAGTAAAGCACTTCACCAGCACCACGCTTGCCAGCAGTCAATCCGAGGAGACATACAGATGCTGTCAATACGCTAGAGCAACCTAGAAGAGTGACAGGGACCTTGACATATTGGTTTTTGTTAGCAGAGGAGAGTTACATGAGAGCCTGACGGCAGAAGATACCCACACTGACTACTGGTTACAGAGTGATTTATCAGCCTTGTTTAAGAGGAAATGTAAATTGAAGGGGAAAGGATGTAAGTGTGCAAATTATTCTTAACCTTATTGTCTTATATGGGAAAGCAAAGTGGGGAAAAAATGGCTAAGAAATTATAGAGTAGCATTAAAGTTCCTAAATCATCAAAATATCTCCCAGAACATGCTTTTCCATGCTTAATTCAACGAGTGTATGCGAAAGGAAGGGGAAGTGGTGTAGAAAGAATAGTAAGGAGCCAGCCAGCACTCTGCACGTGTTTCTGATACAATTCTGCGTTTCAGTAGCCCGTGTCCTTGCTCAGTATCATCTATGCGCATACCTACATTTACCAGCTCCAAGAAAAAGGGGTATTTTTTAGTCTAACACATCTGAAATAAATGTGCAGATGCAGACATATATGCTACAAGCACACACCCATTTGGTACGTCAATGCTCCACTGGATGCAATTCCTTAAAAGAAAATATCCTTGATTGTAAAATAGGCATTCACCTAAATTCTGTTAAAAACAAAATGAAAAACACCCCCAGCCTGAATAAAATGGAAGTGTGCCCTGACCAATTTACTATAATATTTATCTTAAATACACTTTAGCTCTTTTTTACAATTATACTTTTGAGAGTCTTTTACATTCATTGTCTAGCAGAAAACCAGTATACCCAGAGATGGTGTCTTGCAATCACCTCAAAAACCAGTATCACCCCCCGAATATTTTGGGGAAAGTAATTTTTAATCCTGACTGATTACAAGCAGTGTTCATTATTCTTTCTGATACCTTTTTTATAAAATGCATTTGTTAAAGTATAAAATTGGTCAGGATTACAAATAACTTGCCCTGACAGCTGGAGGGCAGCATTTCTCTCACAATGAGTAACAATTTGTCTGCAGTGAAGGCAAATGCCAGGACAGTAGTTAGTATGTTTTGACTACAGAGGACCACTAATTCTTCAAAAGCAGTGTTACAAACTGCCACCCCCGATAAAATGGAAATCTGAATCAACTCCCTGGAGAGTTTGGGGAAACAAGGATACACATAGCACTTGATCTGAAAGCAATTTCAGGGCCAGTGGTGCATGCTTGGCATCCCATTGCTAGAGAAGGGAAGGCAGCAGGATGCACCAGCATCCCAGACAAGATCTAGTGGTACCACCAACATCACAGGGCTGCTCCCCTGCTACGCTGCCCAGTCCCTCTTGCAAGAGGCTCTTTCCATGCAGCTGGCAACTACCAGTGGCTCCCTGGCACAGTGCAGGGTGCTGGGGAGAGTGCCTGGACCTCGAGGATCACCCAGTAGTTTGCAGCAGATGGTAAATCCTACACTAACCATCAGTGGTATTTCATTAAGAGATCAGTGCTGTCAGACGCTGCAGGCACTCATTTGTTTTGGTCCTTTTCTATCCAAGCCACCGCTACATGCACATACAAAGGGCACACATCAGAAGCCGTCAGAAGCCATCCTTTAGCACCCATCTAAGAGGAACATGAAGGCCTGGCTGATGTCCACTCACAAGCATCGGGCTGGGCACATGGTTAAAAGCCTCACAGCCTAGGTCCTGAAGTCACACACAGCCTAGCTACGAACTTCACAGGCTAGATCAGGCAGTCCCGAGATGCTCCTCATTCGCAGGACACAGCAACTTCAGCTGTGAAACAGGGTTCCGGGCGGAGCCGACATCGCTAAGCTGATTAGGCTGGGCTCTGTATTGGTATTCCTGTGGTTGCTGACAGGGAGGTGGAAGTGGGGTGGAAGAGAGGGAGGAGGAGGAGGGAAGCATCAGGGAGGCAGTAGTGGATGGCCGGCGGGAGGGTGAAGAGGCAGCAATGGGAGCCTGGAGTGCGCTGACTTAACGACAGAGGTGAACTTGAGCGCACCTTTCAACCTGGGTTTGCGCTGCCTCCCTCGTGGGAGTGAGTTCACACCTCGGGCTATTTCCTCACATTATTAAAGTGTCATCGGCTTCGGGATACAATGCGGCTCATTTTTGCGCACCCACGGGTTACAACTGAAATTATCAGCTATCTTTTGTAGGAGGTGTGGGTTACATGCAAAATAAGCACACACGGCATTGTCTTCAATATTTGTTAATTAAAGTTCCAAATGGCAAAAATTAGAGACAGTTTAATTAACGCGTTGCACAATGGCAAGTTTAGGTTACAACAGCGAGGGCCGAAAAGCTCTCTGTTCGCTCAAATTAAATGTCATCAGGTTTTAATCCCACTGAAGTGAGGAACATCTTAACCACTACCTAAGGCTGAATATTTCTCCCAGGATTTGCTTAGTATTAACAATAGTAATTCTGAATCTTTGTTATCCATATAATTGCCCAACCCCTGTCCAAAAATTGCAGCCAAATTATTAGCCTGCCTCCAGTCCAAGCAGCAGGGAGAGGGAAGCACTGAGGGATCACATCCCCAGTCTGTTACGTAAGAAAATCTGGATGTATGTTAAGCTAATGGTATCTTAGCAGAATAAACTAAAACATAGTGGGATGACCACCACAGGACAGCGTTCTATTTATTGCATTACTTTTTTTTTTTTTTTTAAGAACCCTAAATGCTTTCTAATATTTTTTCTGCCTTCCCTGTTTTCAGACACATGGAGTATTGATATTAGGTTCCAGCCACCTCGAGAAGCAATTTCAAAGAAGCCCCCGACATGATTTGTGTTCCTGTGGTCAATTGTTCTATTTTCTCACAGAAGGTCATTGCTAAGACAAATGCCTGACAGAAATCTGCTGTCTTTCATCATTAGATTTTTCTGAGTTGATGGATTCCTACCCAGGGAAGCTTTACACATGCTGCACCGAGAGAGCCAGGAAGGTTCTACCGTGAATTTTTACCGTGTGCTCTCTGACTCAGTGCTTTCCAAACTGCATCTCAGGTGGGAAGCCAAGTGTTCAGTGTATTGGGTTATCCGCCACTTCCTTGTCAAAGGAGAGGTCCAATGCAGGATAAGATTTGCATTTTCAAATGAATTTTTACCTCCTTCTGGCTGAAAAATTAATGCCAAACTGGACATAAATTTAAGTTAAGCCAGTTCTTGAAGCCACCTTCAGGGTAAAAAGAATATTTCCTTATTTGTGAAGGTACTGCGGGGGTTAGCGGAAATCCACACAGATCCAGTACTGACAGCACAGCAATGTTGAGGACTTTGCTGTTTCCTACATCGAAATGCTGAGCAGCTTTTTTTTTAAGGGATGTGGGCTTTTAATTATTGTATTAACATTGTCAACTGTCAAATGCTTTGAAATAATTTAATATTCCCAGTCTCCTTACAACCTGTTTATTGATATTCATGAAGTGAATCCCCTCTTGAGATGTCTAGACTGAATGTCAATATGGTTTATAGATGAAGACATGGTTTATAGATGGAAGGTATTAATAATTGAATCCTGAAATTGTTTAATTTTACTTCAATAAAAGGCCAGGCAGGACAGGAACCAATATGCCCTTTTACTAAATTGATGCACAAGTGAGTACAGCCAAACGGAATCATTTCAACCATCAATGACAAAAAAAAAAAAGAAGTGATTGACATGGGAGACATATTTTAATAAATAAAATTATTTTGTTGAAATTATTTTCCTGGGTGAAATTCCTTATTCCCACATATGTCATGAGTAGAGATACCTCTTTATAGTGTCTACATGCACTAGGCATAACATATAGAAGACATATTTTAGCCTTCAACCTCTCCTTGAAAGTCACGCCAGAAAGGACTAAGGAGAGACATGTTCCCAAGAATGATCATAAGAGTAATATTTAAGCTCTGTGCAGGAACTGCAGGATAAATATTGTTTCTCCTGTATTATTCATAACACCACAATAGCTGGTCATAGCACTCCTTTCTGTCCTTAAGAAATATGTTTATCCAATAATCTAATCAGGATGAGTAAATGTCTGGGAATATCTTGAGGGAGAAGATTACTAGCCTTTCAAATACGAGAAGAAACTTCTTTCATGGACAAGCACATGACAAACCTAGAGCTAGAGGAAGGAAGAAATATTATCCAACCTGTAAATCACGATAGTTCTACTGTAAATGTTGGGGTCCCAAAGGTACCAGCAAGCTTCCAGGGGGACCACTCGGTCAGTGCCTCGCTTGTCCATTACCTCTATAATTTTCTACCATCGAGGACTCATTGTTTAAATATTCGTAGTCTGATCCCATGCCCGCTGA
The DNA here is from genome assembly GCA_009819775.1 of Phoenicopterus ruber ruber. Lineage (NCBI taxonomy): Eukaryota > Metazoa > Chordata > Aves > Phoenicopteriformes > Phoenicopteridae > Phoenicopterus > Phoenicopterus ruber. Next base: position 158,913,594 of record CM020216.1, read on the forward strand.
AGTCAGCATGACTTTATTTCTTACAAGCTTCAAGCTTGGATATTGTATCTCAGTCCTGACGAAAAGATCTGTTTATATCTTTCTCAATTATATTGGAATCAGTGATAAAACCAGTATTTATTGTTTATTAGCACCTTAGGTTTCTACAACCTTTTTTATTTTTACTATGAATAGAATCAGAATGTTTGATTGCTTTCATAAAGGGAACTGAGTGTATGTCTGGGTGTACGTGTGATAGGAAGGAAACATCACTGTAGGTTTCCTGGTCTACACAGGATCTCAGTTATCATAATCTCTTCGGAAAGGGCATATATTAAATCCTAACAGATATTTTACATCAGTTCTGTGCCAGTGTAAAACGGCTCAGAAGTTAACTTCAACATAACATCTGGCCAGTCTGAGTATGAACAAAGCTGAAAGATAATTTTAACTGAAACTGAAAACTTTAACTACAGGTAGAATTTAGCCAAGAGATAGATACTTAGTACATAGGTCTGACTATGGGTGATCTGCTAAGATTCAAGAGTTACTAGGAGCCTCTTCAGGCACCTTTGCACGTCTTCTCACACCTACTAGTCCTTTGCCCCCTCCATCAATGGAAGTGAAACTCTTTTCTATATCCTTTTGCCAATAGCCATTGGACACCATGATAGACACTACCTAATTAGACAAGTAGACTTCCTACAGTGTCCTCAGACACCTTCTTCCCACCAGTTCTGACCTCTGTGAGTTGGGCCCTGGTGTCTCTGACCCAGGGCAGATCACACAAACATCCAGATCCTCATGTTGGCTAGGACTCCTCGGATGTCTTGTACAGCCGGCAGTGGTCTGTCCCACTGTATAAAGTGTCATTTCACCAATCTAACTGCTTTGCCTGAGGTGTAGTGACTGTTGATTTGACTTCCGTGCATGTGAGAAAGCTTTTCAATATCCTTTCTCAAATATGAATCCCCACTACCAGCAACATAAATCAGTATCAAGCACTGTATCATTTATCTACATGTTTATACTGGGGGGGGGGGGGAGTCTGTTTGACTCTTTCTGCTGTGTTCAGATGGGTGGCTTAGGGGGAAACGTGTAAGAGAAGAAACAATTATTATATTCTTATATCCACGGCTAACAGAGAACTGTGGCACTGACAATTCTTTAATTTGATTATTGAGTCTAATCTTCTCATGTCAGCAGACAAATATACGATATGCCCTAACATTCCTGCACTGTTGATCCGGAAATGTCACTGTTTATAGAATGTAATGAATCCTGAGACTTGCTCCACTGGAGGGCTTTTCCTCCACCCACTAGATTCACTGTCCTTTTTGTTCCAGTCCCAAAATATGAGCATATTTTACCAAAATGTCAAAAGTCATGTCAATTAGACAGCATGAAAGGAGCAGGAAGAACTCAACCTTGACAATTCATGATGGCCAGTGTTCATCTGAATTATAAGCAGGACTTTTATTTTAGAGTAAAAGAGTTAGGTCTTCTAAGCTGTACAGACAATCACACAATAGATAGGCTCCACTCAGATTTCAGATGTTATAATGTAGATAATTAATCATGGCATGAAATAAAGAAATGAAAAGCATGGTATTTGTATATCATTATGGGATAACCATATGTCAGCAGATAGAATCACCTCTCTGAGTAAAGTTGGTACTTCTGAACAAATTTGTTCCATTCAGAAGCTGGGAAGCACATTAAAAGATTATGTTATAGTCATTTTTGTTTCCAGTTAATTTCTATTCCCAGCTCTCTCTATTTCTATTACTCGTTCCTGCTTTTTTACTGGACAGTGTTCTTGTGCCTGCAGTGTGATGTGGATCAAGAAATGGATCTACTTAAAGAATAAAACCAAACCAACTGCTATTGCTTTTAGGTTAGGTCAGCTGAACAATGTATACACTGTAGGATCACAAACAAGCAGAGGGAGGTATGGTGCCCAGGCATCAGCTAGTATTTCAACAAAAAGCCCAGTCTCACGAAGCCCACAGGCTCAAAGGATCAATACTAATGACAGATCTGTCCATAGATCATGATCCAAGCCAAGTTAAAGCCCCCGGGAATCTTTCTATCAGTTTCAACAGGTTTTGATCTAGCCTGTAATAAGTGAAGTGAATCTGTGTGCTCTGATCTGTTAACAAAGCATACATTGCCTATTTTGTATAATACATAATAGTTTCTTCATCCACAAAACATTTAAGGCAAGCGCAGCAACGTGGAACATCATGAGAGCCTGGAGTAAATGGAGGTTATTTTGCCTATGGGTCTCCTTAAATTGAGACCATCTGTTGGCCTGGTGAAACAGGCGCTGAGCGTTTGCAACTCCACTGAAGCACAGGGAGCTCGGTGGAGTTCTGCACCAGCTGAAAATCATCTCTCTCTTTTCTGTCCGCAGTTAGCTATGGGCCAGCGTGTGCTGCCGTTAGATGAACCAGCCCAATACAATCTCATAAACAGAATCAGTTTCTTTACCGATCTGAAAACATTCATGGTTTTAGAACTGATTATTATTTAAACCTTTATATTTGGGGTTTATCTACCCGAGAAGTAAATGCAGCAAAATACTATTTCTTTGAGCTAGAAGCACGCTAATTAACAGCAAGAAGTGTTGGAAAGAATTACTATATTGTCAGTCTAACTTTACAGACCAAATATATTCAGGCAATTAATTTTAATATGTTCCAAACTTTATTCACTGTGGCATACAAAATGGAAATGAAATAGCACTTATCTCAAACCAAGGAATAGTTCCTCGGCTACAGTTAAGAGACATTACTCTTTATAATTTCAGTTGTTCTTTGTTCATTCATGTAAACTAAAGATCTGTCACACAATGCAGATTTGACCCAGATATCTAAAAAAAAATAGGATTAAATCTACTAGGATGCTTTAATCCAATAGATGTAGGTTGCAGGCAAAAGCGACCTTTTTCTGACATAGCTCTATTTCCACGGGATGCAAATTCCCTGGGCTCGTGTCTACTAGCTAAAAAATGTTGCCACAAGCAGACGTTAGTTTTAACAGAATTGTTGCATGGGGCAGACAATCTGCTGAAATGGTTGAGAGATTTAGGAAGCTTATTCCAAACCACTAGAAAATTGCTACAATAATTTCTGCAGAATTTATAGTTCCATTGTAGCCAGTTTTTCTTTATACTATCCACATTATTGATTCAGCTGTGCTAGTAATTGTAAGGGATGGTGTTATAATAATGTCATTTTGGCAAGATGCAGTACTATTTAGCTAATACATTATTTTCTAAAAGGATTCCTTTTAGAAACCATATGTTCTTACTATATCATTTACTCCTTTCTCCCTGCCCTTTGAATACAAACAGAAATAGAAATGGCAGGAGGTAACAAAGCTTGTCATATAATCTCTTTCCCCTTAACCTTTATTCAGGATGATCCCTTCAACTCATGAAGAGTCTACTTTGGAGCAATGTGAAATGTTTGCTAGGAAACCCGAAGCAAAGTAAAATTCAGCTGTTTGCAGCTTTCCCTACAGATGTGGTATCCAGCCCATGTTTTGTCAAAAGGTTTGAGTCTTTTGATTAAACCTGAGGCTAGTTGTGAATGAAGTGGAGCCAATTTATTGTTTTGTATCAAAAGATAAAGATAAACCCCAGGATTTCACATGCTTCCAGCTACAGATTGACCAAAATCTGAACTGTGAAGTTCATGTTCTTGCTTCAAAGGCAGAAAATGCCAGAGCCATGGAGAGAGAGGGACCGTGATGAGTAGAAGGGCTGCAGGCAGAGGGTTGCAGCTATTCTTTCACACCCTCCACTGCTCTCTCTGAGGGAAACTGTCCAGATTCATGATTTGCATCCATGCCACAAATGAAAAAATGAACCAAAGAGGCTGCCCAAAGCCTAGAAGGTTGGAGCAGCCTGCAAATTTGCTCAATCTTTGCCTTCTTTTTTTTTCCACAGAGACTGCAAAAAAACCAGCAGAGCCAATTACAACATATCTCTGTGATATGGACACTTCATCACTTTGTCCTGGACAAAGCCCACGAGCTCATTTAAGACATACAATGAGTAGTTGTCATACGGCTTTTCTGTTACTGAAATGGGAGAGTTGCAGGGTGAACTAAGCAAAGGAAATTTCTTAAACTCTAAGGCCTTTCAACATGCTGCCATTTCAGTCCTAAAACTGGCCTGCAGCAAACTGCATTGGCCTTTCTCAGACAAATAGAAGGTGCAGGAGGGACATTTTAAAGGCTCTCCCAGGAAGCCAGTCTGTGCAGATGGTGAGAATAGCAGCTGCACGTACAGGAAACATGTAGTAAAAAACCATCTTGGTTTTAGAAGCAAGGAGCCACCACGTTACTGCACAGTATCTGCGTTTGGCGGGTGATTAGCTGCACACCCAGCAAAGAAAGACAGGTGATCGGCAGATGAGCAAAATAGTTACTAGAAACAGGGTAAAGTGTGAATCCAGATCAATGGTAACAAAAAGCTTCCAGGCAAAAAAATACTGCAAAGGCTTTAGAGTACTGGAAAGAAGAATCCAGTCTGTATAGAGGACTGCCTAGGGAGATTAAAATAAAAAAAATAAAAGTAAAACTTTTGGTTTATTACCTCATGCAAGGAACAGAATAAGAAGTGAATGTAACTTTGTAGCTAGACATAATAGCAGGTAGTACAACAGCTGTAAAAACTGAAGGGGAAGGACAGATCATCCCAAATGATCAAGTGAGAGTAGCTGAAGAAGTTACCACCTCTTTGGCTGGATTTTACCAACCCCCCAACTGACATGTGATCATTGACTGTGTGAGGAGCCCCTTTCACTCAACATGGAGTACAACAGGAGAGCTCAAAGCACACTTCACAGCACTTCTAAACGCTACATCTCAATATGTTTTACAAAGGACTTGAAAGGGTGTCGTGCAGTTCTGGAAACATAAAAGATGTCCTCATTAGAGACAAGATCGCTGGGGGACTCATGATGCCTGCATATAGCAGAGACAGCTGAGAGAAACTGATCTTACTCTAGAAAAATGCCTGAGGATGACAAGGAAGCAGATGTACCTAGAAAATAAATAGAACTGTGTCAGGCACTTAGGGTGGCAGAGAACCCTACAGCAGTTGTAAGGTCAACCACAGGTCAACCAAAGCTGGGCTGGGTGGGAGTGCAAGCAGTAGGGTCCAGCAGCACAGGTGTGGAAAACAGAATAAATGGGGACAGCAAAACACCCAACTTGTAAGAGCAGTGCAAAAACCTTGGGCAACAGGACCACATAATATCTTAACATGACAGCTAAGAAAGAAAGAAGCTGAAATACTCATGATGGTTTCCAGTGAAAGAAGAGGGCAGCTACAATGTGTTGTGGCAACCTACATACACTGCTGAAAAGGATGCCAGTATTTGTCATCGACAGCTAAGCTGTTGGATCAACAAACAGTTCAATTTGCATCCGAACTGTGGAGTCAGTGCAGCACCAGTGACAAGCATCCCTTTCAGGGCAGATGCTCCATAAAACTATCTTCGGACCAATGACGACCAAATGTGGGATGTTATAGTTGACAGTTCACCATGCACACACTCAAAAGCAGTGGAGAAATGCAGGTGTGGCATCTGGCATCACACATGTACCCTCTCTTGACCAGAGGAGACAGAATGATCACTATGGGTTTTTTTCTAGCAGTTCAACAATAATTAAAAGGCAATGGAGCTGGGAGGTACGCTGAAATGAGAATGAATCCTACGCTACCCCGCTAGATTACTGAAATGCAGAATTTCACGTTAAAAAAGGAATTAGAAAGGCTGCAAAGATATGAAGCAATGTTGGACCTTCTCAGCCTAGTTCAAAGGAAGGCAATGGCCCAATAGTGGGCATAGCAACAGATAACATGGGGAGTTGCACTGTTTAAGAGCAAACTGGCAAGAAATTAGTTCCCACTACTGATGACTGAGGGCAGATTTATTAAGGGCAAAAATTCTAATTGTAATGCCAAAACCATTTTTTGACATACTGAGCTAAATGAGCCATCCAGTCAGGAGGCTAGTGTTCTCCATAGACCTGTTGGTCTAAAACTTAAAAGCATCAGCCTGGTTACAAAGGTGTTTATATGTAAACTGAGCCTCACCCTAGCGAGAATGCCAGGCAACTGTTAGAAGCTGGTGAGCAGGCTAATGGTAGTTTATATCCCAGTAATATCCCAAATGAAAGTGAAGACTGTCGTAGGAGGTAACCTCCTATATGAGGTAGCACATGGGTGCAAGATAGTTATGTTTAAAGTAACCCAGCAGTAATCTCAGCAAAAGGAAGAGCAGGTATCATAAAAAAGAAACACACTACAGTAAAAGCCAAGCTTGAGATGAGCTAAAGCATGTGTTCTGCTGGCCAGGAATAAACCCCCTGAGTGAGAACATAAATGAAATAGAAAAGGCTGTCCAAAAGTTTCCTGTGCTTAACCATCAGAAGCCACCTGAAATCCCAGACAGCTCCAGGAGTACACGGAGCAGATCTGTTCACTTCTTGTGAAAAGAGTGGCATGAAGATGGAAGATAGTAATCCCAGTTTCTGGAGTTGGAGTAACTAATGGATCCTTGTGCACGGACAGCAATCAGAAAACTGAAAACACATTGGTAGACTATCATAAAAATAGTTGACAAAGGAAACAAAACTGGAGGCATCTACTTAGAGAAGGACGGACCTGGATATTTTTTTGTCATGCAGACACACTAATTGCAGGCAAAAGGCAAACCTAGAGCAGGGCAAAGACAACAACAGATTCAAGAAAGCTGTGGAAATCAAACCAAAGGCATTTGCAAGGAGCTGTCAAATAGCCTGCAGCCATGGACAGAGAGGCCCCAGGCCTGACTGAGAAGCACAAGAGCTGCTTCTTCCAGGTCGCCTTCTGCTGGAGAGTCAGCCCAAGCCAGACCCATGAGCAGAGCACAGGAGCAACGAGATGTCACCCAGATGAACCAGGACAGAAGTAAATTCCCACCAGCAGCCACAATGAAAACTGTTTTAAAGATCAGTATATTTACTGCCTGAGGACAATAACTGTCACGAAAACCCAGGTCCCTGGGTGAATTATGTAGCAGTGACCTCAGGCTTCTGACCAGATGACAGCAGAAGGAGCACAGGTTGGATGGAGGAAGTAGGGGCTTTGCAGACCTCAATCCCAGCTAATTTTAACAGTTGGATGGCGACACTGAAGCAGCAGTTGCTCTGCACAGATACCCTTGGAAGGCAGTTTATTTGGTGCCTAAGGATAGCAGAGATGGATCTAGCTGTAGGAGGCTTGTGTGCTGCACACAGCTGGAAATCCAGCACTTCCTACCTAGTTCTCCTAACAAAAAGCCAGATTCATTTTAGAAACATGCATCCTCTCATGTTAATGAACATGGTACATGAAACAAAGACCATTACTCTTGCCAGTGACTTCAAAGGGCTTAGATCAAGTGTCTAGTGAAACTGCACTTATGGAAGAAATGATTGAAATTCAACGCTGAGGCCACTCCGAATCAATTCTCTGTGCTCCTCCTCCTAAGTTTTACCATTTTGGTTGAGCTATATCAAAGCCCTTTGGGTATCCGTAGCATAGTCTGTATCTTGCCTGTCTATGTCCTGACATTGCATCAAAATGAACAGTGCTGTATGAAGCTACCAGCGCTGCATGCACGTGCTGCAGCCTTGTTTAGGCAAAACATTTGCGCTTTCTGAAAGTGCTGTATGGTACTGTTTGACTTGGCTTTCCTTGATATAGAAATGTTAGGAAAGCCAGTATTTTAATCCTGTGTACTGTCATCAGATTTTTTTTTTAAAAATGAATTATTATGCTGAAGAAATTTTTTTTTCCAACGAGATAACATCCCACAGTGCTGACAGGCTTTTTTCTCTAATGATATATGAATTGGAGCTAACAGGGGGAGACAATAACTGCAGGCCCTTTGATTAATCTATTTTCTTTGGTCTTCTCTTTAAAATGATAGATTGGTCCAGGAGGACAGTTTGCCATAGATATTTGCAACAGAAGTGTAAGCTCCAAACAAAATAAGAAACCAAGGGCTGTTTAATATATTGTAGACAGCTGGTCCATTTTCGCTAGGAAATTAGCACAGAGTTATCATCTGATTATTGTCGTATATGAAAGGCTTAAGAAACAGTCCAGGTGTATCTGATGGCACAGGGGCGGAAAAGAAAAAAAAATTTCCTGTAGCTTAATTTAAGAGAATAATGTATTTTAACACTCCAATTTAACTTTAATGATCCAAATCTACTCAGACACACAGAAGAAAATAAGCAAAGGAAAAAAGTATCCCTTTCCAGTAGTAACATGCTCGTGATAAGTCTTTCATAACATCTCAGTTGCATTACTTTTGTCTGTTTAGAGTCAATGAGTTGCCTCACTTTTGTAAAAGTAACGACAAGCAATAGGACAAACTGTACTGGATAGACGACAGCTATACAAGCTCTGCCTGTGATGGCATCATACTTTATTGTGATAAAGTTAAACCAGACTCTCCTCAGAACAAAATATAACAATTTCCACGTCTAACTCAGATCTGCCAAATGGCATTCTGCAAAAAGCAGAAAAAGGCTTTATAAAGCCTCCTTGCTAAATAACCTTATTTTTAAAATTGCAAAATGCCTTTAGAAAATGATTGTAGGAGCCATGCCAATACTTGGTGAATGTAGTTCATCAGAATGGACTCAACAATGTACTGAAACGTTGTGTGTCTGTAACTCTTCTCCAGTGGCACAGTCTTCAGCCTATAACACGATGTAAGGTGTATTTAAGTACTTCTATGTACTGAGGTGTTAGCAAACATACACACTGACTAAATGAGGGCATAGAAGGAATGACACATTGATCTGGAGCAACTTAAATATCATGAAACAAATGTACAGCACAATTTTTGAGGTGTGTTGCACAAATAAATCCCACAGAAAGACAGGGTGGCCTGCACACACAAGAGAGGATTTTTGATTGCTTGTTGTAAATGGACAGACCCAAGCCTTCTGCGGTGGCAGGAGTGGATTATCACTCAACCAGTAGCTTTAATTTAGCAAGCCAGAGGTGCTGAGGTAGTGTTAATGGAGGGCCAAGCATTTTAAGACCTTGAAGATAAGTTAGCTAAGGAGTGACTGAATTAAAGCTAGCCACTGAGGCAAAGATCCATCTCTCCTTACGTTTAACACCTGGGTGTTTATGTTGGAAGGCTCCATGTTCTGTAAAAGGAGAAATAGATGGTCAGTGCCTCTTTCTCATCCTTGGCTACCCAGGAAGCATCTGAATGGAGCACTTCAATTTACATAAACTGAATCTGGACCAGTGGGTTTGAGTCTTCCTTTCTTGTGACCCATTTGACACTGATAGAGGTGCGGGATTATAAGGAAGTTACTACTTACTCTTTTTTACATATGGTATAAATATGGTATATGATATATATCAATAGACCCAAACCCACTGTGTCATTTGCTGTAACAGTTCTGGAAAAGGTGATGAAATAAAATGTCTCGTCACATTACTTTTTTTTAAACCATTCACAAATTGTTTTGGTCAATCTGAACCTGCATTTTTAGGCAGATATAATAATTGGTTATAAAAGATGCCCAATATCAACGACAATGCTATTGTAACATATATTTTGCTAGCAAAATATGTATTTACACTGAATCTCTAGATGGAGGAGCACCTTTTATGGCCCACTTTGGGCCATGACACATAGGGGCTGACAAAAGTAAATCTCCTTTTTACTGCTTTGGAGCTACAGACCTGAGTGGAGAAAGGGATATAACCACAGAGAACAACTGTGTCTAAGAGGGATTTTGCTTACAATAAAATAGTTTATCTCTGATGTGTTTCCTTTTATTTCTTATTGCCCTTATCTTTCTACTCTATTCTCTTTCTGTTTTACTTACAAGTGTGTTGGGACATTCAGATGCCAGAAAATCACACTGCCTTGAAATGACGACATTTAAGTGGTGACATCCGTAGCGTTTCACCATTGCCCTCTGGAAGCTAATGTGGCTACTCTGAGTCACCAAGGCTTTCTTTATACTGTAGAGAGGTAGTGTCTACAGTACTGTAGAGAAGTGGTAGCACTGTAGAGAAATTTCCAAGGGAAAATTCATCCCACCTGTCTTAGGCACCTTTTCTGAGAGCTTTGCCAAATCAGATCCCTAAAGAGGAGGCAACAAAAGAGACAGAGTTGTTGCTCTTACTTTTTGAACGGAATCCGTCTTCCTATAACTGAGATAGAAAATGAAAAAACCTCAAGTTTTTAGAAGTAACAGAAGACAGAAAAGATGTGGCAGCAGTATAATTCTGCCTGAAGGTAAGATATGTGTTGTAATATGCACTGAATTTTTTACTGAATTAATTTGCATGAGTATTGCACAGGGAAATGTGTATGTGCTGTGCCTTTAAATGTAGCTGCTTCCCAGAATGTTATTTGCATATTCACAAATTATGTATTCCTATTATACCGTGTATTGAAAAACAAAAATAAATGTAGTTGTTACAATGGAGGATGGTATTTTTAATCTTTAATTAAAAATTAAATAGAAGTGTTCTTTGATGATGTCAATCTCTACTTCATTAAGGACCAGATCATACCCTAATCCAGTAGTTGTGGCAGACTAGGATTTACTGACTAATTAAATAAAAACAGGCAGTATTGATACATAAGAATAGTCATGCAACTCTAATTAAATTTGTAACAAATTGCTTTTAGTCATTTCACGCATTCAACAGCACCTCAAATTGCACTTATTTTGTAAAAATCCAATTTTAGTCTGCCTTATTGAAAGAAACCAAAAAATGGGCTCTTTTACACCCCCATATGCACAGACACACTCTCTGAAATCTGTTTTGACAGCTTCCTATAATATTTAACCAACGACGACAGGCAAGCTAAAGAATCAATAACTAAACCTTTGGTGCATGTTGCAATCACAAGCAATTATTTACATGTCATGTTGAGTCATTTGGATGGTGAAGTATTGTTCAGATCCATCATCTAAACAGACAACTGTATATATGTGCTTTCAATTGGCTCCTTGGTCCCTTGGGACGTTAGTTGAATTATTCTGATGTGAATATTCATGAGGTTTGACGGTAGCGTTTACCACTTCATTATGGCAGAGATTTAAGAGCTGTGCTACAGTTCTTGGAAGGGAGTAGCCATGACATTTGGGAAACAAATAGCTAAGGCTGGGCCACCTGCATAGCTCATATGTGGAGACGCTGCAGCTGCACCGAGACGGCTCTGTGCATCTGTGCACAGCGGGGTGATGGGATTTATATGGAAAAAACATTGCTTTGTAGTGGTATCCAAAAGCCAATGGTTGTAGGGAATCCCATGGACTACCGGGTCTGCCTGTTGGGCAGCCACCTAGGGCAAGTCACATAATGCACAATTTCAAAGCTTACCGGGCTGATATACTGTGGGTCCCCGAGGCTGACTCTGACCGCCCAGACGCTTAGTGCTATCAGCTCTCATTCAGCTGCGCTTCTCACTTCTTGGCACTTTTCAACATAAAGTATCTCAAACTGAGCAAATAAAAGCTGAGGCACGGAAAATCTCCAGGTACCTTTGAAATAGCTGGATGTCTAGTTCTACTGATCATAAAATGGTCAAAGTAATTCTTGTCCCATTTACCTAACTCACAGCTACAGTCTCATTATTGATAAAGTGCAAAGAACTTTGAGCCTGGAATTTAGCAAGACACAGTAATATTATTTGCACTCTTTTTCACAAGTACAGCAGTTACTTTACAGGCCTCCCATGAGGCACAGAGACAGTAGGTTCCAAGAATGGAAGAACTAAGTGCTCAGCACCTCTGCTGTGATTTAAACTGGATTAAAGTCTGAATTCCTGAGCTGGAAAATATTTGCATTATTATATTGTGACTATATATTGTGGAAGTTTCACGACAGTGCAAGAGTGGTTTACAGCTATCATCAGTTTGATTTTTGCATTGGCCACATTAAGAGATTCAAGAGCATCTTTGAAGTTTAGGAACTCGCATCTCAAAAGGTGTTTTGGCTTTGCCAATTTACTGATTGTCAATAGGACATAGACTGTTAATTCGTTTAGTGACTTCTGCAAAACTATGCCTGTGTTAGCTCCTAAGTGGACAGAGGTATACAGTAGGAAAAAGTTGTGTAGCACTGGTGACGTTGGGTGCCATAGGCACTGTACTGGTGTGGAGGGGTAAGTACTTGAGTTGGCTCGAAAATTTGAGGTAACTCACTCTGAATTTCCCAGACTTGAGGATTTCCATCTCATCAGCCATTTTGGAAAATCTTGGCTAGATGGATGTTTTCTAACTGTGGTACCAATGCCTTGGTAGTACATGAGGTTCTTCAAAACAGGAAGAGACGTTACGCAAGGAGCTGACGACTCTGTTCAATGGGTACACGGGGTCCGGAGGTGGGAGTTAGCCTTGCTGCTACAGCTGCCTTTGGTGACACATAAACCAGGTCCTGTAAGTGCAAACCCTTCTCAGCGTATCTCCCTTCCTTTTCTAAACAGGACCTTCTGAATACTAAAAAAAAAAAAACCACCAACAAAACAAAGTGTCTAGGCTCACAAAGGCAGCTAAAGATGTCTCTAAACAACATAGTGTTTCAAGGAGCAATCGCTCTTTCATGCTGGTTAAATCAGAAAAAGGATACCAAAAACCTCTCCTAACAGTCACTATGATACAGGATTCACTTGTCTGCAAACTAGAAGGTCAGGAAACTCAAGTGAAAAGCCTGTGAAGCCTCACCCATTGAAAGCCTATTAATAATAGAAGAGATTATTCACTGTTATCAAATATAATTACAGGCATCAAACACCCTGGAGCTGAAAGACCATTTATTTAACATGCAGAATAAGCAGATGTAACTGTGTGATGCGCTGCTCTGCAGCATTTTAACACAAGGCTTCAGGTGGCAAAATAAACCACATTACTAGAGCTATAACAGTGATCACGTGCGTGGATTTTACATGGCACAAAATACTCAAGAAAAAAATGACCACCTTACTATTTGTGTAATCGTAATGCATTTCAATGAGTATCTTATCTACCCATCCATCCATTTTATGTCTGCAACTTCAGGCCTAGGGACTGAAATATTCTGCAACTCATTTTTAAGGATTCCTTGTGTGCTCAGTGGATGAATCGCACAAGCACCTGGACTGGCACTTGTGTTTCTTAATCTGGAAGTGAAGCTACAGCTACAGCCCAATGCCTGGGTCCAAACGCAGTGATCACTGCATTTAACTGACAGATTACTACTGACAGGTTTGAAGCAGATCTTTTGTACTGGAAGAGTATCTTCATAGCCAGACTAAAGCACCAACGCCGATGGAAAACACGTGGTTCACAGGGTGTGTCTATTTCTGTCAAATATTTTATCTGACTGGTTCAATCTTAGGTCTTGGCATCCTCACCACCTACACTAAACATACATTAGTTCATTCTTGAGTAAACTAACTCGTTCCCTCCAGAATAAATCTCTGGTGTGTAGTGAAAAGTTCAATCCCAGCACTGCTCTTTAGAGGTGGGGCAGACAAGAATTGGCAAGTTTTGGCCCCTTCCGACCTACAAAGATCTCCAACTCCCCGTTACAGGAGGTAGTATATAGGTATAATCATTTCTTGCCCCACTAATGCCACCTTTTAGGCCCATTCTTCCCTCGACGATGCGTTCACGACTGAAGCGTGCTCACATCGTGCCCCTGGCCTCGGGGGCAGGCAGAGGAAGGACGGACTCAGATGAAAATGCATGAGATCCCCTTGGCAGGGCGTATGTTATCCAGGCCTCATTAAACTGCCAGGCCTTTTTCCTGTGTTTCCGTTCTCATTGTCGCTGGGCTCCAAGATATAGATACACAAAAAGCTTGACAAGCAACACAGAAAGGCAAAAACCACATATGACAGCTTAATGGGTTTGAGAAAAAAAAAAAACAAAACACAAACCAAACATGCCAGCGCTATATTTGCAGAAACAAGGCAGCATGTCTTTAAATGGCATAATGGGGTTTGTTTGTTAGGGCCTTTGATTAAAGGTCTCCCATGATTTATAAACCATCAAAAGTCTCATCAGGCACTAAAGAAAATTATTATTATTATTATTATCATCATTATTGTTATTTTTATTTTATTATTATTATGTATTTATACTGCAGTCACTCATAAGATCCCCAGATAAGGAGTAACAGCTATACAAGAAACAAAAAGAACAAAATAAAATAATTTTAATCGCAAAAGTCTGAGCCACAAATAGCTTAAAACTGAGGTAATTCACTACACTTCTTCTGCCAGTTGCCACCCTTATACACATATAAAAATATATATATAAATACATATATATGAAAGTTCCTCCATTAGAGAGAGAGCAGAACAACTTATTTTTCTAAATATCAGCATGAAATATATGTCATAATTATCTTGTTTGCCTGAAATACATGTGCATTGTTATCATCATTTACTACTTCCAAAGCTAGAACTGCTAGATAAACTAAGGGGTATATGTGGGACACACGGAATTATAAGGTATCTAGCTATTAATTCTGTATGAATTTTATGAAGTGCTGCAGAAAACCATTATCAGTTCTTTTAGAAGTTTTTGGTATTAAGAATCATTAAAGCTAAAATAAAATCTGACCTTTTTCAGAAAACACTTCATGCAACAATATTAACATCATTTTTTTTTTTCATTTTGACTTATACAGTCGATTTTTCCCAACACCTCTTTGTAGGATCTGGCAGATGTCATTGTGCAGTATTTTTATTCCACCAGTTTTATTTATTCTGCTTCCTATGGGTTTTTAGGAACTGTAGCATACAGGGATGATGCAATGACTCTAACAGCTGCACCGGTATAGGCAAAGAATGGTATAGAGAGTTGAAAGAGAAAGGATATTTTTAGGGGATCCGAAAAGGCTGAAACCACTGCTAAGCATTCAGGCGAAAGGAATTCCATAAATGTAACTGAGTAGCTAAAAGCTTGGCCTTCACCAACAGAGCTGATAGTAGCCCAAAGCAAGATGGATGAAACAGCAAATAAAAAAGGAAATCAGAATTTTTAGGTTGTGATATTCTCCAAGCATTTTAAAGCCAATGAATAGATTAGGATATTCCATTTCCTCGGGATCTTAGACATATTTGTCCTGAATTAAAGGTTCGTAACTGTGTGAGTAAACTGAGAGACAGATATATCCTTCAAGGGGAATAAAATATAAGAAGCCAGGTTCTTTGCTGACAACGACAGTGCTATTGACTCCAGCAGAGTCGCTCTGACTTACACAGGCTGAGGATCTGGCCCAAACTTAGGGTGGCTCTTGAATTGAGATGTTAAGTCAATAATCAAAATGTCCAAAGAGAAAAGCAAATAGAGGAGAGGTGGTGTGAGAAAGGGAGGAAGAAGTAAACATGAAGAAGTTCCTGCAGAAGACAAAGGAGAGGAGAACACAGCCCCAGAAACAGGTGATCAGGTGAGGCAATTAACAAATAGTTAGATAACTAGAAACAGGGCCAGGCTTTATAACCCCACCTGCTGTAATGGACTACATCCCTGGCCATGCCTTCCTTCTTCATCTCCACTTTGAATCATTCTACATCCCAGAAAAGACAGATGACGTCCCAAGTCAGGATCATCTCAAATGCACAAAGAGATACCTCAACACAAGCCAGAATTACTCAATATAGAGGGTGCTTCCTACCCCAGAATTGCACAATCACACCAATGCAGGAAACAACCTGAATGAGAGAGTCCAAAATACACCTATTTCACAAAGTATTAAAGGTGGAAGAAGCCTAAAAGCAAGTAAGAGGGGTGTTTGTTTAAAGAAACAGGCAGGAGGTGAACTGATTGAGTAAAATTCTGGAGATGAAACCCTAACTCGTGACTTAGACAACATCAAGATCTCTGAAAGAGAAAGGAAAACAGTGAAGGAGTATCTGAGGTAACCCAGGGCTGTAACAGAGTGGGAAGAATAGAAGGAACTGCTATAGGAAGTCACCGTACAGAGGCTATAGTGTGTGTAACAGGAGCCTGTGGGAGTTGATGGATTGCTGCTTCACAGTTGCTGAGAAAGAGGAAATCTGGAGTCTAGCACCAGAAAAGATATTGAACTGAATATCAATGACTGTGACAGTTACACGTTTGGAAGAATGAGACCAAAACCAGGGGCAAATCCAGTAGTCGCTGTACTGGGTTGTACATAAAGAACAGGGCTGTGCCTTCCAAGGCATCAACGTTAAAAACAGTAATACAACACAACACAATTAAAAGCCCATGAGAGTTATCTCTTTTACATAATGTGTCTGTTTTCTGGTGAATTCTTTTGAGAGATTTGCTTCATTACCAGGAAAAAATAAATATTCAAGGAGAGCGAAAAAAAGTGTTCTTAATAAATTAGTCTGATTACTTTAATTACATTTACAATCTGTTTCTTTTAGTGCGTGCTTTCAAAAAATTGCATAGTTGATGAAGGACTGTGCTCTGCTATTGAGTGTGGATAGGAGAGTCTAATAGAACAAAACCTATAAGCAATGTGTTTGTGCAAACAGATTGGTTGTATATGTATGCATGTATTGCTCATTGTCAATTCATTAAAGTTGTTGGTTTTATTCTGTCAATTAGAGTCCCTGCAACCATCTTTTAGCTGCTGAGACTCAGAATTAAACGGCTGTTGTCACTGAAGACAGACAAAATTTTTGGAAACGTAACAATGAAGTGTGTAAGAACTAAGGCAATGCAATTTATTTGGGATGTATATATAGAGCACAATCCAGCTACTGGAAAATTGTGAAAAACTGTTATAAACTTTGTTGAATTAGATTCTTTCTTTCGAGTGATTTTCATTGGCACTCTTGGACACTGAAACTATTCTACCAATGGGAAGAAGTATTTTTCCTAAAGCGTTGCCTGCTTTCTGCATGCCCCACCGCTCTCACCTGGACACAGAGAAGAGCCACCCTCTCTGCCGTACCACTCTGGGCGAGAGCAGAGCCGTGCTCAGGCGCGGGGCTCAGGGCTCGTGGGCTCAGGGCACAGGTAAAAGCCCAGCTGTTCTGCTTGGCATTTACTCCTGACAATTCCTGGGAAATCTGCCAGGTTTATACTTAGCCGTTACAGGCTTTTCCATAGAGACCATGGGGAAAAAACAGTCCTCTGTGGGTGAAACAAAGGCAAATCCACGAGGGGATCCTGAGAGGGAAAACTCAGAGACTTTGCATCCATCTTCCTTACAGCAGAGGTGACTCCAGGTTTGTTCTGTATTGCAGTTGGAAAAACAACATATTAATTATTTGAGCATGATGTGGTGTGTTGCTTTTTTTTTTTAATAATCTTCTTAATTTTTATGAATGTGCAGTTCTAATGAAAAGTTTGAAGTAACATTTTTTACTCTAGAGACTCCCTGAAAATTGTTCTGTGCTACTAGTGCTAGGAACATTTACTTGGGGAAGATAGAGCCTGGGTTAGCTGGGCATGTGATGTGTAGTACCAGGAGCCCACGATGGGCTCTGCTTCCCAGGTTAGGAGCTAACAGGTGTGCTGTGTGCCCCTTCCAGCCTGCATGATTCCCTTCCCATGGGAAGCAAGCTTTGGAAGAGGGATGACAAGTTTGCAAGTACCTACGTCTCATCCCAATATGGAGACTTAAAAGACACTTTTTCACCCAGGATCTGGGAATTTTTCCCAGCTCCCGCTGTGTAGACAAAACCTCCAGCAGCTAGTGGCTCAGGCACATAAGCAGTGTGACATCGCATGTGTTCCCTAGGCGGATTTCTTCTTATCTACCCCACACCTTCAAGGTGGCCATGTGAGAACTTCTAGTGTAAATATTCTAGGCACACACACCCTCCCCCCCGCACACACACCTGCAAATATGTTTCATGCCTTCTTTCCATGAATATTTTTGTGAATGAAACCTCACTACAGCAAATATTCACAAAGAAGAAAACAGAAGTGGTCATAGTCACCATCTGAGTGATGCTAAAGCGAACTTTAACTAGCACTGTTCGTCTCTTTACTCCAAGGTCCTTTGAGTCTGTAGGAGTTTTGTCCGTACATGGACTACTGAATTTGGCCCATAACTCTCCCTCCAGGAATTCCAGATTAATCCAAAACTCTAAACCAAATTATTTTAGCTGTGACATATGCTTATTTCATTACAATTTCCAAAGAGGTCACTTTGCAGAAGAAGAAAAAAGGCTTTGAAAAGGTACTGCCTGAAAGGTTAAAATTTACATAAGTCTAGCATTATTATCATTATTAATACCTACACATACCCCTCACAAGCCTCAAGGTGCTTCACAGAATTAAATTATACCCATTTTCAAGGAAGTGGGAAAAGTCCTGTCACCTACATGATTTGAAACGAGATTTTTCAAATCCCTTAGAAACATTCGGAGGGAAACATTTTTGCTCTACTGCAGACACAGAGAAGAAGAGCTCATCATTTTTATCGACCTTCAGCTTCCTTGCCTGTGCTCTGGAGAGGCCCAAGCTAATTGCATTCATCCCTGTTCACTTTTTCTTGTGCTCCCCTCAGAGATGAGGTTCCAGCTAAGCCGATTTGGGTGAGGACGTTCATAGTGCAGGGTCTGGTGTCCTACTTCCTGGGAGCAGGTCAAGCATAGATGGACTTTTTGAAGGTGGTCTGTGACACTAAGAGTTTGTTGGTATCTGATAGGCAATCTTTGACCTCTCACTTTTGGAAGAGTGGTTGAGGATTTATTTTTCTTTGTTTTCATGGCTGGATTTTTACAAACATATTATTTCCCGATATCTAAATTCTGAATTTGATTGGATTCTTAATCTAGTGTAATGCTATTAAAAGAGATCAGACAAAAAGAGATCACCAGTAGGAGCATTCTCAGAATGAAGGTGGAATAAAAACTGGATGAAAACAGAAGGGTTTGGATTCTCTGAATAAATAAATACCTTAAATGTGATGTTGAAAGCTAGCCATGCTATCACACAGAGCTATCAGTCAGTGGAGCTGAACTCTCTGTGGAACCAGCAAACATGTTTAACCGAATTGTAGTCCATGCAAATCACTTTACATAGCTTTGAACTTAACTCCCCTTTATTCCTTCCCCTGGTTTCCAAGGAATTTTCTTTCTCTTCTTAATTATTTGCTTTTGTTTTGTTTTATTCCATATCATGGCATGATCTCTGCTGTAGGAGGGGCAAGTTCCACATCAGACAGCTGTTCCAACCAAAAAAAACCCAACCCAGATAAACAAGCCTCTAATCTGGAGGCATATGAAAGTTCTCCAGACAAGGTCTGCTCCCTGCTTGGGGTTCATTTTGCTTTCTGGTTCTTATATACAGAGGCCTGCTTGGGAAAATCAGACAGACTGTGTCTGCTTTGAATTTATCAGGCGAACACACACAGAAAACAAGAGTGTTTAGACTCCAGGCTGCTGGTGAATGCTCAGAATTCCCCACTGTCCCAATGACTGTAGAGCTAGTTGGCACATCTTCAATAAAAAATTACATCAGTGATGCTCTGGAAACTCAATCGAGTTATAGGAATGACAAGAAAATAAGCAAATCCTCAGTGAAATCTTTGGCAAAAATTCTCTATTTCATTTCAAATGTAATAGCAATCTTGGTCTCTAATTTCTATTTTATTTTTAGTGACAAACGAATTACTAGTACAGCTCCTCATAATCTATTTCTTTCCATTTCTCAGACTCTTTTGGGGAGTGGTATAATTTTAGACTGTAAAAATATAAGCCATCTGGTTTATATATAATTGAGCCACTCATACACACATTTTTTAGATGTACAGCCATGCCTTAGACAGAACTTGAGAAAGGCTGTGAGAAGTTATGTGTTGTTGAGAGCCATTCTGACTCCCCTTCCTTGCCTCTCCAGGCAAGCCTCCCAACCGACCATGGTGTAGGCTCACTGGATACTGTCACCTTGGGTGAGAGGTGACACGGGGCCGAGGGGACATCCGTGCTGTGCATGGAAATTACTGTGGTGTCAAGACAGGCACTTAAAGAAGCCCTTTTTGGGCTACCAGCCAATGTATGAGGTTAAGCATTTGAGCAGAACTGCTGATTTTAGTGTGCCCTAAGTGCTCCAAAGCAGAGGGGAAGGTAATACTGCCTTGATTCTTTTCTACCTCATCAATTCATGGTCAGTAAGCTGGTCAGTATGACCAGCTGGTCAGTAGGTCTAGTATTTAAGATTGGTAAGAATAGTGATATACAGGATGAAATGGGGCACCTGGAAGAGCCAGCCGCCCATTTTTCCTCCTGCCTTCCCCCATTTGCATGGCTCAGTGCAAAGGTCCTTCCTGCTTGTGGGTGACACGGCAGCTGTATCGCGTACTGGTTTGGGTTTACATCTCTGGCTCGGCGTCCCCATAAAATGCAGTGGGAACTACTCAGTGAGTAAAGTGTCCATTCCCTACATTTGTTTCTCCACACACCTGGAAGGGAGTGATCCCAAAAGTATTTGCTTTTCCTCAGCAGATACCCTTAATGACGTTATTTGCTGTGCTACTGTCAGTAGCAAAGGACAAAGCTGTGAAGATTGGATCTAGTTCCCAGTTTGATCCCAGAGATCACAGCAAGCAAGCGATCGAGGCAGGAGCAAACAGCACAGTCAAAACAGTGAGCACATGTGCTGAGCGTTAGCAGTTAATGCAATACAGTTGGCTGCCGCTGCCATTGGGCAAACACAGATTGGAGGCTTTCAGCACAGCGATACTATATTTGCTCTAAATGGCTTTACAGCAATAATTGAAACACAATATGCAATTAAAGCATATTTACTGCATCCACTTGAAACTTGTGAAACCGATGAGGAACACATTCATTCAGAAAAAATATCTCACTCTGTTTGCACTGCTAGCTGGGCTGGAAGAGACACATACAGGCAAATTGCTCTGAGGAAAACAGCTCTGCCACTGAAAAATGTATATTCCATCATCCTAAAATGCCTACTAATGCAATCACCAGGGCAGGATCCAATGAAACATCAAACTGATACTGGCTTCACATAGGTTTATACATCTGCTACCCATCTGTTGTCCATTTATGCCCTGTTTATGGCCCAAGGGAGCAATTTCTGTGTGCAGACTTTACTCGCAAGACTGCCGCTTTGGAGAATGGCACTCTAAGGGTGCACATTACTTGGCACAGGATTTTTTATCTTATATTCTGCTCAGAAACAATCTAATTCAAGGCTCTGGAAAGATAGTTGCTGACATTAATGTGCATTAGATCAAACTCTAGCCAACCTGCATATGACCTAGATGCTGGAAAATAACTGGGAGAACTCCTGCAGCAGTTTTCAGAATCTGTAATCCCTTCTGCTGGTTTGGCTGGGGTAGAGTTAATTTTCTTCACAGTAGCCAGTATGGGGCTGTGTTTTGGATTTGTGCTGAAAACAGTGTTGATAATACAGGGATGTTTTCGTTACTGCTGAGCAGGGCTGACACAGAGTCAAGGCCTTTTCTGCTCCTCACCCCACCCCACCAGCGAGGAGGCTGGGGGGCACAAGGAGCTGGGAGGGGACACAGCTGGGACAGCTGACCCCAACTGCCCAAAGGGATATTCCATCCCATATGACGTCATGCTTAGCATATAAAGTTGGGGGAATAAGAAGGAAGAGGGGGACGTTTGAAGTGATGGCGTTTGTCTTCCCAAGTAACCGTTACACGTGATGGAGCCCTGCTTTCCTGGAGATGGCTGAACCCCTGCCTGCCCATGGGAAGCAGTGAATGAATTCCTTGTTTTGCTTTGCTTGTGTGTGCGGCTTTTGCTTTACCTATTAAACTGTCTTTATCTCAATCCACACATTTTCTCACTTTTACTCTTCCAATTGTCTCCCTCATCCCCCCGGGAGGGAGTGAGCGAGCGGCTGTGTGGGGCTTTGTTGCTGGCTGGGGTTAAACCATGACATCCCTTAATTTCACATTCTCTCCTGCCTTTGTATTTTCACTTCCAGTCAGTGATCATACGCTTCATCTTAATAGCTGGAACGTATCTAGAAAGCTGACTTGGAGTTGGATCGATTAGACTTGCTGACAATATGCACAATGTACTTTCCATGGAGATTTGTGATAGATCTCTGATGGTTACAGGCATGCGTTCCTCGCCTGGGCAGAAACAGGCACACTTGCCATTTTGCCAAGTAACAATAATCAATAAGGGAGATGCTTGAGAAAATTTAATGCTGCTCATAGCTCCAGAGGTGTCTGAATCCTGAAACAGAGAAACTTCTTTGTTAGCACAGTGCTCCCTGTTCTGCCTCTCTCTAGCACTATTTCTCAGGAGTCTGGCAAGAGATCTTTGTGAAATAAGAGCTTTGGATCTTCTTGACTAGATTGCCATTCCTGCACTTCCCAGCCCCCAGTCACTACAAAGGATAGGGGCTGAGGTGAGAAGACATCACAGAACATTTAATGTGCAATGCCACCACGTGCCTGACGGGCAGGGATGTTTAAAACTCCTCCCTGGTGGGAGATTCTTAAATGTTAGATTCTTGGATGATGGATTTATTTATTCCACCTTTTCCCATCATTGTCCACAGTCAATTACAGACTGAATAATGACTTAATCAACCACGGAACAAGCCAATATGGCAAGAAGTCCTGTCCCTTATCAAGTTACATTGCAACACAAAAGAACAGGGGAAGGTCACCTCCACTGCGGGCCAGCTTAAAGGAATGCAGAGACATATACATAAGTTCCACAGTCTTAGGGACAATTTTAATTATGCACCATCTCCACTAAGCACAGCTCCATCAGTTGCTAAATAAAATCAAGAATATATAAAACACTTACATAAACCTATTTCTCCTTCAACTCTCGCACAAAATTCCTCCCACTGTAAATCTAGACTAAGCGTTAACAATGAATATCATTAATTAAATTGTCTTTGAATGGCTCAGGAGGTGAACTTTAAAGAGGAGGAAAGGGACAGAAACTTGGATTTAGACAATAAAATGATTTCACCTCATTTTAACCATCTAAAAGAAGAGCATCTGTTCTAAGACATCCTTTGTGTTTCTATCAGCCCTTTTCAAACAAAGGAGAGAAGCAGATGCTTACAGAAGATAAAGTTAGATTACCTTAGGTAAGAAGTGATTTTGAAACAAATATGACAAGACAAGGACAGACTATAAGAAGAACTATACAGAGAGCAAGGAAATGTAATTTTCCTCTTTACAGAAACCCAAATGAGAACAGAATAGCTTCTCAAGGCTCCTGCCTTCCTCAGGATCTTGCTTGCCAGAATTCAAAGATGACTCCAGCAGTTGCAGATATTACCTGCAGTTCACTGAAAGCTGGAACTAATAAAATGCACTTCTTTACTCTAATCTGAAGAAACAGCTCACCTAGACACTTGTCCCTGGAAGCCAGGAGCATCTGTAAGTAGAACTAAAAAATGGATGTAACGTGGCAGAGCAGAAGCCACAACCATTGCGTCATGGTCCAGGAATGGAGAGATCCTTTGGAGCTTGGGCTTCATACAGTTGGGCCTCACACAATTGCCTCTGACTTACTTGCCCGAGCTTCACATCTCTTCACCGGAAAGATCACTTGTTCAGACTCTCCCATCAAATAGGTGTGATGCTATTTAAAATCTATGAATTCCTGCCAGGGCTTGAGTGCATTTTTTAAATCACCTCTGAAGTCTTTTGGACACAAGAATTTCACTGACATCATAACCTGTGGTTAATTTATTAAATGGTGGGCTGAGAAACATTACAGAATGTGAAATGAACAATTTAGCTAATAAGGGAGAGTTTAGACTATATCATATGAATTAACAGATCATCAAAAATGCATAGGTATGTGATGATTTCAGTACTAATGTGATTTTTATTTGAAAACAGTGATTCTCTGGCTGTCTGGGAAAAGAAATTATAAGAAGACTTTATGACTGGTGCATCTTCTTGCCCACATACCAGCTGCTTCTGTGACATCTGATACAGGGAGGGTGAACGCACTCTTTAAGCCCATCTTCCATTAGCACATCTCACTATGGAGTTGCTTATTTACAAATACAGCAACCTGACAGGGCCAGTGAAACCACTAAGAGAGATGTCTGGCAAAACCGCCGGAAGCGCGGTAGGAGCAGACAATCTTAAAGATAACGAAGAAGCAGAAGGGGAATGACCAGGAGTGTGTATTAGTGCTACTGTGATTCTGAAACAGAGCATTTTCACTCCATGTAGGAAATACTCTGTTGTTTGTTTCGACCCCTTATGCCTTTGCATAAGACCTTTTGAAGCAGTAAATAAAAAGCATTCCTGTTTACATTAAGAGGTAGCTGGGAGGCAGAAACAGAGTCAAAACCTTTTATGTGGTCCAGTCAGTAGAGGTGGAAACATGGTTCCATCCTTGGTTAATATTAGTGTTAATAAAAAATGTGTCTCTTAGGTTTTTTTTTTTTACAGTTTTAGCCTTTCTTTTGTGATGTGGAATGAGACTTTTGACATGATTATGCAAAAGAAAGAGTTCAAGAGAAAGAACTCATGGAAGGAGCCCAAGCAATAGGATCCTTGGGACAGTCAAGCTCCCCTTAAATAGGAAACCTGGGTTCAAAGCCCTGACACAAATTTATATCTACCTAACTATCAGGGATGGAAGTCTGTCCTCTCCCTTCATCTCATCCACACCTGAAACATTATGGTGGACCTAAAAACTCCTATAAATGACATTTATGCCAAGTCTAATACTCCCCTGTGAAGCATTATGCCATTTACAAAGCAATGTTTTTCAACAAAAAAGGTCAGTTTGGAGGAACAAATGGGGAGGGGTTATTTTGCACTTCTTTGGAACGGTCTTTCCAGGATTCCTCACAGTTCATTCTCCCAGCTGAATTGGATGGCTCCTCTGGTCTCATCAGAGATGTGGTGAAAAACAAAACTCTCCTCAGGTTATCCAGTTGAAAGAGGAATGCCTAAAGGTAGAAACAGAGAGTTCGGACTTGCAGTCACTTTCCCAACTTGGGAGAACTTCTGGCTGCATCTCCATCTCCACTACACCTGGACTCACCTTCCCATAACTTCCTTACCTCGTCTGCATGTCATGAGACACTGTTCTTCAAGGTTTGTAGTGCAGGCTCCTTTGTGCTACGGAAAAGTGAAGTATTATATATTGTGACTTTGTTTTCCAGTGGAAATAGTTTGGCAGACATCTCTTCAAGGACAGCAGCGATGTCTGTGTTAAGTTACCATTCTTTATCTTTAACTTGTCCTGTCAGTTTTCTGGCAGACCACAGTAAATCTAAAACATTTAGAGTTGCACAAATTATTTTCCAGACTGTCCTGTCGCAGTTCAGGGCTGGAGCATAGTAAGTAAACAGATGTGATATGGAAATAGAGTTGTACTGTTGGACCAGCAACCTGAGCTTTGACATTCAAAAATATGCTATAAGCACTTGCTTTGCAATTTTGTCCTTTAGCTGTGTAAGAGCCAAGGCGACAGTGTGCTGGTCTGTGAAGATACTGCTCAGGTGAATAAAAGGACTCTCATTTACATCATCTGGCCAATGTGCCTTGTGCAATTACTTTCCTATCCAAATAAACAAAGATGTTTAATCAAATGTTCTACAGGTTTGCTTCTGAAGATTATTTGGCACCTCCAAATGGGCAAGATTACCATAAATAAAACAGGAATCTGAAGCAATGAGAAATAATGATTTATTTTCCCAATGGAAGGAAATTATAAAGAGGGAGTTAGGACTATTTTAGCATTCATAAATTGACACAAAAAGGATTACTGTGTCTAGGGAGGACCTGTGGATTTTAGGTATAAGCAGGCATTGAGTAGGTCACTTGTTATTTCCTTTGTTGTCACTTTGAGGAGTAAGTTATTAGAGAGTAGTAACTCATTCCTAGTGAATATAAAATGACAACGTATTGAAGACTGGTGATTTTCTGATTTAAGGACTGCGTATCCTCCCATATTGTAGTATGCCAAATAAAAAAAAAAAAAAAAAGAGAGAGAGGACACATACAGTTGTGGGGTTTTTGCCTTAAAAACAAAACTTCTGGGGAAAAAAAAAAAATCATGTTCCCAGGTTGTATATCCTCTGCTAAACTCCTAGGAAATTTTTTTTAAAAAAAGAGGTAGTTGAGTTCAGCTTAAAAAAAAGCAGCAGTGGTCTGAGTGAGCAGCCATCAAGGAGTTCTCATATCAAATCAACTAGAAGGGAAAAATTGAAATTAAGAGCATGGAGCTGAAGAGCTGAGCTGCCTCTGAGCCAGGACACAAGTTCCCCAATGAAAATCAAGAGCAAACAGCCCTGTGGTGCTTTGTCTAGGATCTGCTCAGCAACTCTTTTCTGCTATCAGCCCCTGCCTACTGCTTCAGAAGGAAATTCTGAAAGAAGCTGATGGAGGTTATGAAGGCATGATGCTGAGAAAGAGATTATATAGGATACTAAGCGAGTTTCTGGAGGCTTTTGGTTTGTCTGGATAGACGCGCAGCTGGGTGACCCTCACTCGAAGTGAGGATTTGTTTGAATCGAGTTCTGTTTGAATAGCTGTCTCCACTCCACCGCTATGTCTACGACCATTCCTGAGCACCGAGCCCTCCTGGTATTGGGGAGTCTATACTGTTAAATTCTCTTCTGTACTGATATATGGTGGCTACGTGCAAACAGTCTCTTGGGAATGACCCCTGGCCTGTGAGAACATCCAAATTGTGTGTAGGACATGTTTGGGAGTTGCCAGTTTTGGAGCAAATCATGCCAGGGGCCATTCTAACAATTTAACAGTAACAACAATAAAGTTCTAATGGCCAGAAAACACCCTTGGGCACTGAATTTAAGGGTAGGGCTATACACCATGGAAATCAGATTATTCTGTGCTTTTAAAAACCATAAATCCACGCCGCAGTGCTCACCCTTCCTAACCTCACGATTTCTGTGGGAGATTTTTCTGTACTCACTCACCTGTAGCCTTTGAAAGCTGCTCTGAGCATGCTACAGTATTCTTGAAATGGTCAGTAGCTACAACAAGATAAGAAATAAAAACACTCGGAAGAAAATAGAAAGGAGGGCATCATGCCAGCATAGCACAGCAAGAATCATGGGATTTTTCTTCAGTAAGGCTTCAGTCTTTGTTGCACAAGTCAAAAACAGTGAACACCTCATGACTTACCCTCATGAAGAGACTGGGGAATGGGACCCTCAGCTTAGTGAAGAATCAGCCTCTCTCTTTCTCCTAATTTTGTGTGCTGCAAGTGGCTACGAGCCGGAGTGCTGCACCTGAATGCGCCTAACCCTGCCACTCCAGTCCCCTTCCAGCACAATCTGCAATAATAATCCACAGTCTACACCAGACGTCATAGCAGAGGTAGCCATCAAAATGCTAAAACACACAGATAGCAACAAAATACTTTTGATATCTTTCTACCAACATTCAAAATAATTTGGAGCATTTCATGCATTGAAGGAAAGTTATGGAAGTCTTGCTCAATGTCCTTTATGTTTTCTTAGTCTTTATTTTTTTCCTTTAGTTGATGAAGTTCATCTATGTTTTTATAAATCCAGTGCTGCTTTAGGAATGAGGTTTCACACACTTAATAACTTAGTAATATGAGGTTTCTATAAAAGCCTGAAGCTTTCTCCTTACAAAGAAAAAAATGCAAGTAACTGATGGACAAAGCAAATGGAATATAGAAAAATACCCACTCCAGGAAAAACTATTTCTAGGATTAGTCCTTTTCCTAACAGCTTGAGGTCGAGGTAGGAAAACAAATACATTTCTGAAAGCCAACTACTCGGCTGGTACACACTGGCACAACTTGGCTAATGTTGGCAGAGCTACATCAGAGTTAACACAAGTGGAAAAGCTGACCTATACCACCAACTTTGACTGATGAGCTTATTTCTTAATAAAACCTGAAAATATTGATAATCTTGGAATAGTGTTTAACTGTTTATGTGCATGTATTAGGGTTTGCTTGTCTTGCTTTCTGAAGTGATGCAAGAACTGTCTGTGATTGCATATTGGCACTTCTGATGTACCTAGAACAGAAATCCCTACAAATATGTGCACGTGAGTGTGTATATCACATATATAACATGCAAAATTATGGATATAGATAGACACTTAACAATTTGACCCTTATTTGTAGCATGAAAAAAGGCCCAGGTAGGACCTTGAGAGATGACTTCATCAATTCGGTGTTGTTTAGAATGGTACAAGTAACACTGTTGCTCTCCTGCAGGTCATTACTATTTGGGAATTTTCCTCCTGTGAAAACCCTCAACAGCAAAGGTAGGCTAAAGTGAACCAGTTGTTTCTTTGCCCCGTGCTCAGCTGATGCTCTGCAGAGGCATTTCAGCAGAGCACAACTACGTTGAGGTGGATGTCATTCAGAGAGTTTACTGTGAGGGAGGACAGACCCTGCAGAACACGCTTTGGCCAGAAATGAGCTTGAGTTAAAACTTTGCCGCATTTTGGGCAGGTTGGGAGACTTGCTGGTTAAGTTCCTCAGACATGGTAGTTCTGGACAAAGTTCCTTTGCATGTGAGCTACGAGGACTTGATCGCAACAAAGCAGTCGTGTGCTGAGGTGTGTGCCTGTGCGTCTTTCCAGATAAGTATGGATATATGTATGTGTATATTTAAATATATATAAAACTCTTAACATACTGAATTACTCTTCTGAATGCTGCTATTTATACAGCAAATATTTACATTGACCTGCCTAGTCATATTTTATTAGGAAGGGACCTAGGCAGATCACTTAGTCCCTCCCCAAGCTTTGAATTGGGATCAACTAATCTTCAAGAGAGGTTTCTCATATAAGATCTTAATTATCTGTAGAGGTAGAGATTCTGCAGTCATTCTTACAACAATTTCCAGAGCCTAAGGTCATAAAAATCTCATTCCTGAATGTGTAAGAATCTCACAGCACACAGTTCAAATTATTTTTTCCAGAGTGCATTAACTTTGCATTTGCTAAAGCACAGAAACACTTTGGCCATCATAATGACCACTCACTTGGTTTTATTACATCCCTATAAAGCTCTTTGGTGTCGACTAGTCACACAACTTATGTAAATACTTGCGTAACCTTCCAGATTTGCTACTTCACTATTTGCTACAGGCTGCTTCTTTCAAATTTCCAATATACCTAACAAATATCACGAGTGTAATGTAGACCTTTAGGCTATCTAACGCTTAACTTTATGCTGTACTGAAAAAAGAAATCATTATTCTTTGTTTCCAACTTTTTTGTCAGTTGCAAATTCATGAAAGAGCCTGACATCTCATGTACGACTATTTCAATTCTTTAAAAAGTCTCCTGCAAAGATTCTTCTGAGACCTTTAGGAAGTCTGATAAATTGTAACTACTACTGTTCCTTTATCCACTCTTTAGCTGATATGTTCAAAAGATGTACCTGCCACTATTTCCTTTTGCAGAAGCTGCTTGTATTAATCATCTAGAACATATGAAGTTCATGCAGGTGCCTGAAATCTGATTTCTCATTTTTTGTCTTAATCAGTTCTTTTTCCAGATATTTTTTGATCAACTTTTAAAAATAGTGACCTTTAAAGGAGCATAAATAGCTTCAATTTATATTCTGCTTTCTTACAAAAACCTATATACGAAAACAGGTGAAAATGTTCTTCTCTTTGAACACATCTGCTTTATTTTACATTATATATCTTGTCTGGATAACAAAGATTATAAACTTGTCTACACAGCATTTCATAAAAGATTCAAGAACAGAAGAACAAATAATAAAGACCTGTTCCAGTGTTTATTAATTCACGTAAAAGTATTCATGTTTAATTCAGATACCTGACCAAGGACCCGGAAAAGGGAATTCTGTGAAACAGTCACATCCCCAGCTTAGCATCTAAAAGCTCAGAAATCACCGTCCATTGCTTAAATAAGGCTTGATATCATAGACAAATCAAAGGACAGAAAAAAAATCTCCCAAACGCAAGACTTTAAAGGGAAAAAAAAAGAGAATGGTGACTTCTAGGCCTCCTGGTAATGAAGCGAAAAAGAGTAATTGTCTTCATTTGCCTCTTTGCGGGTCACCTCCAGCATTCCCCTTGTGCGGGCAGGGTACAGATGTTTTACCCAGAGTTTGGAGCTGCAGTTTGGCGCTGCGAGAGAGATGCAAAACATCTCAGGGGCTGCAGGCCTTCGGAAGTTCATTTGGTGCTGCTCACGTGGTAAATCACTGGCTTTTGCATGTCAGAGGAATTGCCTGACAGCCGGCGTTTCTCCCCTCCAGGCTGCTGCTGGAATTCTTCTGCTTGCTTACGAGAACATATGCTTTAAAAAAAAAAAAAAACACCCTTCTCTGCTATTTGGCACCTAAAGCCTTATTTTAATTTCTGGGTGCAGCTTTTTCTCTGAACATATTGCAAAATACCAGCGCATTACCCATCTGTTCCAACTTGGTGTCTTCAGGGCTGAGTGCTGTAGAGGAAAGGTTATCATTAACTTGCCTTAAAAAGCTTGATTTGCTTACAAAAACAGTAAGTGGGGAAATTCATTGTATTCTATTCACAGTGCACGTTATTACTCTTCATTTTAACAAAAAGGACTCAGGGACAAAATCCTCACTGCAGCCTGATGAGTTTGAGCAATCCAAACCAAATCTGAGAAATCTTTCCTTCCGTTCAGGCTTATCTTCGATGCAGGCTCTGAAGAACCCCAAAAGCCACAGACAGACCTGAGTTTTGCAGAGCGATTATATGCACACAAGTTGACTGAGGAGTCTTTGGCAGGTTTGTGGACTTCAGTGAGCCTAACATAACCGAGCGTCAGCTCATAAAACTAGCGACCTCCAAACCAAATCGGTACGACACAGGGTTCTCAGAACAATTCCTGATACAGCTAATACAGAGAAAGATCTGGTCATGGTAAATGGGCCAACTGTGTTTCAAATGGTTTAGCTCACTTAACTCATTGGAAGCTCTCTGGGATATTAAGTTTCTGCTTTTTCTACAGGCATAGCATCCTTGCCTGGTTTGGGGTCTGCAAATTTTGCCCTGTTATTTTTACAGCCCTGTAGGAACTTGCACAGACTAAATGAGGTGTATGACATTGCCGTGGGCTCCTCCTGGCTGCTGGTGAATCACTTGACAGTGTAGAACGCCCTGCACAGGGATGTACGGGGCTGGACAGGGCTCTCTGCACCACCCAAACCAAGGACTCAGATCCACCAGGGACCCTGACATAGGTGCTTACCCCAAGAGCATTCACAGCAACGGCTCCTCCAGCTCCAAACAGCCCAAGACGCCAACATCTTACAATCATTCAAGAGACTAAGAGTTTCAGTGTGTCCCAGCAATGTCTGGGATGATTTTACAATTTGTTAAATACAAAAGTCCAGCTGATCCTAGGAAATAAACCTCATCTCCTACTTTAACAAAGGACAGAAATTCCCCTGAAATACTGTCAATCACTGCCCTTGTAACTTGGGAAATTCTTTCTCAACTACATATCTGCAGGGAGCTGTGATAAGATTTTGTAAGCTTTTGCAAGACTTTATAGTAAAGAAATGACATTTACATGTTCCAACTCTTTAAATGCATGTATGTGTTTAAGTATGTGCATGTATAGGTGTATATGCACGCATACGTCACATATGTAAGTGTGTATGGCCGTGTGCCTGTGCTGGTGGCTAGGTGCTTATGGATGTGGTGCACATCTTTCTACCAGTCAGTTCAATCCAGCGTAATGAAAACAGGGTCATTTCAAAGACATTATATTCCCACAAGTATTATGAAAATCAGAAACTGGGTGGAGCAAAAATAGACTGTGGCTACATCTATGGTAGTGAATTAAACATGCCTCGTACTGTTCTCTGCTCCTGAAGCCAGCTGGCACAGAACAAACGGTTTCCATGCTATTAAACTCTCTTACCCTCCCAAAAAAGGTGACCACGTCCAAGTGCCTATTTTGGTGGACCATGGCCTTTTCTAACTCCTGAGCAGTTCCTGGGAATTGTTTAAAAGAGTGCTAGTTTTCTCTGGTCAAAACTATGCCAGCCAATATTCTCACAATTTAACAGCATAGTTGGTCAAGTTCCAGTGCTTGGGAACATTCCCTAGTATTGTTTAATTTATTAGTATAGATGCAGCTTACGTGTGCACCCAACCGAGAAGCAGGCTGTTCTATTAATTCAGTCTTTATTAGACACCAGATTATGCCCAGAAGAATGATGTTGTCAGTGCCCCAGCAGTGGGGAACAGCTAAGATCCGAGCTCAGACTTTGCTAGATGTCAGAGAAGATGACTAGATGGCACAAATCAGTAGGAAACTGGGCTGTATTGGTTCCACTGCTCACAGTCTTGCTTGTTCCTTCACGTAACCAGCCGCTGCATTTGCTGCAGGGAAGGCATGCAGCCAAGGTTGAGAGAGGTTGTCAGATGGGCTCTGAGAAGCACTCGCGTTGGAATGGCTTGTGATTTCCCAGGGATAACAGAATCCCCTTCTCTGTGCAGAGGCTCCCTGGAAGTCGGCAGCACAAGCATCTGGTTCGTTTAGGTTTCATGGCTTTTTTTTTTTCAATGACTGCTACAGACAGGGCTACAGAGCACCTGAAAGTGCCCGTTCTTGGAGCGCTATGCACAAGAGTGGCAACAGTTGTCAAACATATATCTATAGAAAAAGCTGAATGAAGGGTCTGGTTAGAGCTGAGAAGATAGTGGGTTGGCAAGGATACTACAAAAGGGACAAAAACCTACGACTTCTGAGGGAACGAGGACGCCTCTGTTGACCCGTTGGTCCTGAGAGCACTCCCTCTCCTTGTAATTCTCCAGCACTTGCTGCATGTGGGAGCTGCTGTTTGCCCAGAGGGGATACCTGTGCAAGAACTCTATACCTCACAAACACCAGCGCAGACTCACCAGACTGATGTACTTCCAGACCAAAATGGGGAAAAAATGAAGAAAAAGCTTAAGTTATCATCTAAATAATATCACGAGAAGCTTAAAGCAGAGGGAGTCTACAGACAGGTGCTGTCAGGAGCAGAACACTGGGAAGAGATCAGTCAAAATACGTATAACTATTTGTAAGACAATAGTGGTGAGAGGCCATAACAAGACTGTAGTCCTCATCTATAGGCCAGGAACCTATTGGGCAACAAAGGAAAGGCCCTGTGCTGAAGAGCTTGAGGGCTAAATAAACAGCTCTTGCAATGGTTTGAAGGGAAATGTGTGACAGCCAAAATTATATCATAGAATCCTAGAATCATAGAATTGTTCTGGTTGGAAGAGACCTCCCAGATCATCGGGTCCAACCATTATGACATATGACAAGTCAATGATGAAAACAAAAGTTTGGTTTCCTGACTGCCTATCTAATGACTAACCCACTTGTTTAGGATGCCTATCAAATGGACAGAGCTAGATATAGAGGGAGAGAGAGACAAATATGAGTGTACGTACACAGGAGATATTGCTGTACAGAAGCTGGACACAGAACTTACTACTATTGGGGCTGATGGAAAACTTTCTAAAAGAAGATATTTACATGGGAGAGTGATCTGCAAGATCAGAGAGTTTCTGGGAAAACATCAACTTCTTTCAAATGTGGTGGGAAATCATAAAAATGTAGTGTTTCCAATTTTTAACCTCCTTTTCTATCATAGGATTTAGCTTTTAGGAAGCAGTGATAAATCCAAACAGGCAGAACATTGCAGTGAAATAGTTTCAGAACATTTAATTTTGTGAAAAGTTCCCAAAACATTCTCCTCCTGAGTCAGGACAACAGTGAATTGAGGTTCCAGGGATGTCTTGGTATTTTTTCATCAGTCAGCTCTAGTACAACAAGGGGAAATGTACAGCCAGGGTGCGCCAATAAACCAAACGATCAAACGAGCTGCACAGGGATATGTGGCCATACCCTTTGCAAACAGGGCCATGCATGTACATGCCAACACAATTACTTTGCTTGGATTTGCCAGGAGAAAATGGAATGTAAAGTAGTCTGTAAATAGCCAATAAATCTTGCTCCCAGTGTTTTATGTGTTTCTACCTTAGTCAGGAAGGAACTTGGGTTTTTTTAAAATCTGAAGTTAATGCAACTTGCTCGAATGTGGTATTTTAGGGAAAGAGAGAATGGAAAAGGTTTTGATTGTTCTGCCATTCCCTAGAGGGGGTCTTATCTCCAAATAAACGTTTTTAAGAGCTTCAACCTTATTTCTAAAGAAAAACAAATTCATCCAGAAACTTAGGCGGACTCTTTCCTGTTTAGTACAGCAACACTCCCAAAAAGTAACATCAACAGAAAAAAAGAACTGTGGGAGGTGATTGAAACAATCAGTCCTACAGCTCCTCTCTCTAACTCCATACACTGAGTAAGCTAGAGATAAACCCTCTATACACCTACAATGAACCACTTGATATAAAGACTAATGGTTATTTTTAACAGAAAAAGAGACTACAATTAGACTGTACATTCTTCAAGGTTTGGGGCAAATTTGGGGATAAAACTTCCTTCCCCACCTTCGTCCTTATCCCCTGCAAAATAGCTCCTGGGTTTTCAGAGACTTGTAGCACTGAGTCCAGATATGCCATAAATCTGGTGAGTGTGCTGTCTGCTCAGAACAGTTTGTTCAGCTCTGGGTCTAATTCTGTGCTGCAGTGTGCAGTACAGTCGAAAATTGCCACAGTGGTTTATAGGGAAGCTCTGCTAATATTGAAAGGTTTTTTTTTTCCCTTTCCCTGTGAGGGGAAAATATGACTTTGCTAAAAGAATGATTCCACTATGCAGCCTTAACGGCTGAATTGACTGTAATGTATAGTTGACTTCAGAAGCCTAAACAGTTGGTGCTTCATCTTTCTGCCAGGACATTCGTCTTCTCCAAAAACACTATCAGTCTCTGTTTGAATGTGTGCACAGCTGTAACGTTTGAAGACACTGAGTGAAGCATCGTGTATTAAACATTTGTAATTGTTTTTCACTGGACTGTGACCTGAATTTAGTAACATCTGATTGATGGCTACTACCAACAGGATATCCCAATGAGTGAGAGGAAGATCCTGTGTCAGTGCATTTGCTGGAGTTAGACCAGCTGGGCTTCTCTTTTGTTTAGTATGTTCAGAAGTCTGCAAGGAAATAATCTGCAATGGGGAGAGTGCCAGAGCTTATCTGAGAGATAAGAAAGCTGCCGAAGTTTCCTGGACCTCTTTGTACTTGGGAGCATTCATTGAGTGATTATGGCATGAGCTGGCAGAGTCGGGACAGTAAAAGCAACCGAGTCTTCAAATCTGTCCTGTTGGACACTGTGCGGTCCACATGTTTCCTATTTCTCTGGCACAGCTGACCCTTCAGTCAGGATCAAGATATAATGTGAAGTGAAATTCCTGTGTTATTTTTATCTCTGCTCCTTTTCTCCAAGGTGACTTGTCTTTGTAGAGAATCCTGTTACTATTAGGCAGTCTTTTCCAAGACTCATTCTCTTTTTCTGATGAGCTGAGAAGAACTGGAATGTAATAGACATTAATTGGTCTTTTTCTTCAAAGTGCTAATGGTCAAATCCATTGGCCACTTCTCTACCACAATGACCTCAGAAATGTTATATGACAGGGAGTACAAAGAACTTATGCTTGATCTTGACCTGAGGACTTTGGAAAATACTTTAGGAAAGACATACGGTGTGGCTGTTTGCAATAGCAAGAGACTGGACTCATAACCCAAAGGGCACTGACCTGTTTTGTATTCCTAAAAAAGCAAGAGCAGATCTGCCCCAGTTGGAAACCGTCTTTGGTAGCAACACTGATGTCTTCCTACAAGGCCTCCAGCCATGTGAGGGCAAAACAATTGCAACAGGACTGTGTGAAAGTGAAGGACCTTTTAATGAACTCTTGTTTTTGGATTGTGCACAGGGCTTGATTCACATCCATGTGTTAAAAAAGGTCACCACATTTCTTAGGAAAGAAATGAAATGTACATCTGTGCTCTACTTAATCGTAAAGCCAAGAGCTGTTGAAAGGGACAAAGTTGCATCAATTTACTATTTTGTCAGACTGGTGAATTAACAGTGCAGACTAAAAGATGGTGAGAAAAAGGAATAGATCCTCCAAAATATAAATATTTCATTAGTATGATTACTTCAATTCTACCTAGAAAGCTTTGACAGTTTAAAGAACGCCCAAAAATAAAAGTTTTCCATCCTGAAATGTTTTGTTCTACCTGAATTCCTTTTCTTACTGTGACAGAGCAGTCACCATACCAAAAAAATGGTGAAACACACCACACTTTTCTTGGCTTTGACTTCCTTCATGTGTTTACTTGAAGTATTCTTACAGCATTGCTCTTCCTTCTTCCAATTGATGAGCATTTAGTGAGCAAACAAAAAAATACTTTGCCCAAAATGCACTCGGATCAGAGAGCAACATAGTCAGTCAGTCAGATGGCAGGTCCAGAAATAAGTGCTAGCCACAAGACAAGGTGATATGGCATCTGTAGCACAAGATAAATTTTGTGCTTGGAGACCTCAGCATTTTAGTTTACAGCAGTAATGCACTTTCAAAATGAATCTTCCAATTGTTTCCAGTTGATGCACTTTGGTTTAGCATTGCAGAGTGGTCTCAGAACACATGATCTGCATTTCTTTTGGCCAAAACAAAACCAGAATATTCAGTCTGCAAGCGTATCTCATGTTCTCCAATTGCAAATGGTTGTTCAACCAACAGGGTAAGAAAAGGGTTAGTTTGATATAAGACCTGTGAAGTATGTATGAATGCAGACTTCAGGAACTCAGCACCCAACGTTTCTCTCTACAGATCTGCTGAATCGTGTCTGAATCTGCATTGGTCCCACTAAGCTCTCTTGGTAGTCAAAGAAAAGAAATAGGAACTTCTAGGACATGAGTCATCTGACCTTATTTTTTTGTCATCCCACATTTACATATTAAATGAATTATGCTACAGAAGCACTCATTTCTCTCCACTGAATCTAGACAACAGGCTTGGAGGTAGCTATTCTTGGTCAGACGAAACCCACTTTAGACAGCGTGGAAATCCTAATGCACCAAGAGAATTGCATAGCCTTAAAGGCTGCTAACTTATTTATCGAATACCTGCTTAAATTCACTTGACTGATCGTCTGTGACTAATTTTACGTACCCTGCTTGCTGTGCCCCACACAACAGTCATTTGTCACTTTACTAACAGAGGTATTTGGCTATCTAACCCTCCTTCCACTGTCTTTTAACCTTGTCACGTGAGGCCTTGTCCATAATGGTAGATCTATTAAGACTTATGTCAATGCTAGCAATGACTTAAAATGCACCAATGGCTTCTTTGAAGATTTCAGAAGTCTTAAGAGCAAAACTCGTTTTTGTTTTGGGAGATGTGCTACTCCTTCTTGGAAGACTCAGTGGGAGAATACTGAGGGGGATGCACTAGTCTTCCCTAGCACAATTAAAATATGTATAAAACTGTATTCCTGCTGGTACATGTATAATTTTTGCAGTTTTGATCCTTCCCTCCTCTATGAGAACCTGTCCTCCTTTTCATCAAAGTCTGTTCCCTTCTCACCCTCCCATCATCCATTTATTCCATTACTGCTGCCCTTCACCAGTCAGATGGTGTCACTGTTGAGCAACGCAAAGCTGCTCTTCCTTTCTGAGAGAGGAGCACACTGATAACCGAAGTGATTCGCTCGTAGCACAGGAAGTTAGAGACTAAAACCTGTAGTGTCACCTCTGTGTTGGTAGCACCAGAGCACTTACCCAGTAATACGGCCTGCTTCTTTTTCAGCTGTGATTGATACTGAGAAATTAGATCCATCTCAAACAAGTACTGCAGAACACCTGCTAATAACTCAGGAGCCGACTTGACTGTAGGCCAGAGCTACAGGACAGCACTTCTCCCGTTGAGGTCAAATGGGTTCCTTTGTGGACAAATGGAGCATCACCGTGACTACCACAAAAGAATCACTGAAAGGCATGCTTGGAAAATGGTTTTAGATGAATTAGTACATTTTAGAATCAGAAGCACAGTTTTATGCACAGCAGTATGGGCAGAAGGAACTCGCCCAGGCTGACCACGTCAAACCTCTACTAGGGGCCCTGCCATCCACAGACACACTTTGTGTTGGGTCTTAACCACAGGTAAGCCCAGGAAACAACTCTGCTCAGTGAGATAATAGTGACCAATTAATGAAACAGGCTACTAAGGATAGATGAGGGATTGCTAGATCCTCTTACCTGACATTTCAGACTCTCACCTCCCTGGCTATAGACAGTTCCCTCCTAGGCAAAATATCTGGCCAGGATTATTGCCTTCTACCACAGCACTGAACATGAAGTGCCATAATGGGCTCTAGCCACCTTCTGTATGGTACTAAACTTCACCTCTCACTACTGATGCCTGTGGCTTCACAATTGCATGTCTATCCCCATCAATTTCTATCATATATCAGCCAGCCTTGTTACAGCTCCACCACGTTGTACATTTTTGATGCCTCTGCCAGTGGCTGGCATTTTCCTCCGATGCCTCCTGTTCCTCAAACTTGCTTTCCTTTTTCAGACTGTTTCCATTTTAGGCATCTATTTTGAGTACTGTTTTAACTGAAAGTGAGATACAACAGGAGCATCAAAATCTGCCTCTCAAAACTGTATACTTCCAGTTATTGCCTTACTGCAATGCCTACATAGAATCATAGAATCATTTAGGTTGGAAGAGACCTTTAAGATCATCGAGTCCAACTGTTAACACTGCCAAGTCCGCCACTAAACCATGTCCCTAAGCACTACATCTACACGTCTTTTAAATACCTCCAGGGATGGGGACTCAACCACTTCCCTGGGCAGCCTGTTCCAATGCTCGACAACCCTTTTGGTGAAGAAATGTTTCCTAATATCCAATCTAAATCTCCCCTGGTGCAACTTGAGGCTGTTTCCTCTTGACCTATTATTTGTTACTTGGGAGAAGAGACCAACCCCCACCTTGCTACAACCTCCTTTCAGGTAGCTGTAGAGAGCGAGAAGGTCTCCCCTCAGCCTCCTTTCCTCCAGGCTAAACATCCCCAGTTCCCTCAGCTGCTCCTCACAGGACTTGTGCTCTAGACCCTTCACCAGCTTTGTTGCCCTTCTTTGGACACGCTCCAGCACCTCAACATCTTTCTTGTAGTGAGGGGCCCAAAAAACACAGTATTCAAGGTGCGGCCTCACCAGTGCCCAGTACAGGGGGACAATCACCTCCCTACTCCTGCTGGCCACACTATTTCTGATACAAACCAGGATGCTGTTGGCCTTTGTGGCCACCTGGGCACACTGCTGGCTCATATTCAGCCGGCTGTCGGCCAACACCCCCAGGTCCTTTTCTGCTGGGCAGCTTTCCAGCCACTCTTCCCCAACCCTGTAGCATTGCCTGGGGTTGTTGTGACCCAGGTGCAGGACCCGGCACTTGGCCTTGTTGATCTTCATACAATTGGCCTCAGCCCATTGATCCAGCCTGTCCAGATCCCTCTGTAGCACCTTCCTACCCTCAAGCAGATCAACATTCCCGCCCAACTTGGTGTCATCTACAAACAGATTTGGACAGGTGTTTCAGGGTAAGAACTGCACATTTTATGTTCATATCCAAGAAAACATACCTTTGGAGTCAGAGGGATGAGGCAGATCTGAATAAAACATACATGAACTTCATCATGACAATCCCTAATTAAAGAGCGAAATGTCTCATTCTCTTTAAGTAGCCTAAGAGGTTTTTACATGCCCGTCCAATCTGCACTGGCCCTCCACATTGACAGTATAGTTACAGCAAGAGGGGTTCATAGTTGTCACCATTGACCCATTTGACACAGGGACTGACCAAAACTCAATGAAGAGTGAGTCAAAACATGGACATCCCTGTGCCAAGAACAGAGGCCTTCACCCTGAAGGAGTACAGCCAGATAGAGTTGGTCTCAACAGTTTCTGGGGTTAAAGACAAACTGTTTCACAGGTTAAGTTCAGGTGCAGGAGGAAAAGTGAGACAGAAACAGAGAGACTGATGTTAAGTGACAGGCCAGTGGTTAGGGCACTCACTTCAGCTGGAGAAGACCACAGTTCACATCCCTTCTTCAAATCAAGCTAAGCTGACACCTGAATCTCTGACTCTGCTGCCACAGCTGAATGCCTCACTGAATGTTTATGCCTGGTCTTTGTTCTTACCCTCATGAACATTCTGGGGAAAAAAAAAATGTAGATTTTTGTTTCTTTTTCCTACCTTCAGTGCAGAATGAAAACTGCTTTTGAAGACTTGCCTTTTTTTTTTTTCCTCCTTTTTTCGTCTCTATTTTGTGAAAGAGAATTCTTGTTTTTGGGCCAGCCCCATCTCCAGTTAACTCCAGTTAACACTATAGACCATTTGACTTGCGATGGAGTGGAACTGATTGCATCCCATAGAAAGCAGCATTGCACAGACACACTAGTCTGCTCTTGCTTACAGGATCCAGGGGGCTGATCCTCTGTGTGATAAAGGCCATTTCTTTCTCAAACTTCCCTTTCCTCTCTGCTGAGTGAAACAGCACTCTCCTTGAAGGAAGTGAAGCCTCAGCTTGCCACTTAGTAGCATTTGATCCTTGCTTAAAAAAACACCATTACGTATTTTCTTGTGGCATTACTATTGCCCAGGCCTCTAATTAGCTGCACCCCTGGACTGTTTTGTTGGCTATTCTACCGTAATGGGCCTTAGCTGAGGCCACAGGTCTATTGAAACAGGCACCATACAAACAGATCGCTAATTACATGTTCTCTGTCCCAAACAGTGACTTACCAAAGGTCACGCAAGAAATTACAGGCAAAGGACAGAACCCAAATCTCCTGTATCCTCAGTCCAGTCCATTAACCAAAAGACTTTCTCCCTCTCGCAGTAATTCCTATGGCTCAGTGACAGTTTTTCCAAAACACTAGATGCAATAAATTACACGTGAGATGGAAAATGTGCATTAGCAAGGAACAGAGCTGGGAGTACAACCGCGTGTGTTGGTAGGAAGGTTGTTTTTGTTTTTTGCTGACACAGATGAAATGCAAAATAGGACAAATCTGGTTAGCCTAAGATGTCACCTGATACACTGAGAGAAGCAGGTCAATAAAAAGCTTTATGTTAGACCTTGCATGCCGAGACAGTAGCTATGAAAAGACAATGGGGTATCACAAGAAAAATAAACACATGGTTAAATGGGTGACTGGAAAAAAGAACTTCGTGAAGGTTATTGGAAAACTGAGAAGAATTTTAATGAGAGATGGAAAAGAAATACTCACGTTCCAAAGAAAAATAATTTGGAGACATTTTTAATGAAGAAAAAAAGTAAGCCTTCAAATAGAAACTCTCCTTTCTGCCCAGAGAAAGAATCAGCTTCATGTTCTCAGGCAGAAACAGACAAGAATAAAGTATTTAGATCAACGAAATCTTCATCAGCCAAAAGGTTAATAAAGGTGATATCCTTTTAAATTCACCTCAAGGCCTTGCACAGATGGGAGATAGTAAATTCTAGACCATCTCAATGGAGTTTGCATACACACTTCTTCAAACTGAAAGGGGTTTCCCCCTCCTCCGGGAAAAGTAATTGCGAATCCTACACAGATTCTGAAACGTCAATCCCATAAACAGGCAAGGGCGAGATTAACAGAGCTATCGGAGAGAGGGTATTTGTTGATAAAACTGGCTTGAAAACCATGGAGAAGATAGGGAAAGTGGCACCTACCAAGCAGTGATACAAATTAGAGGAGAAGAGTTAGAGCCAGTATTTTCAAAGAAAAATTTACCATCATCTCACTACAATCTCCCATAGGATGATAACTGCAGTGTTTTGTCTCAGCCTCCATTCAGAGCACATTTTGTGTCTCAATGCCGCTCAGAGATGGAGAAGTGATAGTATTCCTGTTCACTAGATGAGGAAACTGAGACAGAGAGAGACTACATGAGCTGTGCAAAGTCACATAGGAAGTCTAGACGCATGCCAGGAATAGCAGTCA
The DNA here is from genome assembly GCA_009819775.1 of Phoenicopterus ruber ruber. NCBI lineage: Eukaryota > Metazoa > Chordata > Aves > Phoenicopteriformes > Phoenicopteridae > Phoenicopterus > Phoenicopterus ruber. Next base: position 158,955,494 of record CM020216.1, read on the forward strand.
GACTACAGGACTCCTGAGCCTCCATCCAGAGGTTAAAATCAGGGGTGTTATTTAACTGAGGTTCATTTTTAGGGTTGCAGGAGCAGATCTCCCAATTGTCCACCAGCCTCAAAGTACAAAGCTTCCAGGTATTGATTCACATGACAAGGCATGCACTGGAGTGTACGCTTATGGCACATAGGGTCATGTGCTGCGGAGAAGGGGTGAGAAGTTACCATCCCGAGATCTTTCTAATATCATAGACCTCAGCCGGTGCAGAGAACACCACCACAAACCTTTGAGATGAAGCTGGATGGCTGTGTCCTCAGCAGTGTCTGGCAGGTGGGTCTTACGCAGAAGAGTTGTCTCCATGTCCCACTGTTGAGTGCGTAGCTGTTGCAGTATTGGTGCTGGAGAGGGGAGCAGCTCAGTGAACCTCATATATAAGTTGTGAGATTTGTCTGTTCTCCACAGTAGCAGAACCATAAGCCACATAAATGCCTAGGAGTACAGATCTAGCTAGAAAGAAGAAAGGCTTGCCAGGAACCTGTCATGGTTTCCCATCACATCTTCATTTCTGAAAGCAGTGAACAAAACACCATTTTGATTCTTAAACAGGATTCCTCCAGAAATAAAGCATGTCTTTATGTTACAGGAATAACAGGTTCTCAGATGAGATTTGCAACTTACATCAGGCCTAATAGAGACGTGCATGAAATCTTGAATTACTTTTGAAAATTTTCTCATCCTCTGTTGGTGATAGTAATATAAGGCAGAAACCCAGCCTGCAGCACAACTGAGTAGCAAGGGATATCAGCATATGCTAACAGCATATTGGCACTGTCAAATGTACGTTTACAGCTGGGAGCCAGAGTGTTCACCAGCACTCACCAGACAGCCCATGCTTTTGTACCATGGAGTGCATGGCATCCTTTCGGCTGTGCAGACAGCTATGGGGACAGGGCTGCGTCCACCACAGGTTGTTACGGTGTATGACACCAAACATCATCCTCCCTCTTTCAACATCATTCACTCTGTCTGCCTGATCAGGGAAACACTGCACATCTGTACTGACACGGATACAGTAATGTTTGCAGTTTTAGGGCCGAGTTGGTAAGTGTGTTCCCAGTAACATCTCTTAGTCGCTTTCTATTCCTTAGGGAAGCGAAGGCCATAAGGGAATGCATGAAGCAATGCTAAAGAGGTGTGAGCATAAACCAGCAAGGACTAATCAGAAGGGGACAGACCAAGCTGAATGCTGTTCCAGAATCTCACTCTGCTAACTGAGCATTTTGTTGTCTGTGCTGCTGCTCTCTTCCTCTGCAAAGCCCCATCTTGGCCTGTCTCTTTCAAAAGCTTGACTTAGGGAAACTGCCTTATTACTCTTCTTGAGGCTGGATTATAACTTTGCATCAATTCCTTAGGATAAGCGGTATCTGCCTGAGCTACCCATATATTGGTTCCAAGCACCAATGGCAGTAATTTAGTGGGTGCTGCACAATCTTTCGCCATTTGTCTATGCTCCAAAACAAGGGAGGGAAGAGAGGAAGGAGTGACAGTCAGACCCTTGGCTCCAGTGGTTTCCCGTGCCTTGTCAAGGTCAGAAGGGCACTGGTCCCTCCCAAGTGGAGGGGAAAAGATACACGGCTTCACAGAACTGCTCTTGGAAATGGCATTTCATGCTCAAGGGCTTGAATGAACCTGCAGAACAACACCCTTTCCTTCTGCAATGTGCCCATGGGCTTCCGTCAGTTCCTACCAGCAACCCCTTTATCTTTCTTCCCTTTCCTTTAACACGAGTGACAGAACACAGTGTTTCCCCCCCAACATCGGGGCTGCCACCGGTGATGCTGAAAACTATGGATTTCAACAACTCTTCAGAGCTCTTCAGCCAGCAAGGAGTTTTACTCATTTCACAGGGTGGCAGGACCACAAAAGAACAAAGAGGAAAATGGGTTTCCATGTAATTGTGGAAGGAATGGGGAATGCAGAGTTTGAAAAGCAAAATTACAGCCCAAGGCTGTTGCAAGCATTGTTATGCAAATCGGCACGAAGGCAGCTAGGATTTCTCCTCCAAGTTCCTAGCAATGCCCACAGGCACCAATTTTTAATTAGAAATTATCTGAAATGTTCAAGATGCCCATACATGCACTGAAACACCTGTGAGAGTCCCCATTCCTCCACTGGGTGTGACAATACACAGACCAGTGCCCGGTTCCAACACCGACATACTCAGTGAGAAGTCCTGCTGTGGTGAGCGAGAGAAGGGTTTGGAGGAGCAGAAGTCACTTGCCGAGGGACTGTTGGATGACACGTGAAGATCTGATTTGTTCCCTGCAGAACACACTCCTTGTACATGCTGGGCTTGAAAGAAATTTTTTGTTCAAGAAAGCATCATGCTTTCATGCCTTTAAAGCATCATGCATCAATGCCTTTAAAAAGCTCCAAGAAACTTGTTCAGGAAAATGGTTAAAGTAAGTTCATCTTCAACCATTTTGTGTATGTATTGGCCAGGCTGAAGGCAGGATGGGCAGTTGTGCTCCTCCTTGCAGCTTCTACTCCGCTGAAGATCAGCTCTTGTGATTCCTCTCACAGACAAATAAGTATTCCACGACCTTCTATCTACCAGCATTTTCATCCCTATCACGTGCTGGAGCATTTAAGGCATGCTGAAACCTGATGGTGCAGACAAATATAGCAAAGCTGCAAGCACCTATATGCTTTCAACATATCTTTTAATACTAGAAGAGTATTTCACTTTAAAAACTCTACCAGGTGAGCTCACTCTCCACTTGACATTAAATTTGGCACTTCAAACATAGTTTTTTCTTGTTCATTCTCACAGGAACACTGGGCCCATCCTGGAGCCATAACAGAAGGGTTGCACCCACAGGCAAAGCAATGATGCTTCAGCTCTTTTTTCCCTACAAGATGCTTCCATCTGGAGTTTTTTCTGGAACTAAGCATGCACTCAAACCCACTGGTCCTGCTGTACTTTGTAGAAGGATTCCCACATGAATATCACATGTTCTTTGGTAGCAGAGGAAAATTATGGCTGTCATGCACAGATAATTTAGCCAGCTTTGGATGTGGATAGTGCACTCATCCACAAATACAGGAAAACAATCAGGTGGCAGGTACAGGACTCAAAGTCAGCCTGTTAGTAGGAAAAAAGTAAATTGCATAAGGCTGAAATCATCCTGTACTCACAGTGAGTTGTACCTGACTTGCACTGGCAGGAATGCATTGTACATGGAGTAAAATAGGTGATTAAGGAAAAAAAAAAGGGCGGAAGCTGACTGTGAGTTTAGATCAAAGTAAAGGTTTCTGTATGACATTCCCAATTCCAAAGCTGTTTCTAGATACCTAAGCAAATACTTGGACCTCATTATTATGAATTTTATCTCCATTACATCCCTCTAGGGCAAGCAGTATTCAGTTTCCTCTCCCAGATGGTAAATGACTATATTAGATATGCAGTAAGTGACCCGAGTACAGGAATATAAAATATCTGTGGGTCTAGGCTTCCTGCAGGTCCTTGTGCTGTCCTTCTCTCTACTGCTTGCTTCTTCCACAAGCAGAGTCAGAGCCGCAGCCTGAGCCATCCCTATCAAAACGTCACAGATGTGTTTGCAGACTCAGCTGCAGAGTGGTCCTGCTGGCGTGGCGAGGAAGGTGACACGCAGCTCGCTAACTGCCCCGCTGAGAAGTGCAGCTTCTAGTGCAACACGGTGGTGCTCTGCAGGATGAAGAGTGGGCTACGTGTGGAGGCAGCCCTGTCTGTCAGCTCCTTCTCTGACTGCCCTGATAAACTCAGCCAATTACACTAATGGAAAAATTGCATCGAAGTTCTGCCAGTGCTTTTGCTTTCCTATGCTTTGCACCCCTTCTTCATTTAAAAAATAAATGCTTGGAGGTCACGCTAGCCTGATTAAATCATAGGAATATACAGTGTCTGTTTTCAAAATTCTGTGACTACTATTAATTTATGTCATCAAACAATTATTTTCTACCTCATTAGCCCATGAAATGTGAAGATTGTGTCAGCACTTTTGCTGGCAGTCTTGCACTCATTAGTTTGTAACCTTGGCCAAAAAAAGAGAAAGAGAGAGAGAGGGAGAGAGTGCTATTCGAGAACTTGCAATGTGTGTTTGAAGCAACAGGTGCTGCAAACTGGAGTTATTTTCACATTCTTCTTGATGCTAGATGACTGAAATACCACGACATGGAAATTTCTCTCACTCATGATTTAATGACTAATGTATCATGAAAGGGAAGAGTGAGGAAGTGGAGCAAAGAACACTGCGGAGGACTGTTCTAGTACACATACCACAACAGTGTGTCATCATGTGCTCCTCCTGGCCTTGCTTCTCGACTTGAACAGCAGAACTCACGCAAGGTATTTGGGTCAGGTGATGGGGGTTTCACTTCTCAGAGTGTACGACAAGGATCTGAAACAGCTCTTCGCATGGGAAATTGTGGGACACCACAGTCAGGGTAGCAAGTAGAAGTGGAAAGGAAGGTAAACTTGAGCTACCTGTCCCAACAAGGCCTTGCCAACAACCACGTACTTCCAAGGAAGTTTCCCACGTTAACTATATATAAAAATAGCAAACAGTCTTGGTGATCAGTTAAATGTTCATGAGTAGGAGTCAAAAGTCCTTTGTCCTTGACTGTTTGCTGACTTTCAATATGTTAGTTGCTTGTCTGACTTATTTTTTCACATTTCCCTCCCCAGCTTTTTTAGTTAATCTGTGTTAAGATTAATGTTTCTTAACATTTTAATCTTGAAGAAGCATTGTTCAGCAGTGACACTGGCCTTTTAGTCAGTGCAGTGCAGAATTTTGCATGGAAAATAGTTCATTAGAAAATATCATTCTTAAAACAAATCTATGCGGGATATCTGTTTGTCAAGCAAATTGAAACATTTGGGCCAGGACACAATTTTTCTTCTTGCTGCTGCACTTGAGAACAATTGTTTGAGTCCAAGTTCCCATGTCCTCATTTAGGGTGATCATTCTAGCTGGACTGAATCTTTCCACTGTTCAGGAGCCCTCAGTCATGGAAGATAAAAGGTAGAAAAAGGGTTGAAAGGAGGACCCTGGGAGCTACCAACCTGTCAGCCTCACCTCTGTGCCTGGGAAGATCATGGAGCAGATCCTCCTAGAAGCTATGCTGAGGCACATGGAAGACAGGGAGGTGACTGAAGACAGTCAGCATGGCTTCACTAAGGGTAAATCCTGCCTGACTGACCTAGTGGCCTTCTGCGATGGAGTGACTACATCAGCGGACAAAGGAAGAGCTACGGACATCATCTATCTGGACTTCTGTAAGACCTTTAACATGGTCCCCCACAACATCCTTCTCTCTAAATTGGAGAGATATAGATTTGACGGGTGGACTATTCGGTGGATGAGGAATTGGTTGGATGGTTGCGTCTAGTGGTCAATGGCTCAATGTCCAGATGGAGATCAGTGACATGTGGTATCCCTCAGGGGTCCATACTGGGGCCAGTACTCTTTAATAGCTTCATCAATGACATAGTGGGATTGAGTGCACCCTCAGCAAGTTTGCAGACAACACCAAGCTGAATGGTGCAGTGGACACTCCTGAGGGACAGGATGCCATCCAGAGGGATCTGGACAAGCTCGAGAAGTGGGCCCGTGTGAACCGCATGAGGTTCAACAAAGCCAAGTGTAGGGTCCTGCACCTGGGTCGGGGCAACCCCCAGTATCAATACAGGCTGGAGGATGTAGGGATCAGGAGCAGGCTGAAGACAGGCTGAGAGTTGGGGTTGTTCAGCCTGGAGAAGAGAAGGCTCCAGGGAGACCTTATTGCAGCCTTTCAATACTTAAAGGGGGCTTATAAGAAGGATAAGGTAATGGTTTTAAAGGGGTAATGGTTTTAAACTAAAGGAGGGGAGATTTAGACTAGATATAAGGAAGAAGTTTGTCATAATGAGGACAGTAAAACACTGGAACAGGTTGCCCAGAGAGGTGGCAGATGCCCCATCCCTGGAAACATTCAAAGTCAGGCTGGATGGGGCTCTGGGCAACCGGATCTAGTTGAGGATGTCCCTGCTCGTTGCAGGGGGGTTGGACTAGATGACCTTTAAAGGTCTCTTCCAACCCAAACTATTCTGTGATTCTATGATTATATAGAGCCTCCCTGAGAAAGGAAAACTAAAGTACAATGTACACGAACTATATTTCTTATTGATCAGCTCAGACCAAATGATACTTCTGTCAATAGAGTTTTTCCAGTCTTAGCTACAATGCCGCAGCTGACCTGCGCTCCTGCTGGTGACTGTCCTGCTTCTAGCAGAAGGTTGGACAAATGACTTCCAGAGTCCCCTCCAACAAAGCTTTTATGGTTATATAAATGTCTGAGTGGTACTGAAGTGACGTTTCACCACACTTCATTCCATTTGTTGTTTTGTTTTACCCTAATTTGGAATAAATATTGATATATTAGAATTCCCAGTGAGCAGAATTTCTGAGCTTCTATCAGAATTACTCAGGTTGTAAACAAGAATTTGACTTGTTCTTAACTACCTCTTAATGGTCATGCCTAGCGGCTAAGAATTCCAGTAAAAATAACGATTTGAGGGGAAAGGAGGTCATGAGTTCGAGGCAGCAGATGAGGCTCCAGGAGAACTGCCTTTGCCAAAATGTGGGCAACCCTGACAGGTTTACTCATGCTTTACTTATACCCTGTGCTCCTCAAAAATAAAAAAAAGGAGAGTAGCCAAATAATGTAATTAAATGCCTAAGGTCAGTGATACGAACACTCTTCACCATGACATTAAAAGACACTGGAACATTTTCAGTCAAATGAAATTTCTTCCAAATACTCATTGAAGACAAAACACTACAGAAGGGTTTCCAGTGCATAAGGCCATTGTTAAAGCTCAGGACATTCCGGCCGTGTCTGATCTGAGGGAGACAAAGATCATTTTTTTCCAATGGTTTTGGGGACTTTTCCATTCTATGAAAGTTCTCCCAGCTTTTTGTCCCAAAATCAGTGCCGAATAAACACGAGTTTTGAGGCTTGATAACTGGCACAGAATAGAATGGATAGTGTCAAAAAATAATTCTAAAGTTGAAGTATCAATTTTTCTTAATTACCTATACAGGGAAATTCCCCGGTTTAGTAACTTAAAATCTAAAGAGATGTGAAACTCAGCAGTTTCAGTTCACAGAAGGTAATGAAAACATTCTTAGATTTTGATTTGCATGGGGGTCACATTTACAAAGCTTCTCTAGAGTTTCATATTCAGAGAAGCTAGACATTCATGTATCAAAACCAGGGTAAAGTATTGGCTGCACTTAACCTAGTGGTAGCTTTGAAACTTATGGTTTGGTTGGCTGAAATTTGCTGAAACTGGTAAATTTGCTTTGGTGAATTTCCCTGCAAGTCTTTTGATGTTACTGCTGAAATGTCAAATGATCCACCCATAGAGAAGTCCAATAGACTTTAACTATGGTTAAATTAATAGTTAAAACAAGAAATAAAACAGTCTCTGGTAAAAATGACATAAAATCTAAGGGACTGTAATAGAGAATTATAACGTCTCCACATTTTATGAGTTTGCTCATTAAGCTCCACAGCAGAGATAAACTTCTCTATTAAATTCTATTGTAGGACTTTAAAGAAAATCTATATTATTTTATCACACCAGTGGTTGGATGTTCCTGGCAAGATCAGGACACATTGTGCTAAGGACTGTATAAGCATATATTATACAGCCCAATGTCTGAAAGTTAGACTTAAAAAAAAATTCCACCCTATTTAAAACACTTGAACAGCTGAAATTTTTACTCAGCTTTACAATGCTCGTATTTGTCTTTAGCACAGAAATGACTGAAAACTATATTTTTATAAAAAAAATGTACTTCTTAAAAAGTATCTGTTCATGGTTTTTTTTAAAAAGGTTCTACCTTCTTGCAACCTCTTGCCCTCTCAGGTTGATGTAAATATCCAACAGCACGTCACAAACCTTTCACAGGAACAAAATTCACCTTGGGGCTGACAGTATGCCTAAGCAATATCACTCCAAAGAATGTCTGTGGTGGCATGATAAAAACATCTGAAAACATGGAGTTAATAAATCTGTATCTCTTTGACCACAGTACAGTGTCACTTCTCTTCTACAGTAGGTGTTTTCTTCTTGTGGAAAACCAGTCCATTTTCTTAAGCAGCGGTATGCTTTTAGGAGTATGTGGGTGCTATATTGAAAGCCCACAGGTTGGCTTTTCTGTTTCTTCCATAAATATTTATTTCCAGTAAATAAGTAGAATTTCCCAGAGTCCCCAAATAGTAATGGCAAACTGGTGAGTATTGGCAGGGATTGACGTCTTCAGCACTGGAAAATTAGCCAGCGTGACAAGGAGATCCCCTTTTGTAAATTATGAAAAACAAGAGAGTTAACAAGGTTGGTGTCCCCTCCCCCACTGTGTCCCATGCTCCCCCACCCCCCAGCTCATGTAGTAAAAACAGTGGTAAAGAATAAAAGAAGTTCTGTTTTCTACCAACAGACTTTGAACCCACTTCAATCCTACTTCCTGTATATATTTTCTGATGCTTCTTCTGAGCTTTGTGCTTCCTGAACCACAGAAGTGCCTACACATTTAGTTTCCTGTCTTTAAGATGTGAATATAAGTTTTTACATAATTCAAGTGATCAGACCTCTAATGGCCTAATCCTCCTCTCTCTCGCACCAGATCACCAGTATCACGCTACTATTGTTCAGATACTGTTGAGTTTTATCAGAGTAACTAGCGTCAGAGTCAGGCCTAAAGACCTAAGGTGAACCAGCCTACATAAATTAAGCTGTTTATAGCTATTCTTACTTCCGACACATATCTGAATGCAAGTGATGTGGTTTGGGGTGAGGAGATAAGTACGCAGCATGACGTCCCTATTGGAGGAGTATTATTTCAAGTTTATTGCTATGACCATTTTTTCCCCTTCAGCTGTGAATTTACCAAAAGGTGCTCCAACCCATGAGAACTGTTTCAAGGCTGGTTCCACACAAAAAGAAAGCTGAATTACACAACTGTCCTCAATGAATTGGGGCTGGAGGTGGAAAAAGTTTCTCTCTGTGTCTTCCTACTGCACGTGTAATGGGACTTACTGTGTCAGGTTGGTCTGTGGGACATTATGTGACAACAGCAATGATCGGCGCTTGCTCTGGTTCTGAGGCCACCACCCACCAGATGCACAGAGATAAACAAGATTTCACCAACTGCAGATGTTTACTTTGGAGATACGACCTTTGTGGGTGTAAAGCAGCATAGGTCTGCTTGCTTCAGCAGAGCTATGGCGCTTCAGTGTGACAGCCAGTTTGCAACCAGAGGTGCACGGTTCAAGGAGCAGGCGGCCAGACCACGACCTCCTCTTCTCATTCTCCTCCCTCCATCACTTGCTTGTGGGACAGGTTTGCTCAGGGTGACGTGGGATGGTGCAGCTCTGGACACCAACCCTTCAGTCCCACTGTGACCCAGTTACACCGCATGCTGTGCACACTGCTGGGAAGGTGACATTTTCACCTGAATTTCAACAAATCTGGCAGTGTGCAGTAGGTGTCAGCACTGAGACATGGCCTTTTTTGGGGAAGAAATAACCCTTGTCCTAAGCCTAAACTCTGTTTATTTTCCCAGCTCTAACCTGGGGCTTAGTTGGGGGACGTGGGAATTATGATGGCCTTCTGCACAGGCTAAATCCCAGCTTTGGTGAGGATGAGGCAGGGCTCTTCGGTGACCACTGTCTACCTGTAGAGAGCGATTTGTCATTATGATAGCATGTGCCCAGAGGGGTTCTTAGCAAGATGAAATTGAAGATCAGGAAATAACCAAACAAAACTAAAGCAAGATGGCTCGGTTAAACACTGAAATCTGGACAAAACCCACAAAAATGCCAACATCCTTCCTCTTGTAGTCCCCTGTAATAAACAAAACACAAAGACATCGGAAGCTAAAAGTTCAGTGAGGTTGAAACTGGACCAAAAGCCAGTATCGACAAAGACAGAGAAGGCCAGACCCAGTTCACGTACCGGGTTGTGGACACAGGGGTTGTATACTGCAAAATCAGATGGAAAATGCTAGATAGTGTTCCAGTATATCTGTATCTATCACGGTTCTTTCAAAAGAATTATAATCTCATTAAAGTGTGAAATACTAAAACTAAATCTTCCAGCACACTTTCCTGAGCAACTGAGGGAAAATTAAGCGCTGATTACCATCTACATTTTATCTGTCCACTCACCTGCAGTAAGTGATCTTTGTAAAAGAGCACATAGAATATCATTAGGGATTTTTAACTTTTTATTTAATGGTGGTGAAGGACAGGTGAGCAGACATTGCTCATGAAAAAGTTTAATGCCTGTTGTTTAAGGTGTTTGGAGAGGTTACATATATAGGTCCTATCATGCACGGAAATGCTCTCTGCTGCATATGCAAAGAGCAGTGATGTGATACCAGGTGTGAGCTACGGGAAGGCTGAGCAGGGATGTCACTGCTGTGGCATTTGCGTTTCAATGCTTGCTTGAGTGCTTGGATGCAGGATGTGGTTGGAACTGCTGAGCTGGATATGTTATATAGATACACCTATAGATGCAGTTGATGTTAATGGGATTCAACAAGTTCTCTCATCTTTCAAAGATTATGTCATTATTGGCGGTCACTGCAGTCACACTTCCACCAGAAAGTTTTGGGGCCTTTGTTCTGCTCACAATAAAGGGGAAGTTCATTCTTAAATGGTATCTACAGGTTTGTCCCCAGTGTCTTTGTAGAAGGGAACTTCATTAACAGAATGGATACAGTATTGCACCAGACAGGAACCAGAACTACAGAGAGAAGAGTTTACCTAATCCATGCAAATGGGTGTGCTTTTATAAGTTTTTCTGCTCTGCACTGAGACACAGGAGACTTAAAAATCTTTCACGCATAGGTAAAATGGTAAATCAATTCAGTAATGAGAACATCTGCCTGTGATGTAGAAATTCCAGGTTCAAGGTATTACTCTACCTAGTTCAGAGCAGGAACTTAAATTTCGCTCTCATCCACTACAGGTGAGTGCTCTAACCACTGAATGTGGTTAGTGCAACAAATGTTTATTTAAATAGAGTTGGAAAAGTCCTGAAAAGAGGCTTGAGAAAGACGCACCTCAGAAAAGCCTTATGGTGTGAATATGCATTTAAGACAGAAAAAAATCAAGTTTACATTCTATTTTGAAGTGGGTAGAGCAGAAAGTTGGACTGGGCTGCAGGTTTAGGGGGTACATGCTGTTTCCCAATGAAAGTCATAGAAAAGTTTCAGCCACAATGAATCATCACATTCTACAGGGAAATTAAAACAAAACAAAACAAAACATAACAAAACAAAAAAACCCACCACTTCCTTGGAAGGTTTCCAGTCAATTCTAGTATGTGCCTGATCCACACAGCCTGCTGAATACTATGGGCATATTTCCATTGACCTCAAAAAGAATTTTCATCAGGCTCAGGTTAATCACGTATGGTTACTGCAAGAGGATTATACAGGGGGAGAGAGACAGAGGGGGAGAAAACTGTTGATTCTTAAAATGAGGGGGAACAAGAAATGTGATCAATCACTCAGACCACATTTGAGTCAGGAAATCACAGAATCGTAGAATGGTTTGGGTTGGAAGGGACCTTAAAGATCATCTAGTTCCAACCCCCCTGCCATGGGCAGGGACACCTTCCACTAGACCAGGTTGCTCAAAGCCCCATCCAACCTGGCCTTGAACACTTCCAGGGATGGGGCATCCACAGCTTCTCTGGGCAACCTGTGCCAGGGCCTCACCACCCTTACAGTGAAGAATTTCTTCCTTCGATCTAATCTAAATCTACCCTCTTTCGGTTTAAAGCCATTACCCCTTCTCCTATCACTACATGTCCTTGTAAAAAGTCCCTCTCCATCTTTCTTGTCATCCCTTTTAGGTACTGGAAGGCTGCTAGAAGGTCTCCCTGGAGCCTTCTGTTCTGCAGGCTGAACAACCCCAACTCTCTCAGCCTGTCTTCATAGGAGAGGTGCTCCAGTCCTCTGATCATCTTCGTGGCCCTCCTCCAGACTTGCTCCAACTGGTCCATGTTCTACTTGTGTTGGGGGCCACAGAGCTGGGTGCAGCACTGCAGATGGGGTCTCACAAGAGCGGAGTAGAGGGGCAGAATCCCCTCCCTTGACCTGCTGGCCACGCTTCTTTGGATGCAGCCCAGGATACAGTTGGATTTCTGGGCTGTGAGCTCACACTGCCAGGTCATGTTGAGCTTAATATGCATTGGGTGTGGAGAAAATAAAGATCACTGGACTCCAGAGCACACTACTCTAAAATTTTCAGAGATACAGGAGGTAACATTCTGAAAATGGTTTAACTTTGAGTCATCATGTTCCAGCTCTTGGAAAGGACTAAAGAGTAACTGATGAGGAGTAAAACGAACGGTTTCTTTACCTTGAAACTATCCCGTCCTTCTCTCACAGTGAAGGCATGCATGACTAACAACATAAAAGAGATGAGGGTTTAATATATAACAAGGAAGAGAGCAGAAACATTAAGAAAGCTAACCTTTCACATAGATTGGGCATGACAGTGGCAAGCTCAATGCACTTCATTCATCAACGTTGATAGCAAGATAAATACTCAGGACTGACTGTTCCAACCAAAGTATTTCCTTTTTATTCATAGTGGGCAATGGCATTACAGAGGAATCTCTCTAGCCTTATCCTTCATATTTGTGGTCAAAGCAGCTTTTGCCATCTGTGTTAGTGGATGGAGGATGAAGTTTTCTGAGTCATCTTTATGGCTATTGAGTCCATGAGAGTGTAGAGAGCCTAATCACTGGAGTCTCCAAATCAGGTAGTAAAAGCTGGTTTGTTCATGGAGAAAAATCAAACAAAAATTCAGATATGAGTAACAGGTCAACCATGAAAGGTCTGAGACATTGGTCCTAAAGAAAGCTTGAGAATGGAGACATACCGAAAGCTTGGGAACACTTCAGAGTTAGCTTGCAAGGCTCAACCTTGCTGTTGCCAAAAGCACTGATTCATTGAAGGTAAAATGCTTTGAGAAAGCATTTTGAGAAATATTTGCATTGTTTTCCTGTCAGCTCATGCCAGTTTCATGCCAGTTCTCAGCTTCAAGCTTTCCAGCTTTGCAAAGCAGGGGATCTCCGAGCTCCATTCATTACAAAAATGTTGTTCTCACCCTGAGGAGGAGCTGGGAGGCTCAAGAATCATTCAGGCTTTCGCAGAAAACTAAGAAAGAGTGACATTTTCCAAAGTACTCACAAGTCAGGTACTTACAAATGATGACAAAACTTGTGTTTTTAAAAATGAACTGGGTGCGGCCAGCTGAAGAACTGACTTTTATTTAAATCATTGCATGATATAATGAAACTTACTTGTCTTCAGTTGTGCTTATACCACAAACATTGGTCATAAAAAGTGAAAAATTCACTTTTGTTTAATAAAAAAGAGAAAGCCCTATGAAAAGTCCATCAAGGATTCTAATTTCTACTTCAGCATGCTACTGCTGCCCCAGGAGTCTAAAGTCTTAGAAGACCAAAGCACCAAAGAGTTTCAAGAGAGAGCTAATGGGAAAGCGTTACTAGGAGTGCACCAATCCCATGTTACCGATGTAGAGAAACAGAAGCAGCACAGTTTAAGGGACCAGCATCTGTTCACACCAGAAGCTTGTGACAGAACAGAAAACTCTACCCATTTCCTGAGTCAGAGACACGTGTCTCACCCACAAGACCAGCATTCTTCCCTGTAGATACTTTCCCCTTATTTCTTGTGGCTCGGTTATGTTTAAGTGGACAGAATTACTTTTTTGCTGTTCTGCTTTTTCAGATGCTCTCTATGAAGCAAGATAACCATGTGTTAGAGGAAGGGTCATAGTGCCTGATGAAGTCAATAGCAGAACTTCTGGTGATTTTGGTGGTGCTCTATCACACACTGAATACTACCAAGCAAATCCTTTTGCATAATGTATGGAGAAATCATTTCTCCCCTTCACCTCAATTTCCCACTCTATACCTTGAGAGAAAGCAGTGTTTCCTTATAGAGCATATTCAGATTCTAAGAGGAAAATATTAGAAATAGATAATACATTTGAATTTGGGATTATTATTCCTGTGGGTTTGTTACCATTAGACCTGGGGAGGGAAAGGTTTGAATGGACTGGTTGCTATTACATTGAAATGTGGGGGAGTTCTACTGAAAATGGCTGAAATCTGCTGCAGCCTCATGGAGTACTGATTTCTGTTAAGGGAGAGTCATGTCTTGGCTCTGGGTCTCTCCCAGGAAGAGCAAAGAGGGTTGAAAAGGACATAGCCCCCACAGAAGGAAGGATGATAAACTCATGCCTTCTCCTCCCCTCTTCCCAAAAATGTGTATAGTATTTTTTATGCCACCATAAAAGTAATTCCTATGTAGCTAAACATAGCTACCCTAGCCTCAATAGGATTGCAAACAGATTAATTAGAAGAAACAAACTACTACCCTACTGTGAACGGGGGGGCAGGTGGTGTGTGGCACTGTGTGTGCTCAGAGGACTGGATTTTCCCTAAGTGTCCTCTAGCGAACAGAACAGGAGAGCTTCGTCTGGTAGAGGGATGGAGCTGCAGGGTGCTCCAGGCTCCCCTTGGGGGCTGCCCGTCTCCTCCACTGATGATAAAAGGCATGTACATTGACTTCTAAAAGGAAATGTCCCCATTACCTAAATGGGGTTTGGTTTTATGAGCAACTGCACCCTAGCATAAAACTGATTTGCAAAAGGGAGAGATGGTTCAGTGTTTTTGTGACGGAATAACAGCCACAACATTAAGGCCTGTATAATAACACCTTAATGCCTTCCATCTTCAGGTAGGAGGAAAGTGATTTTAAACTCTGAAAAACACCTGAACACAAAACCCGTCACATGGAGTCACAAATAGGAGGGTTTGCATACGGACAGGGCCAGTTCCCTTTGTATAAATTCTGGAAAGCCAGGTTAATTTAGACTGAATTTGCCACTTTGCAAGCAGCTAACACGAGGAATGCAAAGCAGGCTGAAACAACTGTGCCCCTAACCAGTGGATCGACAGAAACCAATTCAGTGTGCGTATAGGGAAATCACTCCACAAAATCCTTCATGGTTTGGATTCGTTTTGTGAAATGGGAGTCTTGTTCTGCACCCACCCTTACTGAGAGAGCTGTTTCCCTCTGCTCCACACACTCACGCAAATACCCACACCTGTAAGCTAGGCATTGAATGCCAAGAACTCCTTTACTGGACATGTTCCAGCAAAAGAATTAAAATGTTTAAAAAAAAATAGTTTTGCTCTTTCCCACACTCCACTCCTGATTTCTGGGGAAGGCAGGAGATAGATAACTTTGACCTATACTTGTGTTACTGCCAGTTTCTTTGACACATTAGTTCGTGTTTGCTCTGTCTTTGTTTCAATGATGTGTTGTGTAACATGAGCAAGCAGAAAGCTAACTATGCACCAGCAGGAAGGCTTGGAGTGCTCTCATTTTTTGGCACGACGTGATGTATTGTAAGCTGGGTTTTAAGTATCTGACAGGTAGTCCTTGGAATTGGCAGTCGTACGCTAGAGACCGATACCCTGAATAACCTAACTCGCAGAGTATAGCTGTGACCAGACCGTGACTTCATTCATCCCTGCGCACACGTGCTCGGTGCAGTGAGCATTCAGGACTCGCTTGAGTGCATGTCCTGTACTCAAGGGCAGCACTGCACTCTGCCCTTAGCATATGCTGCAGAGCTAAACAGGTAGCTCCACACAGAAAGATGTTGTGCCACATGGACATTAGAAATGATTGATGAATGACAAGGACTTAATTGTATCTTCACCCTGCTCTGCAAACACCCCCCCCCCTCTGTAACCTGGGCACTGAAAACTAAGCATTCCAGTGCTGGAAATATTCAAGGTAAAAAACTCAAAAGAACAAAACTAATCAAAACCAAAAAATCTGAGACCTCTTGTATCTGTTGGCCAATCACATGTATCAGTGATAGTACCCCAAAGTTGTAATATTGCTGTTTCTGGCCAGGCATCTGCAACTTTGCTCCTGTATGTTCACTTCACCTCCACCATGACCCCACTGTCTTGAGCTCAGTGCTATCCTCAGTTACAGACTGAAAGGCTTTGAGGAAGTAAAAGCTTATGACCCCATTTCCTTCATGGGGGGAGAATACGTTTAAGGGTATTTACCAGCCCAAACAAACCAGCCTAGCAAACAGCTGTGAAAATCTGTGTGTTTCTCTGCATTATTAGAAGTCGAGATGTCAGTTCCTCATCAATAACAGGGACCAGTAGGATTTCCTTACTTTCCAGCAACTTTGTGAGGAGCTCAGAGGTTGTGGTGATAGGGCTTAGATGACAGATTGTCTCTGGTGGGAAGAGCACAAGGCAGCTCTGAGCCATAGGGTTTGTTTCTCAGCTGATGTACTGCCTTTCTATTAATGCAGTTCTGCTGAGGTCCATGTCATGACTCAACCAACCAGCTGTGAAACCGAGATCGGTTCTGTAGGATTTTACCAGCTACCTTTCCACCGAGTCAGGGATAACAGGGACTGCACTCTGGGAGGTGTTTCAGGGCATGCCTTTTCCTTCTTGTGTCAAGGAAGCAGTCCTGCCCAGAAAAGACTGCTGAGTCGAAAGACTCAAGTATGTTGTTTTACATGACATGTGAAGAGAAGGGCTCCTGAAGTCAAAAGCTGGCAGTTCTTTCCAAACGAGGGCTCAAGTACCTGCTGCAAGATTCCCAAAGACAGCTTATCTCGTTAGATACCTGGTCCTGGACTATGGCATCCTCCATGCAACCGAAAGGCCTTGTGCAGCTGTAGCTTTCGCCCAGTTGAGTGCCCAAAAGCACACATGCTGTCCAGGACATGGTGCGCTCAGGCACAGCGGCTCACCCAGCTCTGGATGACTGCATACACCTTCCCCTTCCTAACTGAAGAGCCAGACTGTGTTTGTACAACTGCAGCCTCACTGCACCAAAAGAGATAGTTTAGTGCAACCAACTGCAAAATTTGGTCTTTTAAGTCCATTTCATCCTTCCAAATGCATGTTGCAGTATAGTAATCATTAGTAGAGCATTAGTCATCAGATCATAACTGAGAATGGAGCTGAATTATAGTCAGAGGTTCACTACTTAGCATTTTAAATGCTCCACAGCCAGTACCTTGCCTGATGTGCTCAGTGCAGGCTGGTTTTTGGGGAAGTTTTGCAACCTTGTTTAACATGGAGAAGCTCTGCGGGTTCCTGCAGGGACTCCCGATGATCTCTGCTTGTCAGTGGCAGAGCCCTGTGTAACTGCATTAGTCTGGTTTGCCTTTCAATTAGCTGCCAGTTTGCAACCAGCAGAAGCCTTGAAAGAATTGATTGAAAGCCTCACAGTCAAATGGTATCAATCTGGAACCAAGGAAGAGACATTTTTATTCAAAACCCACAGAAATAGAGATCAGAATGGAAAAAAAAAAATCCAACACCATAAGTTAGAGGTGATTGAAAAGGATGTTAACCTTTGATAGATGGATTCAAGCAACAGGATCTGTGGTTGCAGTTTTCTGCATGTTTCTTTCCTGCCAGAAGGCAGAAGGATGAACTCATCTATTAGAAATACATATGGCATGGTGCATACAGTAACTAATTTTGCATTTCTTAAGAGAGAAGAAACTTCCCAAGATAAATGTTATTTAAAGAAAACTATTGAAGAACACTAAAGGATGTAGTAAAGTCTTTATTAATAGTTAACAAGGAACAGACTTAATGCAAAGACTTGCATCTATTTCCCCCTCACTGCTGTAGCTGGCAGTCTTTAATGTTGTTACACAACCACCCTATGAGGAAGAAAAGACTATTCTTCATTTTATTCATGCACAGAAGGAGAAGTGACTCCCTTTCCAACAGAGTGGGTGAAGCTGTATGCTATAGATCTTGCTCTTCTCTCTCCCAAAACTATCTCCCTTTCCTTTTCCAGATCTGATGATCATCAGACCCTTTCCTGAACCAATTCAGTTCATGAAACCGGCAGAAAACTAACCTAGAAAAAGTGTGAATACTTTTCTTCTGGTTTTGTGCATTGAACTGGCTCAATAAAATGTCAGCTGAGCACCAAAGCAAAGGAGGACACCTCTCTTATGAAGACAGCCTTAGAGAGTTGGGGTTGTTCAGCCTGGAGAAAAGAAGGCTCCAGGGAGATCTTATTGCAGCCTTTCAGTACCTAAAGGGGACCTATAAGAAAGAAACATTTTAGCAGGGCCTGCTAGGATAGGGCAAGGGGTAATGCTTTTAAACTAAAAGAAGGGAGATTTAGACTAGATATAAGGAAGAAATTTTTTACAATGAGGGTGGTGAAGCACTGGAACAGGTTGCCCAGAGAGGTGGTAGAAGCCCCATCCCTGGAAACATTCAAGGCCAGGCTGGATGGGGCTCTGGGCAACCTGATCTAGTTGAGGATGTCCCTGCTCATTGCAGGGGGGTTGGACTAGGTGACCTTTAAAGGTCTCTTCCAACCCAAACTATTCTGTGATTCTATGATTCTATGAAAGCCCCATGTGCAGAAAGTGGAGTTAAGAAAAGAGGGAATGGGTCTTCCGTCTTCCATTTTTTGTCAGCAGTGAGTTGCTGGAACAGCTCAGCTGTAAGTCAATAACCTCACTCAGAGACCATAACAGAGGAGGGAACTGAATTTGGTTCGTGCCCTCAACATGCAGTCATCCTACATTTCATATTAGTTATGGCCAGGGCTTAACCCCTCGTGGTCTGAGAAGGACGTTTTATGGTCTGAGCTTGCAGACTTTGACTGGTAGCTAGAAGGTTCATAGGCACTATTCTTTCATGTGTGTAGGAAGATGTGTGCATGAGAGAAGATCCTACATGGTCCTGAGCAAAAGGGAAGTATGCATTTCTGAGAAGAAAAGGGAAATTCAGTCAAACCCTAAATGTTACTCAGCAGCTACTCACTGTCAATGGCCATTTTACACCCTAGAGAGAAAGCAGGCCTTTTTAAAAAGCTCAGTTACTTCATTAAGGTGTTAGAGTGGCGATACTCTGAGGATGTGATTACCTGAAACATGGGAGATGCTTAACTTCATTTTATAGTGGAGCATTATTCCAGTGAGGCACATTATTCTGTGGCCCACAGAACGGGTTTTGTTGGCACGAGTGACATGGTGGCAAACAAACAGCCAGCAGCCAGCCTCTTAATCTGACTTTTCCACAATAGCCAACATATTATGTAATGACATACAAAGCAAATCACACAGAAAACCAAACACATCCCAAACAAAGTCAAGCAAAGTGAAGAGGAAACTGAATTTCACAATCACACTGTTTAACATTAAAAAATTTGGGGGAACCTTATCAAATTGTTCAAGTACTCTTAAAATGTTACAAAGCAGAAAAAAAAAAAAAAACACAACAAAAAAAGACACAACCTAGTGTTATCCATCCAAATCACCTTTAAAAAAGCCTAGTCAATGGAATGCAATTTTCCTGCCCAAAACTGCGCAGTGAAGGGGTTGTTTCAATTTTCCTCACTTTACCAGGTTTATGCCTCGGAGCCTGGTTTCCTAGCCTTTTGTGTCGTGCCTGTAGCATAACAGCACTTGGTAACAACATCACGTGCACCGTGTTATTACAATCATTAGCCCTTTCAATTAAGCCTTAATGGCTTTAAAAGAGAAACTTGCTTGCTTTCTTCACTGCTTTCTATTATGTTTCCTCCTAGTTTCTGCATCAAACTAGCTGTACATTGCAGCTTCAAAACTGCTGCCCTTTCAGACTTCCCTTTCCTGTTCTGCAATGCTGTGCATAGTTCCCCCCGGCGCCTGCCTCGCTGCGGGATTTGAGTGCGTGGTCCTTGGTGGTGGTTTAGCAGCACTCAGAGAAGCTGGGGAGGAGGAAAGAGTGGCAGAAGGATACAAGGTTCAAAACCCTTCTGCATTACCAGGGTCAAAGCACTTCCCAGCTTATACCTGTGCTAAAGAGAGCTGGACATGGCAGCCAGAGTCCTCCTCCGTCAAACCCGGCATTGCTAGAATGCACGCCACGACGCTGCAGATGAGTATTTGCTGGCTGTATGCAAACTAGGGTATCTCACACCCTTTCAGGGACTCATCTAATTTACTGAAACTACCTCCTCGCTGTCTGCAAATGATCTCGAAGGAGGTGTAGCCCATGTCTGGCTCTGAAACCTTTTGGATCCAGTCCTGCATCCATAGTCTTGCTAGAGTCCACTTTGCTACTGCATAACAGCTACTTGCTTGAATGAAAAGCAGAAGCTGTATTTTCTCTTTCACCCACTGAGAGAAGCCTAGGCAATATGTTCCGTTCGGATCTATTCATTTTCATCTTGACCTGAATCATGGGGATTGAGTCTTACCTTACACGGAGTCCTATAAACCAGGAGCAACTTCAGTAAGGGCAGTGGGGTATCATTACACGGCCAAGTGCTTTTCCTTCTAACACAGTAGGGCAATGAAAGTCCTTTAAGGCAACAGGGGATCATCTTACAAGGAGACAATACTCAGGCATATGTAAATGGGTTTTTACACTTTTTCTTTTGCACCTATGGAGTCATGCAAAACAGTCATAATGAGGCATAGTATTGCCCTACGCTTCTCTGGCTATTTATTTGTTAAATAAAAGATGACCAAGGAACATTCTGTCATTGTGTGGCCAAGCAGCAGAGCGGCCACAGCTGTACTATACAACACTTTGCCCTGTGTAGCCCTAAAATCTAAATGTCATTTTTGGATGGGTTTTTTTCCAGCTCACAGTGCATGAACTAATGTAACATTTTCAAAACATGAAACTAAGAATGTGTGTTACCTTCCTTCAGTGCAACATGAAGGTTTGCAGGTGCAAAGGCAACTGTGTATAGGGGGCCAAATTCAGGGCAGTCTTGTCTGTGCTGCCTACTGGAAAATTTGGAGCATATGCTGTCCCCCAGGCATCACCTGACAGTGCTATTAGACATTACTGATCAACTGTCCCATGCTGTCCCTTCCCTAGCCATTTTTTACTCACTAGTAGCACAGGTCCACTTGATTTCACAGAGATATTGAACTAGTAACGGAGCACAACTTGACCGTCTGTGCTTTACTTGCTGACTGAAGGATAATTGGTAAAGAGCTTTGAGAGTCATAGAGGAAGGATGCTCTATGGAGAAAATAACCTGAGCGTACTTGTTCATCAGTCTTTGACAAGCTATGACTCAAATACACATGTCAAATGCTAAACTGAGTGAAAAGGTGCTTTTTCTTTCTTAGGATTTCTTTTTCCTTCTGACAAATGACAGCTACACTTCACTGCCTAAAGTGCTTATAGCGCTGTTCAAAATTAAAACCACACTAGCAGCTGAAGGACTTAATGTGGTAATATAAATGTCCCCACTTTTCACAGTCTATGTTCCCCTCCTGTGCAGAATATAACCTAGAAGAGGGTGGACATTTTAGGCCTTATTATGATGGTAGACAGGTGCAGCATCACTGTGCCTTGCTGACAAGTGACAGCAACGAAATAGGGAAGAGAAACAGAACAAAAGGCAAAATTAGATCATAAACGTAACTTTAAAAATTCTAAGACAGGAAATAAAAAAAATGTATTAAGGTATTTAATTTGCTTGAAAGATGTTGATATGTTCCACACCATCTATTAAAATATGCCTCTTCCTCCCCTTTCTTCCCACCATTCTGAAGACACTGCCGCCACCCGGTCCGATAGCAATGCAATTTAGACAGAAGTAACCCTTATGGGCCCACAGCTGCGACCTCCCAGCGCGGACACTTCACAAGCACCGAGTAAATAATTTCCCATAGGTGAGAGACAAGAAGTCAGTTCAGATGGATGGACTGAGCAGGACCAAAGTGATATTGGCCTGACAAGGAACAGTAGCAGTATATCACATATCAAATTGCTTTTGAAAGTTTTGTAGGTGTTACAGAGGAGATTTTATGCTGTCTTTTCATACTGTCTGTTGTGTGACATTTTAAAGAGAAGGACTCAAAACTGTAATCCCTTTCTCAGTGCAACAGGACATGTTTCAGCAGAAAGAGCTGTCTGTAACTTGCCAGCTCCATCCAGCAGCCTCCTGGGCTAGATTCAGCCATCAGTTCACTTAAGGATCTCATCCCTGTTTCCCACAATATCTTTAGTAGGTGGTTCTCTCTTCCTACTAAATATCTCTTTGTCCCAAGAACCCAGATCACTACAGAGCTTTATCAACCTTGCAGAACAACAGTAAGGGAGGTCACAGACTTTCTGAGTCTTTTCCATATTTATATAAAAAATGTATGGGGGGTTATTTTTTTTTTTATTTAGATAAAATATATTTTGTTTTTATTTATGGGAAAAAAAAGATCTTTTCCATATTTGGAGAAAGAGTACTGATGTCATCACCTGATTTGGGAAGCAAACATTTCCTTGGACTTTCTGTCACATATTGATTCATCCTTTTAGCAGTAAACTGCTTGGAACATGACCCCGGGGAGCTTGCTGGGTCCTAATATCTCCTGAGAGGGTCTTGGGAAGGTGCCATCTCTTCAGCCATTGCTCAGGACTCTTAGCACCATCCATTATCATGGTTGAGTGAGAAATATCCCTATCTCCTTTTTATTCCCCCTTGGACATAGGTATGAGGGAAGGTAAAAGCCAGTGCTCTTCACGCACTGTGACTTTTATGCTGATTGGACAAGGAAGGACTCAAAGACCTTTCATAACCCAAGGCAGACCCTTGCTAAGACACCGCGGCTTTGATTCCTTACTTTCCAATATAACTTCAGAATACTCAGTAGTGACCCCAAGAGGGACTCCACCTTTGAACATACCCCTTCTGTCCCTACTTAGCTCTTTTTTTGCCACATGTATTTTAAAAAATCCTGTATTTGTCTTGAGTAGCAAGAGTTTCTTCCCCAGCAGGTACTCTAATGTGATACATTTTTTTATGTCACCACTGAATTTAGCCCAGTATTAACTGTATTAACTACTTGGTCCTCTTTCTCACCTTCAGACAAATTCATTCCACTAATTGTGAAAGGGTCATTTCCCTAATTATACCATTTTACCCTTGTTGCCCACACCACACCTCCAGAGTTTAGCAATTAGTACAAACTGGAGAGTACAGATGAATCACCAGCAAGTTCAATAGCTGCCTGACTTTCTTCATTTGACTTGGAAGAGAGGCTTTTTTTGCTCATACTGCACTACCAGACCTGCAAACTGCTCTTCAGCACAAACACCGCTCCGTGCAACGCTCAGTTTCCTTGTCAGACCGCGGGCAGCAGAGTCTCGGTCGTGTAGGCTGTCCCCGTTTTCACCTTGGGTTGCATGCTGCACTAGAATAGAAAACCTGAGTCAAAAAGGTTAAGGGTTAAACTGTTAAAAGCAAAAGAGAAGAAAATTCATTCAGAAAACTGTGGTTTGTAATGGGTGAGAGGAAGTACTGTACAATTTCTTGTAAAGTCACAATGGCCAGCTCATCAAAGGAAACCCCTCCTGTCAGAGGCTTGCACAATGCCTTCTGAAGTCTGAACGGCTGCCAAGCCATGACCATGCAGTTAAGGGAGTGCAACAAAGAACCTCAAATCAAGAGCATATTTCCATCTTCCTGTCCAGCTAACTTCCAATCTTCTCTTTTTTTTTTCTTCTCCTTTTTTTATATCTTCCCCTTTTTTTATATTTTATAAAAACATAAGCTTTCTTAGTCATTTTCCTCTTTTTTTGCATTATTCCTCTGGCTTTCTTACAAGCTGGAATGAGAGCTTCTCTACGTGGAAGCAAAGCCACGGTTTTCACGAGACACGCTGAGCCAACCTAATCACTCACTGATTTGGAGAGAGGGGTCCTGCAGCAGCTGTCCCATTCTCCCAGCTTGGCTGCATGCTCTTACTGCTTACTCTGAGGCTGGAACTCACCAGATCCCGCCTCCGTGACCTCATTAACTCACTAGTCTGCTCAAAAATATCCCAGCGTAAAACCCAGCAGCTTTCTGCTGGGTCAGCCCACAGAGATGGCACTGAACATCAGAACCAACACAGGGCTGGGGTGGGACCATGCGGCTGGAGGCCAGAGGTGGATGGCCACAAAATCTCTCCCTTTTGGTTATAATAAACCAGTAATTCGGCTCAGCTCTTTAGGAAACCGCAGCTTCAGCATGTCTGTTATAGGTGCTCGTCCTAGATTACAGTGTGCTAAGGACAGCACACTGTTTACATTGATGCATTTACTGAAAGGCTGACTTTGTAGGCTCAGCGATGGGGACTTCCCTGGGTTTTTTGTCTTGGTAGAATTTGTGGAATAATCGTTTTAAATTGGTTCTTCAAACCTCTCATTTCTTCCATTTCAACTTCCCCTTAAAACCATTTTCTACCACAGAGCTCCCAAAAAAAGCCAGTGTGTGTCTCTCTTGACTGTGATTTGCCCTAATTGACCAAAGAGTTGCACAGCTATTCCTGATTTAACCCACGCTGGCTCCTCATTGTCTTTTTTTACTACTGTAAACTCTTTGGAATAAGAATGGTTGATTCCAACTGATATGCTTGGTATCCCATGATTTACTACTTTAATATGAAAAATCAAGTCCCAGAAAGGAAGTTACATGCCAAAGTGTCCTCTCCACACCCTTTCTCCAAAGCTTATGTTAGTCTAGGCATAGGTTTTCCTCACCTGGTTGTTTAAATATGTTCAGCGATGAAGTCGCCATAGCCTTTCCTACTCATCTTTTCCAAGCCTTTGCTCTTCTGACTGTCCCAACATCCAGCATGCCTCATGTTCAGCTTAATTTTCTGTTGCTGAATTTATGCCCATCACCTCTTGTCCTGTCTTCCACAGACATGGAAAATATAATTTCTTTCCTCCTTGTAGCAGTATCTACATAACTGAAGACTGTTACATTTCACCTCAGTTTTTTGTTCTTCAGGGTTAAAGCCCCAATTGTCTCAAACTTCTCTTGCAATTCATGTTTTCTAGGTCTTTGGCTGTGAAAAATGAATTTTTTTCACAGCTTTTCTCTGGAAGCTTGTCAATTAGTCTGCCACTTTCTGAGTGTGCTGTCAAGACAGACACAGCACTTCTGCAGTTATCTGAAGGTTCAGTAGATAGAATAGTTATCATAGATCCTAATGAGAAATATGAGTCTTATCTTTCTTTTTTTTCCCCAACGACAGAACATTGTCGTCTCTTGTGCGGTTGAGGATGCAGTCTAGCTCCAAGATATTTTTTTGCAGAATTGCTGCCTGATTAGTCATTCCCATCAATGTATGTACATATTTCTATATGTACGCAGTAGACTGTTCCAAGATCCTTTTGAACTTTATTCTTGTTCTCCATCACACCTGTAACCTCTTCTAGCCACTGTGATTGGAGATTTAGTAAGTATGTTTCATTGCAGAAGTTATACACGTCAACAGTACGAGACTGAGAATAGCGCCTTGTAGAACCACACTTAATACAGGCTTCCATTTAGAAATGAATCACAAATAACTGTCTTCTGAAAACAGTTTTCCATATAGTTTTACTTACACCTTACTATAGTTCTATCTTGAGCTATCTATATAGTGTCTATCTTCTATTTTCTTGTCTTCTTTCATTTATAGAAAAGGCATATGGGTCAGCATAAAAAGCCTTACTAGAAAATTAGAATATTTACTACTTTGCCCTTATTCCCAAAGTGACTTACTCTGAGATGGAAGAAATTCAAAAGGGTTTGATAAGTTTTGTCCAGTTTTATTTCCCTTTTAGTCCCTGCAAGATACAGCATAGTTAATTCCCAAAAGGAAGTATAAGTGTCCCCAAATTGCTTGAAAGATGTACAGCAATATCGATGCACCCAATGAGCGCTTTTCCTGAGACTGTTTCACACACTTCACAAGCATACCCAAATGAAGTAGAAAGCCATATAACTTGTATGCTGATAATACTCCCAGGCTTTTCCATGACTCATCCTAAAGCTAACCTATTGGACAGCCCTCTGCTGAGTTATTTTTAGCTTTTATCAACTCGTGCAATTTCTTCCTGCAAGCTGAGCAAATTTCCACAAAGTCTCCTCAGAGCAGAGGTTGCAAATATAAAGACAGAAAAAAAAAAGGAAGTGTCAAAGATCGTGTAGCAGATACTCTTTAGCAACAGAGAATAGTGTGGGCTTGTCAAAAGATGCCGTGTGTTATATGTTACCCCTGATGGTTTTAGGCGTAACAGCTCAATTGCTGAGCTGCTTTGTTTTTTGTTGTTTTTTTTTTAATTTCCAGTGGAAATCAGTGGGGTTTGGGGGATAGTTCAGAGGCAGGCAACAGTCCAAATGAACACATCAGAGTCTGGTCTTCATTTAAAAAATAAAAATACAATCACAATTAGATTCTGAGCATCTTTTGCAATAAAATCATTTTCACTGTCTTCACTGATTTGAACTATGATGATCGACATGCAATTATTCTTGCATGCTATCAAGGAGCAGTTGCTCAGGAAGTAACGTAGAGCAATCATTGAAACAGTGAAAGTTCTTTTCTAGGCCTCAACATAGATTTCCTTCACGACATTGGATAAATACGTTTGTCTTTCAGGCTATTTCACTTCTAAGATTTTTTGAAGTGGGGATTATATCTCTTTGTCAGAATAGATTATTTCAGTTGGAAGGGACCTACAACGATCATCCAGTCCAACTGCCTGACCACTTCAGGGCTGACCAGAAGTTAAAGCATGTTATTAAGGGCATTGTCCGAATGCCTCTTAAACACTGACAGGGTTGGGGCATCGACCACCTCTGTAGAAAGCCTGTTCCAGTGTTTGACCACCCTCTCGGTAAAGAAATGCTTCCTCATGTCCAGTCTGAACCTCCCCTGGTGCAGCTTTGAACCATTCCCATATCACTGGATACCAGGGTGTGGTGGTTTGACCAAAGTGGCCAAGTGCCCACCAAAGCTGCTCCATCACTCCCCTCCTCAGCTGGACAGGGGAGAGAAAATATAATGAAAAGGTTGTGGGTTGAGATAAGGACAGGGAGAGATCACACACCAATTACCGTCATGGGCAAAACAGATTTGACTCAGGGAAATTAATTTAATTTATTATCAATCAAATCAGAGTAGGATAATGAGAAATAAAACCAAATCTTAAAACACTTTCCCCCTACCCCTCCCTTCTTCCGAGGCTCAATTTCACTCCCAATTCTCACTACCTTCTCCCCCTCAGCGGCACAAGGGGACGGGGAATGGAGGTTGCGGTGAGTTCATCACACATTGCCTCTGCCGCTGCTTCCTCCTCAGACTCTTCCCCTGCTCCAGCGTGGGGTCCCTCACACAGGAAACAATTATCCATGAACCTCTCCAACATGACTCCTTCCCACAGGCTGCAGTTCTTCACAAACTGCTCTAGCGTGGGTCCCTTCCATGGGGTGCCGTCCTGCAGGAACAGACTGCTCCAGCGTGGGTCCCTTCCACGGGTTGCCGTCCTGCAGGAACAGACTGCTCCAATGTGGGTCCCCCGCGGGGTCCCAAGTCCTGCCAGCAAACCTGCTCCAGCCTGGGCTCCTCTCTCCACGGGGCCACAGGTCCTGCCAGGAGCCTGCTCCAGCGCAGGCTTCCCATGGGGTCACAGCCTCCTTCGGGCATCCACCTGCCGCAGCGCATGGGGTCTTCCACGGGCTGCAGGTGGATCTTGGCTCCACCGTGGACCTCCATGGGCTGCAGGGGGACAGCCTGCCTCACCATGGTCTTCCCCATGGGCTGCAGGGGAGTCTCTGCTCCGGCGCCTGGAGCGCCTCCTCCCCCTCCTTCCTCACTGACCATGGTGTCTGCAGAGTTGTTGTTTTCACATATTCTCACTCCTCTCTTCCAGCTGCTGTTGCGCAGCATCTTTTTCCCCTCCTTAACTCTGTTATCCCAGAGGTACTACCACTGTCACTGGTGGGCTCAGCCTTGGCCAGTGGCAGGTCTGTCTTAGAGCTGGCTGGCATTGGCTCTATCGGACATAGGGGAAGCTTCTAGGAGCTTCTCACAGAAGCCACCCTTGTAGGACCCCTGCTACCAAAACTTTGTTGTGCAAACCTAATACACAGGGAGAAGAGCTCAGCACCTCCCTCCCCACTTTCCCTCCTCAGGAAGCTGTAGAGAGCAATGAGGTCGCCCCTCAGCCTCCTTTTCTCCAAACTAGACAAACCCAAAGTCCTCAGCTGCTCCTCATAGGACATTCCTTCCAGCTCTACCACCAGCTTTGTTGCCCTCATCTGGACACATTCAAGGACCTTCACATCCTTCTTAAATTGTGGGGCCCAGAACTGCACACTGCACCCAAGGTGAGGCCAAATCAATGCTGAATACAGCGGGATGATCACCTCTCTTGAATGGCTGGTTGTGCTGTGTTTGATGCCCCCCAGGGTGCGGTTTGCCCTCTGGGCTGCCAGGGCACACTGCTGGCTTGTACTGAGCCTGCTGTCAACCAGCAGCCCCAGATCCCTTTCTGCAGGGCTGCTCTCCAGCCACTCTTTTCCCAATTTTGACTTGTGTCTGGTGTTACTCCATCCCAGGTGCAGAATCCAGCATTTGTACTTGTGAAATTTCATGCCATTCGTTCATACCCCTATGGCAGAAAGGTCATACTGTTCAGTGTTTCTGTAGTATAACTGTTCAGCAGAGGTCTAGGCACACATCAGATTTGGGAGGGCCAAGGACTGAACGAAGCTGAGCTCTGCAGCCACACACACGGCTGCGGGTGGTGCAGGGGAGCAGGATGCACCCACAGGATGTCGAAAGAGGAACGGTATCTGCCTTATTTATTAGCTTCACAGGGGCTGCAGGTGATGCTGCAAGGTCAACTCTAAGTGTCTCACGTGAAACAAACCCCTTCCGCTTAAGCTGTACATTTGTGGAGGTGTGCGCTGAGGCGGGATCCTTGCAGTGTGCCTATGAGTGATATGGATAGTAAATACAAGCCCAAGTAAAAAGTACACTACAACAAAAACTAGGTCCCATGCTTATCTTTTCAGAGTTTAGTTGTGGCAAGGAAGGAGGAAGTGGTGCTGGTGTTATTGATGTGAAGGTGTGAGCCAATACCTGCTTACGTGACAGAGCTTCTCAGTGAAAAGTTTCTCAGCGGTCCCACAGTTTCAGCCTTTTAGCTTCAGGACTCTGCTGCATTACTCCCAAACCCAAACTGCTTTAAGTACGACCCATGACATTCATCACCCAACACCTTCTCTCGGAGCATCTCACCTTGTCAAGAGGGATCATTCCTAGATTCACGTCAGGGCTACTTTCCCCCGTGTCCCCAATTCATATGTCAGGTCACTCCTTGATGAGATAACCACAGAGAATTAATGAACCACTTTCCTGTGTATGGAAACCCTAGGATCTAAGGAAAGTTGATGTGATCTCTCCAGTGTTTGCTTCATACAGGTAGTATAAATTCAAGCCAGCTCACATCAAATTGCCTTGGAGCAGGGCTCCCTCCCTGGTGTGCACACAAAGGTGATTTGCAGGCGTCTTCTCTGCTTCTGGTTCTCCTACCCACAGTCTGTCCTTGCAACCCCAGGAGACTGTCTGGAGAAGGAGACTGAGCTGGGCGTATGCTAAAGGCAAGTCCCAATCCTCTCAAAACACCAAACCTCCAATCATGAAGGTGTTAGTACCCAATATTAGGGCCACACTTAATATTTGGAAATCTGATCATTCTGTAACTGGCTGATGAGCACTGAAAAAATGAGCATCTTTATACTGATGATAGAGTCTTTTGAAAAGTGTATTTCACTAATTTACTTTGACTAAACTTAGTCTGACACTGGGACACAGGAATTGAAAGAAGAATAAGCATATGGATCAATATTTGCTTACACAGTCCAACCAACTACTGTGTATTTGAGAGGTTAATTTTTCTGTCTTATAACTTAATTAACATGGAGAAGAAAAAATAGCTAGATTCATTGCACCAGTCATGCTCCTGCTGACAGCAATACATGTTCTATATTGGACAGGAGCAATATTTGGGTCTAAAAACTTTCCCTGTAAAGTCGGAAACCATCTTTTACCTGTTCTTGGTAACCTGCCTCACCATGGTCTTTCCCACGGGCTGCAGGGGAATCTCTGCTCCGGCGCCTGGAGCACCTCCTCCCCCTCCTTCCTCACTGACCTTGGTGTCTGCAGGGTTGTTGCTTTCACATACTCTCAATCCTCTCTTCCGGCTGCTGTGCCAGAGTAGTTTTTTCTTCCTTCTTAAGTATATTATCCCAGAGACGCTACCACCGTTGCTGATGGTCTTGGCCTTGGCCAGCGGTGGGTCCGTCTTGGAGCCAGCTGGCATTGGCTCTTTCGGACATGGGGGAAGCTTCTAGCAGCTTCTCATGGAAGCCACCCCTGTAGCCCCCCCGCTACCAAAACCTTGCCATGCAAACCCGATACGTGTGGCTATGTGAAAAGATGTGAAGATGAGTATTAACTACTGTTTACATTTTCTCTGGATTTTACAAGAGACAGTAATTGCTAGGCTAAGTTGACAGGTTTGGGTGTTCAGAGACTCCTGACCAGCCCAGTCTGGGGATGGGATTTAATGTGGGTGGTAGCATGCTCCTGACCACACTTGGAGTTCAAATCAACCCCAGCCCAATCAAGGTGTTCCCACAACAGACTAACCTTGACTAAGGTGGAATTGATCCAGGATGGGCTGTTAGATGTGGGGTAAATCCAAGTCTAACTGTCAAATACTAGGATTTCCAACAGTGACGTGGCTGGTTATGACTTGGGAAGCCTCCTCTTGGTGTCACTAAGAAGTCACGGTCACAAATACTGGGATCTGAGGCAACCTGGAGAAGAAATTAAAAGAAACCCAAGGACAAGTGGAGGGCAAGGGAACATTTCTCTGAGAAATAAAGAATCAGCTTCTGTACTTAATCTCTTACTTTCATGTATATGACTAAAACACCTCAGTAATATTAAAAACGGCATTCAGAGTGATGTATAGCTGAATAGTACATTTAATCAATAGAAGCTAGACTTAAATAAATTTAAGTTCATGGATTATTGCTGGACCATGTAAATTGAAAAGATAGGTTTTCTGCTGCCAAAATTTATGACTCATCGAAAGCCAGCAGAATAGATAAGTTGATGTATGCCTTATCTACAACAAAGCAAGCAATTGGGATGAATTCCTAAACAGGTGGTTATGCAAATGATGCAAAAGCCAAGATGTAGGTACACACTGAAGGAAGAGCAGATTGGTTTTGGCCCAGATTCAGCGAAACCTCTCCCACAAGTAAAAAGTAGTTACTATGAAACAGATGCAGTGACGGGAAAATAGAGTAATTACCTGGAATTCAGCCCAATTAGTTTCTGTACATTCTGATATTCTACACGTACCAAGAACGTAATGGAAGTGACACACATGTGATAGCACTTTATCTCAGCCTCAGTCAGCTGGGGCCTGTGCACACAAATAAGGAGCGGAAAAGGGTGAAGCAAGAACATTTTTATTCTTTTTTTTAGATCAACCACAGAAGTCTGTAGGTGTCAAACCTCATAGTTTTTCAAACAACCTGATATTCTCATTAATTCTTTTTTTTCCACCTGAGAATAGAAACACTCTGTTAGTTTCAAAAGGTAAATGTACTCATTTGCATTGTTTAAGCAGCATATACTACTAAGTATTTTCAGTACATTTTCATAGAAAACAGAAACTTATAATGAAGAGAAAAAGAATCCTTTCCCATCACAGGCTAACTTATTAATACTTTGCTTAAATAGTATCAAAACAAGAGAATTCGTTATGGCCAGATTCTGAAATGACATACATCACATTCAGTTTAAGCAATTTATACTAAAGGTTTTTTGCATGTAGTCACATGCAGATATTACTTAACTTCGGTGCTGATACAAGAGGGTGAGGCTGCAAACCCTAACATTTCTCACAACCAGGGAGAAATTATGAATTTGAATTTGTAAAAATAACTGAAGAAATTCAGTCCTAGAAGGAGCCGGGTATCGTTGGACCAATAGGAACTAGTGGAGAATGCAGCAAAAGGGGGGGCCCTGATCTCTCTCATTTCTTGTAATGACCAATCCTTATTAAAAGTTCCTTGCTTACTTACGTCACCCTGTCGTTTGTACCACACAACCTGAGTTTTCACAGGATGCCAAAGAGCAGACTTCCCCTCAGATCTTGGCAATCCTTTAAGGTCACTGTGCCAAAACGTAGTTTTCCTCTCCAAATAAAAGTTTATTGGTAACAACTCATTGTCCGTCAAAGAGTATTACCCAATTAGTCCCATCAACATGACATGTTGCCGCTACATGAAGCAGCAGGTCCCGGCCTTGGCCAGGGATGCAGGACTACACAGCAGGCAGAACCTGAAATTTGCTGCCTGTTTTTGCGATGTCCCCACTGCAAACTCCTAGTCTGTCGTGCCAGAGCTTCCTGCACGCCCTCCATTGTAGTCATCTGGCTCTGCTGCCAGCTTTCCAGAGGCGCACAGCCCTGGAGCATGCTCTTGGGTGGGTCAGGAAGCTGCACGGAGAGACACAGGGGCAAACCAGTGCGATTCGGCACTTCTTATGGCCTCTCCAAGAAAGGCAGCATATTCCTACTCCGTCTGCATTTGCTGCATACATGTAATAACTCTCCATGTCACCCTTCCGCACTCCTAAGGGGAAGGTTTCTACAGCTCATATCACAACACATCTTTCTGGACCCTCCTAGTCTTCCACTGCAGCTACACCAGCCTGGCCCAGTTAAGCCAGGGAACGCACCCCACAACACCTGCTGCTGAAGCAGATGCAGTTTGAAGCCTCTTGCTGGTCCTTGCATGCAATATCTTCCTTGTAATTCACCTTGATGGAGGATTCTGGCTATTAAATTAACAGATGTGAGTGGCACAGCAAGACCAGGACAAGGAAGGGCAGAGCTGTTGCTAGATTTAAATGCAAATTATTGGAATTTAAATGCATTTTCTTTGCAGGATATTGCACTGCTTCTTACTGTGTTTTATAGGAAACAATTTAAAGTAAAACTGAAAACCAAGATTCTAGCAATAGCAGAAAAAAATGTATACAGGGAAGCTGGTTATATCTGAATAGTACAAACTTTACTTGATCTTCAATAACTCATTAACAACAGGGTCGTACTGTTTATTTTTTATTGCAGTTGTGATTTTTAGGATTAGGCCTATCAATATTTATTCACGTTTAACAGAAGGCAAACATCCGGTCAGTGCTGGCAAACGCTATCCACTGGACAGCAATTGCATTACACTTTAGTCACAGAACAAACAAAGGTTCAGTTCCTAATAGGAAGGTACAAGTACAACAGGGGGAGAGTCAGTAACAAGTGTGACTAATGCCATAATAATTCATCTATTGTAAAAGACATACGAAGTTCTTAGAGATCCCAGTTATCTCCTGTCAATGTCAGGGGCAAAATTTCTGTTCCTTGCATGGAGTCAGACTGAGCTTTTACTAGAAATGAGGACTGGATGCACGACTCTTGTTTCGTAGGTCAGGCAAAAGTATCAGTAGAAACTGAAGGAGATTATTCTGCAAACTGCAATTTCTATGTGAGGTTCCTTTTTCAGATAACTCGTCTTGGTGTTGCTCAACGGGGTTGAATTGCTGAGAAGCAATTTTGGTCTTTTCAGCAGCATTTCTCTGGAAGTCTGTGCAGGAGAGACCCTGAAAGTCTCTTCCACTTTTCTGTCTATTGCTAGAGCTGCTCAGGACTGCCTGTATCTCTGTAGGGTCCAATATTCAGTGCTAAGGGACTTTGACCTAATCAAAAGCTCTCAGTATGACTACATATTTAAAAATAGCAATGCTAAACAACATATTTATCAGGTGGAGCCTGCTGAATATGAGGCAGATTTGCCAGAGTAAACTGAAGGAAGATTTGAGGGGTGCTCTGCGGACTTCGCAGTATGTACAATTCTTTGTTGTTACGTATCTTCATGGCACTTGAGAAAGCGCCAGTGAATGCATCCTCACAGCGCCCCGGGATGTGGCAAAGATCTACCACCCCCCGTGAGGGCTGGGGAAGGGAGGAGGTTAAACAACCTGGCCAGAGGAGCCGCAGGGTTACGCAGCCCAGCGGCACACGCTGCTCGCGCCTTTCTGCGTTCCTGGTAGCACTCCAGCCACCTCGCCACCCGGACTCACAGCCCTTGCGTAACTCACCCCCGTCACAGATGATAAACACAATGTAAGTTCTCTCTGTCTGAAATATTTAGGGACAGGTGATTTCATGTAAATGATGGTAAAAATAATAATGGCATTTCTAGGAAAACCTTTCTGGCCAGGAGACTTAAACATATGTTGGAGTGAGGCTCGTCTGACTTCAAGGGTTTAGAGAGGCTTAATATGGTAGAATTTCATAAATAATAGTATAGAAAGTACAAACCACTAATAAAATAAAAAAAAATGCAAGTTCCTGCACATGGGTCGGAGCAACCCCCGGTATCAACACAGGCTGGGGGATGTAGGGATCGAGAGCAGCCCTGCCGAGAAGGACTGGCAGGTGTTGGTTGATGAGAAGCTCAACATGAGCCAGGAATGTGCGCTCGCAGCCCAGAAAGCCAACCTTATTCTGGGCTGCATCCAAAGAAGCGTGACCAGCAGGTCAAGGGAGGTGATTCTGCCCCTCTACTCTGCTTTGGTGAGACCCCACCTGGAGTCCAGCGTCCAGCTCTGGGGCCCCCAACACAAGAAGGACGTGGACCTGCTGGAGCGGGTCCAGAGGAGGGCCACAAAAATGCTCAGAGGGCTGGAGCACCTCTCCTATGAAGACAGGCTGAGAGAGCTGGGTTTGTTCAGCCTGGAGAAGAGAAGGCTCCGGGGGGACCTTATTGCAGCCTCTCAGTACCTAAAGGGGTCTTACAGGAAAGACGGGAAAAACTTTTTAGCAGGGCCTGCTGTGATAGAACAAGGGGCAATGGTTTTAAACTAAAAGAAGGGAGACATAAG
Organism: Phoenicopterus ruber ruber; assembly: GCA_009819775.1. Classification (NCBI taxonomy): domain Eukaryota; kingdom Metazoa; phylum Chordata; class Aves; order Phoenicopteriformes; family Phoenicopteridae; genus Phoenicopterus; species Phoenicopterus ruber. Next base: position 158,990,435 of record CM020216.1, read on the forward strand.
GAAGAAATTTTTTGCAATGAGGGTGGTGAAGCACTGGCACAGGTTGCCCAGAGAAGTGGTAGATGCCCCATCCCTGGAAACATTCAAGGTCAGGTTGGATGGGGCTCTGGGCAACCTGATCTAGTTGAGAATGTCCCTGCTTATTGCAGGACTAGATGGCCTTTAAAGGTCCCTTTCAACCCAACCTATTCTATGAACCTATGATTAGAGTGTGGAAAAAATACAGCATATTTTATACATTTATTTTCATCTCATGATTTTGACTATAGGAAAGTATTTGCCTATGATAGATGAACTGCATTGCCCCTCATGTTAATATACTACTGTTTAATGATTTTTTTTTTTATAGTGTTCATTTTAACACTGTTAATGTTTACTTAACAGGACATTAATAACACCAGGATATTTATCATATAGGAAATGGCTAATGAAATCTGCTTCATCTGTCAGTGGATGTTTATGTTTCAAGGCTGCACTGGATTATTTATGCAGGATTTAGGGGAGAATAGTGACTAATGATATGAGGGAAGTTTTGTTAGTGACTAATAATATGAGGGAAGTTAAATGGCAATTAGTATGGATTTTTTTTATTATTATTATTATTATTATTATTATTATTATTATTTATATTACATTAGGACTCCCTCTGGCTTCAGATCAATGCTTGAAACAGCTCAACTGTTGCTGAAAGACTTAAGAATGAGACAAAATATGTTTGACAGTGATGGGGATACAAGACTGGGAGCCAGAATTGTCCAGCTCTGCAAATAACCTGATTCGCTGCCTACTGCTCCTATAGTGAACCCTCCTGCAAGTAGCCCTTTGGCTCTGACACAGCTCTTTTAAATGAATGGCGTTTATATGATTTCTGTATATTCTTATATTCAACAGTTAATCCAGGGCCAAACTGTGTCTCCTAGTTAGATGTTTTTAGAACTACTCTGCTCATTCTTAATGAGTTTTCTCCCAGTGGCTGCTTCAAATTGGATGCAAATGTCACAATTTTTAAGCATAATATGTATAGCTTCTGGGGAGCTTTGCAGATCTGTGCCACCTAAGAACTGGACCCCGTGGTTTGAACAACAGTGGATATGAAGCATTTCCTTTTGAAAAGCACAAATGCCTTCGCAATTTATAAAACACATCAGGCATTTGAAAATTATATTTTCCTTCTTCCTTTGCAAGTCAGAGTTCATTATTTGAGGTTTTCCTTCCTTTCTTGCAAAAAAGCTCAAAGTGGTACATCCTTGTTGCAAGGACATGTGAGAGCTGCCAGATTGCATCACAACAGGGACAGGCATGAGTGCGGAAGCAAGATCTCAGAAGAGCTGGGGAGTTGCACTGGTCTTTGGCCGTCCTTCACCAGCCCTAGGCTTGTTCTTCATGAACAAGGACGAGTATTAATGCCTCCCACTGATAAAGTGCATAAAGTTTTTGGTCAGGCTGCACATATGTATGTGTGGAATTCGGCCCAGCATGTCACTGACCAGTGTCCAGTGATCTACCCTTTTTTCTTTTTATATGGTAAAAACAATTTGCAGATTTAAGTCACCGGAAAATTGAGTCACTCTGGCTATGTCAATTTCATGGAGAAGAAAGTGTACCGCCATAGCAAAATATTTCCCTTTATTAGTTACTTCTAAAGAATGAAATACAAATTCCAAAGGCAGTTCCCTTCTTCCTTTTTCCCTTCCCCAGAAATCCCTGGGAGTACAGAATATCATTCAGAAATGCCAAATCCGACCTCTGCTGCACCCCTGCAACTACCTCTAATGTCAATAGGAGTCATGGGTGCACAAGGAACTGAGTGCCCCATCAACATACTGCAATTTTTAAGTATTATTAAATGTAAATCTCTCTAGCATCAATATTTATTCCTGCTAAATATGAAGAATGTTTAGGCTTATGAGTCACCAGTTCTTTTCCAGTTAGCGCTTGCTCTACCACTTCCACCCTTGAATGGAACTAGAGATTTGTACACGATATCAGCACACAAAGTCAACTGTTAGGAAGAGGCAGCCACGGAATAACAACTGGGGAGATAACAATGTACATCTGTCAGAGCCAGCGCGCTCCACTGTTGCCATTTCTCTGCTGTTGGTTTTGCAGCAGGCTTGAGTGGCAAATCACAAAGAGCATGAATAAGTACAGCAGGATTTGCTCACAATTTGTTCCGTGGAAGCTCGAAGTTGCCATGGGAGACAGGAAGCATTTTGCAGGCACTCCCACAGCAAAAAACTGTTGCCACTTTATCAACGAGTAGCAGCACGCTGTGTTTCGTTCAACAGCAGGCCTATGAGGTGACCAGCAAAAATGCTGGGGGTGGATAGAAAGTTTTTTCCCCCACTTTCACTTCTTGCTTTGGATGCAACTCAGGGTCCTGCTAAAGAGGGCAATGTGCTGTTTGTTGTAAGGCAGTAGGTTTAGTCTAGTTTCCAGTGGATGCGAGGTCTGCATAATAAAAACCCACATTGCAATGTGCCAGGGTAGTCCTGAGGCTGTAAAGGTGTTACGGAAACAGTTGAGAGGAAGCTGGCATCCAACAGCCAGCTTATATTCTTCACATATGTTGTTTAGTGAGAGATTGCACACGGAAAAAAGAATGCTTGCAGTCTGATTGTAGCACAGATCAGTGGCTGCCAGCCCAAAGCAAAGGTCTACTGTGCTAAAAGGTCTTCTTCAGCTCAGAAACGGTGGTCCCTGGAGAAGATGCTGTAGTTTTCCTGTTTCCCGGGATGAATAGTCCATCATAGTGTTTCTGTAACACTGGGTGGTGACTTTACCAAGGTGCTGAGAGCCTCTCCTTGATCAGTGAAGATACCTCATTTCAGAAGGCACCACTGTAATCCTGTTCTTCTGAGACAGCAGAAAGAGAAGTGACTAAACACTGGCTGAAAAGGTAGGAGGTAAAACAGGAGCAGGCAGCAGGAGATGTTGGCTGTCTTTACTGAAGGACTGAGAAACAGAGTTGAAGAACTGCACAGAGGAAACAAAACAAGCACACTTTCAGATAGCTTAAGAAACCTGGTTTCTTATCTGAAAGATCAAGCCTTGTAAGGGCACTGTAAAAAAAGAGTTGAAAGGTACAGTTCCCCAAGCCAGAGGGACAGAAATAGAAGTCCTACAGAATCTCTACTTCCTAAAGTAGTCCCCAAAGGTAAGAATAAATGCTCACAAGCAGGAAATCTTGTATTGCCATTGTCTTTGTACAGACAAAGGCATCACTTTCCCAGGTCAAGATAATATGCCTCGAAGAAATCAAGTCTCTTCTCTTACATTATATTTTTTATAGTCCTCCTCCTTTTCTATACTCCTCCCTGACTTGCCAGGTATTTTTCTTGCCTGATGGTTTGGCTTGAGGTGCCACGTATTCTTACATGTCCACTACTGATAAAATGGTATACCTGTCCCAGAGGAATGGTCTTACCTGGATATACCAATACATGGAAAATGCCACTGCGGACAACTGATTAACATCATTTATTGCTCAGCCCCAACTATGTTGCTCTATAACAAGTAAATGCAGAACCCTGCTTTTAAGAATATGTCAGTTTTGAATGGTCTTTCCACATAACTGGGAGGAGATCATATGTTAACTGTATCCTTCACCTGCAGCACAGAATCAGAGAGCAATATAGGAAAGGAGAGGAATACCAGGTATTTGGTTTTGAGTATCTATCAATCCTAGAAATTAAGCAGAACAGACCTTGATTTTCACCTGGATACTTTAAATCAATTAAGCTTCTCTTGGTGAAAAGACAATGAATGAAAACATCCTTAGAGCTAATTAACATGTCAAAGGCAACATCAGAACAACAGCAGAACAGCCCCCTGCAGATAACACATCTATTTTGAGCACACAGATACAAAATTAAATGAAAAGTTTTGTCCTTTCCATCCTATTCCTTATTCACACCTACATGCCAACAGGCACTGCATTGCCTTCCCCCAGCTGATATATTCCCAGAGCACAACAGCACCAAGATCCCAAGTTCTGATTCTACTTATAATTGCAGTCATAGCAGCTCTAGATTTCAGTGCGATCCCTGCTGATCAGCCACTGTGGACCACACCTGAGAATTTTCTCGCAAATCCTTCATTACAAGCCAAACAAAGATTTCAGGAAAGACATCTCAGGGAGGAGAAGGAAACTTCACAGAGTTCTTTAAGATTTTTCCAATCCCTTTGTTTTAGAAACCTCCCAAACTGGGTTTTAGAAACTCCAAACTGGGTCCCAATCTTTCCCCAGGGCGAATCCGACTTCTAGGTAGAGATTTTTTTCTCTGAGAAAAGACTTGTTTTTCGGAGTTATCCTTGATTTAGCCCATGGTCACAACCTAAAACCCACTGTCCCACTTAAAGATGGAGGCATCACTCTCAAGTTGCACAAGAGTGTCACAAAGCTGGGAAAAAACCCGATGCTGAATCCCCTGTGCTAAACACCCCATTGCATTCAGCAGCAGCTGCAGTTCCCTCACTCGAGCTGTGCGCTTACTTCCCACTGAGACATGTGAGTTCGAGATGCATCTGGAAAAAAAAAAATAACTCCTCTTCTTTGTGCACCAGATTTAGAGGGTTTTTTCTCATCAGCAAAGAGAGGTTGTTTTTTCCACTTTACTAACAATAGACGTGGTGGGCTACAGACTGCAGTTCATCTGCTCTGACTGCTGCTGCTGCGTGGGAGCGCACAGGGGCACAATGCCCTCCTGTATGATGGTTTTAACTCACTGAGGCCAAGAATAAATGTTCAGACAATGCTAACTTCGAAAGTTTCTTGGAGTTTCATTTTTGTTTTGAGGAAGAAACTAAACTGGCACCGAAGGCAGTAGCATGTTTAGTCAGTTAAAGGCACCAGGAGGAGAATTTACTTTTCCAGAATCCATTCGAAATCTTGTGCAGATGAGACCACAAGAAATGAAGAGTCTTCAGAAAATATTCATCTAAATATTCAATGCGGTACAATTGAATTGAATGGAAGGACAAAGTGAAGCCAGCGGCGCTCAGGTGCACGGCTACCCATGAGGCTGCAAGAGGACTATTGCCCAGTCTCCTGGGTCAGTCCAGAGAAAGTCTTCTCATGTTCAAACAGGCACTGAAAATAAGAGGGAGAAACTGTCCTCTCAAGGTGCCCCTCTCTCTCTGGCCACTGGAGAAGGAGCCTGCAGGACCAGCTTAGATTAGTCGCTTTGATTTAGCTTAAGTTTACATTTTACCGTTTAATATAACTAAGGTCTGTCTGATATTTTCCTTTTTTTTTCCTTCTCTCTATCAGGGGCAAAATCTGTTTTTCTTTGCCAACAGGATATGCAGAAATTCCAATGAATCCATTACTGAGGTATCATTTTTTTCAATCAAGAAATCTGTTCCCAACAGTGACTAGTCCTGCTTCACCGTTTTCTACCAATTCCATAAATTGCATCAAGGTTTCATCATTTCCTAATTCGAGTTTTCTCAGAAACATTACTTATCATTGAAGAATGTTCCAGTCATTAAAAAGGTTAAGAGATAATGTTTTCTTACATTTTTGTGGCTGTTTTCTCTTTTGGAGAGAAAATATTATGGGAGAGGAAGCTTCCCTGCTGATTGCAGTCGCTCAGTTTTCCTGTCTTTCTCCACTTTTTGCTTCTACAATTTTTCCAATTCAAAATTTAAAACAAGTTGCTTTACAAAAAAAGCTTGAAGTTGCAAAAATATTTTACTAAGAAATACCGTTGGAAAGCCTAAAGGGATAAACACTCCCTTGTCCTTCCTATACTCAAAGTCAAACAAAGAGGCAGGAGGGTGATAGAGGGCTGTGAGTAATGCTCTGAGGTCCTTCCACGGGTTTTGAAAGTAGAACATGCTATCATCATCTGAGCCAGTGCTGACCCCAGAAAGAAGGAGAAGTGACAGGAGGAAATGATCCAGGCTTGCCTGCAGCAGCGGGACAGCAGGGAGGAGCACTGTTATGCAGCTTATTTGTCTGAGTAAGCAGGAGCTTGCCCACTGATAGAGTTTTCTCTCTTCTCCACCTTGCACTGCTAGTCTTTGCCTCGATAATTCTTCCCCCTTTTTAAAAGGAATCTGATTTATTATCAGAGGATCCATAACAGCAGAAAAATCTCCCCTCAAGCTTTCCCTCCCTCCCTTCATGCCAAGTTCTTAGCCTTGCTCCTTCTTCTCCTGCTTCTTTCACTGGCTTTTCTCCCATGCCTTGCAGCCAGCACCTTTGAAGAAATATTCAGCCTCCTCCACCTTGCTGGTTCCCCTGGCTGTTCCTCCTGCTGCATAATGGTGCCCTCGCTCTAAGATCTGCTCTCCTTCGGTGAACTCTGGTTGTCCTCATGTACCCTCATTATCCTGGGCCTCCATTCAGTCATCTCCTTCCAGTTGCAGTGTTTTCTCCATGCGAGGAACGTGGGCTCAGTTGGTGTGAGCAGATGCCACCGAGCCTGGTTGCAAGGCAGGGTGCGATAGAGTATGGACACTGGCTGTGCAGGTCTCTCCTTATGAACCTCAAGGATCTTGTCTGGCTCTAGGCCTGCTGTAACCCTCCCGTCAGAATCACTGTTGTTCGATGTGTGACACTAAGACTTGATAATGCTGTTGGCTGAGCTCTCCATACTGCCTCCTGGGACTCCTGCAAGCCCTTCCCTGCTCTATCATCAGAAATGCCTTTTGCAATCTCCCACCCCATGTCTCCAACCCACATGGGCCCCAGTCACCCCTTCATTGCCATCCAGATTTCCCACGTGTCCTTACCTATTCCGCTGTCTCCTGCTCTCCCTAATGCTCACTTTCACCCCATATGACAGGGTTTTTTATGTGTTCCCTATGCTATACCTGCTCCAGCCAGGCATGGTAGGGCTTCTGTCCCCTCTCCCACTTGTCTCCTACTCCCATTTCCATATCTCCGCTCAGTTTCTAGCCCATATTCCCCTTACAGCCTCTGGATCTGACTTCAAACCTCCTCCAGCCAGACTTTGCCTCATGTAGCAGTTATGCCAACGCTCTGCTCCTCGTTCCCTTCTCTGTCGCTCCCTGTGTGATCTTGGATAGCCGCCGCCTTTGTCTCTAGGACCCTCTACCTCTAATCCTGACCTGGCATCCCTCTCCTACACACTGCTACAACATCCCCACTCCCTCCTTGTAAAACTTCCTTTATTTTCTTAGGAGTCCAGGATGCAGGCACTGTTCCTGGGCAGTTTGTAACATGGTTAGCCCTAACGTGGGCAAGCAGCTCCAGAAAGGGGAAGAAAAGGGTTTATTCAAGTCACAGCATCAGGAAAGCTGGGACCTTGATTTTTCTCTGAATCAGGCTTTTCTAGGGTTCTGATTTGTACCCATTTTGACAAGGTTGTTCCTACTGTTGCTAAAGAATCTCTTGACATTTTGGAATGGAAAATTACTGTGCTAAAGTCAGACAAAACCCTGTGAATTATCTGGTTTTTATGCAGTGTCCTAGGCATCTGAGTGAGAAGCAAAAGAGCAGTTGGCACCTCAATGGCTGTTTAGGTGGAAAATATATGAGTCCCCTCTTCAGTCCCAAAAGAGCAAACCCATAAAAAGACCCACCTTAGTCCTCAAGTGCATTCGACAGCACTGACACCAGTTTTGTGACTGTGCATGATGAGAAGGCGCCCTCCCACCTTAGTCCCTGCGGATAATACCATTGCTAAAACATTATGGCACCAGAAACCTCCGCAGCAGAGCTCAGCATTTGCCTTCACCTTTATTCAGAAACAAAAGAAGAAGAGGAGGGAGTGCTCCCCTGTTGCACGATGGCTTCTTTTTTTGCTTTCCAAAGAGAAGGCCGTTTGCATGCATCCCTTGGGTCCTTAGCCTGGGCCTCCACGGAGCCCCCATACCCATTTTTTCTAGTTTCTCAGGTGCCACAGCTGTATGCCAAGTTTTAAAGCCTTAAGATTAGGGATGTCAACACTACTAGTGCCAAATGGTAAAAAGTCAAGATTAAGGACTCATCCAACAGTATAACTGTCTGAAAAACTCAAGCACTTCTGAGATCTCCAGGTGTGTTGGCTTCACATTATGAACTGAGTTTTTTTTTCAAAAACACTTTGTTCCTGGAGCTGTGTCTCTACAACATGCTTCTAACTTTATTTATGGTAGGAGTTATTTACCTGGAAGTTTCTCTTTCAAAGGATAAAATTAATCTGGAAAGGACCTCAAATTTCAGAACAGTCTTCCTGTCATGGCAAGATCAGCTTTACCCAGGTTGTAAGGATGAAATTTTTCACCCAGGCTGGGGTCTGTACAATAAAGATGTCTACATCTCAGCTGATCCCTCATTAGCTTTAGGAACTCTAATCTGTGTGGCAGATAAAGTCTAGAGAACAACCGGCCCACTCAAACCCCCGTGTTTGCTTTAGGATGCAATGGCTCACTGTCAGGATTCACTGACTGTACTTACTAAATTTCTACAGATCAGACTAAGGACTGGAAAAAAAAAGATCAGGTGCAGATACCTACCTTGTAATGTTTAAAGTTAGGGAAAGCAAACCCCGCTCCAGCTGTTTGGGTGTATGTATGTAAACTACCTGTCATCTCATTCCGGTGCGGCTGGTGGAGCCTTGGCTGGTAGAGTTTAGGATGCAGTTTGTCCAGCCAGATGTAGGCACCTACGTTGTGATGACATGGGTCACGCCCTAACCTCCAGTGACCAACCAGTTCTCCACTGCTCTAAAGGGCGGACTGCTCTGATGTCAAAGCCAACACTGTTTCCAAAATCTTTAGTTGTTGCTAAGGGTCCTCACATTCATCCTACGCAATTCATGTCACCACTTCATTCCTGACTGAGCTGTTCACGGGCCCTGTACCTCAGACTGAGCTAGAACTCCTTCTCTAACTGCTGTGACTTTCTGTCCCTCACAGAAATTACGAAGTAAGGAAAAATTACTCTCTACAGGAGATTTTGCCAGCTGCTTCAAAGAGACGTTGCTTAGCCCAGGAAAATTTAAACTAGTGAAAGTAATGCTTTTACACCTATGTATATATTACTTTTATAAACCTACATGTTTTTCTCTTTAGATGTGTGTATAGACACATACAGAGACTTTTATGTGTCCACAAATAATGCATTGTCTTCTAGAGTACTATATACTATGATTATAAAATATACCTTTTAAAACCTATCAAACTCTTTCTTCTGTTATTGACTATAATTTGCTTCAATCAGTCTGAAATCTTCTGTATATAATTTATTGGCAATCAATTGATTTGTCCTTGTCTATGTTTTTGCACTTCCCAATATTTAGCTATGAATTTAGCCATGAGTCAGTTTTATCCTGATCCCTTTTAATTTCCAGTCATTTTCCCTTAAACTTGTTATGTATCAGGTCAACACTGCACTAGTTGAATTTCTATCCTATGGGAAGCTATTTACCTAGATATATATTTTTGCATGAAAACCACCCCTGGAAATGCTAGTATTGGCAAACTGCTGTATTCAAGTATGTTCCTACCATCTCTGCATTTGAGACCATATTTACCCTGAGGTACTGACCCTTTAAATTCAGCCCAGTTTGTTTTGGTCTCTTCATTTGTTTATTTTGCAACTCTAAAATGAATGAGATCCAGCAACTGGTATCAAAAGAAGGTTTTTAAGAAGTGCCTACCATGTGTGCCTTCTCCATGAACACTGCCAATGGAAAGTCACATATAAAAATAAACGGTCTATTTCCTACTGCTAATAAATATTTGGTTCCATTTTGTGAGGAGGCAGCACACACATTGCCTGCAAAAACCAATTAAAGTTCTGCGAACAGAAGGTTTCCAGAATCAGGCACATATGCTCTAGACCGATGCTTGGAACATTAAAGAGAAACACTTGATAAATACGTCTGCATCTCTTTTATTGGAGCAATCCAGTTGGATTATGCAGTAAAACTGCAACAAGAACATTTGCAAAGGAGAGTTGATCTGAATGTTGCTTTGCTTTTTTGCAGCACTATAACCATTCTACCTTCATTTTTCTAGCCTTTTATTTTGAGGCCTGCTGGGCATTGTTTTTTATGGGAACTACTGGATTAGGTCTATGTTTAGGAAAGCATTTAAACACATGTCTAATTTAAAAAAATGCAGATATTCTCCTTGAAATCAATGGGCCTGCTTCTATAATTAAAGTTAAGCATCTGCTTAAATATTTCCTGGCCTGGGTCTGCAATCCATAACACAGATGGACTAACAGTGGTAACGAGTTGCAAGATGTCATAATGACAAAAAAGCCTCCATTATATCATTAATCTATCTAGATATTTATATGGCATTCATCTCTATAAAAATTGCAGTACCTATCTTAAAGTAGCCAAGAGTGAGGTCATATTATTCCGCTAAATCTAGCCTAATTCCGGGCTCTTCATTGCTGGCCTTCCAGGGCAGTTAGCTGAGCCACCTTGAATAATTGCATGAACACACTGCATCCACTGCAAAAACATAGCTGAGCCCACTGCTGCTGGCTGCTTAAAACAACCTCGCTGGCTTTGCACTGAAGGGAGAGGAAAGCTTGTCAAAGGCACGTTTGCTGCTCAGCTAAGGACAGCTTCCAGCCAAGGGACAACAAAGAGTTGGGGAAAAGACCTTCTTAAGCCACTCCAGCCACAAGAGGCTGTCTCAGTCGGTCCTGCATGCTACATCCCTCCAAAGCAATGAACACGTTTCCTGAAAAGTTCCCCCTGTTCCCACCTCCAGAGTCTATTGACTATAAATCATGCCCTAGATCGCTAGTTAGCTGGCTTCACATCCATAACACAACAAATATTTCCCCTCCAGCATCAAGTCGTTCAGGCTCCACGGGGGATAATTCCTGAAGTAAAGCAGCGATCTTTGAGACAGAAGTTGCTTTCCATTCCACAAAGGAGAAAGGTTTGTTAATCATACAACTATTTAAAAGTCACTCCCAAAATGCGCACCTGAGCTCAGAGCCTATAATTTATAATCTACCCACCCACACACATACACTGCAATCAGATCGCTGTTCCCACAGAAGATAAATGTGCTGAAACACAAGACCCAGCACTGTTCCAAGCAGTGATAAAACATTTAAAGGAAAGATACGGGATAGTTTCACAAAGTCTCCAGGTAGCACAGGGCAGGGGCAAAGGTACCCTTCACCTGCTGCGGAGGGTCAAAATGCAAATGTACAGATGTAAAGGAGAGAGAGGTTCCTTTGATCTCATCTCACCTTCTTTACAAATCAGGCCTTGATATTATGGAAGTACAGTTCCCAATGCCAAAAGACAACCAGTGGTTTAAAAAATCTCTTAATGAAAGGGTTGAGGGCTACTCAAAAAACCCTGAAAAATGAACTCCTCAACATGTCATTTTCCCATCAGATAGTACCTCTAAAATCAAGCATATCTACAGGGGGGAAAACCAACAACAAACAAGCCAATAAACAATTTTGGTGGAACTTTCTAACAAGAAACTCAAAATAAAATATTGTCTTTGGAATTAATCTTGATGCCCACATCTGGTGGAATGACTGAAAGGCTTCGTGGCAGCCATAGATCTTGGTCATTTATAGCCGTGTTCTGCCACATAAGCTGGTTTGGCATTGAACTACACCTCCCAGGAGGCACTAGTCCCTGCCCTTGGAAGAGTGCAGTACATCATTTAACAGCCAATTATATAATGTGCAGCTACTTCAACTTTTTACCTCTCTTTAGGATGAAGACAAGTGCTGATATACCAGCATTTTTCAAAAGGCAGTTCTTCCATTTTTTCAACTAGTTTCAGACAAGACACTGCCAACTTCCTGCCGGTATTCTGGTGTGCGTCCTTACCAAAATAACCATGAACTTGAGTGTCCTCTGGTAGGGTAGGTACCTATAAAGTTTCCTGGCACTGGAGTACCCAAGCACATCATAAATATTAATGGAGTTATCCTTCCAACATTGCTATGAGGCTTTATTACCCCCATTTTGCAAAGAGAGAATTGAATTTCAAAGTCACTTGCCCAAGGCAACACAGGGATTTTGTACTGATGCCAAGACTGAGCCCACATTTCTTGAGTCCTCCTCCAGAGCGTCTTTTCTCTTCTACCCTCTTATGCAGGACACAAAAGCAATTTTTGTGCCTCAATATTTTCTGTTGGGCTTGTTCTAAGCTATTTTCTCACACATGTGATCATAAAAGATGCCAAGGTGAGCTCTTATTTTGGGACAAGAGATAGTGCTTCCATACACGGGGACCAGGATTTAATTTGCAGTCTTCCTCTCTCCTTGGCTGTCAATAAGCACAGCCCCTGCAGAAAAAAGGAGTGCTCTGTGTTGCACAACCTACAGTGATTGCTCTGGATGATTAAGAAAAGGTATGAATACATTCCATGGATGAACTATCCAATCTTCCTTAGCCTGAGAGATAGAAACTAAAATCCTGGGCCTAGCTGGAGAATTCAAGAGAGTTGAAAAGCATCCCTGGAGAAAGAAAATAATAGCACTGGTTTGCGTTTGTTTGGCCTTTCTTTGAGTGCACTGACCAAATACGCAAAAACAAACCAAATGCCTTGTAAGCAGGAAAAATAAGCACACCTCACCCAAAGAGCCTTGCATACATGATGTTTTCAGTTTGCTTAAGTTCACATCTCCCAGGTTTTGCTTTGAATTTATTGCAAAGATGCATGAACTGTTACATTTTACTTAGTTCAAGACCCAATATTCTGATTTTCCTACTATACTATAACTCTGGCTAGATTTGCTAAAAATTTTCTCCAGAATTCTGGCAAGACTTTTAATCGACCCAGAACAAGGCCGAGATTTGTCATTCTAGGCACAATCAGAAACATGAGCTAGAAGAACCTACAGATCTCCAAGGTGACATCGCAGTCCTCACATTGCTGAGGGGCTGTTAAGCATCTAATGCACAAAATAGTAAAATATTTATGTCAACATTTCAAAACATAATGATAAATTATGTATTTAAGACCCCTTAAGCTGAATATGCACATCTTAATCATAAACTGGTGTTTTAGCAAATATTGCAGTAACCTGATATTGAGATTTAAAAGCAAGATTCCATGGTTCTCACTTTTGGCATGGGGGCGGGGGGCGGGGGGCCGAGGCATGATGCGAATCAGATGCGTTTGAGAGCAAAAACAGCCTGGAAATGTTTGCAGTGATGTCTAGCCTTCATCTTCTAAATACTCACCAGAGTGTCATCCCCACTGTCCTCATCACTGGACATCTTAAAAAAACGTGCATGGCCTTGTGACTTCCAAGCCCATGACTCTTCCTGTCTCATCTACACGTTAAGTGCACAAAAAGACAAGTATCTCCTAAACTCCACCTTTACTAACAGCTTCTAGCTTAATGAGATAGAACTTTCTTTTTCATGAATATGAAGCTATGAAAAGGTAAATAATTCTTTAGTATTTCTTAGCTTTTTTCAGCCAGGACATCCAGATATTCTGACACAATTATCTTGATACTTCTTGGCTGATGTTCAGATCAGATTTTCTGCACTGGGTTTCAGTGTGACCCATTACAGTGATGGAAACCATCTGTTAAGCTAGGGTGTAGAATGAGTAATCTTCAGTATTTGAGGATGCTTTAGTCCTTGAGCACTATTTGGTTTCAGATCCTCTCTCCAGTAGTTAAAATCACCCTTAGAGAAAAGTAACCACATTTAGAATTAAACTTTGCACATACTTTGAACTCCTATTAAAACTGGGAACTGTTCCTTTACACGAACATTAGACAGAGTCTGTAGGGCACAACCTACCCCATAATGCTTAGGTCATGTTGGGATATTTCTTTGTATACCTATTAATTAAGGTGTCATGAATTAATTAGGCACAATGCCACTAAAAAGCTATGATAAGCAGTGCATCTTATATGCTAATAGTATGGGCGTTTCTTACATAAGTGAATCATCCCTATTTCCCAAATCAGCAATTACGCTGTGCCCTGTGGGTAAGTGCCTTTCATAGAAATTATTCCCAGAACTTCTTCAGAGAACATCTGAGACAGCACTGGAACATCCCTAATTTATCTTTCCGTACCTATGTTGGAACCCTTTTGGCCAATAATTCTTGCACTCATAACCCCACCCAGGTGTGAGGTCCTACTCCTACCTTTGAATTGTCTTTGGGATCGCAGCCCTGCCACAGCTCCCTCCCAGCAGCCTGAAAACACTGCCCTTGATGGCGGCTTTGTACCTTGGCCCAAAGGGCAGTGCTCTGCTCTCAGAGCAACCTCCCTGTTTTCAGAAAGACTACCCAGGAAGAGGCACAACTTACGATGAACTTGAGTACCCCTCCCTTTCAAAGGTGAGTTTTCTGAGGAGATGAAATAGCAAGCTGTGATGATAAAAACCCCCAACTTCTAAGAAAGGTACATAGTAAAGAAAACCACATCCGAGTGAAAGAAAAATGCCTAAAATGTAACAAGGCTAAATACAAAAACCTCTTACAAAGTTAAGGAGGTTAAACTGTCAAGTCCTGTCAGATATTTCAAGGAGTAGAAATGGCACCTGTAACTACATCAGCCAGGCAGGACAACACATCCTCCTGCTCCAGGCTGCAGGTACCAGCTGGGTTGCAAGTGGTCAGCACCTCTGAAAATGAAGGCAGTCACTGAGGCAGACAGATGAGGCTTCCTCAGCCCTGGAAAAAAAAAACCTTTTTTTTTTCCCTGAAGGATTAATGAAATGACGGGAAGGTGAAAGGTTGCCGTGTTTCAGCTACTGTCCTGCTATTTTATACTGTCCCCAAGTCCAGGTGAGGTGACTTACTCCTCTCTCAGGGAGAGACAGGTTCCTTTGTGTTACCTGATGTTATGTATCATCAGCATCTCCAGAGGCTTGGAATAAACTCAACTCTCCTTTCATTGCATGGCATCTGTGGACAACTACAGCATGAGCACGTGGGACCTGAGGCACTTTGGCAAGCCCATATGGAAAAAACTAGGCACCTCTGTACTATGAGGTACCACAGCAGTCAAAAAAAAAAAAATCTGTATATTACTCTGGGGCATTTGGCCACCTAAATTCTGCCTCAACTAGAACTTGAGCAAGTAAGTAACTTTTCAGCTCCCATCCAAAATGATTTGCCTGAGATTGCACAGGAGAGCTGCAGAAATGAAATCTAAGCCTCTCAAACTGCAGTTAAAGTCCCTGCCACTAACCCATCCTTTCCTCATTTATAGCTAACTTAATCTCACTAGCTGGACTCTGCTCAGCTGGGATTGACAGTGGTTGAAATTACTGCAATACGGCCACTCAAGATGCTGCACCCAGTGCATTTTTACTCTGCTCACTAATACATCAAAGCAGAGAGACAGAAGATACAAAGAACATTATTAGCATTGACTTAACTGCTTTGCCTAACAAACAGCAAAGCAACGTGGGCTAAGATCTTAAAGAGCTACATACATTGCATCCCTCTAAAGCCAAATTCAGTGTGGTCTGCAGACGTCTCTGTTGATTTCAGTGAGATTTGTATCAGACCTCCATAGCGAATGGTTAAGAGCTGCTGGGCAGGGTGAGCTGTCAAGGAAAGGATGTACCTACAATTGCATTTTGACGAAAAAAGGAAAGCAGGCTTTCCAAAGTACAGTATGTTTTTGCTGTTACTGGGATGCTTTCTAAGCCCTCCTGTTCCCTCTGTGCTTTAATTCCTTTGTTACAGAAACCACAAACACCTTCCGGGCCAGGAAATCCAATATCTCTGTAAGTAATTATCTTTACACACAATAGACACAGAAAGCATTGTCACCACTTGAGGAGCTCATATGGCTAAAAGGTTTACATGTAGATATTCCTGGGCCAACAGTGCAGGGTGAAGCAGGCTAATGAAAGAGCTAAAAGAGAGAATGAGGTAGATGCTTTTATAAACAACATATTTTTCGGTCTAATTTTTTGTTTTGTCATAAATTAGGATTTTAGTAAGCTAACTAAATTAACAGATCAGCTGGATCCAGCCAAGTCCACACATGACAGTAAGGCAGAGCAAGAATAGAAACCAGTAATCCTGCCCGCTCCATCCGTGAGTGATTAGTCAGACTCTCAGTTCTTCTGTAACACTTTTCCACGCCCTAACTCTCAAAACACTGTTTAAAGAAAAGCCATGGATCACTTTTACAGGAGAAGAAAGAAGCTAAGTCATGCCAATGATCAATGTCAGAGTAAAATATAATCCTAAATCAGTATTCAGGGGCCTTAACTGTTCCTGACTGTGCCTCTCCAGAATAGCAAAAAAAAGATGCATTTGATTTCTAAGATCATAAAATGAAGAAAACAAAAATAAATGCTAATTAGTAAATAACCCAAATCCAGTTTTTGCTTCTCTGACTACCGTTAGACATGACCTTACTGCTTGAAATAAGAGAGCTATCAGATAGCAAATTGCCATTCAAGAGGAGCAAGTGTTCTTCCTCTCTGTTCTTTAACAGCATGTACACTCCTCAAACCTGAATGGCCTTCTGGTCTTCTGGTCTGGTCTTCTGAAGCATAAGCTGGGTATTCCACAGATGATTGCAAGGACGTAAAATCTGTCTCCAAATACTCCTCTGCTAAGAGCATGTAGGAGACATAGCTACAAGCAAGCATTCACATACGTGTGGGTCTGCAAATGCTTCACAGAACCAGAGGCTCCAATTCAGAGTCCTTTTTAGAAAATGGAGCTCCCTGAAGGGACGTGATGGAGATTTGGCAGAGGAAAAGTGCTGTTGGTAGAAAGATATCAGAACCCAAATGTCAGTCAAAAACCTACTGGTTAAAACACAGATCTGAAAGTGGAGGCTCTTCTCTCCTACAGAGCTGGAGTTTCCAAGGTGCCTATGTGGGGAGACAGCTTTGGTGGATGCTATCCCCAGCTTCAGAACCTTAGAGCTCTCAGACTGCCACCAGCCTGGCAGCCTTGGGAGACCACACTCTTCTGGGACATCCGAGGTTTTGGGTGCCAGCACTACTAAAGAAAAGCAGAGGTCCTGACAAGTTGAACTTTCTTCAGAGACGTTGAGGGCATCCTGACAGAGGAGACCACTCTCCAGAACTAATGGGAAACTAGGAGCATAGAAGCCCTGAAAGGTGTGATTAAATCAGGACGTTCAGCTTATATGTGCTTATATGTGCTTTTTTTTCTACTAAATCATTTCAGTTCTTTAAAACAGAGCATGGAAAATGTCATTTTGGTTTCTAGCTTTCTAGTCCATAAGAAATACGCAACTTATATTTTTGTTTTGAAATAGCAAGGGTTTTCCTCATCCTCAACTCTAAGTCATGCCCAGGGCTATGTTATGCTAAGAGGCTATTAATTTAGTGGATAGACTCAGCCACATCTTTTTTTTTTTTCCCCTGATAAACTAAGCAAACATGAGGTCACCACAAGGACTTGAAAACTGCAGCATGGCAATGGAGTGGCAAGTAGCTGGAGAACAAGCCCAAGAGAGTCTGATTCAGTGCTAGTACCAGCTCTCATCTTTGAACAATACTCCCTACCCAGGTCTAAACACTGACACCATTTCTAACTCAGGGAACGCCTCGGCCAAAAATCCCTGAAAGCAGATGGGAGGGAGGGATTGCTGCATACTTACTCTGTTTTTACTCTCTTGTGTATCCTATACTCTTCCTTTTTGCTGCTATCCAAACTCAGAGAGAGGATGCTGGGCTGGAGAGCCCTTTGGGCTGACCCTGTACAGCTGCTCTGACGCTCCTCTATTTATGCTACACTTCAGAGGAAGTGATTTTCTCTTATTCCCAATCATAGTCTAGAAACAGTAAACTCCTCCAAAGCCATTTTTGACAGAGTCAACCTAAGCGCTTGCATTCAAGGATTAGTCACACGCTGCTGGAGTGAAAACAAAGAAAATGTAAACAGCTAATGCTTTTGCCAGAAGTATGCAAGAGTCTGTGTGGGAAAGGATATGATATAAGAGCTTGTGTGATCATACATTCTTTTATTAAAATAAAACCTTTCACAACAATTCCTAACATGATTTTTTTTTTTTCCCAAGTATCACCATTCATTACACAAAGCTTGCCTGTGCAATTATCAAATATGTAAGGCTTGTGATATCAGGTAGATCCCTCTATGGGTGTATTTCAGATTGTCGTTGTTTAATTATTAACTGACTCCATCGTGTTTTCTTTCGATAGGTGTTCTTTATTTCAGGAATACATCCTGCAATATTAAATGCAAAGATAAGCTCAGTCAAGAATCTGAGGGATAAGATGAAAATCAGCTTGTGTATGTTTTCTCACCTTCCTTTTCTCAGCTATCCCAAATTATCGCCACAGCCAAGACAGAGAAAGGAAAGTTACATTGGTCTTTGCGGTAGAAGATACCCCTTCACCCACCTCCTTCTCATCCCTGCCTTAGTGATCTCACCAGCATGGAACAAACAATGTTGTGCCATGAAGGTTTAAAGAAAACACCACCTTGGAACTGACTGCTACCATAGATATGGGCAAAGTTTATTCTAATGTATAGGGTTTTTTTCAGGCGGTTGTTTATTTGTCCCAACACATGGTTCATGTGGTCTCTCAATAAAACGCTAAAGTCTGATAAACAGAAAAATCAAGGAACGGTTTCATAAGTGTCAACAGGGTTTGTTTTGACGTTGCTACATCAGACTGTTGTGGCTCAGAGTGGGGTAGAGAAACAAGGAGACATGGGCACTGCTCGCAGAACTGCCCCGCGGTGAGGGATCCTGTTCTGGCATCTCCACGGTACGGCAGCCCACTGCAATGCAGAAGACAGCCATTCACTCTGCTCGGTGTTTACCTGAATCAAAGGCTTTTTCTTTCTCAGAAGAGGTTCTGACTGAGAAGTTTACCACTCTTTCTGAAGTGGTACTCTTTTATGTTTAAAAAGTCACTAGAAGAGCCACTGGAACCCACCGGTGCTCTTTTCCAGGTGAGTGTCCTTATGGCAGGCTATGACTCTGTCTTGAATGTAAGTGTAAATGTACATGACTGTAAATGAATACTTAGAGGTTGATATAAAATAAAAGCCCTTCAATAGGAATGGATGATAAAGCACTAGCCCAGAATACCTACAGACCGTTAGTGTTCATGCACAAAATGACATATCAGATTTAAAATCCCTGCTTTATTTGAGGCAAAAAGGGTATTTAAACCCCTTCAAAGTATCCTGAGTGAGGATTTTAAAGAAAAAAGTAGAGCTACTTTGTGTGAATTTTTATTAGCTTCCTTCCCGGAATAATTGTTCCAGAAAAAGTAAAATATTTCTTCAGTCTTAATTTTGTGTTACCAAAGGTTAAAAAAAAAGTTAATTTCAGGTGGACCTAGAATTTTGGGGTGTTCTTGGTGTGAAGTTTCCTGGGAGACAACTAAGCCAAGAAAACCCGTGAGGAGTATATTTTCCCTTTCTCTGCACCTCCTGTCCCAGCAATCCGACATGCACAGGGGGCTCCCCCATAGTCCAGACTGCCTCCGAAGCAGACGACTTGCAGATCGAGCACTGGCGCTATGCAGTTGAAAGAGACCTCAAGATGAACAAAGAATGGCTCCATCCCATCGTGAGGAAACTTTCTAGGCGAGGGAGACTTGCTGCCCAAAGAAACAATCTTGTGCTTAATAGTAGATGCAATCTGCACTTACCCGGGTTAGCAACTAAGTTTTCTAGGTGTGGAAGAAAGACAGCTGAGCAGTTTCAGTTCCACAGACCAATACCTCCTCATCAATGATATAAAATGCTTTTTCTTTTGTCTTGAAAACATTTTTTCCAGACCATCTTCCTCCTTTCTCAACAAATTCAAATCACTCCTCACATGCTCAAAGCCGCAATGCACTGAATGTTTCCCTCTGTCCCTTCCGCCTTATCAAGTTTCCGATTCCTAATTAAATATATAATTTCAAAAAGTACATTTTAACCACTGGCAATTGATTCCCTTCGGAACAAAAAAGCCTCCCTCTAGAGCAAGTTACATGAAATCACTTGACTCAACAAGCTAGACTAACTTCCTTTTGCCTAACCCTACCTTTTAGTGGCTGGCAATGCTCCAGTGCCTCCGATTAAGGGAAAAGATGCTGAAGGGCCAGATTTTTGAAGGTGCTGAGCACCCACAGCACATGCTGATTTAAGTGATGCTGCAGATGCTGGGCCCTTGTATCATCCTGCCCCATGACATCTCTAGATCACTTTCTCTTGGTGTGACGGGGTATCACTTTCACTTGTTTTTCTTTTCTTTTCTTGGACTATCACAGTTGAATTCCACAGAACAGTGATGTTTATCTCTTTTTGAGCTGAGCTGCAGAGCAGTATTTGCATTTGAAACATCAAGTACTTTTACACCCACTTCTCCAAACAGAACCACTACAGAGTTTTGAGTTTGCACCTGTACTTTCCATTGCTGCTTTGATTTATTCCAGCTAAAAGGAAGAAAGAAAACTGGAGGTTTTTATTGCAAGTGCCGGACTCATCCTCTGAATGGGTGGGTTCAGACTTTGGCTCTGCCATTCCTTCCTTGTGCAGCTCTTACACATAAGCAATGAATCTGTGAAATGGAGATGATGTGGTTTCCTTTCTCCTGCCCTTTTGCCCTTTCTCTGCGCTAGTTGGGCAATAAGGTCTTCAGGAGATCCTCAGCTGAGGTCTCCAAGCTCTGTAACGCTATAAGCTACAGCTTTGGTCAAAATTACTTTTAGGGAGTTTAGTGTTCAAAATGCTGTGTGCAACCCCTATGGGGACTTGCTACAGAAATACTACCCCGAAGGCCCTGGCAACACAAAGCTGTCACTGGGCGCTCCGTCATGTTGCTATCACACATCTCAGGCAGACCATCTCTACTAGAACAAAGAGCATGTGAAGAAGAAGGGTTAAACAGAAGGAATCTGATTACGGAGGGCCAGAGAGTCCTAAGTGTCCCTGAATGACTTGCTGCTCACTGCTGGCTGAATCATCTCCCCCTTGTTTGGAGAAGCAGGAGCTCTCAGAACGAAGACAGAAAAAGGCTTTGTCATAATGCACTGTTCTCCTATGTGTTTTACAGAAAGTCCATGACAGGATTTAGTTTTCACATTACAAGAGGGATGGAAAAAAAACAATGAAGAAGCTGAAAAAGCAAATGATAATTCCTTAGAAATCACTGGGAGTGCCTCACTGAAAGCCACAGGGTCGGAAGGAAACACTGAACATTTGTGTTTTCCTGTGCTTCAAAGTCATTTTCTTTCCATTTGGCTTTAGAGAACGTCATTTTGGCTGGCTCCGTGGCTCTTGCATCAGGACAAACGGTGTGCCTTTCACAACGCCTCTGTGCTGATATACACCTGAGAGCTAGAGGGGAGCAAACGGGGAGCGGAAATGAAGCTTTAACTCAAAGGAGGATTTTTTTTAGTGCTTTCATTTTTTTCCTTTTCTTATTGATAACAGGGGTTGGGGAAAAAAACATGTTGGAGTAATTGATGTTCAGAGGAAATAACAAATAAGCAGATGAGTTTAGCAGTGCTAGCCACGGGAGCACAAATACCTGGGAGAAAAAATGCATTGTTGCATATTCTGCCTATAACATAATCTCTTTTTATGGCATAATAAGAAATCATGGATAATAATTTTCAGATAAAAGTCAACAAATAGGAACAATGTCAATATTGCTGCAACATTTGACAACACTCTCAGAACCATAAAATCTGAGGTACAGCACTATTCAGTGTAAGAAGTGCTGGTGTGCTTACTTAGAAGTGATAACTTTCAAATGCCAATCATTTCATAGTTCAGTTTAAGTGAACGTCATCAGTGCAGGATCATAAGGGTCTGGAGATGACTGCTCATTTTTTACATTCAAAAGCCCACTAGAATCAACAGAGAGATGTTCATGGATTGATCAGGCTAACTACGGGTTTCTCTTGTCCTGGGTAAATATGTGTTTTTCAGGTGAGAGGAACTTGGCAGAGGTGTTCGATGTGTGACTCAAACCTCTCTCTCTCTATGGCTTACAATTTGGAAGTTCTTGAAGTTCTTCTTCCCCATACGTTGCTGAGAGATTTCCACTTGTCCACCTACCCTGTAAGAATAATTGGTGTCTTCTACAAAAAAAACCCACCAAAAACCTAGCTGGTAATCGGATACAAACTATTTCAGAATGCAAAAAAAAAAAAAGGAGAAAGATCTCGTGCTTAATTTTATTTAAATAAGCAAATCCAGAAATCTTGAGTGCCATTCATTTATTTATTGCAGGTTAAGTGCCATAGAGGCTATGTGCAGTGTTAGCGTAAGTCAGGAGATGGCGATGTTGTAGATGGTCTTAGGGCTCCTCACCTGGTTACGTACCAGGTAGATTTGGGTGGCGGTGGTGGTGCGGGAAACGCTCCTCTGCGAACTGTGGTGCAGGTCTGCCGGGTGCTAACCTTCAGGCTGCCTGTGTCCCTCCTGGTCCAGGAGTACTGGCAGCTGAAGTTGCAGGGGTGATTTTTTTGGAGGCAAAGATAAAAGAACATATGTCAAGTTGCTACCTGAGAGAACTGAGAAACCTCTGAGATAGTTAGATTGACAGAGAGGAAAAGGTTAAAAATGGACATTAACTCTATTTGATGTGCTGTAATATTATCTTTCAGGAGTTTCTTGAGGTTGGGTTGCTCTGCATCCAGCCTTGCAAGAGAGACAGGGAAGGGGGAGATGGGGCCACAGTCCATCTCTCCCTACCTGGTTATGAGGTTACAGAGGTGGCTCTAGGTCTCAAACCAACACCCCCATCTCACTTGCCAGCCTTTTCCAAGACTGTAGGAAGAATTTAGGTTGCCAAACATCTAATTCTGCATCACCACAGAGGTCTAGATGGGGACTTGTCATTCGTCTGCCTTGGAAAAGGCCCTCCCGGGCACATGTAGGCGTTTCAGCTGGGAACTCAGGAACTGTCAGGCTGAACTGGCAGATCCCTACAAGGTTAGGCAGTCACGTTGCTGTATGCAGCTTGAATGGGTTTCATGTAGCCAATTTGGGCTGAGTTTAAACTGATCTAGTCCTACCCAGGGTCATTAGGAATTTGGGGGAGAAAGAAGAAGATATTATACTCCTTGCATACAGAGTGTTTGGGACAGGCATTGCTAATGCTTGCACAGACTCCCAGATGCTCATGAATGTCACTGCAATAACAAAATACTGGTTAACTCCCACCAATTTACACTTTCATTTGCACGTGACTGAGATTTGTGTTGAGATTTTGGGACTGGTTGAACTTCAGACTCAAAGTGAAACCCGTGGTTGAACCAGCCTCGTTCATAACTAACTTGAAGAGAAAGTTCATGCAGCATCCTGGGAAGGAGAACTGCCAGGTTTCACACTTCCTTGTCTCTAGCACAAAAAGAAACACGGTGAAAAAACTTATAAAAGGGAAATTATCAGATTACAGGACAGAAAATTGTTCTTCAAACCCTGGTTCATGAGCCTTTTGACAAACATGCTCAGAGGTGTAAGTCTGAAGTGCAAGCACAAATCAGTACATTTTTTCATTATTCCTGTCATTGTCTTGCCAAATCTCCTGACAGTTTGGAAGAGCCCTCTGCTTTTGTCTGGCCCAAGGATTCTCACCCTGGGGATTACAAGCAGTTGGCAGCTGACTCTCATCACCCTGCCCCCTCTCAGGATTCACCTCCACAGGATAAATCTTGCAGTAGCAGGTGGGAACTTTTTTGATTAGCTCATCCACCAGAGAAATCACACCCTTAGATTCTGAAGGTTTGTCTTATAGATAGAGGGCTCAGTGTAGCCAGAAACATGATACAAGGCAGAGGGACTACCAAACTGACCAAAGCCAGCAGTGGGGTGAAGGCACCTTTACCCATCCCTTTCCACCCCGGTACCCTCCAAGAATCTGGCCCTTCTCTGACTCTCCATCTCTTGTAATACATCCTGAGAGACCTACCATGCCCAGATACTTCTCTCCACGGGTGACTATCTCTGGAGCAGAAGCATATTATCATCAGCTGAAATGCATGCCCCGGAGTTGTCCATCCCGTTCTGCTGCCTCAGTGGTGGGAGTGCGCATGTCCAGCAGAGGAGCAAGGAGGGTAGTCAGGTACTATAACCCTTTACTTGTCCCCATATGAATGTGCTGCTCTCGTGAGTCAAAGCCTTTAGCCAGCTAAACCTAATTTTCAAGAGCATCAGGGTGCCTTTAAGGTTGTCTGCATCTTATAAGTATTTTAACATTTTTATGAGTCTCTGTTCCCCATCACTAATAGGGGATAATAACACTCTTCTCATTTACTGGGATGCTGGGGGGATAAATATTTATGAAAGACGCTGTAATGGTGAGATTCCACAGGATGCAGGGTCCACATAAGTACCATAAATAGACTGCAAATACATTGCGCAAAACAAAGGAGGTTTTAGCTTCCACTGCCTCCAGCCTAGCATGGGGAATCAAAGTTTGTTTAGCCGTCAGTGCTCTACAGCGTCTTGTGAGATCAGGCAATTTTTATTTTATTTTTGTGTGTGTGTGTCAGGTTTCTGGAAATACCACAAAGCCAAATCTTGTCATGATCTTTCATTCGCTCCTACTTCCAGTCCCAGCCAAAAGGAGGAAGTTTAGAGGAGCAGAAAAGTATACAAACCAAATGCCACTGAGCATTTGTGTGTCTATTAAAAAACTTTTTTGGGCACCAGCACGGAGGATATGGTTGGGGCAAGGTTTTGATTTCACCCTTGCTGGCTCCCACGCCCCTAATTAGAACTGAGCTCTTTGTAGGTAAATAACATTTAAGTGGAACTATTTCTGACCACTGGGGTCCTGCACTCTGCTGTGCACTGCCCTTTCATTAGGAATTAGCCGACCTGATGCTGAATAAACACATTGTGTGTTTTGCAAGAGCTCTGATGTGGTCTCTGTTAATTACTCTCTTTAACCTATTGCAATCATGTGCTGCTTAGCTGCACACACCACAGGACTGCTTGGGAAGGGGAAGATTATGGGGGATGCACAGAGAAGTTCTTAAAGGGAGAGACAGCATAAAGACATGCTACAAAGTCTGTTTGAACTGGTGTCAGATACAGTAATGAGTGGGTAGGAATAATAATAAATACATAGCACTTCAGGAACACTTCACATTCTCTAACTGCCGTGCCAAATTCAAGCAATTAATTATATGACCAGGACCTGCTCTCTCACCAACACCCTCTTGACTCCACCGAAGAGACCAGTCTGTCTTGCTCATTTGCTGGTTTTTCTGCATTGCCCTTGGCAGTGGTTTGTACTTGGAACCTCTCTTTCTTCCCTTCACCCTCAAATTACACTCCCATTCATGGCAACCTATTCAAAGGGTGCTTAGACGCATGCTTAGTGCTTTATTGCTGAGCTTTCCTCAGAGGAGCCTAAGGGCTTTCATCAATGGAATAACAAACTTAGAGTCCACTGTCCTCCTCTTCCTCAGGTCCCTGTTCTGGACCTCCATCTAGAAGATTTGCAGGCAGGCAGCCAGCAGTCACCAATGCAATGGATCCTCACTGATTCAGGGATAGTTGTGCGTCAGTAATTGCTACTCAGTTTTCATTACCAGCCACTTCAATCCAGTTCTCACTTAGCTCTAAATTAGGTTTATAATTATGAAATTTGTTCTGTCTTATCAGCTTCACTGGAGCATGTGAATGATCTGAACCTCTGAAAGTTGGACTACTTTGGCCCATACTCCGATGGGAAAAGTAAGCAGAAACTTGTGGGGTTTTGGCATTAGTGATAGTAGTCCAGTAAAACAACTCCCTTGTTTAGTACTGCAGCAGTCTGTCTTCATTAGGTGTCTCCAGCAACGCAATTATGCCGTAATTACAGCAACACCAACTCCTCTCATCTAAACAGGTCCCAACTCCAGATATCTTCATTTAAGCACTCAGTAGCCTTTCTGTATCTCAATTACCACTTTCATAAAGTAGGAGGCATTACTATTAACACTATTAATTATTAATATAACTATTAATATTTGCAAAGCCCAAGGCTTCCAGAAGGAAGGTGCTGGGTAATTGTAAGGTGTTCTCCACACAGCCGTGGGCTGTTAGTAACCAACTCAAATCAAAAAAGATTATCAAATACACACACTTAAAGATATTGGGCTGATCAAGTAAAGTGCTGCCATGGAATAATGGTCTCCCACTGCTACAGAAATTCTGAAGCATTAATCTCCAATAAGGATCACAAAAGATCTGAGGCTTTTCTCTTCAAAGAAGGAGGCATTCACCTTGTCACAAACAATGTTTGAGGGCTGTGACACTGTTATGCCAAATCACTTGCTGAAATTGAATAATTTCATGCAATGGATGTCTGCAAAGCAGAGTCACAGTTACTACCTGGCTATTGTAAAACTCCTTCCCATCAACCAGACAGAAACCCTGTGAAAATGCTGACAGTTTCAAATTCATTTTTTCTTGAATATTTCAGTCTTGGTGCAGTCCTAAGCCTATGTCTGCTGGGCGTAAGTTGCTATGAATCAGACTAGACTACAAATAGATGTAGCGTTCTCTTTGGGGTGCAGAGATAGATACGTCCCAAGTGGCCTTTCAGCCCTATTTTCAATGATACTAAGAGGAGGCACAGGTTCAACCTGACAGTTAGACTGTAGGGCCTCTATAGCCAGTGGAGACAGACAGGCATTTCCAAAGGGCGAGTTAGCTCACACCTACGATGACTTACCCTCTGTAGGTACCTCAGTTCCCTGGGCTGTCTTCACATACTGTATGCGGGGATCCTCAAGCACCTAGCCCCGAACCATGTAAGTCTAAGTGCTTAAAGAAAGCATATCAGTTATGTGCTCACAACAGGGTGGGATAAATCTAGCGCCCATTCCCAAAGCTGTAATGTGTACAGCTGGACTTCATCAAAGAAAACTTGCAGGAGATACCACCAGGGTTTCCTTGCCAGGGAGGGTAACATCAGGATCCGTTATGACACTGATTTGCAGCTGACACAAGAGGGTTGTGACATAATGACTACAGCCTGTATTAGGTAGAAGCCTGCTCTCAAGTTCCCACCACTTTCCTACTGTGGTGGGTTAACCTTAACTAACAGCCAAACTCCCACCCAGCCGCTCACTCACTCCCCCTCCTCAGCAGGACAAGGGGAGAAAATAAGATGGAAAAGCTCATGGGTCAAGATACAGACAGGAAGATAATCATCAACTACCATCACAGGCAAAATAGACTCAACTTGCGGAAAATTAATTTAACTTATGGTCAGCTAAAATAGGTTTGGATAGTGAGAAAGACAGACAAAAAAATAATACATTCTCCCCCTCTCCTTTTTCCCCATGCCCAGCTTCACCCCTTCACTCCCAACTCCTCTCCCCCCAAGGGGCGCAGGGGTGGGGATGGGGGTTGGGGTCAGTCCATCACAGCCCCTCTCGGCCGCTCCTCCCTCCTCCCCCGTCTCCCTGCTCCAGTGCGGGCCCTTCCCCGGGCTGCAGTCCTTCAGGGACAACCTGCTCCCGCCCGGGCTCCCCACGGCCGCAGCTCCTGCAGGAAATATCCCCTGCTGCGGTGTGGGGCCCTCCCCGGGCTGCAGGGTGGGTCTCTGCTCCAGCGGGGTCTCTCAGGGCTGCAGGGGATCCCTGCTCCGGGCCTGCAGCACCTCCTGCCCTCCTCCTCCTCCGCCCTCGCGCTCCCTCTGCTGCTGCTCCCTCCTTGGCTTCCTCCTCCTCTGCCTCTGCCGCCTTCGGCCCTTTCTGAGACCTGTTTCCCCCCGGCGCCCCCAGCTTGGCTGAGGGGCTCAGCTGTGTCCTGCGGTGGGGCCCTTGGAGCCGGCTGGGACCGGCTGGGACCGGCTGTGTCCGGCACGGGGCAGCCCCGGCCTCTCCCCACAGAGGCTCCCTGCAGCCCCGCTGCCAGCGCCTGGGCACGGACACCCCGTATACTCACTGTCTGCATTGCTGACACACAAGTAAACTTTCACAGTGATCCTCATCCAGAGCTCTGGAGTTAGCTTAGAAATGAAGAACCTGTGAACAGTGGTCCTTCAGGATGGGATCAGCTATTCCTGAACATCTCCAGAAAGCTTCATCATAACACTCAGAAAAGCTGCTCATGTTCTGTAACTCAGGAGTGGCAAATTTTACCTGATCCAAGATGCCCCTGAGCACAACATGGTCCTTGTGTGGGCAGACTTGGCCAACTAATGTGACACTGAGGATGGAAAGCCCATCAGGGCTCACTGTGTGTAAATGTTTTCTCAAGACCATTCTCCATCTTGTAACTCAGCTACACCTTAAAAGTCAGGTGGGATGCTCCTATGAACAGCCACCTCATCTAAGCTGCTGCTCACATGCACTGCGTCCTTTTCACGGTGCATTTATGCCGTTTCACCTTGGTGTCTGTCCACTCTCTGGTCTTACTACAGAATATTGAAAAACTGTTCTCAGACTCCTGGAAGGAAGTGATTGCTTTGCAAAGAGATTGAAACACTCTGGTCAAGCTTTGCATTCTGTAACAAATGGCTTATGCTAACCTTATAAGTAGGATTTGAAGGCTGCATGCATGCATTTCTGCTTTTTGGACTGGTGGAGCTAATTGATTGCCCACAGCTCTAGCCTAGAAAGCCAGACAGCTGGAACCATCAAGGACTCTTCTGCCTAAATGAATTAAGTAAATGAATTAAGCAATCAGACACAAAGGAGTGGGTGTGCAGCAATTGCCTATCATTTGGAATGCAAGGCACAAGTAATTGATTGTGCAGTTATCGTACCACACGACATACATACACATCCTCTGCTCTTGTTTATATCTTTGCGATGTGGGAAAAAAATAATTGCAAGACACAGATAATAATTTGTCTTCCCCTGTGTGGTAGCAACATCAATAGTCATTATTCTAAACTATTCCTTCAAAATATGCTGGGCACTTCAACAGAAAAGCAATTCCTTGCCTGAAGGGCTCACAGTCTGTGCTGGGTTCTGCCCCCGTGGAATAACACCTAGCTTCATCATTGGGGTTTAATGTAGTCAAAGCAGTCAGATAAAAAAAAAAGAACAGAAGTGAAAACAAGACAAGCAGAAAGAGTACTTGGTTATTCTCTGCGTGCTACCTGGTTGTTTTTACAGGCTGTGTCTTAAACATATTGATGCTGGCAGGTGAGGAAGCACAGCAAAGCAAAAAGGAGGTGACAATTATGGTTGTGGCAATTTGGCCATTGGGATTTGATGACTGGCATTATTGACAGAAGAGATTGCAAGGGTCCCCGTGGAAAGAAACGATGGAATACACTGAATAAATAAGACATGCTGAGAAAAAGTTATGAGGCTATATATCACAGAGCACTGTGCAGGCCTTGTCTAGACAGGTGGGATGGGAGGGATTTGATGGGAGCAATTTGATTTTAGATAGGAAACATCCAAGTCCTTATGCGAAGTTTGAGAACTTCAGCTCAAAGACTTCAGAAGCCTGGGGCTTAGGTTTGGTTATGGATTTCCTTCATTTGCATTTTCTTAGACTCTTTTATATTTGGCCAAACTTAAACAAGAACTCAAACATCCTTTGCCTTGCTAAGATTTCTTATGTATGTATGTATGTGTGTTCACATATAGCTAATGTGCCTTGTTATCTCAGAGATGTAAATGCCTGCGGGATGGGGAGGTCTCTGCCACAGCTGATGATCCAGCATGGTTTGTCATCCACCACTGGGAGACAGGCTGGGATGAGAATGGAGCTGTGCTTGCTTTCCATAGTGCAAGAAGGAACTGCCCGACCTCAGGTTAAAACAGAAAGGAAAATCATGTATTTCTTAAGATGAGGAGAGAAACTGAGTTTTCAAGCCCATTTTAAGGGGTAAATTTGTGCCCACTTTGCCAGAAACCAGAGGTAAATCATTGCAATGTCCTGTCTCCCATAAACACACACATGCTGATAACACAGGGTGGCCTCCAGCCAGTTCAGCCTGCACAGTTGGAACCTTTGTTTTTAGGGTTCGGTCAAAAGTGGAGTAAATATTTGCAAGAGAACGTTTTCCTAACAGGGACACTCTTGAAAGTACATTTGCTGGAAAAGAGCTCTGCCATCATCCTCTTTTATTGTACAGTCCTGCAAGCCCAGGGCAGGCAGGGACAGAGAAGTAAATCAAGTGCTCTGAACCTGCCTGTTCAGCCTTTACAGCAAACCCATGTGAGAGCGGCTCAAACGGGAGAGCGCTGATAAGGTGACCTGACTTCACAGAATTTTGAAGAGCTGTCCTTTGAACTTTGAAAGCCTCATTTGTAAAAGATAAGATTTACGGCCCTAAAAAAGACAGGAAAGAGCTGACAAACTGTTGTCACCTGGGGAAGCCTTCCTGATAATTTTTCTTTCCAGTTCCAAGAACAGAGCATTTTAGAAACACAAGTGGACAATAACCTTTTTGCTGAGTCTATTTGACTTTGATTCCAGTCAAGTTGACATTTTAGGCTTTACTTAAGTAACTTTGATGTACTTTTAAAGATTAGGTCCTGATAGCAAAAGAACCTGTAAACTTCAGAAGATTTGTCTTTGTTCAGATGTTAAAAAAAAAAAGGGAAAAGCCATCTGCACCAGCTTTGTCATTTGCCAGATACAAGCATTATTACTATTTTGTCAGTATTCGTATTTCACTTGCAGCCCCTGCGGAGATCAGGACCCTCTGTGATAAGTAGTGTTTATTAATGAAAGACAGTCCGGCCTGGATTCATCCAAGCTAACGTGAGACATTTAATTGAGAAGTCTAATTTGGGACCAAAGTCACTTGAGGCTTCTCCTATAATCAGGGGGGCACTATGTAGGGTGCTTCAGACAGTTGTCGACCAGTTGCCCTCTGGAAGTGGTTCTCTGCCTTGCCTATACATAAATAGCTTGGACACCTGAAGTGCTGAAAGATACGTAAGATAAATCTAGACCTCCCTTCTCATAGAAGGGAGTACAGTAAAAAAAGCAAGGGAGAAAAAGAGCAGAAGATAGAAAATGTTAAATTCCCACCCTACACAAAGAGTACAAGGTACAGAGCTTGGGTGATCTGCCCAAGGCCAGAAAGCAGGAGACAGGTCCAGGTATTGATCATGATCCTTTGAAAGCGGCATCCTAATTATAAAAAAGGCTTACACCTCTGGCAGTGGCCTCAAGATTTTCCCTAGTATAAATAAAGACACTAGAGCTGGAAAATGCTTAAAAAAAAAGTATTCATTTGAAGTATTTACTTCCTCTTTCATAAAAATATTGGAAATTATTATAAAATTTAATACGTGTCACTTTTCCTGTGAAAGTTGTCAGGAATATTTTTTTCCTTCCATAGGATATCAAATATCGCACAAAGGCTAATATAGCTATGCCGAAGCCTGTTTCTCATCTACAGCATATAATAGTTTTGGCCATACACACAAAGTAGCAAGACTCTCAAAACTAGTCATGTCTCTGGAATAATTGGAGTTGTGTGGCATATTCCTGCCCTAAAACATGACAAAAGGTAAATATCTTCAAAATTTCTATAATTACTGATTTCCTTCAAAAATTATTTCATTTTCATTTACTGAAATTTTGGGGTGAAAAATTGTCATGTTGCAAAGAACAGAAATGTTTCATTCAGACAATGCCAATTTGGGGTATATTAACATTATTTCTCTAACTACTGTAGATTCCTTAGAACAACTCAGTATCTTCTGATTTTTTTTTCTTTTACAAGGAATAGATACACATACATAGAAGAATGATTACAGCAGATCAGAGCAAAGGTCTGTCTGATTCAGTACGCAGTCCCTGACAGTGTCTATTTTTCATTAAAAAATGCCAGCTAGATTGAACAAGAGAACGGAACAGCCAGAGACACAGTTGGCGCAAATAGCCTGTGCACAGCAAATGGATTGAAATATTCATGCATAAAATATGCAACAAACAGTTCCAAAGTTGTAAACAAATACACAGCAAACAGAGTTAGAATAAAAATAATGAAATAAATTATTTGCTATAAATAGTTTGGCTGGTTCTTATGGATGTAATTTCTGCTTCAAGGAAGAGAAAGAAAGTTTCTGAACTATATTTGTACAACAGAATCCAATTCAGCATTTGACAGTAAGAGTTCAAAATTGTGCAATAATAGGAAGGAGAAGTTCACAGCTTAGCAAAAAAATTAAGATCTGTTGCATGAGCAGTGGAGTATGTAAAGGATTTTGCTGGAGCACCCTATCTAGCTTTGGTGCCCACGCTTAAAAAAAACATATATAAAGAAAACATATGGAGGGTAAAGAGAAGAGCCAGCAAAATTATGTGAAAATTACAGAAAATGCACTGCTGTGAGGCACTGAAAGAGCTGTGCTTGCTTAGCTGCTTCCTCAAACAGAAAACGAGCAGTGAAAGACCTGACAGTGGAAAGTTTAACCACTGGGAGACACTCCTAAGGGAAAACACAGATTATCTCTTTCTTGATTTCTTCTAGTCAATGTGTGTACTAGCGAAACACAAATTAGTTAACTCAGTTCGGAGTTGTGAAATATGGGAAGCCAAGCCAGATGTTGCAGATATTTGTGAGGAAGACAGTGTTTGTTTGCTCAATAAAAATAGAATCTAAACAGGCTGATTCTTGTTGATCAAGAAATTTGGATATCCAGCATTCAGGGTGCCTAGAAGCCTGGGAGAAAGAGAATTTTATGTGGACAAGCCCGTTGTTTTTGCATGGGAGAAGGCTTGTTACAGACTTGTGCTTCAGAGAGTTCACTGTCCTGCTGTACTGGAGTTTCTTCCACTCCTAAACAGGCTTCAGCCATAGGTGAATTTGCAGTAAACAGGCAGCTGATCACAGGGAACTTTGTTCTGTGTTGACATCAGAAATACTCTTTGTGCCAGTGACCTAGAGAGCAAAGAACCCCAAAAGCAGCAAAACTGCCAGATCACTCCACCACAGTCCCATTAGAAAAGGCCATGAGCACACAGACCGTTCATGTTTCCAATGATCTGTTTCTCCTTGGAAGGCCAAACACATGGATTGCTCAAATAAACACTATCCTTTAATAACAAAACCAAAGTCAAACCAGGCTACACGGTCCTCCACAAAACTACTCAGGAAAAGCATCCAGTTCCTTAGTAGCTTTGGTGCTCCTCACTTATCCACTGCTCAGAGACCACTTCCACCTGTCTGAGAGGATTTGCCTTTCCCACCTCACGTAGGTGCCCTCAGGTCCAGGCTGACGGGGATCTTAGATAGCATTGTTATTCCAAATACACCTGTGGAAAAAAATCACATGTTGGAAAGGAAAGTAATTAAAGGTCATTTGTCCACTGGAAGGAAGAAAGAAAGAGAGTAGAGGAGAGAAAATAGAGGAGAAGAGAAGAGATGGCTCTCTGGGTCACTGTTTAGTTTAGGTCACTGAATTAGGGAAAGGGAAAAGTGAATTCACTTTCCAGCTCCAATTCACGTCCAGGCATTCAGTACAAAGAAGAACATGAGCAACTGAAGCCACTTTAAGGCCATGTTAACTGAGGCTTAATCATGTGCTGAGAATGACCACCAGATTGTGACCTTCAAGAGAGAACTGCAGGGAACATTTTGTGAGTTTTCTGGGGATTGGGCAAAGAAATCCCTAGCTTATGAGGTTCTGAGGATGCCCTTCTTCAAATCTCTATTCAGATAGCTCCTTGAGTTTTCACACTAAAAAACTCAGGTTAGGTACCTAGAGGCTGTAGACACTTCTAGGTTTTGTTGGTAACAGAGCAGCTGTCCTGAGGATCTGAATTTTGGACTTGGGCATTAGAAGTGAGAGTTAGGAGGCAGTTGAGCTTTGTAGAGCTCCAACATTATTTACTGCATACTTCATTAAAGTATGCAATAAATAACATTGCATTAAAGAGCTTCAGCCTTTCATTCCTATCATCTTATTGAATGGTCCTCCCATTCCATTACTTCACAGTTAAAGCTAACAATCAGTTCTCTTATATTTCCTAATCCCTTTGAATGTCTGTTTTACTCAACTAGAATTGTTCATGATGCTTCACCTCCAATACAAAACTGCCTTGATGTCTTTTTTTCTCCACCTTTGCCTTCAGTATCCTTTTTATCCCCCCTCTTTTACTCTTTTCTGTAAAATATCCTTCCACACTGACCTTCTAGATGTCAAAAGCAATTTAAAAAGCAACCACAACTGAAGCTAATACGTTCAAATTATTTTGCTTGCTGTAGGAGTACACCGATGACATTCTCTTCCCACACATGTTCACCTAAACTAGCAGGAAGTTATTCCTCAGCTGTCATATGTCTGAAATTATAATGAAGTCACCTTGCACAAGACAAGTAGAGCTGAACGAAACAAAGTTTTCTCTTCTATGTGAAACATCAAAGTTCTGATACTTGTGGCTATCCCAAATAAAGATGAAAAACTTTAAAATCGTCAATATATGTTGCAGAACAAAAATGATATTTGAAGTATTAATGCTGAAATGTCATGATACTTCTTTTTGGATGTGTCCCACCACCTCTGCTTGCACAATGATAGCATAGCACACCTTTGTCCTCCTCTGTGATCTGGCCAGATTTCACCTCCATTTGCTTGCCACAGCCATAAGATCCCATGTTGCTCAGTAAAAAGGCAGGCAGGCAGAAGACAGGATCCCACCATATGATGAAATACTTATCTTTTCCTGTCCTACCACTTTGTTTCTTTCTTCCATCTTCTCTGTGTGTTCAACCCAAAGCTTTGGATTCCTCAGGGCACTGTTTGTTTTATAACTGACTTGTATGCTGTTCAAAAAAAATCCAGAGCAAAGGTAACTATAAATGAAATAATGCCTCACGTAGCTAAATAAGCTATGGAAATCACTCTGTTGAAAACAATTCCTACAACCTCTCTTTCCTGGAGCAAAGTAGCAAAGGCTCTAAAGCAGCTTATTCTCCCCAAATGCCAGGATAGTATATTAATGTTACGTAGTTTATCTGCTCTGCCAACTTCACCTACTAAGGTATTCCTTTTTAAGGAACAGGAAGTTTCATTTAACTTTTACATTAATTTCATTTAAATGTTTCATAAGTATCAAGGTAGCAACAGTCCTGGAGTCAGTTCACTGTGGCGAGAAGCTTCCTTGGCCCTCAACTTCTAAGTTGCAGATGACATATTGGATCTCTGCAGCTACATGCCACCTTTGTAAAGGACAATAGAAGCTCTCCATCCTCTAGTGTCATTCTCTCTTCTCTGTTTTCTCCAAAAGCCGTCATTTATAGAAGAGAGAGCCATCTTATGCTACTGTCCAGTAGGCAGATAAAACACCAACTCAGGTTTATTTTGAAAAGCAACATAACTACTCTCACCTAAAGTGAGCCATCTGTAATGTGGACATCTACCTGTGAAGGAGTTACCGAAGCTCCTTTCATAGACATGAGAAAGAAACTGTCAACTACAGAGTGTGAGATTCACCTTTTTCAGACATCCATCTGAATCACCTACTAATGCCTGTTTTTCCTCACTGGTTGTGAAGGGAATTAATAAGGCTAGTTCAGACAGACTCTGTACTGGAAATATTTACAGTGAGACAACATGGAACTGCTCAATACAACAAGGTTTTCCTACTTTAACAAGAAAATGTTAAGTCATAAATAGTAAAAATGAAATTCTGAACGTGTGTTGGATTCAGAACATGTTGGATTGTG
Organism: Phoenicopterus ruber ruber; assembly: GCA_009819775.1. Classification (NCBI taxonomy): domain Eukaryota; kingdom Metazoa; phylum Chordata; class Aves; order Phoenicopteriformes; family Phoenicopteridae; genus Phoenicopterus; species Phoenicopterus ruber. Next base: position 159,025,933 of record CM020216.1, read on the forward strand.
TTTTACTGGTGGGACTGTAGATTTCAGTTATGTTATTTCTGAGTTATAACAACATCCACAAAATCAGAACCAAGTCTTAGATTCCCTTACTCTATGCAATAACTATTGACTGATTTCATTAGGTTGGCCACTCTGAAGAGATTAAAGTTGACTGCAGAAGCCAAATCCTAGCAGGGTTTGCTGAGAATTCACTAGTAGGTTTAGAATAAAATAAAAAGTACATCACAGGTGAAGATAAACTACTCAGGGTGATTTGGACAAATGAAATACTTGGAGTTCTCAACCTCCCTAGTGTTTTGTAAATGAAACCATTCTGATTTACGGCTCTGAAAATACATCAAGCCTGAAATTTACATTTTGAAAAATGTGATATTTAAATTATTCTAAAAAATAAAAATTTGCATTGCTCTCAAGCATTGTTTAAGACACTTGATTTACAAATTAGAGGCCATAATATTGAATGGCACAATCTGAAGGATTACTGTGTTTCTATCTAGGGAAAATAGTGATTAAAATCTAGACCAAAATATCCATGAAACATGCTAAGTGGCTCCCTCCCAGTACTCTGTGAGTTGTTAATGTCATGATCTTCTTGAAAAATCTCCTGTTGGGGACCTTTCTCCTCACTTCAAAAAAGAAACAAAGTACAGGGGATAACTATTAACCTAGTCACTCTTACGGCGAGGACATTGGTTAACCTCAGTCATTTGCTTCCAAGATGATGATTATGTTGTCATTGAGGGTACTTTTCATCTTAAAGTCACCCTGAACTCCCACTTTTTCAGGATGAAGCATGCAAGTATCTCTTGAAGAACAAACCAAATGAGAATCAAGTTTAATCAAGAAGCTTTGGGCTTGATGCTGCAAAGTTTCCCCTCCAAAATTAAGAATTGTTTAGAACTCAACAGCAATGGTCACTAACACCATCTCCAAAGGAAATAATGACGTACATACATTGCGGTTCCTTACCAGCAGCACACCTGTATGGCAGGCTCCAGGCTTTATGGTTAACAGGTATAATTAAAGCCACCACTGCATCATTAAGAGGCAGTATGGTCTACTAGAGACCTGAATTTTAGCCTAGGCTGTCCCAATGATCTGCTGTCCTAACTGAGTCACTTCATCCCTCTTATCTTCCTACCCTTTGTTTCTTCAGACTGTGAATGTTATGGCAGGAGAGGGCTAAGGAACCTGCCAGGAGAATTCACCCACGTTGTGGGTTGTGGATTGCTGATGGCCATGTACTGTCCTCGGGAATGGGCAAGGAGCAGTCTATAAGCTGAACAATTTTTCTGGTAGCAGTAGTCTTCTCTCTGGCCATTCTGGGATGCTGCAGCCACTACCTGACATGTGAGAGGGACATCTCTGGGCATGGGAGGGGTACAGGCTACAGGGCATGGCCATGAAGGCCACTAGAAGTTGGGCAGCCCACCTGGCTTGTGCTCTGTCTTATTCTGTGCCTCTTATTTGGACTCCTGTGGTACAAATAGGTGGTAGTTTATGAACAAAAGATCCGACAAATGCTGAACCCTCCCTGTAGGAAGTGTTTTACTCCAGCCTCAGGAAGCTTGAACTGATTCCTGTGATATACATGGGCCAGGAGTATCCATACCTCCAATTCCATGAATTCTGTATTCAGTTAGCCCTGTAAATCATACTGATTTCCAGGTATCGATACTTACACATTAACAAATTTGTGATGAAAGAGTATATTGGAAAGAAGGACATCCTTGAAGACAGATGCAAAAGTTCATAACTTGCCTCTCTAAAAGTAAATATCAGACAAAGAACAGAATATTTAGGCTAAGCATAAAGGGCTAATTTAGCTCCAAGAAGCCAGTAGTTCAACATATCTTCAGTAGAACTGATAAGGAAAACGGAATTTCCATTCACAGGAAATCCGAGATTATCAAAAATAATACTATGCTCTTAGTATAAAGGAGACACAGTTTCAAGACCTGCAAAATAAATTTTAAAAATATTTTTTTATTCTTTTCAGTCTGAAACAGTTTCTTGAAAACACCATCAAAACACATGTAAGAAATAAAAGCTTTTCATTTATAACACCTATAATGTTAATATATGTATATGTTAAATATAATATATGAATCTATGCATTGATATGCTTATTTTAAGAGAAACATGTAAATATAACTAAATAACTGTTACAACCTCTAAGTTTAACATAGTCACATTGAAGGAGACTGTTTTGGATGTACTGAAGTAAAATGAAGAAGTAGAAGTTACTCTTTTCATTTGTTTCTCATGTTGCTTTTATCAAAATCAACAGGTTCCCATGACTTTCTTTTTTTTGAAGGGTCAACTGTTACATTGAGAACATTTTATTCAGCTCTGGACTTGAAACCTTCTTTTCTTGGCTGGTAATTTTTCCTAGAAGTACCAAATCCCTTTTGCCTGGCTTCTCTGTGCAGATAAGCCACTGGACAAATATTAACTAATTCTTTTTGCCTAACTCTTGTTCCATCACAAGTGTCGGAAAGGCAAAGGACACTTTTCCTTCAGCACAGTGGATCTGGCAGGACATCATTAACCCGGACAGGAACATCAAGCCAACTTGTACCACTGCAAAGCAAATTCACAGTCAACACATTCTGCGAAGCTGCCTAGAGAAATTCTGAGCAACTACACTGATCTGACAGCATTAGCTCGTTTAATGTTTTTCGATAGTTGCCCGCAAACATCAACAGAAAAGGACAGAGGTCAGTTTGGATGTACAGGGACAAAGCAAGCTCAAAAGCAATCTGTGGCTGTTGAAAGAGGTTGTTCTTCGGTTACTTGAAGCAAACATTTAAAACTCTGGATTATGAGATTTACACTGTTTGATTAGCATATGCAGCAGCTTCATCAAAGCCAGATTTTCCTTGCTCTCATTTCATACTCAATAAAAATGTTACACACACATGTGTATGTGCACATGCTCTATCTCGTGTATTTTGCAAGCGTGTGGGTGTATGACTAACTGACCACACAGAGTTTTTGGAAGGGCTTGTTTCTTCCTAACTCTCTCTTTTTTTTTTTTTTCCTTTTGCTCTCTTTTTTATCATGGTTACAGAAGGAGTAGATGGGGAGAAATGATTAATAAAAGGACAAAGTTGGAGAATTTTTGTTTATTTCCCAGAACAAGTTCACTTTTTTTATAGCCTCAGCTGACTTCATCTGAATTAAAAATGCTTCCTCTAAAAAAGTTTCCACAGAAAAACTAGGCAAGATGGTTTTAAAATAGGGTTGAGTTGGTCCAAGTGATGGCCTGTGGGATACTTGGTCTCCTGCCCACGACTGGGGCAGCGCCTTAGTGCTACCCAGCGCCAGCCGCAGGCCAGCTCAGTGTGTTCCCGCTGGCTGCTTCCATAACCAACACAATGTGTCCGCAAAGTGCAAAAGCTGGACAGCCCTGAAATGAACAGATGTGATTTTGCAACTCATGTAAAATGACATGAAAAACCCTCATGAGGAAGAAAGGCACAACATCATTGGCTTTTATGAGAACACGATCAAGCCCCAAATAGCCTTAGAAGAGATCCAATGCATAAACCATAAACTACTGTTAAATATTATGGAAGAATTGACAGCTCCTTTATTAGGAAGGTTTAGAGTCAGGTCTGGTAATGGAACTGTGCTCTTATCATTACAGAAGCTCATAATGTCCTAACACTGTTCCTAAACCTGGAAAAGATCAATTGTGATGCCCTTCACATGGTCTTATTTCATTAATAAGCACAGATGCTAAAATCTTGGCCCAGATAATGGCAGATAGATTAACTAAATTACTCCCACGCCTAGCAGCTTTTAGACCAAGTGGGATTTGTATGTGGGAGTTGAGCTGAGGAGACTATTTAGCCTTCTGTATTACACGAAGCATTAGAGAAAGCCAGATTCAACAGGGCAAATGGAGAGGAAAAAAAAGCATTTAGCCATGTGCAATGGCTTTCCTCATCACAGCATTAAAAAATAAACTTTGGAAGACAATTTATTGCCTAAAGTAAAACTCTTTATGCCTTCCTGCTAGGTAAAGTTTAAAGGAAGCAATTCATTCTCCTCATTCAATGCAAACTGGGAAAATGAGGCAAAGTTGTCACTTACTCAGTACAGTTTGACTGGATGATCATTTATTTCACAGCTTCATGTATGGAGTCTGGCATCATAGAATCATAGAATCATAGAATCATAGAATAGTTTGGGTTGGAAGGGACCTTTAAAGGCCATCTAGTCCAACCCCCCTGCCATGAGCAGGGACAACCTCACTAGATCAGGTTGCTCAGAGCCCCGTCCAGCTTGACCTTGAATGTTTCCAGGGATGGGGCTTCTACTACCTCTCTGGGCAACCTCTTCCAGTGCTTCACAACCCTCATTGTGAAAAACTTCTTTCTGATTTCCAGCCTATATCTTCCCTCCTTTAGTTTAAAGCCATTACCCCTTGTCCTATCACAACAGGCCCTGCTAAAAAGTTTCTCCCCATTTTTCCTATAGGCCCCTTTCAAGTACTGAAAGGCTGCAATAAGGTCTCCCCGGAGCCTTCTCTTCTCCAGGCTGAACAGGCCCAACTCCCTCAGCCTGTCTTCATAGGAGAGGTGCTCCATTCCTCTGATCATCCTTGTGGCCTCCTCTGGACCCGCCCAGCAGGTCCACGTCCTTCTTATGTCGAGGGGCCCAGAGCTGGACGCAGTACTCCAGGTGGGGCCTCACCAGGGCAGAGTAGAGGGGCAGAATCACCTCTCTCGACCTGCTGGCCACGCTCCTTTTGATGCAGCCCAGGGTACGGTTGGCCTTCTGGGCTGCCAGCGCACATTGTTGGCTCATGTCCAGCCTTTCATCCACCAGCACCCCCAAGTCCTTCTCGGCAGGGCTGCTCTCCATCCCTGCATCCCCCAGCCTGTACTGATACCGGGGGTTGCTCCGACCCAGGTGAAGGACCCTGCATTTGTCCTTGTTGACCCTCATAAGGTTCACCCAGGCCCACCTCTCAAGCCTGTCTAGGTCCCTCTGGATGGCATCCCGTCCCTCAAGCGTATCCACTGCACCACTCAGCTTGGTGTCGTCCGCGAACTTGCTGAGGGTGCACTCGATCCTGCTGTCTATGTCATCGATGAAGATGTTAAAAAGGACCAGTCCCAATACAGACCCTTGAGGGACACCACTTGTCACCGGTCTCCATCTGGACGTTGAGCCATTGACCACTACCCGCTGGATGCGACCATTCAACCAATTCCTCATCCACCGAGCAGTCCACCCATCAAATCCATATCTCTCCAGTTTCGAGAGAAGGATGTTGTGGGGGACCGTGTCAAAGGCCTTACAGAAGGCCAGATAGATGACATCGGTTGCTTTGCCCTTGTCCATTGATGCAGTCACTCCATCAGAGAAGGCCACTAGGCTGGTCAGGCAGGACTTGCCCTTGGTGAAGCCATGCTGGCTGTCTCCAATCACCTCCCTGTCCTCCATGTGCCTTAGCATCGTTTCTAGGAGCATCTGTTCCACGATCTTCCCAGGCACAGAGGTGAGGCTGACAGGTCGGTGGTTCCCAGGGTCCTCCTTCCTACCCTTTTTAAAGATGGGTACTACGTTTCCTTTTTTCCAGTCCCCAGGGACTTCGCCTGACTGCCATGACTTTTCAAATATCATGGAGAGTGGCTTGGCAACTACATCAGCCAATTCCTTCAGGACTCTGGGATGCATCTCATCAGGTCCCATAGACTTATGTACATAAATCAAAGAAAAAGCAGTAGCATGAAGAGTCGCAAAGGGTTTTGATGCCTTTTGGATTTGAATTCCATGAGAAAACAATGCTGGAATTTATGAATGAGGAATTGCAGGGGCAGTCTGGCGGTAAGACTTAAAGTATTAGGAAGTCTATTTAGCCACCTGTATTAACATCCTCCTGTGCTCCTTAAGGGGTTCTTGGAAAAGCAAAAGGAAAAAGTTCAGGACACAGACATGTATATTATTATGTGTAACACAGGAGTATCTATGGAATAAAGACCAATGTCTAATCGAGTCTAATAATCCTGTATGACGTACACTGAGAGACAGTCCTCACCCCAATGAGTTTACTTTCTAACTAGAGAACACAGTTGTTGTTAGAAAGGGAGCAGACAATAGAGGGACTGTTACCCAAAACCCTCAACCCACCAGCATCAAAGCTGAAGTTAAAATCCAAGTCATAAATCCTAAGACAAGTCTGCAGTAACATCTAGGTACACACAGGTTCATGCCCATGTTCTTGACATCACTGGAGCATCACTACATCATCCTCTGGTTTTCTTCCAAATATGTAGATCTGTCACAATCACTTTTTACAGGCATGCACAATCACTGCAGGCTGCAAGCAGGGACATTGAAAGGAGTGGGTGATACACCATAGGGACCTCGACAGGCTGGAGAAATGGGCTGACGGGAACCTCATGAAGTTTAACAAGGGGAAATGCAAAGTCCTGCACCTGCGGAAGAATAACCCCCGGCACCTATAAGCTTTTGCTAAGCTGCACGAAGCAAACACTTGATTTTAATGGAAGAGTGAGAAACAAAGGCTCAATCTGAACAAAATTAACTCTGGGTGCAAAGGATGGTGTTAACAGGTAGGGCAACAGGTAGCATTTGAATTACTCCAGCATCTCTCCAAGCATACCAACAGCAGGGCACAGCTGCTGGTAGGGAGCGGTTTGTGGAAAGCATTATGTTCTGCTCCTGAGTTAGCCCCCAGCATTGAAAAGACCTCATGCTCTGGAGGTGTGAGTTGATGTAGTACCAGGAAAGTGGTCAAAGCTTGGTTACGCTTGCTGAACACTCAAACCGTCCTCTTCCCATCTGTTGAAATACTGCTAGGGCCGCACACTAGAGCAAGGCCTGTAGGGAAGACACAACACACAAAGCTAATACAACGTGATAACTTCAGTCATGTAGTCCTCAAGGTGTCTCTTCAACCACCCTGGCATGCAAAAGCAGTAAGCCTGATACTAAAGCTCCTCGCTGCAGATGACGTGTCCTGAGCAAGCCAGACACGCCACTGGCCAGAGCAGAGGGAAACAGCCTGTCTGTACATGGGTTTGTATCCCCTTATCCCCAGGCTGCAATCCGGCACAATCCTGTCAGTCGGTGAGCAATGTAGCCAGGCACTCAATTCGCTCGGTCCCCATGGAAATCAATAGCAGCTGAGGGGGCTCAACAATTTTTAGGAGTGGAGGATGAATCCCTGTACAGGAGCCAGCTCACAACGTAGCAAACATTCACAGAGGTCAGCTGTTTGGTCCACATAATGGGAAATGGCTTAAACAGGGCATGGAAAAAACAGCTATAAAATCCAGGATTATATACCCAGTCTTTAACCTTCTACAGTATCCTCAGTCTCCACTAAGATTATCCCATCCAGCCCAGGAAGAAATCTGTTCAAGAGAAATTTCCACCCACTGCTTACAAATTATTTGTCCGAGACTATAAGGTGTCTGTGATAACAGTAGCTATATTATTCATTAATCGAGGTATATGGGAAATATTTCTGGAAAAGAAAAGCTCTTGAGACTGGTAAACCACAAAATGTTCATTTTGATTACCTGTAAAACACAATTTAAACTTTCAAGGGTAAGTACTGTTACACAAAGGTCTGATGGAAACGGAACTGAAGCCCTGAACTCACATTCAGTTGACAGGAATGGGCAGAATAACCTAGAAAATGGACATAACATTTTGCTTTCTAAAAACCAAAATATCTTTCTAATAAGATAACTCATATGGAGGAGAGGGAAAGAAACATCCAGTGAAATAAGTTGTCATTCAGTTGTTTTCCTGAAATGTCAATTAATACAATTAGAGATTTCAGAACACATTTAATTCTTACATTAGTAAGTGAAAAATTTTGCAAAAACATTTAATTTTTATTAAATTCCAGTTAGAACTGAAAAGGAATGTTATCAAAATCCAGTTATCAAAATCCAGTTAGACCTGGAATGTTATCAAAATCCAGTTAGAACTGAAAAGGATTATTTTACATCTCAAATAGATTTTTAAGTGTTTAATGATAAAGATTTGATAAAACAAAATGTTAGAACTGAAAATCCAAATAAAATGTTTGAACCCAAAATTATTTTTGACTTTGAGTTAAATATTTTTCTTAAAACTTCAGTGACAAAATAAATGAATGGGACAAGAAAAAAAAAAAAAAAAAAAAAGAAAGAAAGAATGAGCGAGCAGCATTTAATGCAAAATAGAAAATCTGAGCTCTGTCTACATATGCTTTGGTTTTGTTGAGTTTGGAAGAAATGTACGGTGCCTACAATGCAAAGTTAGTGTCTGGAAGATCCCAATGGCAGAGGAAGACAGAGACCTCCCTGTGGTTCGTGGCCTGCCCAGCTGGGATCTAATGCCGAGCACTGCTAAACCTCCAACCATCTAGGGCAGAGAGGAACTACAAATGAAACAAACTCCAAAGTCATTTGCTCAGTCTGCTTAGGCTGCACAGCCCCAACCGGGAGCACATCTGGCAAGGACAAGAAAGCTAGAGAGGGACTTTTGACAAGGGCATGGAGTGACAGGACAAGGGGTGATGTGTTCAAACTGAAAGAGGGGAGATTTAGATTAGATCTAAGGAAGAAATTCTTCACTAGGAGGGTGGTGAGGCACTGGAACAGGTTGCCCAGAGAAGCTGTGGATGGTCCATCCCTGGAAGTGTTCAAGGCCAGGTAGGATGGGGCTTTGAGCAACCTGGTCTAGTGGAAGGTGTCCCTGCCTATGGCAGGGGGGTTGGAACTGGGTAATCTTGAAGGTCTCTTCCAATCCAAACCATTCTATGATTCCGTGATTCTATGACTTGTGAGAAATGTCAACTCCATTTGCCCTCTGTGGGTGCACCTATGCAGGCAGCATAGTATGGACTTGAGTTTAATCTCAACTTCTGACTCTTCTCCTGCTCTGTTTGTACGTAGGCACACACTCCATGTGGATGCAAGCCAAAGTCTGGAGTGCAGTAGAGCAAGAGCCAAGAGGAAGACTCCAGTGGGACTGAGCAGAGTGGGCAGCAGTACACCAGGAGACACCTTCTCCTCAGCTCTCCTCAAGTGCCATAGTGAAGGCTCTGAGCCTGAGCTGTAGGGTCAGAAGCAGTAGCTGGGAAGACCGGCCAAGAGTGAATTTCACCTTTGTAGTGGATGTACTGTTTTCTCTTATACTGCAAAATAAGTATGGTCTGGTTGGTACACATCACAAGTGCAAGGACAAGAAGGTAATCACAAACATTTAGTGTGGATTTACCAAGGGCAGATGATGCTTGACTGACCTGATTGCCTCCAGTCCTGAAATGTCTTCTTATGTCGATGGGGAGAGAGTGGTCCACGAGATGTCATGAAAGCTGCCTGGACTGTCAATTTCAAAGGTTACCTATCAATGTCTTGGCAACCAGTTGTTGGCCAGTAACAAATAATATCAATGATCTGTATAATAAGACAGAATGAATCCTCAGCAATTTTGAAGATGCTTGGAAATTAGGAGTAGTTGGCACACTGAAAGGCAGAGCCTCACCCAAGATGGATCTTGATAAACCTGAATATAGGGCTAACAAAGAAATGTTATGAATATCAACAAAGTGCTGTGTTCTGCACTTGGCTGGGACAACCCCAAGCATCAGTACACTGCCTAGGAGAAGCCTGATGAAAAGGACAAGTAGACACCAGACTGAATATGAGGCAGCAGGGACCTCTCCGTGCAAATAAGGCAAACCACATACTGGGCAACACTAGGAGGAGCGTGTCCAGCAGATCAAATTATAATCCTCCTCTGCACACCTGGAGTACTGTGTCCCAACGTGGATGCCTCCCACCCCCAAGTTCAAGAGAGACGTGCAGAAACTAGAGTTGATCCAGCAGAGAGATACCAAAATGGTCCAGGGGATAGAGGACATAACATACAAGAAGTTGAGAGAACTGGTCTTGTTTTATTCGATGAAGAGGAAGCCATGGAGTGAATAGTCATACCGTACAACAATTTGAAAGGTAACAAAGAGGTAACAAAGATAATGTAGCCAAACTCTTCTCTGTAGCAGTAGATGGTGTAAAAATGGACAAGGGTCAGAAGATGAGGCTGGGGAGGTTCAGATCAGACATAAGGAAAAGCTTTACTAGGAGGGTAGCACTGGAGCAGGTACCCAGAGATGCTGCAAAATCACCATCCTTGGGGATTTTCATGACTTGGCTAGAGAAAGCCACAGCTGACAGAAGGTGTTGGGAATAGTCCTGTATGAGAGGGAGGCTGGTCCCAATTAACTCCTATCAGTTTTTCTGTAATTCTGTGAAATGTATCATAAATTTGAATTCATTTCATTCTGTAATAATTACTAATAAAGAAAACTCACTGATTGGTGACTTTACATTGCTATTTATAGAAAATAATTACCATATTTGTTTAGCTTGCTTTTGTCTAATGATCATTTAAGCTATTTATTTTGCTGCTCTGCGTACTGCCAGTTCAATTGATAAGTGTATATGACTATATTTAGCAAAGGTTGTGACTGTATTAACAACCTCATCCACTTGACATGGTTATCTTTCACGTGAGGCAGCACATCGTGGTCCTGATGACTCATTGTCATTGAAGGTATTTCTGTCCAAATTACTTATGCCATTTCACATGGTTACTGTATGGTTAGTGAGCAGCCCTGCAGAAAGGGACCTGGGGCTGCTGGTCGACAGCAGGCTCAGTAGGAGCCAGCAGTGTGCCCTGGCAGCCAAGAGGGCAAACCGCACCCTGGGGGGCATCAAACACAGCACAACCAGCCGGTCAAGAGAGGTGATCATCCCGCTGTATTCAGCATTGATTTGGCCTCACCTTGGGTGCAGTGTGCAGTTCTGGGCCCCACAATTTAAGAAGGATGTGAAGGTCCTTGAATGTGTCCAAAGGAGGGCAACAGAGCTGGTGAAAGGGCTGGAGGGAATGTCCTATGAGGAGCAGCTAAGGACTTTGGGTTTGTCTAGTTTGGAGAAAAGGAGGCTGAGGAGCGACCTCATGGCTCTCTGCAGCTTCCTGAGAAGGGCAAGGGGAGAGGGAGGTGCTGAGCTCTTCTCCCTGGTATCCAGTGACAGGATGCATGGGAATGGTTCAAAACTGTGCCAGGGGAGGTTTAGACTGGACATTAGGAGACATTTCTTTACCGAGAGGGTGGTCAAACACTGGAACAGGCTTCCTAGAGAGGTGGTCAATGCCCCAACCCTGTCAGCGTTTAAGAGGCATTTGTACAATGCCCTTAATAACATGCTTTAAGTTTTGGTCAGCCCTGAAGTGGTCAGGCAGTTGGACTAGATGATCGTTGTAGGTCCCTTCCAACTGAAATATAATATTCTATTCTATTCTATTCTATTCTATTCTATTCTATTCTATTCTATTCTATTCTATGTGAGCCTTCATCTCTTCTCATAAACTGTCATACAGAGCAATTGTTTTTATATGTATTACAAGTTACACAGAGTGGTCCCCATTTGAACAGAAATCTCATTAGCAGTGAGAAAAACAGTCTATGAAAACATAAAGTGGAAGAAGAAATAGAAAAGTAAAGAAACAAACCCACACATATGGCCATTTGCTGATATTTCCTGATGTTTGCTGATTCCCAACAGAAAGATCCCTCTCCACAAGATCATGTAACCACTGATGATGCTGATGTGAAGTAACTGCTGTAATTCTCTCCTGAGCTGGCTTTCCACCAGCAGAAGATGAGTTTTTGTGCAGAGTCTGTTACAAGCATAAAGCAGTTTGGGATTCTCTGGGAGGCAAAGAGTAAAATTCATTATAAAGTTTGAGGCATTGACTTGAGTGCTGAAGCACTTATTAACGGCTTGATTCAGATCTAAAGAATCTCTCCAACAAAGGAGGCTCTTCTGCCAGTGAAGCACAATTTGAGACTCATAGCTTGTATACACAGGGAAAATTACCAGCATAATTATGCCAGTATAATTATACTAGCTTAGCTATGCCAATAAAGTTCTCCCTCTATGGACACTGCGATCCCAATATAAAAATACTTATTTTCTATAGAGATCATCTAAACATAATTTAAATCAGGACATTTATCTTGAGATAAGAAGGGCACAGAAAGTTTAACTGGCAGGATATACTGGGACAACCATACCGGTGTAGTTAGCCATTTCCATATAGGCAGCTTTCAGTTGTTCACAGGAGTGTGAGATTGTGTCTTCTTGATGAAAGCTCTCGGTTTAAGTGTTTTCACATTGCTTCATCTACTGAAGTCAGAATAAATAATTATAAAAGAGAATCAGCTCAGTAATAGGATCTGATAAGCATATATCTCTGCTCAGCAAATTGCTGTGCTTGCCTCATTAGGATTAACCACCCTGCAGACAAAGAAGCCAAGTCACAGCTTCTAAGGATGCAGCGCCAGATGGAAGTTCCTATTCAAAAAATGTCTCAGGAGATGTCTTGGCATCTGTTATTGAAGAATGTTATGGGTAAAACCTTAAGAACCACCCCTAAAAAGGGGCAAACAGATGCTGGTGAAGCTTTTGTGAGGGTCTCATGAAGAAATTCTAGAAGTTCATACATTTTAGCTGAACTATTGCATTTCAAATATATGCGTTATACAGACCCATAGCCTGATGAAAATCCCTTTGTCTGGCTCTTCATAAGGAAAGCTTTCAGAGTCTTGCCATTACAGCTTTGTTGGCTCTACTCTGCCCTGTGGTTAGTCATAGAGACTCACAGCTCTTTAAGATCAATCATGTTAAGAATTTTATTAGGAACTGAGAATCACTCCCGCAATGTGTGAAAGAAAGAAGCAGGAAGGACACTGTACCGCTTGGTTTTCCCCTACTGCTTTTACAGAAACCACTTCAATACCAGACTGAAGTGCCACCAGAACAGCCACCATTCCCTGATTTCTGCACTACCCTAACTGGAACAATTTTGTGCAGGGACTTGTGGGAAATGCCAACTCCATTTGCCCTCTGTGGGTACACCTATACAGGCAGCGTAGTGTGGATTTGAGTCTAATCTCAAGTTCTGGCTCCTCTGGTTAGTACACACTCAGGTATGGACTTAAGCCAAGATCTAGAGTGCAGCAGAGCAAGAGCCAAGAGGAAGAGCCTGGCGGGACTGAGTAGAGTGGGCAGCAGTGCATCGGGAAACACCTTCTCCTCAGCTCTTCTCAAGTGCCCCAGCGAGGGCTCTGAGCCTGGGCTGCAGCAGGGCTAGCGTCCAGCAAAGCAGCAGGGAAAGGAGCAGACCATGGGATCGAGCATATTTAATTCCTCTCTTGGGTTAATCCTTTGTGTAAAACACAGCCTGTGAGAAATGGAAGAATGAAAACCAAGGCACTGAATGTACTACCAAAAACTATCTCCGACCTTTGTGAAGTGATATGCTTGGTCTCCAAACAGTATGTTTGATGGACCTTGCTCAAAGGCCTGGCTGACTAAGAAGAAAGCACTCAAATTTACTGGTCTGAATTTAAGAAAATGGTATCACACTTTTTTCAGCATTAGCAATGTAGGGCCTGACCCACAGAAGTGACCATCTGCTTCCCAGAAGATGTCCACAGAGGGCAGCCCAAGTCTCAGGACATGCTAAATTCCTCACCAGATGAGGCATCCCTACTCCGTTTTGTAATTCATGACCCAAGGCTCCTGTGCTCAGGATTGCTCAGCCACTAGATGTCTCTGCATACTACAGGGCAAAGCAGGGAAGATGAACTTCAGGCCAAATCCAAAGAAAAAGCTGGAGAGCAAGCAGCATGGAAGCCTCCCTGTTTGTGTGTCAGATCTCTGCCTCGGTGATGTGGCAATGGAATGATTTTCACTTGCTGACAGACTGCGTAGTTGTGAGCATACCTCAAGGAACGTGCTTCTTGCATGTCCTGGCTAGAATTATTGAGCTGGAACTTGGGAATATCCACAGAAAAAGTGGGAAGAAAAATCCTTCCTCTTAAATCTCTGAAGAGGCAGATCTGCACTCCAGTTTCTCCAAAAAGAAGCTTTTTTAAACTAACCAGCTTCATCATCCCAGCAGTCTATCCCAGAGAGGAAGGAAAGTCTACAGCAAAGGCTCTTACATATTCTTGCCATTGGACAGATCACAAAAGGACAGAAAGTGTTCCCTCAGATCCTTTCCCTGTGTTAGTTCTGCCATGTGTACTCACATACACTGTTATTTTCTAACAATATTCTTGTGTTCAGGACTTGTATTTAGCTCATCAGCACTTTGGGGCATGTAAGGTCAAGAGCCATAAAAATAGGTTGTGCAAATCTGATGGGGTCTGCAACAAATGCCAGCCTGTGACGTGACTGCGGATGTAGAAATCAATAGATGAGGAATGTGTTTGAGTGGCTGCAGGAATCTTTTATCTTTTGCCTGACAAACAACTCCTTTGGCTTCTGAGAGTAGGGCCTGTACCACTACACGGGTGCTGGGGACCCTGCGCAGAAACACAGAAACTTAGGGGAAAAAAAACCAAAACCTTTTTTTTTTCTTTTTTTTTTTCCTGAAACACAAACGTTGTACTGTAGACCCAGATCCACAAGTTGCTGACACCAGAGCTAGGCCGGCAAGCTGTGCTAATGTACAGCCTGAACAGCTACAGTACCCAGACACAACTGTGCACGTCAGCTTGCAAATGCTCTTTCAAAGGACTTAATTTTTAGAAGACAAGAGCAAAACAGATGTGTCAAACTGGGCACCCATGGAAGGAAAGCTACATAAACCACACTTTTGACAAGCTTACCCAGAGACCTCATTCCCATTTTATGTTCCTAATCCCAGCTTGCTTGTAAGCACACAAGGCAGCACACGATGGGCCTGATCTGCAAACAACGCTGCACTATATTTGCAAACAGAAGTTCTCGGATGGTGTTAGGACCACCACACTACTTCATAGAAAGCTTTACATGTGTCAGCGAGGGGATTAAAGTGTCAAATAAAAAGCTGGTACATTAAAGGAGATTTCCAATAGTATATCTTATTACTCATCACTGACTCAGCTTGATAATATAAAGTCAATGAGAGAAGTTGCCAGCATTCCTTTGTGTTATAATCATTAAAGAGCAACCGCCAGTGTTCCCACACTTTCAACTTTTGCAAAATTGTTGCTCTTTGCCCTTTACCGCATCTGTGTTTGCATAACCAAGTGGCGTACAGCTTGTCAGCACCTCTTTATGCCTTACCTTCCTCCCTCCAGGGTTTTGTTTATGTGTCATCAGAGCAAATCCACTTCTGAAGATTAGAACCTCCTTTTCCATAGTATACAAAAGAGATCGATAATTGCCATATTAATTCTCAAGCATGAGCTCTGAAAGAATGAAAAAGATCTGTACAATCAAATCCAATTTTAGGAGAAACAACTTGGCTAATTATCTCACACCCCGGACTGCGGGGGTTCCTTTCTGGTTCTGTTTGATGTCGAGTAAAACCACCCAGTAAGTCGGCAGGCAGGCAGAAGACACCAGTGCTTAACCTCCAGCCAGGGTCACACCGGTTCCCTCACTCCCATTAACATACGTGTTGCAGTGCCCGTGGGCTCAGGTCACAGGGTGTAGAAACGTGCCACCACTGCTAGCCAGAGAATTTGGGCCATGTCTGTCTTTGGTGGAATTTGGGTGCCTAGGGCCATGTTCAGTCACCTCCTTTGCACCCAAGTCCCTGCACTCTCCTTTCCCATTGGCATCCCTGCTCTGTGCCTTGCGTACATGGGCTGAATCACTCTTTCACTTCTCACCAAGGAGGTGCAGGGATTGCAATGAATTTAGGCCATCGGTGAAAACAACCTCTAGGTCCAAAGTGATGACCCAGGCCGGTATTCAGGACTGCGTGATATTGCAGGTAATGAAAAATCTATTCAGCTTCTTGTGCTCAGAGTTCCTGAGGTGCTTCAACCTTTTCTCCTACGAGTGCTCAGGAGCTGCCCGGTTTGCTCTAATAGGTGTCTGAATTGTTGCAGCTCAGAGGCAGACAGTGAGGCTCTGACGCACTACCTCAGAGAGGCCAGATTTATTAGATGTGCTCAGACTATGCCTAATACTGACAGCATCAAAACAACACTCACTCTTCTGACTCCTGCATACATCAGGACATTTAAAGACCAGACTCCAGTGCCTGTCCAGACATATACCTTTGCCTACTATTTCCCAGAAGTTAGCCAGATGTCCACTCAGTGTCTTTCAGAAATGAATCACACCTATAAATGTTCAGTAAACTCACTGTATTGGCAATGAAGAGCAATATGCTACTCTGTTGAGCACCTAAGTTGTCCACTTCTGTGTGGGGAATCCTAGGTGCCCAGTTTAGGTGGCATGAATCACCCTGATGGATCAGGTACCTGCTAACTTTATCATACTTAAATTTGACATCTACGGTAAAGCAGTTTGAACATGGATTTTATCCCTTATTCAAATTGTAGCAGCTTGTTCAAGCACTGGAAGTTCTGCATTCAGTCCTTGGTAAGTAACCACCTGAACATTGGGATGGTTTCCTTGAGCCTCAGACTCTGAATTACCTTTTAGGGAAATCTTTCCTTGACAGCTCAACTATAGCTATTGTTCAGTAGTACTGCCTACTTCAACAGCAAGCAGACATTTTCTGGTCTTGATTTCTAAATGCTATTCCACCTCCTCTCTAAATTTCCTTTTTTGATGTTACAGAGGATATTTGCATAAAATTGAGGAACTAAGCCAAATACTTCTCTCACTACTTCAAAGCTACTGACCTCCATGAAGCTGGACTGGTGTAAATGAGGGAAGAATCTGACGCAATAGGGTAGTTCAGTATAATTATATATCCACTGTCCAATACCACCAGAAGCCAACTAGCTGCAGTTGTGTCTGGCCAAGCCTGAGGTAAGCTTGGACTCAGCACCATACTAACACTGTCAGGCGTCTTCTGGATCGCAGTTGATTCATGCCCTGCTGGCTAGAAGCACAGCCAGAACTTGTTTTCATCTCTCTACAACAGACTCTAGTAGATATTTCCTAAAGATGGAGTTTAGACAAGATTTTAATACAAAGGAAGTCGCAGTATGTTTCTTACACTTTTGCATCCATGCTGCTGGGAATCCTACTTACTGTTTGAGCTGTGATATTGAGGAAGGTTGTAGTCAGGCTGAGAGGTAAACTAAATGCAGGAAATAATAGTTACAAATCTAAAATGGCTGTTTTGTTCTGTAAATCAGGAGAACCCCTCTGTTCAATAATCAGGAGAACAGGCAAGTGGCTGAAGCAGTTGCGTTTCTCCACATTCCTTAAAACAGGTCATCCTGGTTGATGTCTCAAGGTTGTCACACAAGCAACATCTTGACTTTTTGAAACAGGAGAGGCCAGTTGGACTATCTCTCATTTTAGTAAATGCCCAGATCGCTGTTCCGTATGTAAACAGTGGCATATAGGCTGAGTGTGAAGTGCTGAATACTTCAGGTGTATTTCCTAGAAGAAAGTAAATGGAATGTTAAATCCCTTCAGACGTCCAGCAATGACAGGATTTCACACGACTGTACCATTTTGGTGTACAGCATTCCTTTGACTGCATTACTCTGTGCCCCCAACAATCGGTCGTTAATTCCAATCTGCGAGCATAGTTCAGATTGATTTTAATTAATCTGGTTCATACTATATTAATGCTTAATTCATCAGTGTATTTCAATGTGCATAATAATACTAATAATAGATCTGGAATTAGATTTGAAATAGATTGGAGTTTATGATACAGACTGCATGGTAGAAGACCAAATGTGAATACTATGACCAAATAAGCCAGCCTTGATGAAAATTAAAATCCAGATTTTGAAATCACATGTTCATGTATAGTAGGTTTGGAGATAGGGGTGTTACTGATTCACATTCTGATACAACATCTGCATTTATTTTCAATTAAGTTGAGACAAGACAGGTTCTGTGAATGAGCAAATGGATCAAGCCTACAAAGTTTGGTTTTACGTGATTTTTTTTAAGTTACAGTAGACATTGTTGACTCCAAAATCTTCTTATGGACCATGAGCCTGGAAACCCAGTACTGTGGTCAGTATGGCTCCTCTGCTCACTTGCGTCTGAGATCACTTGGATTGATCTCTACCTGAAGCTTTTGGTCAGAGACATTTTTGGCCAATAGCTATTCACCACAGTTATGGATCAGATAAGGGTCTGGCTCTTGACAACACTGTATATATGTGTTTGAATGTGTTCAAAATTTTAAAAGTAAACTGCAGTTAGGACAAAATCATATTCCGTGACACTTAATAGATGTTAAATTACTGCAACTTGCTGTTTTGGTGTTAGTTTAATGGCTGTTTCCAACAAATAGATTAACCTATTAATTAACTGCAAATAAATTATTTTACTTTTCCACCGCTTCTTTGTATTCTACCACATTCCCTATCCCCTGTTATTTCAGGACATGGTCTTGATGTGCCACAGCATGATATAATTCATAGTGACACTATCAAATGTGCTACAGCAAAATATGAAGCTGAGGAAAGGAGAGCTCACACTATGATGATATGTAATTATTTGAGATAGCAAACTGCCACAAGCAAAGTCTGATATACTTTCATTAACCATGAGCATGCATACCCTGCACGTTATCCACTGCTCAGGCAAGGAGGCTTTCTTGAGAGAAGACTTGCAGTCTAGTGGCTGGAGAAGTGGACTAAGTTTGGGTTTGAGTTCTCAACTTACAGTGACCTCATGCAGCCCTTTTGCATTCACTCTGATAACGGTGACGTAGTGATAAAGAATTACTAAGCCATCCTTTCAGGGAGCATTAGCAGTCCTGATGTTAATATCCATATTGCCTGTAAGGTTTTGGAACATAACAAGCTATTTAAGGAACGCGTGAACGTAACAACAATAGGGATGCCAGGGAGCAGCAAGAGTAGGACTGCTCCAGAAGGAAGGATGAGCTACAAGCTGAGAGTGACCTTGGCACAGGTTGTGCTCTCACCCACAACGCCTAAACATGGCAGACAGAGCCAAGTGCTGGCAACAGGGTCTATTAACAGTCCTGCTCAAGGCAAAGAGCACACCAGGTTCAGAGTCTAAACAGAAGTCAAGTCAGGAACAAAAGGAAATAGAACTGCAAGGTATGCCCAACATCCATCAAGGAACACCTGTGATATAGCTCTGGTAAGTACCAGAGGCCCAGACTCGAGCTTAAATGGACCTCTGGGCTCAGTGGGCAGAGGTGATGGCTGGAAGTCCCAGGTGAAGCTGGGCCAATTAAGGCCTTTTATGTAATTAGGGCCCTAACAGGGACCTCCTGGATCATCAGAAATGATCCCTGGTATCACAATGAGCCACACAGAAATTCTCTCTGCAAACTCCAGCTTGAAACTTTTATAAGTTTTTGCTCTTGTTGCTCATAATGAGAAACTGTCCTAAAGTCTTGAAGTTAGGCACCTTCTTTGTCAAGCTGAGTTTCTACCTGTTGTCAGCTGATGGCCATTCGTTCTCATGCCAAAAATTGAAATGTCTCTTTTTGAACTTTCTGTTGTTCCCACTCCTGGTTTGTTTTATGTTTGTTTTTGTTTTTTTTTTAATTGAGAACAATGGTATCAGTACTTTTTTATCAATATTCAAAATACCTTATCTGCTATATGGCATTTGCTCTTTTACAGCCACATCACAGCAGTGATATCTAATTTGCTTGTGATTGACTAGTGCACACTACTCTTTCTGTTTTCTGTCCTTTTCAATAGATGTGACCACAGGTTATAGTGGAAATTCTTGTGATTATTTGCTAAGCACATGACCTTGCACCTCACATAGTTACACACATATCCACTTCTATTAGCTCACTCATCAAAATTCTTCATTGCCTCCCGTATTCTGATTCTCTGCTGTATTGATGATGCCTCTCAGCTTTGTGTCAACAGCTAATTTCATTTGCACACTCTTCCTGTTTATGTAAATGTCACTAATGAAAAACTTGGCAATGTGTGTCAAGAGCAATCCCTGATGTTTTGTATTAGTACCCTCTTCTCACAGAGTCAGCTGATAAATTCATAGAAGAATTCAGCCTGGAAGAGACCTCTAGAGGTCCATTAGTCGCTTGTTCAAAGCAGCACTAATATCAAAGTCGGACCAGGTTGCTTGGCCCATTAAATCCCTTTTCAACATGTCCACAGTTGTTTCATCTTTGCCTTATTTCTTGTGAATCCTGAAACTTTTAAAATTCCTTTTTGTCATCGTTTCTAGATTAAAAATAGTTCTTTTTTGGCACTATATTTAGATGTTTACTGAAGTCCAACAATCATAGCTCTGTGCCACTTCATTTCTCTGGAAGTGAAATATTTTTATTTACTTCTCTTTTTGCTAGTAATTCTGAATGCCTAAAATGGGGCTTTGGCCTGTCCAGTGGTATGGAGGTTTCTTTCGTATTCCCATTTTCTCTAGAGACTATGAGAATTCATGAAATGGAAAGGATGGGCCTTTGAGATCTCAGACTACTATAATTTCTTCCCTCGATCAAATCATGTGATATAAAATTTTAATTCATATTCCTATCTTAATTATTATTCTCCCTCCTTCCTACAAATGCTGCAGTCATGCAATTTGTTTTTCCTTAAATGAAACTTCCTATTGCCATGCTGGAGACCAGCTCTTCCATTCTTGAGATTCTTTGTAAGTCAGCTGGAACCTACTAGGAACTTAACACCCACATACAACAGTCTTATCCAAATACACCATTCCTCAAACTTCCCTGAAGTTTGATATTTTGGCAGAATATCATGTACCTATTTCAGCAATACAGGGTCATTTGGGAGAAAATATCCATGCTCAAAAAAAAGAAAAAAGGGCCTTTCTGACCTTTATCAAACAGAGTCAGTGGATAATGAGGTTTCTAGTTTGGACTGTGGTTCCTTCTGACCGCTGAAACATTTGCCAGTGCATCAGGCCAGTTCTTCCACTAGCGTAAACCACCACAGCGAGATTAAGTTTATGCCTATCAGCAGCCAGCAAAAGGTGCCACTAAATGCGGGCCAAACTGTAATTGCTGTGCACAGCTAGTAAGGGTTCAGACGGCTTGAAAGAACAGCAGTGAGATCAGAAGACTTTCATCTCTATGTCACTGATGCAACTAAATGTAGAATAGATCAATGATGATCAAAGTCTTCTGAAAGTGCCTAATAACAAACTGGTGGCGCAGGCTGCACTGCTTTGCTCGAAGTTACAAGGGCAAAGTTGCAGTGGCAGAACCTGGTCAGATTTAATCCTCCTTGGTGACATCAGGAGCAGGGTTTTTTAAGATAAAGATCATAAACTATGTGCAAAGCAGGAATAATAATGTATATTAAATGGTATGAGAACACAGCTTTCTCCTCTTAGATGTGTATCCCAAGTTTTTAAGAGATGTGGGTTTGAACTTAACACCGAATGCAGATTTTACAGATCATTCATGAAACTTCTATTTGCCAGTATTATCTCTATTGATGTTAGTGTTCTCCTTTTGAAAGTCTGATGCCAGCCTTTTGAATTTCCATTTTTCTAACAAACAGCTGCGCAGTGGATCACCATCCCTGGGAGCCAGCAGAGCCAGCAGAGGTTGTTGATGCCCAGATCTCACTGCAGTACAAATTTAGAAAGAGCTGAGAACCAAAACAGGAATTTTGACTCTGTCATAGAGCTGGGAAAGAGTAGAAATATCTCCCAGCATAGAGGTAGGAAGTAAGCTCGTCCGTACTTGCTAAATCATCTGTGTGCTTAATGCCAAAATCTGGGAGGCAGGCAAAGCTCTGTAACAATGATAGCAAGTAGTAGGGAAAAACTACTACAGGTACGACTAAAACTGACACAATTTGGATGCAATCACAGATGTGGAAGCAATGGACTGTTTGCTCAGGCAGTATTTTTGCCTAAATAGCAAGCACACTGGAAATACAACTAACCTACTGTTTTCTACAGGTACAGTTAGTGCACAGCGAGAGACACCTATGCACAAGTGGGCACAAAATGGGATCTGTGAATGAGCCACCAGGCAGGAGTGAAAGATTATTCCAACACTGGGGTTGGGGTAAGCCAACAGGTGCAACATCAAACTATGTCAGACATTTCTTCAATGGATATTTTGTTCTAAATCAAAGCATACTGCCAACTAATAAGGTAAACACAATATAGTTCAGTTGGGAAAGAAGTAGGTTAAACCAGCTGTCCATTTACTTTCTCTGCGTCAGGAGCAGGAACTCAGCGAGTTCCTTGAACTCGGCATTCTCTTTTCTTTCAACTTTATATACATGCCTTCACAATCTCCTGCTACGTTTCTTTTTTTTTTCCCCTGCATACTGCAGGCAATAACTGTGAAACTCTTTAATTTAACAATATGTTCTTTGTCCTGCAACTGCTCCTGTTTTGCAACCACATAGATTATATGTATGGGCCTGTAGGAATAGTCAAACAGTTAATAAGGGTAGGGTTTGGCATGCTTTCACTATGTACAAATTCTACAATCAAGTCCTGACAGGAAAGCACTGTATCTCCTGTGGTTCCCAGTCCTGACTAAAATATGCAAAATATCACTACTGGGAATGATACCTATTTCCCAGAGAGCTGTAATACCAGTTTTTTCTTATCAATGCATCATTGAAAGGTATTTTGTTTACAGTTTATGCCATTTATTTTCCCAGGCATATTAGGTTTTCAAAAGCGACCCATGGTTCATTGTGCCTGTCAAAGGTACAGAGGTGCTATTTCAAATTGCATTACACCCTTAACACAGTGTGAATGAAAGAACTAAAGAGAAACCTGTACCAAATAACTGTATTAACCCCTGAGGTTAAATATCCATCTGCATGATACCTTGGGTCTTCTGTTTCCACCGTATGGCCCTCTACTTGGGTGTAGTGTACAGCCTTCAAGAAGGCAGAAATGCACTGTGCAAAGGGCGCCACATCACAGAGCTGTCACAGCCGGGATGAGAAGAGCAAGGGTTTACTCTGCAAAGCAACTGTACAAACTCAATTACTGATCCTGCCGATGAGACGGGAACCAGAGTGAAATCCAGCATGTTCCTCTAGACGCACGTCAAGAGCAGCAGGAATGCAAGGAGGGGAACACAGTAAGCAAAAACCACTTATTTGTATCTAATAAAGTAAACAGTCATTAGTGTGAACATGTACGGAGCCCAGATCTGGAAGGTAAGGAAGTAATATCTTTGCATAATCCCTTTTTAGACAAGAAAGGTATTTAAAACCCTTCATGTGGGCTTGGGCCTTGAACCTGAAGACTTACTGAAGCAGAATCTGAAGACAGAATTCAAATGTGAATTTTCTCCTCTTTAAAAATTGCCTTTTAGAGGTAGAACCTCAAAAGACTTGGAATTCTTACTCTGACCTCAGAAGACTTTAAAGAAATGGTTACTTACTTAAACCACTGGAATGCACAGGAGCAAGTCGTCTCATGAGGTTCACAGTCAGCTCAAAACAAGAAGGTAAAACCCAGTCAAACATTTCAGACCTCTACAAGGCAGAGATTTCAGTTTTAAAGAAATGTGAGAAAGCTATTTGCTTTTGCTCATATTTTAAATGGGAACCTAGTTCCAAATTCAGCAAGGCCAGAGCCCCTCACATCCTCTGTCAAGATCCATTCAATCTGCTAACCAGGGTGAGACATGGTCTTTCAAAAGGAGAAAGTGCTCTCCTATGATTCAGTGGCCTCTAACCCTGGCAGAGCTTGGAGGAACACCCTCACTGATTTTCTCCATTAGCATTCAGTTAGCTTTACCTTCATTGAAGCTCATTGAATTTCCTGGCCAGTTTTCCATGTGTACAGGACCATCCACCCTGAAAATCATAAGCACCAAAGAGCACAGAATAATTCACTCTTCATTCTGCTTTCGAAATAGCTTTCTAAAATAAACACTCTAAGGAGAGGCAGTGAGAAAAGAGGAGCAGTCTAGAGAAAACAGAAAAAATCCTAACACGAGGGTTAAAATAGGTGGGAGCAAGAGAGAGACACCTCACCACACAGCTCATGAGCCACCAGAAATGATGGTGCAATGTTGGTCTGCCCTCCAGTCAAGGAGAAGGAGCAAAGCTCTCTTCTTTATAGCAGCAATTGGAGCGTCAAGCTCTCCCACTTTCCTTTTGCTTTAGGGACAAGTCCTGCTCACCATAAAAGTCTTCTCCAGGAGCTTACCAAGTCAGCACAGCCTTGGCAGTTTTGCTGTAGGAGGGAGGAAGAGGACAATTCGGGGTATGCTGTATTCAACAGGTTCTCTGCCCTCAGAAATGCAAAAGGGTGGACAGGAGTAACCAGTTCACCTCTCTCCCTGTGATTTGAGTGTGTGTGTCTGGTATGGGACTTGCGCAGATGCCATAAAGCTCCTGAATCTTTGCCACCTGTGGGGAGAGCAAGTCTCCACCCCTGTGCTAAGCCCTTTCCCCTTTGGGCTTGGCAAAGGACATGTATTTCTCTCATAATGAGTCTCTGAAAACTCAGAAAAGCAGCATCTATGTGCAGTGCTGTATCTCCCAACTTCCCTAGACCTGCTGCCTAATTAAACCTGCTTCACTCCGATGCCCCAGGATGTCTAGGGTCATTAAGCCAGAGCTAGCTGCTGTTCTTGCCAAAAATGCACGCATCCATCTTCTTCCTGCTCTTTCTTTAGATTCCTTCACGCCAGGGGACACAGACAGTAGCAGAAAGTTACACCTCCTGGCTAATCCAGTGTTTTAATCAGTAAGGACTATTATTCTGGCTCAGTGGTGTTTAAAGAGTTAGCTTTCCTCTCACCAGACCTTATTTT
This sequence comes from Phoenicopterus ruber ruber, assembly GCA_009819775.1. NCBI lineage: Eukaryota > Metazoa > Chordata > Aves > Phoenicopteriformes > Phoenicopteridae > Phoenicopterus > Phoenicopterus ruber. Next base: position 159,050,662 of record CM020216.1, read on the forward strand.
CCTCTAGATAAATCTGTTACACAGATGAGCATATTTGCCCAAAGCACCACAAGAGACAGGTAGATATTTTTACTCTCCTGTTCTTTCAGACTCACAGCCATCACTGGAGGCGAGTGGTGCCTGCAGAACTGTTACTTGCTCTGCTGTGCACAAGGACTGTAGCAATACTCAGGATCAGGACAGCACACAATCATCCATGATTCCTTTAAAAGCAACATCTCAAGGGTATTTGTATACGTTTACTTCGGTCACTCAAAGGTTCCAGTCAGAGGAGGTATGCAGGCACTGCCCTTAGTGATTTCTGTCTAGAAGTCAAATCAAAAGGACCTAACCAAATTACAAATATAAACAGTAGACCTTATCTGCTTATATCATTTGGCTGTCTTCCAAGTCCTCAGACTTAATATTCCCAACAGTTAAGAATATTGTTATCTGTAAAGTGCTATGGACATTTATGGTGCTATATAAATGCATATAATTAATTAATAACTACAATACTTAGTGAGAGTATTTTAAACATTTACGTGAGCAGCCTCATGAACAACAGCACACACTGCTTTTTTTGAGCTCATAATACAATCAGCAACACCAACCGACCACAACCAAATCCCTCTTCGGATATGTCACTGTCTAGGGGATAGCCTTCCCTCTCCCCACATCTCTCCCCACTCTGCGCCCTTTCAACCATCAGCCTTTGAGCCATCGCTGCTCTTGTTGCTCGAAAGCTGAGCCCTCATCGCAGGCCACAAGAGCCTGGATGCCAGGCGTGCTTAGCCCCAAGGTCTGACTCAGTGCCAGCACTCGTGGTTCATCCCTGAAGCAAGTTATGATCAATGGCATATGCAGTGATCAGAAACCCATTTAAGCAAAATACTGTTTATTTAGTACTAGGAACAAAGCGTTTAGAGACAAAAGAGTTTCAGAACAACAAGCAGGCTACACATGTCTATCTTGCTTAAAAATCTTTCTGTCCCCCAAGGGTACTGCAAAGTAGACCTCACATCTCTAAAAACCTGTTCTTCATCCAACCAATACTCCTCACAGGAGTCAGTCTCCTAAGAGAGTGTTTCCTTTGAGCCATATCCTTAGACTCTCATCCTTAGCATTCAGAGCAAAGCAATTCTGTCTGCAGGTGTATCAGTGATAATCGGCAATCCATTGTATTGATAAGTGTTAATGCATTAATGGAATTTGATCCTGCCTGGTGGAGTCAATGGTGAAATGCTGAAATCATGTGAATGTGTTATTGACTGGCTACAGATTTGCAGTCTGAAAAATATTGCACACAGCTACAGTGCACAAATTCATCTGCTAGATTTCAGACTATTTACTTTTCCTACCACTCACCTTCACTTGAGCTGTACTGTGCAACTTAGTTCCCCTCACTGCCCCTGTAACTTCATCTATTTTATAAATTGACTTAGCACAAAATCATCCACCAAATTCTCACCCCATACAAAGTCCTAGATAAGAGATCTTACGCTAAGCAGGACAATGAGGAAGACGATGCTGAGAGGTCTTCCTTGCATACTGAGGTTCAAAATTATATATCTTAGCTAAGTGACCCCCCGTTTGCCTAGAGGCACACAACACGGGTCCCTCCTGAGTACTGACTCCCCATTTTTCCAAGCTACTCCTCCTGCTCACACCAGGGCTTCCCTTACAACACACAGCAAAGCCAGCCCCTCACTGAACAGTGCTTCTTCACAAATAGCCATTTCAAACTCTGCAACAGCCCCCCAGGGAGGCCCTCATGGTAAAGCAGGCAGTTTAGCAAAGCCTCAGAGAAGACTTTTAACTGCTATCAAGGAATTTGGCCACAGGATCAATAAAGGGTGGAGCAGGAAGAGGGAAATTTGGAGAGAAGTTCAGAGGCATGTAATGAAGAGGGAAAAAGAGACTGCTGAGAGGAGCAGAGAGCTCCCACCTAGGGCTAGGCTGCAACATTTTGGCATAGCCTTTGCTTGCTGACTGTATCAACCCTCCAGCATCTCCCTGCAGCATGAGGAGATTGTGCAGACCCTTTCCTTCCTTTCCCACCAAGCTCTTTTCGATGTCCCTGGTTCCTTGTGGTAGGTTGACCCTGGCTGGACACCAGGTGCCCACCAAAGCCGCTCCATCACTCCCCTCCTCAACTGGACAGGGGAGAGAAAATATAATGAAAGGCTCGTGGGTCGAGATAAGGACAGGGAGATCATTCACCAGTTACCGTCACAAGTAAAACAGACTTAACTTGGAGGAAATTAATTTAATTTATTACCAATCAAAATCAGAGTAGGATAATGAGAAATAAAAACTAAATCTTAAAACATGTTCCCCCCACCCCTCCCTTCTTCCCAGGCTTAACTTGACTCCTGATTTTTTCTACCTCCTCCCCCTGCACGGCGCAGGGGGATGGGGAATGGGGGTTGCGGTCAGTTCATCACACGTTGTCTCTGCTGCTCCTTCCTCCTCAGGGGGAGGACTCCTCACACTCTGCCCCTGCTCCAGTGTGGGGTCCCTCCCACAGGAGACAGTCCTCCACGGACTTCTCCAATGTGAGTCCTTCCCACGGGCTGCAGTTCTTCATGAACTGCTGCAGCGTGGGTCCCTTCCACGGGGTGCCGTCCTTCAGGAACAGACTGCTCCAACGTGGGTCCCCTGCAGGTCACAAGTCCTGCCAGCAAACCTGCTCCAGCCTGGGCTCCTCTCTCCATGGGGCCACAGGTCCTGCCAGGAGCCTGCTCCAGCGTGGGCTTCCCACAGGGTCACAGCCTCCTTTGGGCATTGCCCCGGCGTGGGGTCCTCCATGGGCTGCAGGTGGATATCTGCTCCACCATGGACCTCCGTGGGCTGCAGGGGGACAGCCTGCCTCACCATGGTCTTCCCCACGGGCTGCAGGGGAATCTCTGCTCTGGCTCCTGGAGCATCTCCTCCCCCTCCTTCTCCACTGACCTTGGTGTCTGCAGAGTTGTTGCTCTCACATCTCACTCCTCTCTCTGCTGCTGTTTTCCCCAGCAGGTTTTTTTTTCCCCTTCTTAACTCTGTTATCCCAGAGGTGCTACTGCCATCGCTGATGGGCTCGGCCTCACCCAGCAGCGGGTCCATCTTGGAGCCGGCTGGCATTGGCTCTGCCGGACATGGGGGAAGCTTCTAGCAGCTTCTCACAGAAGCCACCCCTGCAGCCCACCCTCTACCAAAACCTTGCCCAATATTGGCAAACCCAATACCTTCCTCCACATCTTCTCCTTGACACTACTCCTTTTGGATTGTTTGTTCCCCCCTCATGCCCGAGGCCCCAAATTCTCGGCATTTTAGTAATGACTTCATGCCCTTTGGATCAGGCCCTCAACAGGCACTACCTGTTTAAGCGGAGAAGAAATGGGAGGGAAAGTAAGAGATGTGTAATGAATCACAATGAACTCACAGGATTTTGATTGTGTAAATAAGAGGAGTATTTAGTCAACAGAGTGCGTAAAGTTATGATACCATGGCAAATGGAAGAGAATGGATATGTCTCTGCCTAATCCCAGTGCAACTTAGATTCTGGAACAAAATGTCTCCCTAGCATTGTCAGCTCGAGGCAATATTTGTAAAGTCATGAGGTGTCATGCAGATTGCGTGATGGAGTTGCATAAGATAACTTTCATGGAGTCAGCTTTTTCTGAGGTATAATACATATATGTCAGATTAATTTGAGCTAGATGAAAGGTAGATTTTTAAGAGCTCCTGCCTCCTGTAATGTTAAATGTTAACACCTAGCAGACGGATCATTAATAAGATATAATTATATATAATAATGGAGTTATATAAATACTGCAAATAAAATGCTGGGGAAACCCAGGGCAATGGCAAGCAAGAGTCCCAGAGATGTAAGGCTGATGAAGAGAAGCAGATACTGATAAGCGTAGTGCGGTGCACAGAAATGATCTTGGGGCAGAACAACTTCCATTTTTAGGTAAGCATGAAACAAGACTGATTTTAAGTCACTCTCTGCAGACATTACTGGTTTGTTCCATATAACAGAATATGTGAAAATATGTGGTTTGTTCCATATAACAGAATTTGTGAAAAAACAGTAGGAACGGTAGGCAAGACTTTTACAGTAAATCTTCACAAGAAGAACCACGAGAAAATAAAAAGCCACTTCTTCCAGAAGGAAGCAAATAAAAACAGGAAACTCAAATGGTCAGAAAAGGTACTAAGTTCGGACATACCTTGCAACGTGTGTCAGATTGTGAGCGGCACAGTGTAACCGCAAGACAGAGTGGCTTAAGGAGTGGTTCTGCCAGGATCTCTTAGGGTGTGTTTAGATGGCATAATGTGATTCCAACACATTTCTCAGATGCCTGAGCATATCTATCCCGGCCACTGTATGCTAATCACCTACATATTTACTATAGGCCCTCAGCTCAAAGTATAGATAATGCAACTCCAGCCTACACTTCTCTGGAAAGCAGACAAGATTCTTTTAAAATAATATTGACATGCACGATGCCTACCTCTGACTGTAGTCAGCAAAATGTTCTAGAGACTAGTCAGCAAATATTCTGGAGACTGCATTCAGAAAAGAAAAAAATTCCCTTTGGGTTAGTATTCAAAACTCAGCCTATGCTTTGGAAAGAAGGCAAGGAAAACAAAGGAAACAAAGAAAGCAAGCGAGCAACCAGGATAGGAGATGAAGAAGGAAAAAAAAAAAAAGAAATAAAAAGAACAATAACAGAAAGAAATAAAAACAAGAAAGACATTTCCTACAGGTGGAGAGAAGGAAGTGTTCTAGTCCTTTTCTGGCTCCAGCATTAATAATTTCATAATCAGTCTCCAATGTATAGAAGTTTTGGAAGCTTATTGCTGTTTCTGTCAGCCAGTGGCCTGCAGTTTTGACCATACTACACTGAAAAGGGAGTGAAATTATTTTTTTGGAGGTTTCCAAAAATGGCTTACTTTCAGGCTCATTATCACAGTAACTTGAGGCTGCATTCTTTTCAATCCCCGGGCTCTTGTGCAGTTTACCCATACACCTCAGAGATATTGAACCTCAAAAATAAATCCTGGAAGATTTGCACCCAGAGGTATCCCTCACAAAATTAGATGTGGAGCAGCACTGGGGTGACTAGGAGCAAGAACAGATTGAGTGGGAAAAAGGGGTCAGAGGCAGGACAACTACCCAGCGTGTGGTCGGAAAGAGGGAGGCTATCAGGTACAGAGCCATTTCTGGGTAAACTTACTTTATTACTTACACACCTATTACATATGCTGCTACTGACTTAAAGAAGGGCTTTTGGTTTGGTTGGTTTTATTTAGCTATTAGAGATATAGCCTAAAGTTCTACTTGTGGAAATACCATCATTCTTCAATTTTTTCGGTGGGCAATGTTGTACTAAGTGTTCTTACACTGATGGTTTGAGGACATTAGATGCATCTATAGATATGTGTAAAGCTCTGTACAGCCTTTCTACTCCTTCTTTACTGGGACAGTTATGTTTGTAGTGGACTGGCTGGCTATAACCTACCTCTTGACTTCTCCCAAGTAAGTATGGTATCCCTACTACATAGTACGCACGTTTTTGTTAGCTTACTCTAACCCAGAATTTCTCTCTTGCCTGGAGCCTTTGTTTGAACTTGCACTGCTCTACCCCCAATCAAACTGTCATCTCAATAAATGTTTACACCCCATATACAGAGAAAATTATGTCGTGGTTTCTGCATTTCAGTATGCAAAGAGTGTCCCAAAGACATGTTGTCTTCCAAAAGCATAAATATGTGCTCTTTTCTTCCAACTCTGTCTACTGGAATATCCACCTAGAAAAATACCTGTTGTCACACAAATACACACATTTCTCTCTGTTTGCAATAGAAAATGTTCCCATCTTACACACCTGTACACAGGGAGAGGACGTTAGCTTTCACTTCTACCATGTATCTTAACAGATCTATCAATCTATCTACCTATCTCCTCTTCTGGCTTTAGGGTAAAGAAAGTAGCCTTATGGTAAACTCTCTGACATCTATACCCTGTGGAGAGCATCTCCATCCTCTGAAATATGTCCTTAGGCATGTCCTGAAGGATTTTAGTCCTCCCTTCTTCCACAAAACACCTTCTTCAGGAAAGTAAGAGCTTGACATACTTCTAACCCAGTACTTGTTTTCACACCACCGTTAAAATAAAGTGTTGCAATTTCCAGGTTATTATTTTTCCTACACATGAAATGCAAATATATCCTGCAATAAAGATAAACACTTACTTTTCACCACAACGCCTCCTGCGCCTGCCAATCTTTTCAGCAACATCACAGTTCATGTACTAGTGTCTAGTGTAACGTTAATAAACGGACTGCCTTAAGTAGACAGCTCTGGTGTCTTCTGCTACAATGAAGTCTATTAGCTCTGTGAAAAGTTCATTCAAGCTGGAGGTGCTGTCACTGTCATCTTCACCCAAAATCTTGTCAAGTGATATCTTCTGTGTATCTTTTCCTGGGTACTTTGTGGTGGTGAACTGATTCTCACAGCATGAGGAATGCCCGGGGCTGGTCTCCTCTGAGCCAAAGTTCACGTGCTTTTGTGCCCCTGAAGTCTTTAGAGATATTTTACCTTCTCTATCAGGTCCAGGCTGCTAAATCACCACCTAGTCACTATAAAAGTCACAGTGGGCTCAGATTTCATTTGGATGGCAAATTCAAAACAGCCTTGTTGTGTTAGTTCTGGGTCTTTTGAAGGTTTTATTTTGAATTTCAGTGTGGCCTGTTCTGTCATGAAGAGATCCACTGAAGTTTCCCCCCAACCAGCTCTTCAGCATTAGATCAAAGTCACAATCTCGTCTACAGTTAAACTTTCCTTTGTGAGCCTAATACTAAAAAATCCTCTTCTCTGTGTTCCAGTTTAGGTGGTTGTTTTTTTTTTTAATTATATACACTTTAATTTTTTGTAGTGCAATTTCTTACATACCCTCCTCCACTTGAATTAACTGAAAACTGTTAAATGAAACAATGATACCTAGGCCTGATCTTGTGAGGAAAAAACTTCCTTTTTGATTGAACCCCTTTTATTTGGCCCTTTGTTTGCAGGTAGAGAGTTAAATATCATCTAAACCTCTCTAATTGTCTTCCATAATTCCAACGAGATTCCATTTCAGTGACAAGTTACTCAATTTTGCCATTAGGATTATTTCTTCCAATATGCTTTTCATCCTCTTAGTGTTTGATGTCCAGCCACCTTTGCTTCTTCCTGTGAAAAATTGCTTCCGCTTAAGAGGTGACAATTTCTACAGAGCTTGTCCCTCCGACTCCCTGTGTGTGGGACCACAACACACTTCAAAGGTACAATTCCCAACCCAGTAGCAGTCACTTAAACCTGACATCCATAATTTTGAAATTTGCTCATTAATGTTCACTAATCCCACACTAGCTCATGTCAAGAATGTATCTAGCGAACAAGCGTTAGCATCTGCAATATCACATTGTGATTATTGTGTTTGGGACTTAAAAGTGGGGTTTTTAACACCTGAATTGTTACAGGGCAAAAGAGGCAGCCTTTGGATGGCAGCCTTAGGAAGGAATTGTGAGGCTGGCTGTCAACAAGATACAAATAGTCTCAGACAACATTTGTATATCCAGACAGAAGTCAATTTAAGTGAACAAACAGATTAAACATCATAATCTTGCACGGGCCACGAGCAGGAGCACTGCTGCTTTATCACAACAGAAACAGGGAAGAGGCCTTAGGAGTCAACTGATCCAAAACTGCGTTGGGCAATGCATTTGGAGCCGAAGTTACAGGATGTCCCATTCCTGAACGGTGGTTATTTTTCTATGTTTGTTTGTTTAAACAAATAATTGCCAAATTTGAGCCCTGCCAGAGAACAGCATGCGAAAGAACCCTCCCAAACCCAGCTCCAAAGGGCAGGCTAGATTTCAATCTATCACCATATCCCCAACAGTCAGTGGTGTTCATGTAACACGCTTCTTCCTTCTAGTCTCTGTTTGATGTTTTCCAAGGTGCTCACAGCACTCAGATCCTTTTTGGAACCACAGGGTGTTTACTGTACCAACCACGGGAATACATTTCGTTATGAATTTCCCTGCCCATTTATAGAAAATATGTATATTGTCTGTTCTTGTAGCTTTAACAGGCTTCCTTAATAAATTAAAAAATAAATGTAGAAAAACAAAGCATTATCCTTCAATGACTTAATAAGATTTTGCATCATCATCACCATTATTATTATTATTATTATTAAAGTATCCCAGCAACAGTATAATAAAATTACACTGATGTGAGCAATTCACACACCTTTGATTAAGGATGTGTCAGCACTTTCCCGCATGAATCCTTCTTTTTGGTGGAATGAGAAGGAGTGGGAAAGAGATAAAAATCGCCTGTTGTAATTCTTTGTGGGCTGCTCCCTGGCAGATGATGTTTTAACAGAGGAGCCGCTTCTTTATTAATCCAGCTTTACAGCATAAATTAGCCTGAAACATTTATGATTCTGATTTTTAGGACTGTCTTTGCATTTAATTTGCAGGCCCCAGTGACGGCCTGATGGATCAGCTACTTTGCTAGCTGCTTGTCTGAGGGCATGTTTACTGATGGCGTGCATGAAGTCGTGGAAACCAGCACGCTTTAGAGGTGCGACCAGGGTTCGCACACAGCCTTGTTCACTCATGTGTATCCAAATCCAGGACAGAATAAATCCTTCAGCGCAGAGTCTGCCACTTTAAACCACTGATGCTCTAATGCAGGTATAACAAAAAACTTGTATAGGTAGAAGTTAAAGTCTGGAGTGGGACCTGAGTTACACCATCCATCTTCAGGTGCCTGACTTTTATCTCCTCTGATGTCTAAGAAGTAGGTAGTTGGCCCTAGTAGAATAACTGAGACTCCTAGACTTCCTAATACAAGCAAGAATGAGATCAGACACCTCCTGAGGGTAATTCAGGGCTCCTAGGTGCTAAGCCAGGAGTTTTCTTGAGCTCTTGGGTAGGAAATGGTTCCAGTGAGGAGAGAAGGAGGCAGACAAAAGCTTCATCCGTCTGTAGCCTTAACCCAGGCCACGCAGTGAAGGTTCTTGAGCACCAAGGCCTCTCCTGAGAGTAGTGCCCTTGAAAGCCAAAACAATAACAAAATAGCTTGAAGAGGGGACTCCATCCACTTTTTGCATGGCAGTCTAATGGTTAAAAAGTAAACTCCCGGGAATGGAAGGTTCTAGGCCCTCCTCAGCCAGAGGGGTTTCAAACCTTCGTTTCTCACGTCTCCAAGGCATGCTCTAAACACCAGCCTTCAAAGCAAGCCACATGGTGACTGCTTCCACTTCTCCTGTCCATGTTGGCCCAGTTGGCACATTCAAAATGGTAACATGAAGATCACAGAATCATAGAATGGTTTGGGTTGGGAGGGACCTTCAAGATCATCTGGTTCCAACCCCCCTGCCATGGGCAGGGACACCTTCCACTAGACCAGGTTGCTCAAAGCCCCATCCAACAAGGCCTTGAACACTTCCAGGGATGGACCATCCACAGCTTCTCTGGGTAACCTGTCCCAGTGCCTCACCACCCTTACAGTGAAGAATTTCTTCCTTCTATCTAATCTAAATCTACCCTCTTTCAGTTTAAAGCCGTTACCCCTTGTACTATCACTACATGCCCTTGTCAAAAGTCCCTCTGCAGCTTTCTTGTAGGCTCCCTTTAGGTACTGGAAGGCTGCTCTAAGGTCTCCCCGGTAAGATAGTAAGCAAGAAAGAGTGTGACCCCTCGGCCATGTGGATGAAGTGTGCAATTGGGAGAAGAAAAAAACGATTTGGGGTTGCTATGTTCTGGCTTACCTATATTTTTCTACTACATAGTCTGTCAATAACACCCAGGAGTAATCTGGGCTGTGAGTCAGAGCTACTCCTGTTGATTGACAAACCCAGTTTACTGCTCATGGAATAAGATATATTGCAAGGCAAGTAAGGGTACCAGTAGCTGGTTTAATAGCATTTAGTGTTTATATTAACTTCTGGTGGTAATAGACAAAAGGCCTATGTCTATGCTGGTAAATTAAACAGTGCCACGGAGCATTGCAGGACACCAGAAGTCCATCGTCTCTACTGTTTAATTGTGGAATGGCTCCTGGCACATTTCTGGCCTGTGACAAGTAGCACATTCCTAAACTATTCCCCTGGAGTTAGCACAGCCCACTGTCCACTCCCAACAGGCAGCCTGGATGCAGCCACCCCCTCTTTTAGAGAGCAAAAGAGTTTAATAACAGGAGATCTGCGCCAGAGAAGGGCCGTAGGCCTGGTTTTAGTGCTGGAGGTGTTTCCAGTAGGAGTTTCAGTGTGCAAGGCGCTGTACAAACTATTAAGAGAATGTCTCTGAAGAGAAAGAGACTCTGTCCTAAAGAGTCTCCAGTTCAGCCGTGTTCTGGTACTTCTTAACTTACAGATGGCTCTTCAAAATAAATTCCATGTGCTGAATTTCAGTAATTCTTTGTGCCTGTGAAACAGTCATGCACTGGCAAGAGTTGATGAAAAAGAGACCAATGTAACATGTCAGTTCAAAGGGAAAAGGGTGAAAATTTCAGATAAACAGAGGTTGCCTCAGAAGAACACCATTCCAGAGGCTGTCCTACAAGCAATGCTGCCAGTAAGGATGGACAGCTTAAAACCACAGTCTGAATTACTCTTCTGTACTGAGCGGTGTGATTATTACATATGCAACAGAGCTTGTGGGCAATGCAGAGGAATCCTGGAAGTATTTTAAGCAGTGGTTTCACAATTTATAGCTATGACAGACACAGCGCTAATGAACAACGCAGGGAAAGTGACCTTGTTAACTCTTTCATAGATGCTCATCCAAGACCTCTTTGGTAGAGAGAGGAGTCTTTTCCTTAAGCCTTTACGTAGATTTGAGTTGAACACAGTTCTTAGGGGTAACAACAACAAAACATTATTTTTAACTTGCATATGGAAAGGAAAGCATTGACACATATTCAAAGTCCAGGAGTGGAGTCTCCGTAAGGAACAGCAGACAGCACCATTGTTTCTTGGCCTTTTGGCTAAGATCAAGTATAGTATCTGGTTTTATCAGTTTAATATCTGATATGTCCTCGATAAGGAGTTTTTAATTTTAACATTTGGACTCGATGACCTTAAAGGTCTCTTCCAACCTAAACGATTCTATGATTCTATGACAGTAGTTTCAAATACCTGTACTCCTACTTTGGCAGGTATATGCATGTCCTGATTTTCAAGAGGGCTCCCACTGGCCTGCAGGGGCAAACTCTGATCTATAGAGCTGATGACTTGGTCCATCACAGCTTCTTAGAGGACTCTGGGGATCTCAAGGAATCCCAGAGCTCAGAGACTGTAGGCAGACACACTCAGCTTACAAGTGATAAAGCACAATACAGCTCCTCCTAAAGAGGGTCATTGAGGCATTAGGCATAAACAACTGGATACACAAGTGGAAGCGGGTAGGAGAAGAAGGAGCACAGGTCTTGGGAGCTGGCAAGGAGGGCTCCATGAGCTGTGAAGGACTACAAAACTCTAAGAGCCACAGTGTTGGATTACCTGACCCAGACATCAGAGATGTCTCACATACAGTTTCTTATATGAAGCATGCTACATGTTACATTTCAACAGAGAGCACAATACGTAACTGCTGTATTCCTCCACACTGCATAAAATGTGAAGCAGAAAGCACACAGCAATGTGGGTGTTTTTCCCATTGGCTTGTAATTTTAGTCTCAGTCAAGTAACTAACAGGTCAACCTCTCACTTCCAACATCCATTAATAGCTCCACTATAGTATTTTCATCTGAAGAACAACAGTTTCCCGCAACAGACATTGGTGTGCCCTATTTAATATCAGTAGCAAGCATAGAAAGAGTTCATGGATTTGAAACTGCCTTTCTGAATGTAGCAGACCGTGGCCAGGATACCTCCCTAAATGAAAAAGATGAATGTCCTGAAGCATACGATAGACTCACTTCCCATGCCGGGAAGATGCAATCTTCACTCAAAGAGGAAAAGGATTTTGTTTTCTTTGTTATTGTTCCAAGAGACATAGCAACATCTACCCGAATGCAGACAGTAATTGCGACTGATACCTATCAGGATAAGTAACATTATACAACAGGATTTGACATAGCACATAGGGAACACAGTCATTTTGTTAAGAGCTGGGTGGTTACTAAAAATGCATACAATAATTTAGGGTCAGGATTCTTGTCTGGCTGTATGTCTGTGCTGGTTTTGGCTGAGGTAGAGTTAATTTTCTTCATAGTAGCTAGTATGGGGCTGTGTTTTGGATTTGTGCTGAAAACAGTGTTGATAATACAGAGATGTTTTCGTTACTGCTGAGCAGGGCTGACACAGAGTCAAGGCCTTTTCTGCTTCTCACCCCACCCCACCAGCGAGGAGGCTGGGGGGGCACAAGGAGTTGGGAGGGGACACAGCTGGGACAGCTGACCCCAACTGCCCAAAGGGATATTCCACACCATATGATGTGATGCTCACCATTTAAAGCTGGGGGAAGAAGAAGGAAGGGGGGGACGTTGGGAGTGATGGTGTTTGTCTTTCCAAGCAAACGTTACACATGATGGAGCCCTGCTTTCCTGGAGATGGCTGAACCCCTGCCTGCCCATGGGAAGGAGTGAATGAATTCCTTGTTTTGCTTTGCTTGTGCGCGCGGCTTTTGCTTTAAACCTATTAAACTGTCTTTATCTCAACTAACAAGTTTTCTCACTTTTACCCTTCTGATTCTCCCCCCCATCCCACCATGGGGGAGTGAGCGAGCAGCTGTGCGGGGCTTAGTTGCTGGCTGGGGTTAAACCACAACAATGTCCTTCCAGATAACTGTGTTACGGAACAGTTAGTTGCACCCAGAACTGTGCAGACTGTGAACTTTTCAATTCAAAAGAAGAACTTAAATATTTTGCACAGTCTTCTCATATTAGCTTCAAGCCTGTGCAATTGCTTACTAAAATCCAATAACTATGTACCACTGGGAAGAGGGGTATTGTACAACTAAGATGTCTTGTTCTACCTGAAACAAAACTTCTCACTTCATTTTACTAATATTTTACTTACATTTTATTTCATGTTCTTAGTTTTCCATTTTTTCCAATTTTCTAATTTCTAGTTTCTTTTAAAGTGAAAAATTCAAATATTTTTATTTTATCTAAATCTCTGTTTTCTTATTCAGCTGAAACTAATCCACAGATTTAATTTTAATTTGAAAATAATTTCCGTAACTCTCCAGCAAACGATATTTTTTGGAGGCAGATCCACAAGCCATCCTACACAGCCTTATCCATGGCCCTGAGGGCTCCGGAGACGGCACAGCCTCACAGGGCGTGAGATAGCTGGAAGGTAGGAAGGACTTAGAGAGGCTGGTAGCTCCCTATTGCTGCCTAGACTGTGAAGAAACAAGCCCCAGGTGTCGTCACGGCGTGCTGCAGCCATGAGGCTTGCTCTCCCCACACCAAGGGCAGCTGGCCAGACTCACCCCATTGTGTTGTTTGGGCAAATTCCCCTTTCTGAGGAAAGAGCATGATGATACATGTTTCTTCCCTCTCCTGGCAGTCGCTGTTATAAATGCCTACATTTCGCAATGAGTTCTGAATTATCTTCTAAAATTATACATGGCATCTCCCATCTGGCACTGATGTCAGCATGGCATATGTTTACCACGGGAACCTGAAGAACACTCTGAACTTCTACAAGGGGAAAATCAGCTTATTTCACTTTTAATGTCAAACCTGCAGCAGTGCGAGTTCTGCAGGTGGCAGCCAGATGAAATAGCTGCTGATCTGTCTCCTGCAGGCTTGGATGCAGCTCCCCAAGCTCCACTGGGACCTGATCACCTGGGGCAATCCAAGGAGGATCCAAATCTCCCAAGGCTTTCTTTGCAGTCCGTCACTCAGCCCACCTACTGCCTGAAACTCCCTGGGGAGGAGGAGGTGAGCCCAGACCTTCCTGTGCTTCTTCCTCCTGTCACTCTTCCTGAACCAGTAGGGAAAAATTGCTAAAAATCTCCAATATATATCAATGCCCAGCTACAACATTTTTACCCTAGTTGTCACAAGCCCGAAGCAGGCTACGAAGAGGACTTCAGTAATCTCCACATACAAACAGCATCCTTTGAAATAAAAACATAAAAAAAACCCTAGGTAGTATTTTTGGCGTTTTACAGCCATTTCAGTCATCTATTCTGCATTAATTTTTTATGTCAACTAGCTAGAAGTAGATAGTCCTGACAGACAGTGATGGTTCCCGAGACAAACTGGTCCCTCGAGTATTTCGTGCATTGGTCTGTGATTCTGTCTGACTTCTAGTACATTCAAAAGACTTAAATGAATGAGGAAAAAGCTATTTTGGCATTTGCTTTTAATCTATTTCCTTGAAACAATAATTTTTTTCAAGAGCAGGGACAGGCCCCTTTGTTCTGAGTTTATACAGCACCTGTTTCAGTGGTGCTACATACATGAGATGGCTCCACTTACTAATGGCTTCATTTACTATTTAAGCTTGTTAAAGTAATCGTCTTTCAGTGAATTTAACATATCTTGATATGGACTACACTGTTCTGTTATCATTTACTACTCCACCCATGCAATAATAGTATATCATCTAATTTAAATAGGACTTTCTTAACCAAAGGGTGCCAGCATTTTAATGCAGAAATAGAGAATTAACCACATGAGGGAGAAAACAAGGTTTAAAGCACCAAAAGATCATTATAGATAATTTTAGGCCTGCCAGAAGTGAAGAACATCATAATATTAATAGGTAGAGACACTCACACTTTCATGTTATGCAGTCACTCATGTAGAAACAAAGGATATGTACCTAAATATAGTAAATAATCCTTGAATAGGTTCCCAGTCCTGCAAGCTGGCAAACATCTCCAGCTCCTTATATTCACAAGTTACATGTGTTTCTGTTCCTCACCAGAACTGACATGTTACTTTCAAAATCATGAAGAAAAAGGAAGAAAATAATGCAACAAAATTCTAGACTTCATGCTTTGAAAAATTTGTAAATTTTGGATTTTAAGGACACAAGAGTCTATCTGCAATCACCCGAACAGATCCCATGCATACCACAGGTCTTCTCTGGACTAATTCCTGCTTGGGGTCCAGTCGTGGAAGCAGAGCTACTGACAATTGTTTTAAATCTGCTTTACTATTATTTGCAAATCACTTAAAAGTTCCCAGAAGTCTTCCCCTAGGTAGAAGAAATTCAGGCCTACTGCTAGATCAGCTTTTCTGCAATGTTTTTGAAGCAGCCCACGTATCTGCAGCAGTCCTCCAAACACGGGCTGAAAACCAATGAGCTGGAAAATATCTCCTATTTTAATTAAAAGCTTCCTAATGATGGACAGTCCACAATAATCTTAGGAAGTTGTTGTCTTGTTGAATTACCATCACTGTTAAAAATACATCCATTATTTTCAATCCAAATTTGGCGAACTTCAACATTTAGGCTTCAAATCTCATTAAACATTTGCATGCTGGACTGAAAAGCCCTGTTTTCAAACTGCTCCCCACGTTGGTCACCACAGTATATATGTGATCAAACCATACTGTAACCTTCCATGTATAAATAGATGAAGTGTGCAGCACATAAAATGTACTCAATATCCACTGATCACCCATTGTTAAAAGAGGTGTTCAAAAAACCTGAACACAAATCCATCAAAACCTTCGCTGAGTCCTGTGCTCCATTGCTTGGTAATTTGCCAGGAATGTGTTAACATACCTGCTCCCATATGAGCAATAACTCCTGTGATGGGAGTGTTTGAAATGTCCTGACAGGAAAGCTTGAACTGTGGCCAAAGGAAGCTTTCACTTCCAAAAGGCCGGGATTTGCGAGCTCCTGTGGTGGATTTAGTCACACACGGTGAGCCGTTCAGACATGTCACCCATCAGATAATGAAAGTAAATGAGGAGTTCCAATCAGTGCTGGGGCCAACCACCAATGTTTGGAGAAGCATCTGAACTCCCCCCAGATTTCTGATGGGATTGGAGGCAGGGGGTAGCTCCACAGCAAGGGTGTCGATTGGAAGACCATTTCTAAGTTGAACCTCATTTTTTGAGCTACCAGGAAATGCAAATAGGCACGAAGCAAAGGAATGTGATTTGTGTTACGGTCAACATTTGCATAACACAGTTACGCATGTCTGTATGTATGGGTGTACAGCAAGCACATCTAATAGTCTGTAATTATGCCTTGGAAAATACACACACCAAGGAATTTCCAAAGAGTCTGACCTGGCAGAAAATGCAGTCCCAGGAAATCTTCAGCAGTTTGCTGAGACGGTCCCAACATACACCGGAGCTGCACGGCTAAGAACTGGGTCGGTCAGAGAAATCAGATGGGACTCTGCTTTTTCCCTGATTGACATGTGTGCAATAACCTCTTGGCACAAGCACAAATTTTAAATTTGGTTTCCTCAGATATGCCCATATGCAACATTGACTTTGGCTTTCAAAAACTTCTCTGCCAGTAAAAATCAGATGCTAAAATATTCCTGGAAAGTAAACATAAAGTGGCACTATCCTTAAGCAAAAGGGAATTGCTTAAAAAACTGGACCTAACAATGCCTACCTTTACACAAAATGCTGAGAAGCTCTCACAAATAATTCAAAGTTTTATTAGGTCTCTTGGAGTTTTCTCAGCTTTTCAATATGAAAAGAAAGGCTGATTCTGTGTTTATGTATGTCTATATTATTTCTTGAAAACATGCTAATACTCATTTGATAAAGCTGTAGTAAAACATTCTGCCACTCAGGTGGCCCCTCTGCAAATGCCTCTAACTACTGACTTCAGTTCTGCCTCTGCACAAGTCCTTGGGTCATACAAGAATTCAAAAATGCACAGAATGAGTCTCTTTCTGTTGATATTGAGCAAGGATCTCAATTAGAAGAAGGAAAACAATATCACCCTTAAATCTGTAGGTTTTGATTTCTCACTCTGTTTTAGACCTTTGATGTAGAATCGTTCCCGGCCCCATTCTGCTCCCGAAGTCACCTCCACACTGCTGTCTTTCCCTCATGCTTTCCAGACAGCCAGGTTTTACTTCCATCAGGACATTTTGTCATTTCTCAAGCCTTCTTCAATTTGATGGGGTTTTATTTGGGTTTGTTGGGGTTTTTTTCCCCTGACCCTTTATTTATGACATTTCTTCCCAGACACAAGTGAATTTGCTGTAATGCAATAGATGATAGACATTTTGTGGATCCCTCCACTTGTGAGAATAAGTGGCTATTTTGGATGACATTTTTCACCCTGGAAATTATAGGTACTAGGATATCTCTAGGGTATGTAAACCCAGTGACCAGGTAGAGGAAGCAAGGAGTCTGTTTTACTCTTGGAGGTGCAGCAATGTTGCAGCAAATGTTTGTCAAAATGGAAATATGGAGAGAGAGGGCACACAAACACACACTCACACACACAAACCGTCCCACAGTTGTGATGTGCCAGAGACAGGAGGGAGAGCTCAGCTCTCTGAAGGACGGAGTGTTAGGCGGGCGGCTGGAGAGCAGTGATTTGATCCAGGGCAGCAGCTGCCTTCATTATCTGTGGGCTCCTCCTTTACTGCCACCGGCTCCGAGGCAGCCATGACTTCTGCATGCCAAAATGATGGATGAGAGAAGACCCCATCTCCCTTTCCCCTGTACAAATGGGTTTAAGCAATTTGCAGTGTGCCATCAGCTTAATGAGGAGAGAATAACCGCTTTGAACCATTAAATGAAAAGATTATGGCTGACTGTACGATATCTGAGTTTTGAGGAGAAAAAAGCCAAATGTAACCATCATTGGTGTACTGCCCTTGTCTTGGAAGCATCACGTTTCTGTTCACCAGAAATTGTCTCTCTTTTTCTTCTTTTCTAGGACAGACAGACCACAAAATATTTTTCCAATGCTCTGCACATTACGGACAGACAGATTTTTCCAGATTGTCCTCACAAGGAGTACCGAGACCCCCTTCTTTTGCAGTTTAATTCTGTCACCTGTACCATTACTCTCTGCTTTTTGTTCTCCCTCAGCTTTTCAATGTTTTCAAACTTCTGTAAGACTCCGCAAAATCTTCCTGTCTGATGAAAACTGAGCTACTTACATTATTTTTATGTTTAAACTCATTTGATTTGCACAGAACAGTGATTGTGGAAATAAGCATCTTTTTGTTTAATGAGTTGACATTAGGCCTTTATATATTTAGAAGTTATGTGTTTAAAGATAATGAAAGAGAAGTGTATCTTGATAGACTATATCTTGACTTCTTTAGGGACGGGGGGCTCTGAAAGATTAATTTGATACAAAGTGCAACATCCATTACAGAATGAACTGCACCTTTTCAGACTTCGACTTGGCAATGTTGGAGCAATGTATTTATTTTTCCTTGTAATCTTTATTATATGTCTAAGACATCTAGTACTGAATGCCAGTTCCTTCCCATGACAGCCGCACAGGAATAGTTAAACATACCAGAAAATACACAGAAATACATACACAAATACACAGAAAATAAATGGAGTAACAGTTGTTTACACTGCTGATGTAGTCTCTTACTTCATGATGTGATAAGGTGACTTGCTGCTTCGCTCACTGCGTTTCTCTCATTGTGGAGTTAATAGTTTTCACTATGGGTCTTGTGTATCGACAATACCTTTACCTGATTAGCATGTAAACTAAGCGGCGTTTGTTGTTGTTATTGCAAAGTCTATTTTTTTGATACTAGACGCCTTTTCTGCAAGCTCAGGTAAGGAGGAGGAGGAATTCCCAAAGTGGAGTGCACAGCACTAGATGAAAATACACAAAAAACTTTGGCTTGTCTGGTACACTCGGCACACAACCAGAAATAGAAGAAGCCATTTGCGAAGAAGGCAGCCCATTGCCTGGAAAGGTTTGTTAGCACATTTCAAGTTGGTATGAAGCTCTGATTCACCTTCATTAGCTTGTGCCCAGAGGGGAAGTCAGCATTGTAGAGCTGCAGTGGTGTTATCCATGTAGGGATATATGTCTACATTGCACAAAGGTGTGACTTGCTAGACTAGAAACCACAGGCTATGACAGGCCAAACTCTCAGGTTATATCTCATTCTAATCAAAAGTATGATGGAAGTGCATGCAGACGTACCCAACTGAGCTTTCAACACTCTTATCTGCCTTCAGAAAAAGATCCAGCCCAAGTTCTGTGAGATTTGGATAGACCTTCCCTCCAAAGTCTCAAGAGCAAGAGTTTTCCTGTAGAACTTACAGAGGGGGGTGCAATACCTCTTTCCTGGAAAGTCTCCAGCCAAAATTTGCAGACTCAAAAGATTAAAGATCACAGATAGGCTCATGGATGCAAATATGAACTTCTCAAAAATGTGATGCTGCTTCTCATAAGTTCAGACTCACCTCTAATTCAGATGAAAGCTTCACCTTAGGGTGTTTATCCAAATTAAGTTCCAGTGACAGTTATTCAATGTCATAAGAGTTTTGCATTTGCCTTTTATATTAAAAAATGAGCAAATACTCTTTTTGCATATACCTTTTATGTCAGAAAGGATCTTCAAGATAACATTGCTAACCGTTGCAGCACCAGTTCAAGGCCCAGCTGAAAGCCTACATACAAACACAGAGGAGCTGTAGCCTTTTGAAAATAAATCACAGTGTAAACAGACAAGGCAAACACAATTGTGGGAGGAGAGCATTTGCAAAGATGTGACCTGCAGGGCCATATTGGACAAGTCAGGAACAGAGACAGTAAGACTCCAAGAACAAAATCCATTGAAGTCCAAGAGCTTTACCACGGAGTTCAATAAAGTCAGGATTTCAGCCTAGATGGATCTAAAAAAGTGTCCAGTATTCACTCCACTCTTCCAAAGCTGAGGAGTGTAATGGTTTTAGAATTTATTTGTTCTTCATGCCTGAGTAGTCAAAGGCAAAACAGAAGGTATGTCAGCAGGTGACACTAAAAGACACAGCAAGCCAGTTGGTGTATACCAATGAGTGCACGCCAATGTATTTCTGTTGATTTCTACTTTGTTACCCACAACTATACCTTCCAAGAATCTCAGTCAGCAAGTCCATAACACCAGGAACTCAGTGTTCAGCACTACCAGCTTAAAATGATAACTTTTTCAACTCCAAGAGCATTTAAGGGCCTTTTGTCTTGCTATTTGTATTTAAGTTTTAGGATTGATTTGAGCTATATTTTCAAGCTCTTGTCTCTGTCCATGAGGGTAAAAACCATCAAAAAACCTGAAATAGTATTTAGAAACATGAGATTCTTACCTCCTGCAGAATTTCAGCATCCTGGCCTCGAAGAGAAAGTTGAAGTGTTACAAAGTGGAGAAATGGCAACTGCATTGGTGAGGCAGAGCAGTACAGGAAAGCAGTAACAGCAGTGGAGGCTTCTGCATTGAGTAGAAATAGTGCAGGAAGATCACAGGTTTGGTTTTGGCACCAGGAGCTATTCAGAAGTTCTCACCATGAAGAATGATGTCCTAAGGCTGAATCAGCTGCCCATGTGAGCAGCCAAATCCTTCTGCCCGAACGCCTTCCCTGATCCTCTTTCTTTGTTGGTACACTTGAATTGGTTCAAGTTTTCCAAGAAAACTGGAAACAACTTCACCTACAATTTACAGATTTTTGCTTATCCTGCTTTCTCAGGGAAACAAGGATTATGTGAACTTTTTGAATGCATTTTGTCCGGCTTCACTCAAATCTGATGGCAGGGTAGAGCTCTTAATGGAAGCAACTTTTTACAAAAGACCTGTATAAAGCATGTATTGACCTTGCATGTAGCCTGGAAAGCCACTTTTTCAGCCCACCAACATCAGAGGTACATGGCATTTATTTCAGCTTGTTTCTTAAAGAAGTGTCAACTGCCCAGTCACCTATGCAGGTCTTGACCATCTGCAACGTCTGTTGCCTCTTCTGGGTCAAACAAAAAGGAGAAGGAAGTATCATGGCTCAGTCAAAAGCCTGCTTCATTAGTCTGCTGCTCATGGAACTATTACCTTAAATCAGTTTTTCCAAACATCTCTGGTGTTAGACTCCATGTTTCATTTTAATGGTAGAGCATGTTCTTTCCCAACTATGCATCGTATTTCTCCCTTGTAACTTCTGCCTTTGAGCTACCATCTTCCATGTGGCCAGCAGGTCAAGGGAGGTGATGATTCTGCCCCTCTATTCTGCTCTCGTGAGACCCCACCTGGAGTACTGCCTCCAGCTCTGGAGTCTTCAGAACAGGAAAGACCTGTTGGAGCAGGTCCAGAGGAGGGCCACAAAAATGATCAGAGGGATGGAGCACCTCTCCTGTGAAGACAGGCTGAGAGAGTTGGGGTTGTTCAGCCTGGAGAAGAGAAGGCTCCGGGGAGACCTTATTGCAGCCTCTCAGTACTTAAAGGGGGCTTATAAGAAAGATGGGGACAAACATCTTAGCAGGGCCTGCTGTGATAGGACAAGGGGTAATGGTTTTAAACTAAAGGAGGGGAGATTTAGACTAGATATAAGGAAGATATTTTTTACAATGAGGGTGGTGAAACACTGGACCAGGTTGCCCAGAGAGGTGGTGGATGCCCCAGTCCTGGAGACATTCAAGGCCAGGCTGGACGGGGCTCTGAGCAACCTGATCTCGTTGAAGATGTCCCTGCTTATTGCAGGGGGGTTGGACTAGATGACCTTTAAAGGTCCCTTCCAACCCCAACTGTTCTATGATTCTATGTGTTACAGTCAGAAGAATACTGAAATGTCCAACTGGGGGACACACAACTTTTCCCATAACTATTTGAGTTCACTTACACAGTGAAAGAGAAAAATGAGCATCTCCATGAGCCTTCTGGGGCCTAAGATATATAGACAATAAAAAAGATCATCACGTGGTAGCAGAAATGGAGTATTTGTCTATTCAGAAGTCACTGTATTCTACAGTGCAGCAATTTCACTCAGGATCAGGTGCCCCAGGGTATGTGGTTGCTGTGTAAAAAGCAACTCCACACCTTATGAAAGCATGTAACCCTGTATGACAAATGGGAAATTATTACACAATAATTATATGCCCTTGCAAGACCTGATTGCTGGTACCTATCATTCCAAAATATATCTTCTAAGATGGCTATCAGGTGGCTCACACTGTAACAGTCTCTCAACTTGCGTCCTCCCTTTAAAACCTGCAATGTGATGATTTTCACTGGCCCTCATCCATAGACTCTCTTTGAAGGATCTCAAAGCACCTGCAGAAGAAGAGCCTGCAAGCTGACTATGAACAGGATGCAGAGATAGCCACAGCTGAGGCTTCAGAGATCTACCTCCATACCTTCTCTTTCCTCTCTACCATTGGAATAATCTGTTTGAGCTTTCTTAGGTAGGTCTGTCCTTCAGGACAGAGAAATGTCTTTCTTACACTGCATTTCTAGTACCTAGTGCAATAGTGTCTTATACTCAGTCATACATATAGTCCTTATTGTTCTATGGATAAGGAATAGTAACAACCTCATTGCCACTTGGAGCTACACCTATTTATGTCAAAGGAAGGGGCTCATCATCACTAGCCGATTAAAATGGGTTGCTGGTAATCAGAGGCAATGAAGTTGTTGAGGGGGAAGTGCTGACATGGCGAAAGAAGGTGATTAAATATCATTAGCCATCTTTTATGATATCAGAACAGGCTCCTTGTCTGAGCCAGGTTAACTCCCACTTTCTCACTGATGCACTGGAGGATATTTTCTGAAGGATTCAGCCATATGGCTTTCATTCATTACAACGCTTCCTCCTTGTGTGAGCACTTCTTTTACTAGTCTGATATATCTAGCCAGGACATGCAGAAGCAACTGGCTCAATTTCCCCATGCACCATCTATTTCAAAATACTTGAAAGTATTTTGAATTCTTATGACTTTGGGGGCGGGGGGGGGGGGGGGGGGAGTGTTGGGTTATTTTAATGAGGTGGGCTTAGTCTGGTCTTCCAAAGGTCAAGGAAGGAGTGACGTTTGGGGCATTTGCCATTAGTAAGTCCTAGCATTTTATTAGAGAGATCTTTTAAGAAACATGCACTGCAGCTCAAAGGATCCAACTAGGGCCAGGGCCCTGCTGTGCTAGACAGCATAGACACAGAGTAAAATCCCATCTTTTAAAAATGGCAATGGAGGACCAAAAAAAAAAAAATCATGAGAGGGACGAGGCTCAGCACAGTAAAGAGTATTTTGTAGTTATACACTGCCTCGGGGGCCTAATCCAAATGTTTTGAACAAAACAGAGCTGTCTCGCTTCTCCCCATGTCCCACTGTGCCAGTTTTGGCAGGGATAGTTAATTTTCTCCACAGTAGCTGGTATGGGGCTGTATTTTGGATTTGTGCTGAAAACAGTGTTGACAATACAGGGATGTTTTCATTACTGCTGAGCAGGGCTGACACAGAGTCAAGGCCTTTTCTGTTCCTCACCCCACCCCACCAGCGAGGAGGCTGGGGGGGGCACAAGGAGTTGGGAGAGGACACAGCTGGGACAGCTGATCCCAACTGACCCAAGGGATATTCCACATCATATGGCGTCATGCTCAGCATATAAAGCTGGGGGAAGAAGAAGGAAGAGGGGGACGTTGGGAGTGATGGTGTTTGTCTTCCCAAGTAACCGTTACGCGTGATAGAGCCCTGCTTTCCTGGAGATGGCTGAACCCCTGCCTGCCCATGGGAAGGAGTGAATGAATTCCTTGTTTTGCTTTGCTTGTGTGTGCGGCTTTTGCTTTACCTATTAAACTGTCTTTATCCCAACCCACGACTTTTACTTTTTTTCCATTCTCCTCCCCATCCCACTGGGAGAGGGAGGAGTGAGTGAGAGGCTGTGTGGTGCTTAGCTGCCGGCTAGGATTAAACCACAACAACCGTGATGGGATGGCTTTTCTCATGCCAAAACCAACTTCGTGACACTTGTAGATGGCAGAGCAGGTAACAGCTGGGTTCCAACAAAGTGCCAGGCCGGCAGCGCCGGGGATACTGTGTTTGCAGGAGGGCTTGTGGGCAGACCACTCTCTTTTTCAGACTGTTATTTTGATAAAGAGCATTACTTAGGCATTACATCCGTGCTTCTCATTCTTGGTAGCTAACAACACATAACCCAGTTATTTCATACATAAGGATCTGAGGCTACTCTACGTATTTAATGGAATGGGTGTTACATTTAACAGAGTCACATACGACCCTTAAGTTCCTATTTGCTTGGTCCCTCATTATTCATTTCTTTACAATCTGTATCGGATCTTATGTTAAAACAGCATGATGTTTGGGAGCAATAAAATCTCACCAAGGAGATCAAGTTAGCAGTAAATAAGAAGCCAAGACAGGAGCTGAAGACAGTGATTAATTTTGGCAATGTAATGAAATGGCACTGAATTAAAGGGGCCTGTAAACACATTCTGAGGTTTTTCCAGCCTCCTTGCCTTGTGATTTCTTTTCTAATTTGGCAGAATATTTTCTAAATGCTGAGGTATATCCTGCCAGTGTTAGTGTCCTCTCAGCTGCTGTTATCAGAGGTCTGATAGGTATTTTTTATTGTTATTCATCAGATATTGGCATCTAATGAATATTGTGAACACAAATGGACAAAGCCTCACTGAAATCAGGTAAGTTTTAATAAAGCCAGAGGAGCTCTGCTGATTTCCATCAGCTGATAATCAGAGACAATGAGTTCATACGTACTTCAGATCATCAAGAAACTATGGCAGCCTCTTCCAAACAGTTGCCTGGTCCAGCTACCTTCGCATCGCAATGTGGTGTGACACTATTTTCCTCATGCACAACAAGTGGCTTTATAGAATACAAACGAATCTTCCACATCCCTCCTTCAAGCACTGGGTTGCATGAAAGATCAAAAGCATGTTAAGCTTTAAAAAACCCCCCACGTTTCTCTTGTATAGGGTAAGAGTCCACTCTTACATGAGGTTAGGGTGTGTAAGGACACCAAAATTAAATCCAGAACACCATAATTAATCTTTCACTGCACCCCATGCTGTACCACGCAGCACCATTTTATTTCTAACATTTTTAGACAAGCCAGAACTCCAATAATAGATGCTATAAGAAGTGCTGGAACATGAACTCCCTGTACAACCTCGACCTTCGTGCCCTGTCTTCAAGCTTTCTCCCAGCTCAGGCATGATGCCTTTAAAACCCTCTGTCCTACTAGGCAGAGAGATTGACTTATTACTCCTACAAATTGTACACATGGGTTAGCATATGTGAAAACATGCCCTTGCCACTATTAATTCATCTGCCCTCCACGTTCCGCTCCTGCTTCACCCACTCACTTTTCATATTAAAAGTGCTTTGGGGGAAGTGAAAAGATTATCTCTCAGGGGCAGATTGATGGGGGAAGGAGCCAAAGGATGCTGCAGCCCCAGCCCAGACTGCCTCAGGGAGGGACCATGTCTGTTCTAGCCTTGCGGCTGAAAACTACTCCCACCCTCCCAATCTAACTCTTCTGTCTTAAATGTCTGTATGACCTATTCTAATGATGGAGATTTGGCATCAGAATGCTAACACTTATAATTACTTTATTTTTTTTCTTTCTTCTTTTTTTTTGGAAGAGTATTTAGTAGCCAGAAATAATTACAGTGATGGTTCTGAAAATATTTATAGTTCTACCTATAGCCTACACTGCCACAGTGGATTTTTTATGACACTTCCTTAGCTAAGCCAAAGACTTGTGAGACTATTATGGCCCTTGACCAAGCAGTCATCATCCTGGATTTGTGTTTTTGGTTGTTACATACTGTTGAGAGCTGTCCCTTACAATAGCAAGGGGATACAAAGGCTACAGCAGTGATGCTTCTGGTAAAACAGTGGTCATTTCACAGGTGTCACTGCTGGAAGAAAAACACATTTAAAATCTCTGAAAAATCTCTCTCAGTAGCTGGGATTCTTCAAGATGCAGTGTGGGCATTTGGGTCTGAATCTTTCGTCAGTGGAGCTGTGCCATCAGACCTGGGACTCTTCCCACAAACAGTCGTCAGGAGGATCATGCCTTGCCATCCAGCCAGGGAAAATGCTCACAGAGAGCATTAAAACAGTCAGCCCAGATCAGACCAGACACATTTCGTCAGCAATGACCAGCACCAAAGATGCTCCACAAATTCTTCCACACCCTGACAACTTCTTCTTATACACCTTGGTCTCCCCACAAGTGTTTTGGTGCACCAGGGAAATCATTCAAATCATTCATCATGTCTTTGGTAGAGGCAGGATGGCACAGGACTGCTGTGAAATGTATGCCACATATAACACAAAACTCCAATAACACTTCTTAGGTCCTAATTCTATACAAGCCTGAAATTCAGACATGATTTGCCGACAGTTACAATAAAATCCTCTCAGATTTTGAAAGGATTTCTACCTACTACCTAGCACTGTCAATTCTGTTTGTGCTGGAATTTCCATAGGTTTGGATTTTTCTTCACTTGAGTGAAATTTGGAGCTTTTGATTCAGTTTGGCACCATAAAAATGAGTATTTGAGTTAAATAAATCCCCCAAGGTGCAAATTCAAAATCAAGTTAACACAGCATAATAAGTTTCCAAGTGTCAGCTGAACCACAGTAACTGCCCACATATTCAATCACAGCCTTGAGCAAAGGTGCGGCAACTTATTAAAACAGAAGAACTTGAACTGCATAGTCTGAGCCCACAGTAAACCTTCGGAGGAAAACATCAGTGTGAGACAAGAGTATCAGCGCAAACCCCTGAGTGATTAGTTGGTGGAGGTACATGTGATTTTAACAGAGAAATCACATCCCCTCGAGCCTTTTTTGTTATTATTATTTTTCCCAGAAGAGGATTATATTAGGGTGGATTAAAAAACGGGACATACAACCACAAACATTTTATTTTTACCATCAGTATTAACATTACCTTATAGTTGTCTGCATCTATAGATACTACTGTGTATGCTGTACATAAACAAGCAAAAAAACCACCCACAGTCCTTCCTCTGAACCACTTACAAATTGATGTGAAGAACAGCAACCAACCCCAATCCGTATCTTTTCTGGCAAGCACTGCAGAAAGCTGTAACAGAAGAAGGAAGGGGGAAACAGAAAGCATTAACAAAGCTGCCAAAACCCAGTGCCAGCCTCCTCTCCGTATTTGAGACCCTCCTGATCAAGCCAGACCAGCTGCAAACAAGCACAGCACAGAGATGACTCTCTGGAAGGTTTGGAGAGGAATATTTAGCTGCAGGCTGATGGGGAGGTGAGGGCAGGGAGTCTGTATTACCACATCTTGGTTACTCAAAACATCTGTTTTGACACTGGAGGCTATCGTGTCCTGTGGGATGCAGAGGAGAGAGAAAGAGGAAGGGGTGCCTGGGACTGCTGCCATTGGAGTTTGGGAAATAATTTAGAAATAAAGGTATTTAATTAATCATGCCTACTTCATCATTTTTTAGCACATCTCCTCTCCTCCTCTGACTTTTAATGAATTAGAATATCATATTTGCTCCTCCTATCAACATGAAAGCGAGTCAGAAGTAGAAGAATTGAGTGCTGCTGTGCTCCGCTTGGTAGTCTTATGACATGGGACTGCATTGTTATGAGACCATTTCTGTCCAATACTCCTCGGTGATAATGAATTTTTCCAGCATCCACTTTGAAAGCCCCGCTGTGAAGGTCCCTCTGAAGCTCTCCTTGCCACCTAGCACGACCTAAACGCTCCAGGATACGGTAGGAGAAGTTGGGGAGTTTTAAGTCAGGGTACCCCTCCCAGCCTATTAAAGCTCTGTAATGCTGGTCTTGGGAAGCAACGATGACTAGTTTCTCTCCCCATTTTTCAACAGCTTCTCTATAACACGGCTGCAAATCCTTCCTCCTTATTTGATCAGTGATATCTACTCTCTCTTTAAAATACTGGCAGGAACCTTGTATGCCATCTTTGTTGTCCAAAATCATATGGACAGGATAAACATCATCTGAAGGAACAGGATCTCTTTTGGTTTCCAGTATTCCTGTTTCAAGGTCTATTTCTTCATATCGGTCGTGCAGGCAGAGCGGCGGGCGCGCCCACGGCAGCAGGTAGAAGCTGATGTCGGGCTGGGCACTGAGCGCGGCCCAGAGGAGCTGCTGCGTGGCGGGCTCCAGCGGCAGCGGGAAGGGCGGCGTGCGGGCGCCCAGGCGGTGCCGCAGCGTGGCCGGCGTGATGCCGTCCAGCCCCTCCAGGGCCACCTCGTCCAGCAGCGCCCACAGCGCCTCCATGCCCACCACTGCCGCTTCCGGCGGGGGCCTGCGCGCCGGAAGTGAGGTCACCGCCAACTAGAGCAGCAACTAGGAGCAACTCCTGGGTCCAAAACCTGGAAGAACTGGTCCCTGAGCAAACGAGGCTTCTTCCCATAGAGTTTGCAACCAAAAGGGAACTTTTAGTGATGTTTGGATTAAAACATAGAAAGATTGACATGCCCAAGTCATTCAATGACTTGTCTCTTAGAAACTCAGGACAAATCCAAGTCCGGAGTCAGCCTGGCAAGAGTCTTCCTCAGTGCTGTTCTCCACAGATGCAGGCCCAGAGTTCAAGGCCATGGAGTATAATTATTGAAGGTCACCCTAGGACTATATGCAGGTGGCAAAACCTGTCGTGGGTTTTGCATCATTCCTTGTGAACTGAGCTTCCTATGCTGACCATGGGAACTCAGTCCCTGCATCCTTGGACACAGAGGAAGGGAAGATAACTTGCCTCAACAGGTCAGAGACTTCTTCTGATTTGGACAAGTTGTTGAGTCTTCAAAGGAATGTAGAGGAAAAGTCCTTTGTGTACGTAGCTGGTTCTGCGATATGGCACAGCTTGCATAGCTACAAGTAGTCGTTTGTAAAACTTTCCAGTGTTGGCCTTGTACCCACACAGGTTGTCAGACTCTTTATTGTTCTAAAATCTGTAAATCCAGGGAGGCCTCTCTCCTCCTCATCAAACACATAAACCACTTGCACTGCCTGCTTTTGAGACCTACAGCAAAAACAACGGAATTCATCTAGAGAGAGCAGATGGGATGGTATATGAAATGTTCCTCCATCAGAGGGTTAAGGTGTGGAAACAGAGACTGAAGTTAGTACTATATACACAGACAGCTCTTTGGGGATCTCCAGTACATTGCCTGCTTGAGGACAGCTGTGTTAAGCTCTCTAATGCTTAAGTGACAGCTGGGACACGTTTATACAAAATTGCAGTATTAGCTAAATAAGCCCTCTGCCTCCTCCTCTTCCTCCTGCAACAAGAGAAGCCTGAGCTGGTGCCAATTTCTCCTTGAATTCATAGCAGAAACAGAGCAGTTCTGAGGCTGAAATTTCTAGCAGTTGTGTGACTCTTCTGCTGGCAAATCATTACATGATAGGACACCAAGGATCACGCTTAGCCTAGCAGGGATTTCTTCTTACATATTCAATTCCTTTTTCAGGACTTGAAATAATTCCATCAATCCAACCCTGATATTAAAACAGTCTTAAAACTTATTACACACCAATCTTCGATTTTTGCTTTGAGTGGCTGCCAATTTATCTGAGATGGAAGTCCTAAGCACTTGCACCTTAGACCATTTATCACCAGTATCCTTCAAAACAGGGGTGTTCTCACCCCTGGCTTCTGAGAATTTTCTGCTTAGGCTTTTAGCACTGAGCCTAAGGTTCATCTGCTTTTTCGTCAGATCCAAAATCATAGGAGGGAGGTTTCAATGTGATTGTTTTCCATGGAGTTCAAAAATTCTACGGAGTTCATGTCAAAGTCCCTGGCAAAGAGTAGATTGTACAGTCAGATTAAATGATGTAAAGGACCCTTCTGGCTTTAAAATCTGTATATGTCAAAAATTGTCAACTGTAGGTTAAATATCATGACAGAACTGTTCAGGTGAAGGCTAAAAGTGAGCTTGTAGGTCATCAACGTAGTCAAGTCAGGGTTTATATAAATTAACATCAATTGCAAATCCAGCCCAGAAGGTGGCCAACTGCATGACCTGAGAGAACACCTCAGGTGATGTGTTGATCCATCACTCTTTCTGTCTAAGAGTGAATTTAACCCCAAAAGTAGTCATCCAGTGTGAATAGTGTGTAAAATAAGCAAGTTGTAGAGAGGTGTTTATGGTTAAGAGAAATATACAAACACACAAGAAATCAGTTCCAGGCTAAAGAATGAAAGCAAACACGCATATAAAGTTTCTGCCCCGTTACTTTGAGTTGAGCTATATTTAAAACAGCTGGTGACACTATTCATCATCAGGAAGAATCAGGAGATGGGCTAATGGAGGAAATTAATGTCCATAAGGCAAAGGCCGGTGGTTTCCTTTTGCTTAAGCACAGCTGAGAAAATATCATGATAATGTTATCTTTTTATGCAAGCAAAGAGCTCGGAAAGTGGCCACCTCTTTCTTCAAAAACCATCTGCCCACGGAAGCTATCTGTCTGTCTGCAGGTTTTCTATGAACTCTTTCACCACAGCATTTCAGCACTTCCCCATGTAAATTAAGGATGCTTGAGTCACGGATAATACCAACATTATCACAAACAGTGACAAAACTTTTTTCAACTAAATAAATTAAACCTGTATGGAAACAGCTACACTATTTTTACTTGTAGGATAGGCTGAAGGCAGTAGCTTAAAGGAAAGGAGTGAACGGAGGCAAGTCCATGCTCGGGGCAGCAAGCGTACCTCCCCCTTGCCCGCCTTGCCTTCCCAGGTGCCTCGGTACAGCAGGTATGAGGCTTGGGATGTGGGGGACTTTGCTCTCTACAACTACCTGAAAGGAGGTTGTAGAGAGATGGGGGTCGGACTCTTCTCCCTAGTAACAGACAACAGAACAAGAGGAAATGGCCTCAAGTTGCGCCAGGGGAGGTTTAGATTGGACATTCGTAAAAATTTCTTCACCGAAAGGGTTGTCAGGCATTGGAACAGGCTGCCCAGGGAGGTGGTGGAGTCCCCATCTCTGGGGGTATTCAAAAGACGTTTAGATGAGGCCCTAAGGGATATGATTTAGTGGGGGACTTGGTAGTGATAGGTTAATGGTTGGACCCGATGATCTCGGAGGTCTCTTCCAACCAGAACAATTCTATGATTCTATGATTCTATGATTCATGCCTCTCGAGTGGATGGACTGCAAGACAGGGACTGGGGGAGAAAAATCCCTCCCACTGTAAGAGAAGATCAGGTTCGTGACCACCTGAGGAACCTGAACATACATAAGACTATGGGACCTGATGAGATGCATCCCAGAGTCCTGAGGGAACTGGCTCATGGAATTGCCAAGCCACTCTCCATGATATTTGAAAACTCATGACAGTCAGGTGAAGTCCCTGGGGACTGGAAAAAGGGAAACATTGCACCCATTTTTAAAAAGGGTAGAAAGGAGGATCGTGGGAACTACCGACCTGTCAGCCTCACCTCTGTGCCTGGGAAGATCATGGAACAGATGCTCCTAGAAACGATGCTGAGGCACATGGAGGACAGCGAGGTGATTGGAGACAGCCAGCATGGCTTCACCAAGGGCAAGTCCTGCCTGACCAACCTAGTGGCCTTCTACGATGGGGTGACTGCATCAATGGACAAGGGAAGAGCTATGGATGTCATCTATCTGGACTTCTGAAAGGCCTTTGACACGGTTCCCCACAACATCCTTCTCTCTAAATTGGAGAGAGACGGATTTGATGGGTGGACTGCTCGGTGGAAGAGGAATTGGTTGGATGGTCACATCCAGAGGGTAGTGGTCAATGGCTCAATGTCCACATGGAGACTGGTGACAAGTGGTGTCCCTCAGGGGTCCGTATTGGGACCGGTCCTTTTTAACATCTTCATCAATGACACAGACAGTGGGATTGAGTGCACCCTCAGCAAGTTTGCGGATGACACTAAGCTGAGTGGTGTGATTGACACATCTGAGGGATGGGATGCCATCCAGAGGGACCTGGACAAGCTCGAGAGGTGGGCCCGGGCGAACCTCATGAGGTTCAACAAGGACAAATGCAGGGTCCTTCACCTGGGTCGGAGCAACCCCCGGTATCAATACAGGCTGGGGGATGTAGGGATTGAGAGCAGCCCTGCCGAGAAGGACTTGGGGGTGCTGGTGGATGAAAAGCTGGACATGAGCCAGCCATGTGTGTTCGCAGCCCAGAAGGCCAACTGTATCCTGGGCTGCATCCAAAGAAGCGTGGCCAGCAGGTCGAGGGAGGTGATTCTGCCCCTCTACTCTGCTCTGGTGAGTAACGGTTTTACACTAAGAGGGTAGATTCAGAATAGATATAAGGAAAACATTTTTCACAATGAGGGTGGTGAAACACTGGAACAGGCTGCCCAGAAAGGTGACAGATGCCCCATCCCTGGAAACATTCAAGGTCAGGCTGGATGGGGCTCTGGGCAACATGATCTAGTTGAAGATGTCTCTGCTTATTGCAGGAGGGCTGGACTAGATGACCTTTAAAGTTCCCTTCCAACCCAAACTATTCTATGATTCTATGATTCTATTGAATTAGAAAAGATTGCAGTTCTACATGATGCATTTGCTAAGTGTCATGATAGGTAGGTTTACCCCGCTGAGAAAAGGTCAGGTTTCCTTGAGTGAGTCTCACACTCAAAGGATAAATATGCCAAAATAAGTTCTGCCAGAAGCAGCCACAATTGTCACAGGAGTAGAGGAGACATACAGCAGTTGCCACCAAGGCTCTGTCTTGCTTGAGGATTTTAGGCACAGGAAGATAATCTTTGAAGAAAACATCTCTCTTGGAAGCAAACAGTCAAAACAAAGATGGCCGTGAAAATAAAATTGCCTTTGACTGCTAATTTTCAAATGCTGATAAAGAGAAATCTATTTTCAGGAAAGAGAGGTGACAAAAGAAGCACATGGAAAACCTTTCATGTGAAAAGAGATTGAAATGAACACATGCATGAGAAAGGAAAATTACAAAGGGCACTCAACTAAATTAAAAGATAAGATATGCAAAACCACTCAGGGAACTACCTCTTTTCATACCGTGTGCAAACTGTGGGATCCAAGCTTGCAGGTCTTCCTTGAGACCTAAAACTCAAAGGCTCAGCTTGATGGGACATTTATATGAGTAACAATAATATTTGGAATTACATAATATTGAAGAGTAGCAAATTTTGGAAAGACTGTTAAACGCTCTGTTTTTGGGATGAAGCTAATATCTTCTTTAAGAGCAGAGAAGTTCTTTGTGTCTTCATTTGTGTGGCACAGGTTGAGAGCGCAGATTATTTCACGTAGGCCTACTGCAAGGTGTTTTCATAGCTTCCTTGAGTAGAAAGCATTTAGGCTGACTGCTACCTCTGTGTAAATATTTTTTGGTTCACTAGCACTTCTGAAGCCATAACAGAAGTCATATTTTTTTTTAACCATCTTCCAATCCAAATTTATTCTGGTGCCAAGCAGTTTTTGCTAATAAAATTTAAGAACATTTCACAATGAGAAATCACAGCAATTCAAGAGAAATAAAAGCAGTTTGAAAATACCACCCAAAAATGTTATAAAAAAAGTCACATTTTCTTAGTTCATTATCTTCTGCAAGGCAGAGAATTGGAGGGAAACTGGGGAATAGTTTGGCACTTCCCAACTCATGGGTTTTTTTCCAGGCTTATTACTAGCTGGAGAAAAAATCTAGCAAAACCTTGCATCTGGTCCCAGATGTGAACACCTGCATCTCAGTCCATCTCTAAGGATCCTTAGAAGAGCTACATGAGCTTCAAAATATGAAAAAAAAAAATGCACAAATCAGGAACAGCACAGATCTCTGCCCTGGGCCTGTATCAGGGGCAAAAACCAAGCCATCTGCTGACCAGCAAATTGGG
The DNA here is from genome assembly GCA_009819775.1 of Phoenicopterus ruber ruber. Classification (NCBI taxonomy): domain Eukaryota; kingdom Metazoa; phylum Chordata; class Aves; order Phoenicopteriformes; family Phoenicopteridae; genus Phoenicopterus; species Phoenicopterus ruber. The sequence goes on from CM020216.1 coordinate 159,084,426, forward strand.
TAATTCATCATCCTGTCTCCTACTAGCACTTACCCACTGAAGAACTAACTTTCCTGTGCCATATACAACCTCTCCAGACTGACTTGGAGATGACATCTGAAATGTCAAAGTTTGGCTTATCGAGATCGTGTAATTTCAGAGGGAGTCTGTTGGTTACTTGGTTGCTCGATTGTTTTTTAACCGAGCTCATTGCGCAGCTCTAGGAAAAGCACTCTGTAAAACAGGGATTTGGACTGTGCAAAGTTAGGGCAGATTTTTAGAACTAGCATCTTCTGTGCCCAGTGATATTCACCATACATTCTTAAGCTTAGTCCATTAAAAGCTTAAGGAAGAAAACAGAATAATAATTCTAGTACTACAACTTTCTTACTCATTGTTTCAAATTTTATTGGTGCAGAAGAGAGAATAGTCTCTCCATGCCTAAAACGTTAAGCAGCACCCTATAACCCTAAGCATATGCACCAAAACTGCCTTCACAATTCTTCATTTGCTTTAAGGTCCAGTGCTCATTTACAAGAATCTTTTTAACCACTTAATTTAGTATCAAAGACATACAACAAAACTAACACGCCTGTTAGTGCTGGTTGAATTGTATCATTTTTTTCGATCCTTATTGCCTAAACTGAATATAAATTAGTAGAATTCCACTGTAGTTTTTTCTGCTTCATTTCTTACCCTGAGTTGGTATTGAGTTTTGGCATCCAGTAGAATACCATCTAACAGTATGCACAAAAAATAGCAGCTATGAATTGCACTATACAAAACAAACAAAAAGTGATTATTTTCTTTAATGAGACGTTACTATATATATGTATTTGTATATATATATAAACACAGGCTCACAGACATTTGTACAACAATCTTCCTTCACCAAAAAAATAACCATTTCCTTTCAGATGCTAAACAAAAATTAGGTCAAACTGGTTAACCGCTACCCGTCAGACACGCAAGGGCTGGTTCCCGCTGCTGTTCCTCAATTAAAACTGTGCACATTATCAGTTCTCAGGTTATAAATGGGTCTTTTTGCATTTCCACGGGCCAGCTCTCCTTGCTACCCCAACAGAGTATATGCAGCAGGTAATCATGTTGCCACCAACAGTGGAAAGGACTTTTTTCCTCTGTCGCATTTAGCCAGCAAAGTCTTTGACTACTTCATAGAGCAGCTAACCACATCCCTGACCCGGCCGAGGCCCCCAGCACTGCTGCAGTGCCAACCGGGGAGCCAAGGCGTGAGCGGAAGGGAACTGAACAGACGTGGTTTGCGCTGGGCTAGCAAAGACCGATGCCAACAGGACCCTCTTGCCATTTAACCACTCGTTTTGGTCGTATGTCCTTTGAGGCAGACAGGAATGGTTTTGCACAAGATCAGGAACATTTGAGGCATCTGGTGAATAATAGCAACAACACAGTAATTTCAGAAAACTTGCAACTTCAGGTTATTTTTTCCTCAGATTTGGTTTCTCTCTTAAAAAGCATATATGTAAGACTAATCCTAGGTCTAGTCTCTCTATATTATTCAAGAGGACATACCTCTGATGATTGCTTCTAGGTAATCATCATAATTCTCTGAACATTAAATGCCTTGGCTCAACCCAGTAATAAAATTGAATTCAACATGTGTCACCAGAATATAAGTTTTAAAATAAACAACAGGGTTGAAGATTTAATGTACTCTTTACAGTAATGAACACTAATGGCTTTAGAGATTTAACTATTAGTTTTGGACACCTTAAAAACATAGAAGTGGCATCCTTTGAGGGAGAAGGAGAAAGACAGCTATAATATTACCTTTTTGGAATCACACCTGAAAATCTATGAGGTTTCAGCTTTCAAGCGCCAAAGAGATTTTTGGAAATGGCTGGTCTCATGGCAGAGACAGCAGCTTTGGAAACAGCTGGAGCTCTTCGAGGTATGAAAGTCCTAGCTGTTCATGACCCCACGTAGCCGGAGCTGCCACCCCACAGCAGAGCCACCAGAAGGTGTGGCTCTGCCAGCAGAATCAGCTGAGTCCCCCGGCAGCAGTTCCCACTGACCCGACCAAGCGCTCATCGAAGTGCAGAGTGCTTATGAACAGGGTATGGATGCAGAAAGCAGCAGTCACCTCCAACCACACCAGCTACCAGCCCACGGGGACGTTGCACTGTGCCCTACATCACTAACGCGTTTCTGAAAAGGATGTCCTAATGGCTCCTGGAAAATGGATTAAGGTGCTTCTTGATAGCATCACTTCCCCCATTTCAAACTGTCCCTGAGGCATGCATTACAGTTAATCATGGATGTGTGATGTTTTTGCTCTTTCACAAAAAGCGGTTGTGCAACCAAACTTCTCCTTTGTTATTTGGAAGAAGCATTTGGCTGCTGTCACCAGATTACAGCTAATTTGTGCATGGTGGTGGCAGTAAAAGTGTGATACAGAAGAGGTTTACGATGGAATTAATGTGGTAGAAAGGCGTGATGCACAATGGAAGCTGTTTCTTTTGCAGCCTTGTACAGATGCCAGTGTATAAATTCAGCTGCTAACATCATCTGATTTTAAATACGGCACACATGCTTTATCCCTTTCTACTTGTTTATTTACTTTGGCTACATAAAATACATGTCATTAAGGCCACAATTGCTCTTGGTGATGTCAGTTAAAGCATTGGTGTGTCATTGCTTCTAAATTTGTCTGTCTTTTATTAACTGGGTTTCAGACGTAGTAAGCCAATTTGAGGGCCAGCTCCTAAAGCCCTACCTGTCCTCCTCAGAGATCAGGAGATGGGTATGTACTGCCAGATCGACCGGACATCACTCCTGGTACCAAAACTGAATGAAGCATTAAGGGCAATGTGCAAGAGGAAGCCTGACCCAAGGAAATGTTTTATCAAGAGATGTTCACATCATGATTTCTGCAAGGCTTAAACTGAAATTTAGCAGAGCAAGGTTTGTAGGTACAAGAGAGGAAGAGAAAAATCAAACTAAACCAACATTAGAGATGGTATTTTTCAAGCGTGTGAAGACCCTTTGCGAAGTCTGGATGCCTCAGGCCAAAGGGATCTGTGTCTGCTTCATGGGACTCCCAGCCATGTCTGTTTAACCTGATTCTTAGATGCACAGGTTGACTTGGAGTTATCTCTGGTGGCAGCTAAAAGGCAAAAGAACCCATCTGATTGCACAACGTAGCTGGTGGAGGCTCGTATCCCCTTCTCATGGATCTGGGACCTGGGCCAGGAAGGCTGCGATGAGCAGCTGGATGGTTGCCCTACTCTCACCAGGAACAGCCATTTCTGCAGGGGACATCTGACGATGCTGCTTGTTAATACAGTACTCCTGTAATGAGTGGCAGGCACAGCAGTCGTGAATGGTCATTCCTTACCCATCACCCTTAAAATACATATTTTTCTTTAAAAACTGATATAAGCTATTTAGTCAGCATTAGACATATTTATTTTATATAACTTTTTTAGGAGGGTGGGTTTAAGTAGTTTAAGTCATACTCTGATTTGAATCTATTTTCTTTAAGAACTTGTGTTATATTTTTACTTGGTTTCTGCATCAATTAAACTTGACGTGAGGAAAAATTACAAACTCTGTTACTAAATTTCTCTGTTACAGAGCTAAGTTCAATGTTCAGTTCAGCTATGTCTGAACTGTGTGATCAACAAAGGCAGCATTCAGGTCCTCTGGTATTTCAAGGGTATTTCATCTGTCAATAAAGGAAGAAAGGGAAAAAGAAATAATGTCTTAATTTTGAAAAAGCTGTCTTTTCCTCACTCCACCTGATTCATCACCTTGGTGTACCATGCTTAATAATGAGACTATTTTCTTTAGAAAGCAGTATTATTATTTTTTTGCCAAAACCCAATGACTTTTTTTTTACTACACAGGCTTCAGCTGCCCATTTTAAACATCTCTGCAGAGAGCAGATATCTGTTATAATTCACCATAACACCAGGTAATTCCTATTCAGAATATCTGATTTATAGCTAAGAGACCTGACAGCCTGCTGGAGTAGGAAGAAGCCAAACTAAACTCAGCAGAGGTTGTGCAAATTGTTAACTTATGGGACCATATGTGTCCCAGGGACCATTTTCTCCTCTACTTCGCCCTTTTTAGTTATTGCTTTTTTGTTGTGACTCGCCCTCTTTCTTATTGTAAGCTCCTTAACGCAGGGATCACGTCTTCCTGGCAGTTAACACAGCGCCTGACCCATCAGCACCCAGACTCCCCTTGAGCCTATTCAGTGCTATCAAAATCATGCAGCTGTAACACCACCCCCTGCCATGCAAGTAGTGCATGTTATTAAAAGCTTTCAAAATGCTTTAAAAAGGAGCAAATTATGTTACTGAGGTGAGGGACAGGCCACAGAAAAATGCCACAGACTGCCCAGTAGGCTAGCGACAGAGCTGGGCTTACAGCACGCTGCTTCTCTAATGCGCAATAGCCATCGAGGCCTACTCGCCTCCTGTAAGAAAATAAAGGCAGCGATTCATGCTGAAGACACTGAGAGTGCAAGAATCATCCCCTAGCAAGTCTGCAGGCACTAAGGTGATTTGTTTCAGCAGCTGCCACCCATGACTGCTTTTGCTAGAGGTACTGAACAAGGGCATGCTCTCCACTCCTACAAGTAGCTCTGACTCATCACAGGCATCAAAACACGCTGAGTAACATTAAAAAAAAAAAAAATCCAAAGCTTACATTTACATGGATTGCACTCACTGAACTGTGCTCACCTATTTGTGCACTGACCAAGCTCTTTCTTCCTGCGGTAGGCGGGAGCGCAAAGGGACCGTGCAGCAGAGAAGGGCAGATCAGAGTCAAGTCCAGCAGAGCAGGGCTCCAGCAGATGCTTTGAGTGCAATGAAAATGAAAACTCTTTGCAAAACTGGGCTCGTTCCCCAGAACCTTATTTTAGTAGACTACCAAAGCATCTGTTCCAAAAATATTGACCTCTCCTGTCTCAGTGCTCTGGAACAACACATCTCTTAAGAATTTGTAGCATGTCGGTAGTTTTTCTTTGTCTTGTTCTGATGTTTTCAATCAGACTCATAATGCCCTATTTCCAAACAAAAACAAACCAGAAAGTGTTTTAATGGACCCAAAAGGAAACTTTTGCAAAAATTCCCCTGAGAAAATTTCAAAATACTCAGTTTTTACTCCTATTTGGAATGAAACAAACCCTGTAGACCACCTCTGAATAAATACCCTTTCTCAGCCGTACTACTGAGCACAGTGTACATCGCTCCAGGTACACAGGAGTCACTTTTGCACAGGACATGAGTTCATGCTTTGGCTTTCTGCACCTCTTCCAGCCATCAGCAGAATTACAGCCACATGTCCACACAACACCAGGCAGCTGTTCGGAAGGCAAAAAAAATACTGGTGCTTAACTGATATAAAGAAGTAATAAAATTGATGGACTATCAGAAGCCAGTCGTAGTTGCTTTGGATTAACACCTCTGCTTTGTCTCAACACCTCTGGTTTGTCTCTAATCTCCATTAGTGATTGCACTTGGTCCCAATCCCAGTCCTGCATCTCTCTGTAGTGTGGCACTTCCAGTAAGAAGCCAGATTTCCCTCTTCTATACTGCTGGAAAAATTGGATGCAGGCAGTCCTCGGGGCTCACCAATTGAGCAGAAACAAAGCTTACATGCATTGACTGGATCACGACAGCCAGATAGGGACTTTTTTTTCTTGTATGTTATCTTTTGAGCCTGGCAAATTAGCTTACATGCAATAGGGAATAATATTATCAGGAGATCATTCAATTTTGTCTACTGTAGGGTGTGGAAATCACACACTGTGTTAAAAGCTGCATAGTGAAAATGATCGTCAGAATTATTTTAAACAGATTAAGCTATTGCCAATCACTCGTTCTCTCTGAATTGAACAAAGCTTTAGTAACTGTCTAAAGAGCAAAAGACTTCAAAATCCTCCATCTTTTCCTTGAGTAACTTAAATGAAATCTGAGCTGGAAGATAAGGATGTTACAAAAAGACACTTCTTCGTATAAGCAGGAAAGACTTGAATGGGTTAAGCCATATCTGGCTGAGTCCCAACAGACATAAAAATCACCTGTGCCTGCTCTGAAATAAATCAGTGTCCTTTTCTGCTGCTGCCGTTGTCTGGAAATAATGCAAATGCAATGGGCCTGCAGTGACATTGTGCCGCACTCGAAGGATACACATAATAAATTGTCCCCTAATACTGTTAAAGAGACATTTCGTCTTACTCAGTAGCTTTTGAGGTTGAACTGTGCTACTTACTAGTTGAGGACTGTGATATGGTGTCATGCCATTCTGCTCTATTATTCATTTAGCCTCTTATTGCTCATATGCACATTTGATTCTTGAGTCTCAAAATGCTTTTTGCTGCTTACGCTCAATGACAGTGTGTTTGCTGGCACGCAGGAGAAAAGCGGGGAGTTTTCTTTCCACTTTGTTGCTGTTGTTTTAATCATTTCTCTTCAATAGCAGCTGGAACAGATCGTAGATTCATATGATTTGGTTCTACTACATTCATCACTGGGAAAAATGCATGGCTGTGTTAAAGGAGGACAGAAAGAATTTGTCTGCCCAGCGGGAAGCTATTGCTGTTCCATAATTGTTTGCTAAAAGGAAGCTGGAATAAAAATGGAGGTAAATGGGTATCTGTGTCAATCCAATCCATCAAAATGAGTTTAACTGACTGGGGAGTCACAGCTTAGGAGCTGGATGTGAAAGCTGGCAAACTCAAGATGAAAGGAAATAATTAATTACTCACTTCAAATATTTTAAACCTTAAATATCTGGTTGCATCTTCTGCACACACAAAAAATTAGTAGAACTACCAGCGAGGCATTTCTTAATACCCAGGGAATAAAGTCAAGTGAGCACAACCATATAAGAACAGTGATAAGTAAGAGTTTAAACTGCAGAGCACAGTTGTATTAGGTTTTGGGGTTTTTTGTTGCTTTTTTTTTTTATTTAAGCATCATTAAATTCCCTATATGCCCAGTCCTGTCCTAAAATTGCCCTCTATCTTGTACGAAGTCAAGCAGGCAAATATTTGTGTGTCCCTACAGAGAAACAACTCAAAGAACTGATCCTGCTAGAAAATTACGCAGTAAAAGAAAAAAAAAAAAAAAGAAGAAAGAAAAAAACAAACAAAAAACCCCAGATTACTTTCCTCTAGGCTGGCTGCCCAATTCTCTTCATGCTTTTGCCAGAAGAGGATGGCATTGGGCTGAGAACAAGTGCCTGTGCAGAGCACATCTCTCAGTATTGCAACGCATTGCCCACTCAGCTCTCAATACCCAGGGTATTTTAAATGAATAACAAGCCTGTCTTGGCACCTTTCTGCCTCATTTTCATGTGTGAACACAACATACAAAACAGAGACAATGAAAACCACTGAACCAGAGTAGTAGCAGAAGGGATTTGGCTTCAGGCGCCAGTGCTGTAAAACTTGTAAGCAATATGGTTAAACCCATTAGTCATCTTCTGTACGTAAGTGTTTCACAGGATAGGGAGTGATAGCTGAGTAAGGGCTAATGCATCAATGTTCCTCAGATGTAGCTACATTTTGGGTTGAGATTCCTAGATTACAAAGCTTGAGGAAACCCATGGCCATCACTTACCCCGACCATAGGATTTGCTTGGCAAATTCCTGCTTCAAGCCCCTGATCTAGGACTGAATGGCAGTTTTTCAATCTGTGGCCCATGGATCTTGGAGAATTATGTCCACAGAAAATATAAAACCTGCCATTAGAAAAGGGGTTTAAATACACCGTACAAAGGTGTATCATTTCCCTTGGGAAATCCTCAGGGGGTTGCATATCAAAGACAGCCCAAGATCACTTACTAGAGCACAAGTCTTTTAGAACATCTCCCAATATTGACCTGAAATTTTGCACTCCTACATCAAGGAGTCACTTAATGTTACCTTGTTTTTAATTGCCATATTTCTAGTCCAATTATACCTTGCTTCAACTGCCAGCCATTCGATCTGCTATAACTTTGTCTGCCAAACTGAAGAACCCTCTATAATCATGTTTCTGTTCTCCAAGTAGGTACTCACAGACCAGCGAAATCACCCTTTATGCCCTCAATAAGCTAATCAGACTGTACTCCTTGAGTCTTGCACAATAAGGCATGTTTCATGGTCCTCCAAAGCTTCTCAGTGCTCTTCTCTGAACACTTGCTAATTTCTCAATTGTTCCTGAAATACAGAGCTGGACACGGCATTGCTGTGGACGCTGCACCATTCAAGTACAGACAGAACAGATGCTCTCAGCTTCACACTGAGACATTGATATTCATATTTACAAGTCTGTATTAGCATTTCAGCTGAAGTGTCTGTAGCTGATGTTCAGCTGATGATCTGATATGACCCATGACTCTTTCCAAGACCTACACTTTCCCAGGACAGAATCCTCATGCTGCAGAAATTACCTACATTCTTTGCTCTTCATTGTATGACGTCATATTTGGTTGTTCAGACTTACTGGAAGTTATGCTCATTGCAAAGCCATTCCCATTAAGAACCCATTCTGTCTTTAAGGTATAGTCACAGGAGCTGTACAAAAGTTAAAGCTTCACACGTGCAACCTCTCGGATACGTCCAGCACCATACACTGCATGCTCTCCTCAGCATTGCAAACACTTCACACATCTACAGTCCTTCTGGAAACAATTCATATGTTCTATTTATAAAAAGTAGACCACAGGTATTGATCTACTGTAGGTAGGCCTGGTGTAATTTTACAGAAAGAATGTCCTAATATTTATTAAATGTGTATTCACCTTCAGAACTCCAGTCAACCTTGATTTCACCAACAAAATCTGGTAAACAAGAACAGGATCAATATTATACATGATTACCTGGGGAAAAAAAAAATCTTTTTCCTCATACCTGTCAAGGATATTCACATTTCCAAAATTTTCAGACTTTGGAAATTCTCTTAATTCCCACATGGCTTTACCTGTATGCCCCTGAGATGCAATATATGAAAGACAAAGAGAAACCCTAACTCTGCTCCGTGTGGTTTTTTCCTTGTGTTAAAGGAAGCAGCAATAACAGCAAGCTGGCTTATGTCTCCTAAGGTCCACAAAGATTTAGCCTGTGGCTGTGGCTCAGGGCAGGATCTTTCAGTAACATTTTATTTCCATTTTGAGAGTACTGGAACGTGACATGGGCCACACGCTTTTCAGGCTTGCAAAAACACCTTGCTTATGTACTACATTTCTGCAACGCGTGACGATCCTTGCTTGCGTGCAATCTGGTCATTACCTACTCAGAATAAACTGGTTACTTCTGAACCTTTCCCGAGCCACAGCTTTCTACAGAACCGTCCATCTTCACACAGGACTACAGAAGGATTAGTGCTGTCACGTACAGAAAAGAATTATGCCCAGAAGAGTCAGTTTGAAATTTAGTCTCCAGATATTTTGACCACAAAGTCATAGCAAATATTTTTGTGCAATGCTCTGCTGTTTGGGATTTCTTTTTGTTCTCTGAAAATGGCAGAAGTGTTTTTATTCCTTATATCTTTCTGTGCTGTGCAAAAGTTCCGGGGAGATTAAAATTCCCTCAGTGAATTCAGTTTCTAAGTCACACAAATACTTCTGAACATCCTCTGCCATGGGGATGTTTTCAGAAGATGATAAATTGAAAAGAGTAGATTAAACTAGAAGCTGAATCTTCAATAATTTCAGCAACTCTCAACACAAGCTCCTGAAATGAAGAAGCTTCTTTAACATTAAAACTAACTCCTATCAGCATAAGCGCTGAGAAATTTATACCCAAAATCACCAGGAAAACATAGGAACCTCAAACTGAGGTATAAAAAATGAACACGTATTGTTGTCCCTCTAGAAGATGTTCCCGTCGAGAGCCCTTCCAGACAACACAGTGTTTGATGCTCCACCTGGATACATGCAGGCAGATCCCGCGCTAACAGCGAGCCCTATGGCAAATCTATGGCTTCCTCTGGGCAGAAGTGTCTCTGTCCATCCGAAGCCTTTTCCACGACTGAGACATCCATGAGTTTGAAGCCTGCCCCGTGAATTAGATTGCACTTCACAGAGATGTTCCATCTACAACCTCCAAAGAGTAAACACAGGATTAATAACTTCAGCAAATAAGGAATGAGGTGTTAAGAATGATCCAACAGGTGACACAGGTGACAACCATGTATTTCTCTAGCCTTGGGTCCATAAATAACAGGGAATCTCTCACCTGTAGGCCACATACAGCCCACAACATCACTTCACAGAGTTTGCAGGCGCCTTACTTCTTTCTGAATTATTATGGTGTAGTACTACAGTGCAGACAAATGTCAGCCAAGTACACTTTCAAAGGCTGGTTTAGCCCTCTACTGAAATAATCATAGAATCATGGAATGGTTTGGGTTGAAAGAGACCTTAAAGATCATCTAGTTCCAGCTGCAAAATCTCTGCTAATGCCCTACTTTGCGATAGCTCTCTAAAAGTTAGGGCTAATTAGTAACCCTTTCTATGCGGAACCATCATATGAAATGCAATCACCAAATAATTATGGAAAGGAATAGCTTGGCCAACTGGTTAAATAATAGAATCATAGAATCATTTAGGTTGGAAAGGACTTTTGAGATCTTCAAGTCCAATCATTAACCCAACACTGCCAAGTCCACCACTAAACCATGTCCCTAAGCACCACATCTACACAGCTTTTAAATACCGCCAGGGATGGGGACTCAACCACTTCCCTGGGCAGCCTGTTCCACTGCTTGACAACTCTTTTGGTGAAGAAATTTTTCCTCATATCCAATCTAAACGTCCCCTGGCACAACTTGAGGCCATTTCCTCTTGTCCTATCGCCTGTTACTTGGGAGAAGAGACCGACACCCACCTCGCTACAACCTCCTTTCAGGTAGTTGTAGAGAGCGACAAGGTCTCCCCTCAGCCTCCTTTTCTCCAGGCTAAACAACCCCAGTTCCCTCAGCCGCTTGTCATAGGTCTTGTGCTCTAGACCCTTCACCAGCTTCGCTGCCCTTCTTTGGACAACATAGATCTTGTTGTACTTTATTGTTTTTAAACACATAAGCTTACAATATAATTGCCAGTTGCATTTCTGGCTTTGCACCTTTCTGAGGAAAACCAGCAAAGAACCAGTATTTCAGGCTGCAAACCCATGGAGACAGAGCCTGGGGAGACACTATCAAGAAGCAAGGATATTGCAGTCACACACATAGAGGCACAACAGAGCTGAGGAAGGACTTTTGATCTTCGGTCCAAGCTAGTCCACGGCCAAGAACTTTCTGCTTTTTTACAGGAGGTGATGAGTCTCCTTTCAATACAAAAAACCACCCTCACAATCCACCCTCATATCACAGCCTCTTGAAAAAGGCAACACTCCACCCTCATTGCTCTCGCTTTAATCCACGCTTTGAAAACTCAACACTTGCATTACTGCAATTTCTTATTCATGGTACCATTTACCTTCTCTGTCTTCATTTCACCAGAGTAAGGTCCGCACCACTTTGTAGCATTGAACCCACACTCAGAGTCAAGGTCAGATTAAGGCAGCGACACTGATATATACAACAATATCCACATGTATGTACAGAAAGTCTGAGACAGTTGCCCAGAAGGGATGAAATACCTTAGTTTATCTCAATAATGTTAAATCCTGGACTCTCTTCTCTGGATGTCCAGCCAACACCATTTTCCAGAAGACTTGTCCATTGATTAATTATCTCCTGATTTTCCTGATTTTACTCCTAAATAATCACTCTCTGGGGGAAATAAGACATTTCTGCTGCTTTCTCCCAAAAGCAAGCTTCTCCATGCAGCAGAAAGCTCCTCAGGAAAATCATCTTGCTTTATCACTGTTTCTGTAGATTTCTGGAAGGGAATAGCAGCAGATAAGGAGCCATGGGCTAAAAGAGTGCTGTGATGTGCCAGAAACACCAGGTACATTTTCCTGACGCTTTGCTAAATTTGTTGTTGACCCTAAAGTCAAGGTTTTGAACCAGAAAATCAATGAGGTCACTGAAACGCATATATCATCTTCGTAGTCCCTGTTCCAAATCAGTGACAACAGCTGGACTCTCCAAAACAATGTTTTATCCTCAGAATCATTAAAAATTTTAAATCAGTTTTCCAAATTTTAAAAGATTTCTTTTCCAAAACACTTTCTACCTCTTTGGAGTCAATAAGTCTTTTGCATAGGTCAGAATCAGGCTAAGACTTCTGGTTAGCTGAGCTTTTACACACTTGCTGAAACAATTAGTTTAAGCACTGCCTAAGATGTCGAGTACGTTTGTAAAACCCAGTCATCAGCTGTCTTTAAGGTGAGCTCAGACTGGGAACACAAAGTCCAAGATTGCATTCACAGATCTGGAATCGGTTCACTCGTGAACATGGAGAGACCATTTTGTCTGGGTTTTAACACTGACCTAACTTCATTATTTCTGAAATCAATGGGAGCATCATGGACAGCTTTAAAATGTTCCTGGTTGCTGATGACACTAGGAACCTTCAGGAAAACATTCAAGGGATAACTCTACAGCCTTTTACAGGCAGACATAAGCTTACTCTGCCAAAGGTACAAGCTGACTCTTGGTTGCATTAACTCAGTGCGAGTCAGTATATGCAAACTTGTGCTGGTTTGGCTGGGATAGAGTTAATTTTCTTCACAGTAGCTAGTATGGGGCCATGTTTTGGCTTTGTGCTGGAAACAGTGTTGATAATACAGGGATGTTTTCGTTACTGCTGAGCAGGGCTGACACAGAGTCAAGGCCTTTTCTGCTTCTCACCCCACCCCACCAGCGAGGAGGCTGGGGGGGCACAAGGAGTTGGGAGGGGACACAGCTGGGACAGCTGACCCCAACTGCCCAAAGGGATATTCCATACCATATGGTGACATGGTCAGTGTATAAAGTAAGTGGAAGAAGAAGGAAAGGGGATACATTCGGAGTGATGGTGTTTGTCTTCCCAAGTAACCGTTACATGTGATGGAGCCCTGCTTTCCTGGAGATGGCTGAACCCCTGCCTGCCCATGGGAAGGAGTGAATGAATTCCCTGTTTTGCTTTGCTTGTTTATGCAGCTTTTGCTTTACTGATTAAACTGTCTTTATCCCAACCCACAAGTTTTCTCACTTTTACCCTGCTGATTCTCTCCCCCATCCCACCAGGAGGGGAGTGAGTGAGCAGCTGTGTGGTGCTGAGCTGCTGGCTGGGGTTAAACCATGACAAGACTCTCAGACAACTTAGCTCAGTTTCAGCAACATGATGACTAGAGCTACACGGCTTCCAGTTTGCTAACAGTACAGTCAGAGCAAGATTACTCTTGTCTGGAAATACTACAGGGACTACTTCAAGAGATGGTGCACTTACACCTGAAAACCTATGCAATTGCACCTGCAAACCTTGGATAACTTTATTCTTTCTCCCCTAAAACATAGCTATAGTGGCAGAAATGCAATTCTGATTTGTCACAGTAAATGCACTGGTGAACTTACAAGTGATGCTAGAATACCTCATGAATCAGGTATTAGTCCTGCAAAATACATGTGTTTATGCACCATGAGTGTTCCCAGCAATCCTAATAACAATTTCAGCATGTTTGCGGAACACCTGTGCTTCAAAATTCAGGAGAAAAGGATTTGTCACAATGCCATGTACAGTCATTTCTTGCCTTTTTTTTGTTGTTGTTGTTGCTATCTCCAATAATCTATATGGAAGATGATAAAATATTTTTATCACAAGCGAACGACAGAAAATCAAGTCAACCATTTTACTAACCAGGACAATAAGAAAAGAGCAAAACTCAAAGACCAAGAACACTTAAGGCTGAATTTCACCAAAGAGCAACTAATTTTCTGGTGCAAAAATAAAAATATACCTATATTAAATATTTAGGAGTAGGTGGGCCTAAGCAGGATTAAAGGAAAAAAAGAATTAGTAGACAACTTATTTTTTGTAAAAAATAACGTGAAATCTGAACCATTTTAACGTGTTCTCGGTCCCAATGGGCTCAGTTTCTTTCATCAACAATTCAGCCTGAACCCAATACCTGCATGTGAGCCCTTGGTTAAGGTCAAACACCTATATTACACTGCCCTTCAAGCAATATTGAATCAGTAAAGTATCTTTTCAGCTACAGTTATATTAGATATAGCTATTGACTTCCTTCTTTTTTATTGCACTATAAAACATGCTGTAGTGAAAATAAAGGTTTACTTTGCAACAGAGAATTCGCAGACATCTATTACTGCTGACTCTTCAAATCCTTGGACATGTGTCTTGCTGCCTGTGTTGATTGAGATATTCTGAAAACCAATTAACTGTCCTTCAACCAGCCCCTGACTTGTATAATTAGTGCAGTGTGTTTCATGTGGCTGTGTACAGTAGATTCTGCAATAGTTGCCTGTGTCCCTTTGTGTATAACCAAACTATTAATAAAAGGTTAGGTTTCTTTCTTTCCTGTTTTCAGAGAACAGGCAGAAAGCTGCCATCCTCACAGAGGCTTCAGGAGTTGGCTGCCTCCTTTTGATTTTAAAGATAACAGTGTCTCATCTTGATTCATCCCGCTCTAACAACCGAAGATCCAAGTGTTCTTTTGCCAAATACTGAGGTAGCTTTGAGACTGATGTAACATCAGGAACAAGCAATTATATTCACTTTTATAAGCCTCAGGTAGATGGTTTAACAAAAGAAACGTTCTATGATCCTCAAGCAAATAATCAGTGCAAAAACAGGTTCAGATTTTAAAATTCCACCGTGTTCCTAAAGTGCTCTACAAAAGAAATCATCTAAGACTATTTCAGAGTGATATTTTTCAGACACCTGAAAGATGCCTAAACTGCAGAAAGGATCCCTTTTACACTCAGCCATCTCATCTCTGGTTTTGACATCCCAACACTGTAATGCAAACTCTCCTGTGAAAATCTCTGGCCAAATTAAAAAAAAAAATCCCAATTAATAGAACCCAGCACTGCTACCAAGAGGATATACAAGGAAGAAAGATGTTCCATAGCATTTAGCCTCTGAAAACATTCAAACACAGGCAGGTCAGACAAGCCTATGTTTTCTCTGCAGGCATTTTTCTTGCCTGGGTGTTGCAGATCCAGGCCTCATCTCAGATTGATGTGAAAGTAGAGATTCATAGTATTGTTTACCTAAATCACAGATGGCTTTCATTGCCTGTCTGTCATGGAGGAACCTACAGGCCTGATGACTGAGATGTATCACAAAAACACGTTGATGATTCCTATGAGGGAAAGAAGAATCAGATTTGCTTCTCTGCTGAGTAATATCCGGTGAAGTCTATCCACAAAATACAAAGAGTCTCCCAGTGTGCTTGTTGTCCCCTAGAATCACTGAAGATCGAGGAACATTTATGCAGAGATCTAGGCTTAATTGCAAGACAGCCCCTAATAACAGTCAAGGAAACAACATAGGAAGTGGGAAACCTGAAACATGCTCCTAGTGTATCCCTAGGGCAGAGGAGCAGAAGGTAACATAACTATTCTAGATCTAAAGATTCACCAACAGATGGGCCTGTCTGGTCTCCAGCAAAGTCAGAGTAAGAACTGGTCGAGGGGACACTGGTGTAAAGGTGTCCAAGTTGGACAGGGGATTGAATCTTTGCATGCTTCGAAGGCTTTACTGAAGAGTTCTCCTTCATTTAGAAGCAGAAAACAGAGATGTGAAGAACTAGGGTATGCTCTCGTCCTTTGTAGTAAATCTAGCAATCATGAAGCAGCACTGAATTGAGGTCTCTGAAAACTGCTGTCTTTTGCTTACAGGACAGGTGCAGAAGGTCCAGTAGCAATAGGGGCTCCTGGGTCACCTCTCAGGGACAGTAGACCTCACACTCTGACCATGTTTATGAAGACAGTAATTGAAAACCAACCAAGAGCAGAGCTGGACTGTGGTGTTGTGCAAATATTGCAACCAAGCAATCCCCAAAAGCCTGCAGTCTAAATAGACAACACAGATGCAGGGGCAAGGGCAAGACACACAAGCAGAGCAAATGGCATAATAGCAGCAAATGGCTGCTATTAGTTCCACAGTTAGTTCCCAAGCTTATTTTATTTTTATCCCTTTCTTTGAGGATGGCAGGATGTCCGAAGAAATAATTGAAAAGGAAGGGAAGAGGCTGAGGTGGAGGAAGGGTTGGAACAACCAACCCAGGTTGTAGCTACCCCTTCACGATATGGTCAAGCTCATCAGGAACCACAGCAAACACCACTGCAGTTCACAACAGCCCCAAAAGCTGCAGTGACACAGTCTGGGCAGGGAGGGAGAAGATGAGTGGGACATTTGAATTAAGACGTAAAGGCATGCGTAGGTCCAAATCTCGTCCTTTCCACAGAACTGGTGAGTGAACTTTTCTTCTCCATATGTGTGTGTATGCTGGCACACACAGCAACGCTTCCAGTACTGCAAAAATTATATATTTAACCATATAAGAAGTGTTAATTCACAGTAAACTATCAAAATTAAGCCAGGCAGGGTAAGTCATCTTTTGAATACTGTCATTTATGTAGCAAAGTGGCTGGGACCAGACAGTATTCTGGCCCTGATGGGAACCAGGTATGAGTGGTACTACTACATACTCCCAAGTAAGCCCTCCACCCTTACAGTGGGCTACGCTCTCAGATGCAAACACTTGCCTGCTGGATTGTGCTCCAGAGAGGGAATGTTTGCGTGAGAGGGGAACCAATGCTGTGAAACAGCCTGAAACTAGACTGCCATTTGTGTTTTGACAAGGGTTTGAGAACCTCATTGTATGGGGAAATTATAGCCTGGTGAAACAAAAACAGTGAGGAGAGAGGGAGAGAAATGCCAAAGATGACACGTATTATGATCCTTCCGCAGCTAAGTTTGCCATTTGAGTCTGTCACAATTTGCATTTACATTTGCATTTTAATTGTTCTGTGAAAACCTTTGCATTGGAACAAATCCAGAAGGAGTATGCATGAAACATGCATCCACACATGAATACAGGTCTTAGGTGGATGCCTAATCCTCCCCAATGGGAAGAGCTTGCTGTAGGCAGAGTCTCTGGAGATGAAACTATCCCTTTCTCCACTCACCTCAGATGAGTCAAGAGGGCCTTTGCGGTAGGAACTGCAGATGAGTACTCACCTGCTGAGGAAACCAAACAACATATATCTATCAAAGATATCTAAACAGGGATTTAGGGGGCCTAATTCAGGTATCCACCTTCAAAAGTACATAATTACATATTTCCAGTTGAACCACAGCAACGCCAAAACGCCTCAGTGTAGATCAGCAACCTCTCCCGCCAAGCACTGTGTTAACAGGAGAGTCAGGTCCTGCCCCAAACAGTTTACGAGACAGGCAAAGGAAGTAATCACCATCTTGTTCTTCTGGCATGAAACTGAGGCCCAAGGCCAAACAGAAGAGCTGACAATTGAAGCAAGATCACTCATTAAAAATAAATGCCAGGCCAACAACTTAAATCAAGGCACTCTTCTTCATTGAACATCAACTCACTGATTATCAGCCTGAGCAACCCCCTGAAAGCTCAGATTCATGCTGGGCTGAGGCCTGGACTTCTATTCCTCAACCAAAGAAGTTGCATTCAACGCAGTTTATGTGGAAGATTTATCAGACCGGAGGCTGGAAGTGAAAACCCTATCTCCTTTCTCTCAGCATCTTCATAAGAGCACGTTCCTTTGCCTCCGTAGCAAGCACCATCCTCTCCACAAGAAGGACGTTTGTTCATTGACACCAACCATACAAACCACTATGACTAAGAGAAGCTTTTGCAAAAGGAAGGGCTTTGGGACGTACAGCCTTGCTGCAGTGTTCAGTCCTGGGCTGTGACACGGCAGGGACAGTCACACCGTCAGGACAGAATCCTGGAGACTGGTTTTGCCTCATACGCCAGACCACAGTGGCAATAAGTCAACCTGGATCCACTCTGTTCAACAGAAATTACATCTAGCCTGAGTATGGGAGCATCAAGACCAATGATTTTTGCTTCAGTGAAACAGTGTAGACTTGCAGTTTGCTTAGTGGGTATGAATTTAATTGCTGTCAAACGCAAAGGGATGTTTTAGTAAGTCATAAACAGATAAGAAACTCTGACTTACAGCCTTCTAATTCTCACATTGCAAAACAGTTTAAGGGGGGTCCTTTAACAAACAAAAAGAGGAGCCTCTGGTGTTTAAGTATTCCTATCCACCAAGAGTGTCTTTGATGTGGGCAAGCAGTAATTTGGGAATTTGCAAGCTTCATTCAGTAACCCAGATCTGTAAAATGATCCCAATCAAGAGAAAAAGTCTTAAAAAAAAAAAAATAATGTCATTTTAAAAAAAAATAAGTCAAAGGGGGGCATGTTTGCTTTTTAACTCAAGTTCCTTACCGAAGCGGGTGAGAAGTAATCAGACAAATGGTTAAACCTGCAAAACCGAATGGGAGACAACCTTCACAAAGAGCAGGGTGGGAAGGCCCAGCAGGGAGACAGCTTCATTTGGCTCAGCACTTTTCAGAGCAGTTCATCTGATCATGCCCTCAGCAAAAGAAGTGGGAGGCTTTTTTTTAAATGCCTGTGGGACCTATTTGGGAGCTTGTATTCTTAACGTACTTGAAAAACACTTGGGTCTTTAAAATACCACCCAGCCAGACTGAAAAAGTCAAAATCAAGTAACTGCGGACAGAGAACAGTACCACCCCCATTAACAAAGCTGTTACCTTCCTTTAGGAAGAAAAGGAAAAAACAAGGCAGGGGGAGGGAAATTTGTGGAAAAGTCAGTTTTTATAACTCAGGGCTGCATCATCAGACAGGAAGAACTGCAGAAATTAGACGCCTAACATCAACTTAACTCTGCTCCTTTGTGTATCTCTAAATAAGGTATCTCTTTCTAGCCCTGTTATTAGTACCAATCAGTTACTTAGCAGAAAGACATCCGTGCTTCTATTGCATATACCTCACCTCCACAGCGGGAGGTAAAGGGTTAAATGATATAGGACACAGTTTCCTTCTTTATATGATAACTAAGAGCTGCAATATAATTGCCTGATTTGCTCTATTTCATTAAGGCTCCTTTTCCTTCTACTTCAAAAGGTTAATGCCACTCATATTTCCTTTTTTTATTGTCTGGCTTCACATAATGCCATGGGACAAGACAAAATAAGCGGTTGCCTCAACAAACTATAATTCATCCCAGCAGAACAACGACCGGCTGTAATTCAGTCTATTTTTAAATCCAACACGTAATGAAAATCACTAAAAATAATACATTTCCCAGAGCCAAGACAATAGACCTAAAATGTGTAATAATTAGCGCTCTGGCCCAAGTGCTTCAGGCTCTAAACTGTTTTATGACTGTGAGATCTGTTCTTAGCAATCAGGCAGCCCATTGGTACCCACTTAACATCTTTATTATTAACATGTGTTTCTTATACCATCTATGTTTAACCACAAGCTAAAAGCACCATATGCCCACTTAGCAAAAATCTGTGCCTCCCGACTCGCTCCCCGCCAGTTCAGGACACTCAGAGGCAACATAAATGAATTCATTGTCTAAAAAGGGAAAGTCTGGCAAAAAAAAAGACAAGGAAACTGCCTTGGCATGGTTTGATACCTAAGCATATTTATGTACCAAAGAAAGCAGGCTGTAGATCAAAAAACATCTAAAAAACATCCACCTTGGCCAGCTGCCTCCCCTCACCGGTATGAAGTGGCACACAGCGATTGATCTCCACTCCCTCTCTTTTACAGTAACATTCAGCGATCTTCAGCAAGACCCTCTGCGCTGTGTAAGTTCAAAGAGTGTGTTAGGGCATAATAAATACACAAAAAACATGCTGAATGATCCCTGACAACCTGGCAGAAAAACCTGCTACTGCAGCAGTGCTT
Source organism: Phoenicopterus ruber ruber (assembly GCA_009819775.1). Lineage (NCBI taxonomy): Eukaryota > Metazoa > Chordata > Aves > Phoenicopteriformes > Phoenicopteridae > Phoenicopterus > Phoenicopterus ruber. The sequence continues at coordinate 159,104,266 of CM020216.1, forward strand.
TTTCATAATCTGCATATGCTTTTTCCTTTAATTATTAGCTCACACAATGATCTGATACCTGCCAAATTTTTTAGTACCCACAGTTTTGCATCTTCAGAAATGGCTCTTTGGGATGAATGCATCATTTGGAATCAAACATGCTCTAAAATAAAGCAGACATTTTTCCTAGGGCATTTAAGTGAGTTTCAATGCTACTGCAATCGGCTGGGTCTGAAATTCATTCAGACATTTGCTTTGATGGGCAAACAGGATGATTTCTTTTCCAACCTCTTAGCTTAATTGAGTTAGCATGAAAGGATTGAAAAGCCCTGACATAGACTTAAAACTCAGCTAGTTAACATGCTTCGTCACTCGAGCCTGGCTATTATTTGTAGCTTGGTACTGCCGAGAGTCCCCGGGCCAAGCCCCTCTGTGCTCAACACTGTACAAAAACAGAGGGGAAAGTCCCTGCCCCAGCCTAGCAAATCTTGATGGGGAATTTCAGTTGCATTGAAAAAACCACACTGATATTTCAGGGTTACTTTTGCCTGTCAGGATCTGGCTGGAGGCTGGGAGCCCCCAGGCCACTTTATGTTCCATGAACCTCTTCTCTTTGACGCAGCAGTGCACAGCACCAAACCAAGGCTAAGCGCTTCCCTCTAACACCACCACCGCTACCGTAAAATTAACACAGGCATTTTCCACCTCCTTTCACTCAGATAAAACGCTCATAGGCTTACATGATGGGTTTACATGAGTGAAGAGCTTGTCCACATAGACACTCTGAATGCATTTATTTAGGTTGGGAGCAAGAAGAGCAGCATGACTGCTTACCAGACAGGTGAGTCTTTATGCATGCAAAATGCCCAGCGAGGTGGAGCCTTGCTTGTGTAAGACCATTAACATTAAACCCATTTAGAGAATAAACTAGGTATAGAAAAATAAGAACAGGGCAGAAATCAATGCAATTTCCTTTCAGTGCATCATGCCGACGACATTCATTTTAGCCCACGGGTATGCCTTCCGCCACACAGTGTTCTCATTTGTTTGTTCAATCTTATATCTGGCATGGACATCACCATTGCTGCGACACCATGAGGGCGCTTTGCACTGGTTAGCTTTAGTCCTCACATCCCTCACTCCTCTCCAGTGAGGAAGCAAAATATAACTATTGCTTCCTCAAAAAACAACTACTGGCACACTCAGGCAGACAGATACGAGGCCCAAGAGCTCAAAGGCTCTTAAATGCCGGGCTCCCAACTATTAGCACAGAGAGAGTCAAGCATCTTAATCTTTATGAGGATCTGGGCTTGCACCACGCACCCAAGGTGTTTCTGCAGCAGGCCAGGACATTGAACCTGTCTCTGCTGAGCCCCAGCCAGCCCTCCAGCTACAACCCAGCCACATATTTTGAGGCTTGCATTTGTACAGAGGTGTCTATGCAGCTTAAGAGTAATTTGTATCCAGATTATTGCAAAACATCCCTGGAGCTTCATACAAGTGAAATAAACTTTCTGCCTTATCCGGGCTTGACTACAGCTGTTGGGCTTTAATGTCCAATCTTTAGGCACCAGTTGCATTCACAACTATTTCCAATATACTGTCACCAAACCCTGACATTAAGGCTGTGGCCGTGTTCAGACCTCCTAACGTCTACACTGAAACTTTGTCATGTCAACCCTTAGAGGCCATTGAACAAGCCTGCAAGTCCAGAGATGAAGACCTGCGACAAGACAAGTTCCCTTCTCCTCACAGCATGTTCTCTGCTGCATCCATGTGAGTTGAGAAACATGAGGAATCAGCTCATGTCAATCTCAGCTCTCCTACTCTTGATGTCTTCCCACCTGCATCCTGCCACCCACCTGTCCTCAAAGCCAGCTGTGGAAACAGAGGCCAGACTTGATTCCTACAGAAGGGACCAGCTGCTGGTCTGGGAAGTACAACACGGGTGTCGCTGCTGCAGCTTCGCTGGTACAACAGAGAGGATGAGCAGCTCAGATGGCTCTGGTTGGGTAAGGATTGCCTTCAGGGTGAACACGAGTAGGTCAGCATGCCCTCAATATACAGTAAAAAACTCTGAGGGCCTCATTGAACAGTGAGGCTAAAGAGCACTCAAGGAGGATAGGGCAAAGTGTTGAGTAGCTGGTCATTAAAGGAGCACCGATTACCTTGAACACTCAGCAAGGCGAGTCCCAGGGAAGAAATAGTTAGAGGCTGTTACTGACATGAAGCGGATGAACTGAAACTATTTAAGCAATTCTAGAGACTGTTAACCCAAAATGACATTGAAAATGTTGCTCTCTTCCTGAAATTCACCCTTAGGCAGCTTGGCCAGAAACATGACAATTCTTGGTCTATCTGTGCATGGGTATGAGCTTTCTAGAAAAAGAAAAAAGGCTCATAATAAAAATTGCTTCTGTGATAAAACCAAACTGAACTTGTATTTCAACAAATACAGCATCAAGCAATGCAATATCGAGGTCCTCTGCTTGAGCTGGACCTTTGGGATTGACACAGCAGCTTTACTGGGTTATGACTTGTGGGCTGAAATTAAAAATGACAAGATAAGAGTCTCTATTTTTCCAGATGTAAGTAGGGCTACTCAAGCACATGGTAAAAGGGTTTTTGGCATTTAGATCAGATTTACAGTCATTAAGACTTTGTACTTTGGGTTCTGCCTACAGCAAATCTTAGCTTGACAAAAAAGGATTTTTAAATCAGTGAGTGCCAAGCCAATGATTTCCTCTCTGTGGAGCTGCATAAACAAGAAGATGCATGAAATGATGAAGCAGAGTTTGGGTACCTTGAGACTGTCTGAGTATTGCTAATTGATTTTTTTTAATCTTTCAAGCTTTTATGTTTGTCCAGTGATAAATAGTTGCTTTTCAATATTTTTGGCTTTGGCGTCAAAATGCCAAGTAAACACTGTTTTTTGATAGAATACATTTAGAGATGAACACAGATTATTCTGCTTTTTCATTTTTTGCCTTTGATGATCTGTAGTCTTAAGAAAATACTCCTCTCTATACTTGAATCTCAAACCTGGCTTTCTCCTGTGAACAGAAAGTATTTGTTTGCAGTTTGGTTAAACAGTTAATTGAGCACTGAAAAAGAAAAGACAAAGAAGAACAAGGTGAAAAAGGAAAAAGAAGCAGTAAACACAACTCCCCCCTTCTGACATCCCATAACTAATATTTCAACAGCAATGAAAAACAGAAGTGATGCAATTTTTAGGAAATCCGTCCGGGAAGTTGGAAAACAAGACTGATTTCCTGTACGACCTTGGCCAGTTATTTAGGGCCATGTTCAGGCCACCAACCAGAAGGGCCTAAAATTAGGCATCATGAATCCTATGACGTTCAAGCAGTTCAGGCCACCTGTTGTGTACCGAAGACTCCCGAAATGATGGATGGAAAGAAGTAGTCACATCACCTAGGTTAGGCAGCTGTAGCCACAGTGAGGAGCAACAGGGCAGCGCACCCACCTTGGGTGTTGTGATTTCTCCTAGTGACTCTAGGCAGGAGCTGTGATGTAGCAATGAGAATGTGACGCCTTTCCTTCAACACAGACAAAACACCTTTTCCTATCTCACTTAGGCATTATAAAGATTAAAGTTCTGGTGGTTTGGTGCCTGGGTGTCAGTGACAAAGGTCAGGTAAATACTTGGGAGGCATGGGCTGTAAGTTGAGGTAGTATCTTTCATTAGACCAACTGCTGGAGATAAGTACCTGTACAGATAGCAGGCCATGGGACCATAAATACCCCGCAGCCTCCAGTACACAGCTTGCTTTCACTCTCAGGGATGGAATCGCAGAGCCCAGCAGATGGTGATGAAGTCACAAACAAAAGAAAACGTATATTTTGCTACGTGATACCCATCTTATGGTCCCTGCTCCTTGTGAGAACAACCAGCATTGGATGCTTAAAAATCTTACTAAAAATGCCAGCAGAAGGCAGGATTGTCACCTTATACAGCTAAAAAGGCACTCTGTGCTTTTAGTTTTACTGTTTGAAGTATTTCTTAATCTCAGCAGCTACAGGAAAGGTGACAAGAGGAGAGGAGTCTACCCCATTAGCTCCAACCCCGGACCTCTCCACAGAGCTCGCAGCGTGGTGCTGGATCACGCTGCTTGTTAGCTGGGTCATTTGTTTATTAATAGCTGCACACACTTCAAGTCCTAGACTGCTTGTTAGCTGTGTGTAGCAGCAATAAAGAGTTCCACTCTGCACTAAATCAACTCTATTACTCTATTTAAATGGTATTTTTGGTGCTGCAGAGACAGAGTGACTGTCCACATAATGTTCAGCTTTCTCCTAAGCCTTTTACCTTACTCTCCAAATTATGTGTCAGAGCAGAACTGCTCAGCCAGCTTTCTTTGCATGGCCACTGAGGACCAGCAGCAACTCCGGGATAAAACACACTCATTGCCTGGGGGGGGGTGCTTCATTTTATCTGGTGTGCCCCTTTCCCACAAAGGCTGTAATAACCAAGGCTGCCTCCTTGAAAGTGTGATGCTGACTGGTGTGTCCAGTGGACATATTAGCCAGGGGAAAGCCCTAGGGGAGCCTCAACCCAGCCTTGCTCCAACCCAGCAGTGCTGGCTGGTACCTGCAAGCTCCATGTCACGCAGTGGGGAGCAGCTGCCTTCCCCCGTCAGCCACACCATTCCTGTTCCTGACCCTGATGTCACGGAGCATCTGCCTGCATCCATTTCACTCCTCATGATTTTCCTGTGCTAGCAGCTTTCTCTTAGGCTTTCCTCTGAAACCTTGTGCCTCTCTCAGGGTCAAGATGAAGTCGGCATCATGCGTGATTTTATCTGGCTGCAAAGCCTAAGATGCCCAACATCAATCAAACACCTTCTTGTGCCCGGCACTGTAACAGGAGCGGAGTCCTTGCCCTGATGAGGGGTCTGTCTGAATGCACAAGATAGGCAGAGGGATAAACATGACAAGGTAAAATCGGCGTTCCTGACTTCCACAGCAAGGCAACGGCTAAGCCAGCAACAAAGCCAGTCTCCTTCTCGGAGTAACGCCTGGCTCCTGGACCGACCAACAACAGCTCATAACGTAACACAGGGAAGCTGCTTTGGATTCCCAATTAGCCCTGTAAGAATGACTTGACAAGCACCACAGAATACCAACAAAAGACATTTTTATGGAGGCATTTGTTTACTTTAATCGAGCAAACAGTTTAATTAGATTTTCCTCACACATCAGATAAATAGCATTTCGCTCTGTCCTGTTCTGTATCTTGTGAATGATTCTTAGATGTGGTTTCCACAAAGTCATTTCTTGAATTGGAATGATTAACCACAGCTAGGGTATTTTTGCTCGTGTACTAAATGTCAAACTAAAGGCAAAAATAAAATTAAAATTATAATGTCATTTTGTGCTGGCTCCAAATTCAACCAGTTGGAATAATCTCAACATCCATGAATGTGACCATTTTTCTCTTTGGTCAGTCAAAGCAGATGTCTTCATCTGCTGTACTGGTAAGCACCGAAGCAGAGGGACCTTGGCTGTGCTGTACGCCATGGCTCCTGAAGCCTGCAGCCTCTCCCATCGTGAGCCATGGAGCACGGTACCGTAAGTCCCTCAGGACATACCGCTGATCGGAAAGATCAAATTGTACATAGCAGAACCAAATGAGAGAGATGTAATTCACTTCGAGAGCACCATTGGCTTCCCGCACTTCCTCCCTTTGTGCCTCATTGAGTCTTGGGGAGAACGGAATTAGGAAGCAAGCAGAGCAATTGCTGAGAGATAAAAGCATTGAGGCCAAAAATTAGGGAAAGATTCAGACCTATAGAGATGCCAGACTTTTTCCCTTCATTGAATCAGCCCCTTCAGGATCACTTATAAGGACAGGAAATCTCTGTTTGCATTTGCCACTTCATAGCACCAACAGGGAGAGGGACAGTGTCTGGTTTCGGTGAGGCGCACTCAGCACAGCGCAGCAGTACCAGATCGTGTGCATGAGTGGCAAGGCTGGTATGGCAGCACGTGCAGATGAACGAGAGGAAATGTCCCTCATGGGGCAGCTTGGGCAGCCCGTGGTTTAATTTGTGTTCTTTACACAATTCGAGGAAGAAGGAGCAGCCCTTGACCAATCGTCCCCTTCCCCCATCCGCATGGATTTGGATGCAGTCTTCTGGCAGTAACACAAGTTAAACAGAAGCTCTCCAATGAAGAAGAATCCACGGAAAAGTCTCCATTAGTGTCAGCTTTTCTGGAAGCTGGCTTCTGATAATTCCTATAACCCAAAAAATTTAAATGATGAATGACTTCTTTTATATCAACCTCATTCAACGGCGCTAGTTGGCCATGCAAAGCAGAGACAGGTTTTTTACTATCTTGCCAGTGCAAATTAACTCCTGGCCTGGCATTGAGAAAGTTTGGCTGAGGTTTTTAGGCATCAGATCAATAATTAGTGACTGGAAAGCTAGAAACAAACAAACAAACAAAACAGATACGGCAGCAGCATGTAAACAGTACATGTAAAATCATTGGAAGCAACCATTTTTATCAACTGTTAAGTTGCAAGACTCAGAGAAGAACTTCTGCGCTCCTCTACTTTTTATGTTATAATAATATTGTAAGATTACAAGTAACCTACAGTGATGATTTGGGGCTGTTTACCACATTCGGAAAGGTGGGACAAAATAGTATCTCAACAAAAAAAGGTGCACGGTAATCCTGACTTAATTGTTTCTGAAAGTTTTTGTCATTTTAGCTGCTCCAAGGTATATTCCAAGATACATGTTTGTCTTTAATCTTTAGCTAAGCCAGTTTTGTATGGAGATTTAAGTTGGGGAACCAAAATGCAACACACACAGTCTGAGAGACAAACCTCTTTTCATGTTTCTTGAACTAATTTACTGCCAGAGGAAATCAACTGGCAGTTAGGATGTTCTGAAACTAAGGAGAACAACCTTGGAATAACCACCCACTCAATACAGAAGAGATCTGAGGATGAGTTTGTGTGCCTGGAAGTTTATTTGAGACTTGATTTCCCAAATATACCGGCTGGTATAATAAGGACAGCGCTTCCACTTACAGGCTTCCTCTCATGTACTTGGCCCATCGTAACTGCAACCATCATTTTTATTGCAATGAGGGAGATAGCTCTGATCATTAGAACTGACATTTCACAGTTTGAATGCTGAGTAGGGTTTTTAGCCAGTAAAAGTCACACTTTTCTTTGGAACCCTTTCAAATGTGTGTTCTTTCATTTTAAACAAATTTATTCTTCCTATCAGCTGCTTGCTATTCAAAGACGGTTTAAAGCAGGACACTCCAAGACGGGTCAGAATCTGAACTTTTCCAGTGACATTTAAATCCTAACCATAAAATTATTGCCATTTTTCAGATGCCCTCAACAATTCAACTCATATTTCTCTCAGCACCTATTGTACATTATTTAAACTACAAATGGTCCCTTATTTTATGAATCAGTAGCCTAGCGACACACATCGCTTCTCTGATGAAATGAGTGCTTTTCAGCACCACACGCTGACAGCTGGCACACAGTAATCTGTCGTGGAAGTTGCAGAAAAAAGAATTCTGCCCAAAAAGTATGGGTGCGTAGCCATCATCTTCTGTCAGTAAAACAAGTCAGTTTTACTACATGGGATAACATTGAGTCCCTATAGTATCCCTTAGCCTTCAGGTAGAACTGTCAGCATTTTACTCTTCTGAAAGTTCCCATCGCTATGTCATTTAAACACCAGGAACAATATTGGTGCTAGGGAGCAATGGACCTACATACAAATTAAGGCACATTGCATGAAAAAATATCAACTAGTCATATACCTCAAAGGTTTCAAAATTATTTGTTTCAATGAAATAAAGATCGCTTTCTTTCAAGACAGCCCAGTGAAGACTTCAGCTCAGTATGCAGCTACAGAAAAGAAAAAAAAAAAAAGATTAAAACCCCCCGTTGACTAGACATTGCAAGCATGTGGAACAGCATAAAGAGTAGTGCAAGACACGCGGTGCATAATAAACCAATTGCATAGCCATTCCTGGGACAGGGTATGCAGCATTTGTCACAGCACTTCAAAAGGGAACCCTGGAAGTGTAGGGATCAAAGGAGGATAACAAAATACAGATTTGATAAAGACAGGGATTGCTTATCTTTAGGAGGGTAAATCAGAGGGGGACATGAGAAAAGTATAGAGTATTGAATAGTCTAGAGAAAGCAGACCAAGAGTTTCATTTTTTTCCCAGGGCTACTTTTGTACTAGTACAGTTCAGAAAGGTGGCCTAATATCTACTCCAGCCCTGAAATGAGCTATGGCCCTCTAGTTGATATGCTATTGGCCTATAAGAACATGGGTATATATCTATCTACCTCAGAAATTAAAGAAAATTCAAAGACAGAAGATATTCTTTAATGAATAAGAACACTCAAAATGATAAAAAAACAGCACAAAATTAATCTGGGAGTATATAAGAACCTCTGCTCGAAGCTTCAAGCCAACCTCTGTTTGCAAGGCATCAGGATGAGGAATGAAATGATGGAAGGTTACCCTGTGTGGTAAGATATCATGTATGAGCATCGCTCCTTTCTCCGTTATCCTGCCAAAGCACAGGACTGCAAGGTGCAGCTCCGTGGCCGCCGAGGTGTGTGTGGATTCCCTCCTTGCTCAAGAGCATCCTTCCTCAGAGCTGGGTATTCAGTCACACAGGTGAGCATGAGCTCACCTCTCCAGGAACTGACTTCATGGTTCAAAAAAAAACCCCACGCCTCTCAGCTGAGGAAAGCCTCCGTAGGTTTCCCTTTTGCTTGGGCAGAAAGGAGGGGTTCTTCAGAGGGCAATGCAGAGCGAAAGCCTAGCTCCGGAGCTTTGAACTGCTCCCTGAAGGAGGTTCTCTATCAACTACAGATGCATCCTAAGGAGATTGACCTGGGAGGCTGGATGCTAAGAGGATAGGGAGAATCAGCTCAGTATATACACACTACAACCATGCTTAGGGTAACTATTGTTTTAATAGGTTTCTTAAAGCCTTCATACCAGTTCTAGTCACCTTTGTACCTGAAATTGGGAATTTCAAGCTCCAAGTTGATAACAACTTTAAAAGCAGTACAATAAAACTTACACTTCAAAAAAGAAGTCAGGGCAATGATTAACAGGATTAATCCCACCAACATGAAACTAAACAGACAGCAGCGTGCTGTAAAGCCCTGTAAAAGAAATTTCTTGAGCAGAAATTAATAAACTGAAAATAAACTTCCAGGGCTTAATTCTTCTCTTATTTACAAAAGTATAATTCAGAAGTAACTCAGATCAAGCCAGCAGAGTAATGAGGGAGTTGTTGAACATGCAGAGATCAGACCACAGACCCCAACAATGTATGGAGAATTAAAAGCAAAATTATCATAATGGCAAAGGCACAAACACAAAAGTGGACATGTGACAGATAAATCTTTTGCATATATATATTTTAGTGGGTAAATACTAACAGAGTAGAGGAGTATCACATACAGAAATGCAGACTTGTGACCCTCCCCATAAAAGACCTTACACATTCGTATGTGTTTGATGGATTTCCCCCATATCATGTACACTCATTTATTCTTTCTCTATTAAAAATCTCCAATAAACAATATCCCCTGAGTTGATGGGAACAACACAAAGGGCACATATTGCCACAGATGACAGTGAGACAGAATTGATCTAGACAGATTTATTCCCAAGTTTAGTAAGAAATTCACAATTACTGCAAAAAGAAAGGAGAGAAAAATTACTTTTGCTTGGGGCAGTTCATGGCTACTGCACTGTCCCTTGCCTCTTAATCACTTGCTGAGGCGAAGCAACAATCAATACAGTGTAAAAGAGATCAGAGAGGGCCTGAACCAGGTCTCACTAAAATCAGTGACAGAAAAAAAGCCTTCCCCAGGGTAAGTTCTCCAAGAGCCACAGCATAGGACCTGCAACCCAAGAGTCAAGATCAAGGTGACTTTGGGCCACAGTTGCACTGTCCAATTAGGGCTGCTTCAGAAGGCTGAGACAGGTCCTCAGGGAGTGTGTCCCAGTCAGAACAACATCCCAGTCAGAACAACATCCCCAGGCCACCGCAGAAGCATAGCACTGCAAGTCTTGCTTTAGCCTTGCCTTGGCACACAGCTGCCCTGACTGTCCTCCCTGCACTAAGTTCCATAAAGAGCGCTCAGAAGACAACCACGAGGTGTCCTTCCATGGTGCTTGCATAGCAGGGCAGAGAAAAGACCAAAGTTGAAGGATTTGAGGCTCTGTGCCGCCACTTCTCAGCCCCAGCCTAGCAGAGACGGAGCGGAGACAGAAGGCTTCACACTGCTCAGAGACAGCATTATAGGAGGGAAGAGGGCTGATCCAGGACCACAGCATTAGTCCAGAAGACTTTCATTCATTATTTCTTTGCCATGGGATCTCTGTATAACCTAGTAACAGTAATTTTGTTTCCCTGTGCCTCATTTCTACAGAAAGTGTACTGCTCCACCACTGTCTTCAGCGAGTGGAGGGGTGGGAATCTCAGGTTTCCACGAAAACTGCAGGTCAGACCCACTGGAAATTTTGCCTTTATTATTTTACTGCAAATTAAAAAAGAAAGGTTTTTCCTAAAATTGTGTCACTAGACCAAACTGAAGTATGTACTCTGGCTTCTCTCCAAGGCTGATTACAAACCTGGATCTGCAATATAATTCAGAAATGAAATAATTACAAGGCTTAGAGACGAAGAAAGGATTTTTAATGGTCCACACCCAGCTTTGCTCCTGATCCTTCACTGACCTCAGGCAACAAACCAAAACCAGCTTAAACTCCATCTAAGTTTCACATCTGGAGGCATCAAGTCAGTAGGAGTGTTCTTGTAAAGTCTGATTAAAGGTCCGCCTGATCCAATACTGTATTTCCAACCATGGTCAGATGCCCAAGTGAAGGGTGTAAGAACCAAGCGAGCATGTAAATTATATTTTGCTGTGTGCAGCTCTGTCTTTAGCAGTCAATGGTTCATGGACTTGCTTAGCAATGGAAGAATCTTTGCATGTTATAACCCTTAGTGCATCTTTCCTTCATAAGTTTATCTAATCATTTTTTAAGCCTATGTAAACATTTGGCTCCCAAAACCTCTTCTGCCATTAGACTTTTTAGGTGCTGCTTAAACAGAAGCCCCTTCATAGTTTTGATCACCCCCATTGTCCACTCTCTGCTTGCTTTCCAGTTCTATTGTATCATTTTAGCAATGGGAATACCAAAAATACAGTTTGTTCTCATGGGGCTGTGTACACCACACAGAATATTTTGTTCTCTGTTCTCCTCCTAAAAATTTGTAACATACAGCTTTGGCTTCTAATGAACATTGAGCTGATTTTTTCATAGAGTTCTTGGAGTTTTTTTCTCCCAAGTTCTTGGTTATAACCCCAAGACCTCATTCCTGATGAGCAATGTCTGCTCCATAGCTTGTTGTTCATAAGTTTTTCTCCATGTATGTTATTTTATATTTGTTCTTTCTTGTCCAGTATTATGAGAGTTGTCCTAAATTCTTTGCAATAAGCTTTCATTTTACACCTTTTAATAGTTTAGTATCACAAGCAAACTTTGTCATCTTACTATTTACATCCTAAACCAACTATGAAAATACTGAACTGTGCATGTCAACGATGAATGTTTATGGGACACCAGTGGGACTTTCCACCACTGACAAAACTGACAGCTTAATCCTACCCTTTTTTTTTCATGCCTTTTAACCACTCTTTCATCTATGCAAGGACCTTTTCTTTTATCCTGTTGCAGCTCAGTTTCTTTAAAAGTCTTTGATGAGAAACCTTGTCAAGGGCCTTCTAGAAACACAAGTATCACCTAGATCTCCCTTGTCTGCTTGGTTATTGACTCCTTCAAAGGATAGATTTACGATGCACAACTCTATAAATGCCACAGGGACTCTTCCCCAATATATCATATTTACCCACATGCCTGCTAATGTTACACTTTATTATAGTTTCTATCATCTTGCCTAGTGTGGATGTTTGATTTACTGGCCTGTAGTTCCCTGGGTTTTCCCTCACATCTTCCACTTTCCGTTCCACTGACACCAAAATAGTTTTATGCCCAAGGTTCAACTAATAACCGTTCACAAGGCGTCTGGCAGAATCATAGAATCATAGAATATCTCAGGTTGGAAGGGACCCATAAGGATCACAGAGTCCACTTCCCTGCTCCTTGCAGAACTTAGAGCAGAGCAGATACAGCGGGGCCACTTAAGTTTGAAAATTTTCTAAAAACTCAAAATTCTATTGAAACTAAGGAGTATCTAATGAATGAAATTATTCCTCAGATACAACTTATTTTATTTCATTGATCTCAGTAAAACAAAGACCAAGCCATTTTTTGAAGAAAATCATTAAGTTTTTTAAATATGTGGGAACCAAAACAAACCCGCATGGAAACAAACATCCTTTTTTCTCGTGTTGATTCTGATGTTATTCCCAGTGAAACCAGCAGAGGAATCACCAGCGATCATACTGGCGGACAATCAGCTCCTAACTGCTGGCACACTGAAACACTCGCTGCAGCAGGTGCCCCCGAGTCGAGAGGCTCTGTGCACCTTCCTACACGTGCAGGCCAAATTTAGTTCCTGAGGTCAGTGCCTGCCTTCAACCTAAATAAAAGTGTCTCTGTCTTGAGATCAGTAACCAACCGCACTTGCAGCTCTATCTCACGTTCTCTGCGTAAACAGCTGCGACGGTTTAGGATATTCTTGCTCCTCAGCTGCCTGTGCGCGCCCTGTACAGCACTATGGGAACACGTGCCCATGCACCTCTGCCGCTGCTGCCCAGCACCCAGCAGTTCAACGCACACCCACTCCTTCAGTCTGCTGAGCTCGTGCAAGAGACCATGAGCTGGAGCAGCTGGAGCATGGCAGGCTTTCCCGTGCTATCATGGGGACAATGACATCCAGCGAAGGAGCAGATGTTTTGGGGAAGGTAATAGCTTCTTAAAACAACTACAGCAGGCTTTTCCAGAAGTCACCTGGCAGATGGCTTCAGTGCTGAAAAAATCAGTCCTTCTTGGCTTTGCTACTGAAATAAAGATCCTGGTGCCTGTCCTAATGGTGCATAAACTGCACAGTTGGACTAGGGAAGAGGCATCATAGTATCGCATGTGCTACGTTTCCTAGGAAGGTAACAGCACCTGCGGGAGAGAAAAGGCTGGCAGGTTTGGGAGAAGCAGGAGAAAGAAGCGCCTACACAATGAACTCCATGCCCTGTGCTTGTCCCTGGATTTGAAAGGGATGACACAGCTCTACCCACACTGTGAAGGCAGAAAAGCCATTTCACTCCACAGATACTCTGAGATGATTTTTATGCACTATTCACTGTGCTATTGCTATTTACTTTTACTAAAAATGCCACTGATGGATACCCAAGGAAAGCAGTTACAGAAACAGCTTTGCCTTCTAGCAGCTTTTCAGCATCCTTTACAAACCAATGAAGTCCAGCATAAACCAGGTATTTTTACGTTTGATTTTCAGTCTCTCTTTACACCACAGAAGCAGAATTGTTAATACAACTCTACAAGCTGAGACCTGTAGAACCAATAGATCAACAGAAATGTAAACTATGTTTTTCGTAACAATGTCATTGTTGGATTTCTTTGCAATGAAATAGCAGTCCGCAAATTTTCAGGAAAGTTCTGTTCTTTAAAAAAAGGAGGTGAGGGGTTATTTCCACATGGAACAATTGAGAATTATGGAAACTATTTTCTAAATGGATCTACTTAGAGGTACTGATGAGAAGAGAACTACAAATTCAATGCCAGCTCACCCTATTGAAAATCAGACTGGGAGTGTATGTCTACAAGATCGTCTCCTAGAGTGTTTAATGCATTCTGCTGCTTTCTGCTAAGACAGATAGCATACTAAACAGATCCGAAGCGTTCTTCACTGCAACGCTGGAGCATTCTTTTTAATGGAGGGTATAATCTCATTACAAGCTCTGGTAATCATCTAGATTACAATCTTAATTGCCAAAGTAGGTAAAATAGATAAAACATATTTCATCTGTCCCCTCCTCCTCCTTTTTTTCTTTTTAAAGGTTCAGCAAAAGAAAAGTGGATTTTTTTTTTCTCTCTCATGAGCTTTTAAGCACCAGAAAGGTTTCTTTATCTTTGTTATCCTCCACACAGATCCTCTGCAAGATTACATTTCAAATTTCAAATTTATGATTATAAAGCCGTATTCCTGTGACAATCTTCCATCAGGCACTGAGGACTCCCAGCATCTCACAGGAGGTGTTCAACACCTTGTAGGATTCACTTCTCATTACACTCAGTCCTGGAGCACATCTCTTCGTAGTTCAAAAGGTACAGTCTCCTGAATAGAAATCTCATTCATTAACTCCATCATCCCCCTCAACCTGTAGTAACCTACACCATAGGCTATCTACATTTGCAAAGAGCTGTATAAACACCTCTAAATCAGCCTCACATCACTCTGGGAAGGGAGATAATGTCTTCTTGTTAAACTTAGTTCATGTATGAGGAAATGGAGGCAGCGAGACATGAGATGAGAAAGCCTTAAAGTGGGGGGACAAGGAAATCTTGGTGCCCTGGCAGTTGTCTACTGCCATAACCCTGCTGATGCGCTTGAGAGGCTGTGCATTTAAACAAGCGTACCACGTCTTTATCTCACTGCAGCTGAGCTCCCAGCTGCGACCAGATCTGAAGCTGTGCCACATCAGTGCTGAAATGAGGTGTTCACTCGGAAAGAGGAGCTGCTGAGAAAATATAGATTCATGAACATATCAAGCAGCAGGAGGAAAGGGTCTCTCTCCAGCCAAGTACTGTGGTTCTGTAGAGTTTCTTCAAGATGGTTCCACCCAGGCAGCTCAAATCCCAGAGTAAACGATGTTGCTGATGATGTTCAGCACTAAAATCTGGTTTCCAAATTAGACTTCTGGGAGACATTTTGTATCTTGGTGACAGAGTTGCCCACTGCTGAGCTACTCCATTACAAGAAAGGCCATCTGACAAGTTTTCTAAATCCTGCCATCAAACTGCTAAAAACCATACTTCAGATGGCACTAGCCCAGAACATGGTTTGCAAAGGATCTGGAAAGCACTTAGCTTTTACAGTCACGTGGAGGAAAATTGACCCTTTGAAGCATTCCAACTGAAGAGGTGTTCAGCCGGAGAGATCTTGCTATGACACTTATTCCAGAGAAAGAGGACACCGGGGCAGCCACAATGAGTTCTCCACTTCCTTAATTTCCCTTAAGAAAATGGCTTAGCTCTGTTTTCCAAACAGTGTACAAACTTACAGCCAGTGTAAAGACGCAGATCTGGGCAAAGATCTTCTTTGTTGAGTCACTTTCCCCAGCAGCACTGAGCTCCTGGAGTATCCTGGCCAGGGAAAGCGAGGTGTAGGGTAATCCTTCTCTCCATTGCAAAGAAGTGGGACATGAAAAGTTTGTACTCCTTCTGCACTTCACACTTGCGATAAAAGACAAGTAGCTCAGCTCCACTCTCAGATTAACCCAATCTGCCAACGTCACCATCTACTTTTTCTCTGCAACCAGCCCATGCTGAATATAAACTTGCCCCTGATGTCCTATTCCAGAATCTCATACAAAATCTGAACTCTTCATGTTCACATTTGTGGTCCTTCTGGATTCATGGGTGTATTAGTTGAAATGCTGGTGTCAGCATAGCTAAGAGATCAGAGCAAACTTGATACACATAAATGCCGCTTACCAAAAATTAGGTGATATAGGAGACCTGTTTACATCTTTTTTGCTTGTTTCTTCTTGCTGCAGCTAAACCTGGGATTTGCACATGTAAATGACAAGCTATTCCACTGGGAAGGTGTACCTTAAGAATCATGTTTAAAAATTAAGAGGGAAAAAAAAGAGTGAAATGCCTTTCAGTAGCCAGGAACAATATCTCCCTTTGCAAATAAAATTTAAACAAAAGTGCTTCTAAAGTGTATTTATTAAAGCCAACACATTGCTTTTGATTTGCTCAAACACCAGCATAGAGAAGTATTTAAAGTCTTAATAATGAATTGTATCTCACAGTTATAGTTTGCATCACAAGATCATCACAACTTTGACAATACTCCTGCACAACTTCAAAAGCATATGTTGTGGCTATATTTGAAGGGGAAAGATACATATATGTTTTTCATAGACAATAATTCCATTAAATTTCCAAACTAGCAGTGGCAAGAGTTACAGAACCAGAGGCTTGGATGATTCTCATTTTCTTTTTAAGCCACCACATGCGTAAGCCACTTTCTCTGTGGGACATTGATTGCTCATGCTCTCTCTCATTTAGCAACAGGACAAGAGAGTTTGTATGTTTTACAAGGCTGGACTTAAAGCAAAATTCTTTTGGCAGATGACAGCTAACCCAAAGTTCAGAAAATTATTTCCATTTGTGATTTTTCTTTTTCACACTATGCTGGTTAGCCTGTCCTTCATGCAGCATGTAAAGGTCACAAGAAGGTACAGGCTTCGCAGTGCTGGAGGCTTTACGAGCACGTTGTGAGCAGTATCTCTGCTGCTCTAAAGAGCTTTCAGTCTAATGGCTGAGAAGTCTATGCAGATCTGCTGTACCATCTGCTGCTTTTCTTCTTCCAGATAACTGTTTACTATTTTCCATGTGATTTCTTATTCTCAAGTCTTGACATAGCTGAGTTCCCCGAGGATTGTCTGAGAACTTTCCACATGAAGGTCAATATCTTCTTACCTTGAACTCCTCCAACCAAGACTGGAAAATGTGCCTTAAGATGAAATATTATCATCCACGCCTATGTAGTAAGTTGTTCCTAATGGTCCATTCCATCCTTGAACATATATTACTAGAGTTCACTTTCAGTCTAAGGCCAAACTATGCCTATAAGCAACAGTCCCATGAACAGAGAACTAAATTGTCTCACTCCAGCAAGGACTGCAGAACTCCAGCTGCAGGTTTTCAGGAGACCACACTATGCTCCTGTGCCAGGAAGCCTATACAGAGTGTATTCCCTGCTTAGGAATCACCTGCAAAGGTCCCAGACCTGCCTTACTCCTTAGTCTGGAGCACTGACGTTAGATTTAGTGCCCACAGAGTGCCTTGGATTGCAGCTCTGCATCCAAGCTGGATGCATGCTGCGCACAGTACGCTCCCTCAAGAGCCGGCTCTTGGAGCTGTGGATTTCAAGAATATGCAAAGCTGGAACTGGACTCTGTGAGGTGACTCACTAAAGTTCACAAGCTTTACGAAAAGACTGGAGAAAGAACAGATGCTTATAATGGAGACTGTGCCACCTATACATTTTTTAAAAAAAAGGTATTTCTGACCTTTTAAATAATTACAAGTCACCAGTCATTTAGTTTATCTGCACTCTCACTAGGAAGGGATTAGGAGCAAGCTGGAATACATTTATCATGTATAACACAAAACCCCTGCACATCCACCCAGGTGCATATACATATCCGTGTGTGCACACGTGAGTGAAGGGGGGCTACCAAATCAGCAGGAGGTGTACTTCATTTCTCATTCTGACATGATCCTCCTGAATTCAGATGCAATGCAAACAGGACTTAGTGGGAAGCAGTTTCTAATGAAATGCTCAGATTAGTTTGTCAGTCAGAAGCTGCAAATCTCAGTCAGCTCTAAAGATCAGTTCCTGCCAAAAGGGTTTTTTTTCATACAGTAAATTCCAAAGAGATACGGCAGTCCTAAATAGATCTATTGCTTTCTAAGAATATAGCGCAGTGTGCCTGCTAGGCAACTTGCCTAGAAATTCTTTTCCAATGAAGTACTGGAAGAGACAATTTTGTTTGCTCTGTTCCCAGTTCCTTGAGTGGCAATAGCTCCAGTGCACTGCTTTGGTTACCCATATGAAGGCATCAGGTATCTAGAAATCACTGTCTTAATCTGAAGGAGGCATCAAGTCTAAGGGATGAACTCTGCCAACTATAATCCACCATAAACCACTGAAGGTGGTCTTGTTAAAGACTAAATTACACCATTATTTGTGATTGAATTCAAACCCTACAGATGTCAGTGGGAAACACTTATGAACACTGATAGACTTTAAAGTGGCCTGGCCTGCAATGTGGAAAGGAGAGGCTATGGACCATCTTGTGCTCTCTGCGGAGAAAGTCAGGAAAGAGAGCACATACATCTAGATATGTTTGAGTTAACTCCCTGAGCTTTTTTTCCAAACCACAAGGGCCAAAAGCAGAAACAAAACTTTCCTAGCATGGCACAACACACAGTGGCACAACACACAGTAGCACAACTCAACGTTGCATGCGAGAGACTCTGCAAGACCTCCTGTGGATTGGCTTGGGACCTTCAAACCCCAGTCTCAGATCTGGACCCCAGTTTTACAAAACCCCTGAGCCAAGTGGTTCTGTAAAACAGGAAAAACAGAGGTTCCTCATCACGCATGTTGGGAAGTTAAGTCCTATCATGCCTCATCACATCTCTCCATAGCTGCACCGAGCCTCAAGGACTCACACTACTCATCAGCTCCCTGCTTTATAGCAGCAGGCTACAAGAAGAGGCTGGTGACATCTGAAAGCTGCCAAATTCAAGGCTTAAGCTCAGAGGCAACCATTATGACAATTACAGATTTTCAAAGCAAGGTAGCCAACAGCAGTACCGCACACTGGATGCTCCTGCGGGGGGGAGAAATTGGGCTCTCTGGAAAAGCACCAATTGCTCATAGGTAATGTTGTCTGACACACGTGCAGTGCTTAGAGGAAAATAAATCACAAGAAAGGGCTACTGTCACACCTCATTCCTACCCTGCTGCCAAAACCTCTTCTTACCACAATTGCAGAGTCACTTTAAGAGACTGAGAAACAAAAAATAAAAATGCGCGTCCAACCTAGATTTCAGCAGCTTTCACATCACCTCTCTCACAAAGTTTTCTCCCTTCCATTTCCCCCTAGTAGGATACACCCAGGACAATAGTTCCTAGTTTGTTGAGTGGAAAATCACAAGGAAGACGAAAGCACAGATTGCAAAAACATTTCCAACAGCCCAAAGCGTCTGAGAAAAGCTCCCTGGAATGCCTGCTTAGGAATTCCCCTTCCACTCCTGGGTGGCATGGTACCAGGTAGTGCTGGAAGCTACAGCTTTCTCATCAGCCAGGAGAAGGGGCTTCAGATCCCACCCAAACAGACCCTGTCGCCCACAGGCAGACAGGCAAAAACAGGAGCTACGTTCATGGTCTCTTAAATTATTCCAGGGAATTGCCTGGGTACTTTTGCTCTTTATCCTGAGCTACAGCCAGGACAGCTCAGAGTCCTTGCCATGACCTTTTTCCTCCAAATAAAGTTTGCGTAGTGGTGACGACTAATGGGAGGGAAGAATTGTAATTCCATTGTGGTAGCTCACAAGAATAAAGACGTACCAGCTGACAAGTGACAATAATTCATGCAGAACATCCAGGCTGGATACTGCCCAGCTTACACTTTCGTGATTCCAGTGCTAAAACCATCTTCAGATTGTGCATTATCCTGACTTGGTGGAATGTCCAGCCAACTCATAGTAATGCAGTCTTGGGGAATTATGCAATGCTGTTTTAAGTTCAATACTCAGTGCCAGAAAGTAACGCCCCGTAATATGTTAAACATACCACAAGCGATGTAAAAATACTGCTCTCACTTCAAGGAGGGCTGAGCCCCACAGAATTCTGAGGATCAAAGCCACAGCCATCAATTACAAGAATCGGTCTACAATAGCAAGCAAAGAGCCTCACTTATTCCCCGCTGCTGGCATCAGCGCTGCTCAGCTGGCAGGAGGCTCATGGCACTGGTACAGCTCCAGGGGAGCGGACTTGCAGTGAAGACTCTGATTAAAACAGCAGGCTGTTTTTCGTTTTTAGTGTTGCCAATCATCAGCTACCATGTCATGAGATGTTGATCTTTTTATATGCAGCCCACAGACATGCCAGCTCCTAGTGGTATATCTTGCCTGGTGGAGAACATCAGGACAAAGCATCAGCTTACTCTCCATTCCTCTCTCCCCCTTTTTTTTTTTTTGTTTTTTTAATGCACAGAAAATTCTTCACAAAAGTTTGCAGGAATTCAAGATGCATGAGCCAGGCAGGATCAGACGGCTGGCTGTTGAGTTCCTAAGGAGGTGGTAAGAAAGCGGCACTACAAAGAAGAGGATGGGCCTGTGGTTAGAGTGCTGGCCTGAGAATACAGACACCTGGATCCAGCTCCCAGCTCCTCCATAGATTTCCTCAGTGACTTCAGGCAAGTCCAGTGGGATGAGCTGACCCATAAAAATGCATACCCATGCTTGCTCTGCCCATGCCCTGGCCTGGACTCTTCTTACGCCTCTCAGCTGGGCTTATTCACCCAGCTGATGTGCGGTGCCCATTCAGCCTCTCAACCTTTGAACTGAAGTTGCCACATGCCTGTGCATGAAGCAAAACTTTCTTGCACCTGTCTACACCCAGGTGGTTAGTCATAACCTCCATCTCCATGTCTTCTCTACGTCTCCACAAGACTACCATTCGCCTTTCCTTTCTCTGCTTTGCAGTAAGATGCACAGCTGGGGAGATGGACAAGTTTTTGAGCACGTACTTATGTCTTTGGGACACTAGTATTAGAGTACATGGTATCCTTAATATGAAATTATGTTTGCTTGAGAAAGTCTGTCATCAGCAGCCCATCTGGTTACCTTTCTAAAACCAGGGTGGGATTTTTTTTTCATTAGCCCCAGCAGTTGAGTCTAGCCTGGAATCTCTCTAGCCATTTTAACTCCGTAACCTTTCACAGCAGCTTGTTCCATTGCCTAATTGTTTGAGTAGCTGAAACACATCTCCCACATATGTAGCCGGAATTTTCCTTTCTGCAGCTTAAATCAGTTTCTGCTGCTTCTTTCCTCTCTGACTAATGAGAATAACTGGCCCCTGTTCCCTTTATCACATCATTTCATGTATTTGCAGACAGCTATTATGTCTTCCTTCAGTCTTCTGTGCAGACTGAACATGCCTGTCTCTCTCAGCTGCTTCTCATAAGTCTGATTTTCTAAATTTTTTATAATTTTTGTTATTCTCCTTTGAGCTTTCTCCAATTTGTCAGTGTCTTTTCTTAAAGAGCAGCGTCCAAAACTGAATTCACTACGCCAGCTGAAGCTTTCACCAGTGCCAAGTGGAGCAGAAAAGCGACCCTGCTTGTTTTACACATGACGTGCTCCTTATTTATACAGTCCAGAATATTTCATTGGAAAGCACCAATGGGCTAAATATGAGAATATATGGATGGGGGACAGCTAAGAGGAAAAGAAATATCTTTGAGACTTCAAAAGGTGTAAACGCCAAAAAAGAGGATTGTTTAGGTGGGCTTGACAGGAAGGAGGAGGCTAAGAATAATGGGATGAAATGAAATCGTAGGCTAGATATCAGGAAAAATATTGTAACAGTTCAGACTGTGGAAAACTCTCTCCCTAGGGAAGTGGTGCAGACTCCGTAAGTTGAGTCATTTAGAACTAGACTAGACAAAGCAATGCAAACTGTATAGTAAGATGACTTAATATATTATTGGGATAGGGGCTAGATGGGCTGATAAACTTGGCATTTCTAAATTTCTTGTCCTACAGCGCTCTCAAATAACAGAACTAAGTTTTCTTATGCTAATATTCACTTTTTGTCCCCACCAACACTTTCATGTGTTCTCCATTTGACCCATATGTGACAGCAAAGTTAATTTAGAGAGGCTTTGAGAATTTCTGGAAAAGTTTGGGGGAATTTAACATTTCCCCTGTCTCTGTGTCCATGGGCCCCATTTATAAAGGGAGTTTGCCAGGTTCCAGTCCCAGACAACTAAACACTAACAGATCTCACATGGTACAAATGGAGAAAGCCAACACATCCAGCAGAGAACATTATCCATGCCTAAAACTGACAACACTCTACCACCACCACTAGCACCACAACCTGGCAATGCAAGTGGTCACATTGGTGCAGCAACACCAATGGCTGGCAGCCAGCGGCAGTAATCAGGACAAATCCCCAGTCTAGACAAAGCTTTAGTTATCATGAGCAAAAGTCTCCAATCTCTGGGTCTAGTTTTCCTTCCAGTAACACAATTTTAATACTGGTGGAACTCCACAAACTTCAACAGAATTGCTCCTGACTCACACTCCCATGGGCATAAGCAGGACTAGATCCCTGCAGGATTTCCCTTGGCTGAGAAGGGCAAAGCTAAGTGATATTTCTTTAATTGCCTGGTGATCAGAGGATAAGAAAAAGACAAACAGATTCTAAATATGACCTTTACTATTTTGTCTCTGGAGATCACAAGTACAAGGTCCAATGGCTTGGGGAAGACTAGAGTCAGAAGGTTGTGTGTCCACCACTGGATGCTCGGCATCTTTTTATTGGTGTCAGAGATGCTTAGCTCTAATCTTGTTAGCTAGACTAGACAGACTTTCAGGCTCAGACATTTCACCAAACCCAGAATAATGGCTAGAATAAATATAAATTTCAGGTGAAGAAATGCAAGTTGAAATGGAGAAAGAGATTGCTCCACTGTACTCTACATCTTAGAAAATGACAACGATTTACAGCTGCTTTACATGGTCAAACAGCTGAATCATTCCAAGCAGAAGTCTAGCACCTACATTCACTTTAAAAAAACCCTGAATTTTTATATTAATTTTGAATATTATTGTATCCAAGTGGGTGATGCCATAGGAGCTTTCAGACTAGGTCTTTTACAAGAGGCTGGTCCAATTGTGAAAGTCAGAACTTTTACAAAATCATGGTCCCTGCTCCAGAGAGTCTACAGTCTAGGATTGGCAGGCTTGTAAAAGAAAAACAGAGAACTATGTTAGATAGTAAGATGAGCAGCATTATTGCAACATGGGGAAGACTTTTCCACCATCAAATGTTTCATAGCTGCCAGAGTAAAGTAGAGACTCAGGGGTGTGAAGAAAGCATGACCTTGAAGAGCTCTGAAAAGCCAGCCTGAGGTTAAACGACAAATTAGCACTCAGAGAAGAGAGGTCTGTTGCGTTTAGCTGTGTTAGTTGGTAAGTGCTGGAACCACTGGCTTACAATGCAAAGAAGTGGCTATACATTAGTGAGATTATAGTAATTTAGTTGGTGCTGTTGCATAACAGGCTAAGATGCCTAAAGTCAGCAAAACTCTTGTCTGGCAGGAAATTGTCTTCTTGTAATAGCTGACCGGCTCAGTAGCAGGAGTCCTGAATGCATGTGCTGCATCTAGTGCCAGCACACATCACTGGCAGAGCTCTCTAGGAAGGAGATGCTTGTCTTTCCCCTCTTCTCTGTCATACTACTTGGCATCAGTACTGGCAGGGTGCAGAGACCTGTCAATGAGAGGAAAGCCAGGGAAGAGAAAAATCTAGGTTATTGCAAGGACCAAATGAACATTCTGCAACCATTTGCTGAGCCACCACTGAAGAATGTCGGCACCAAACCACCAGCGTCAGATGGAGGATGCACTGACATTGAGAAGTGATTTGTACCTTCTACATCAGAAATTAATCCCAAGGTTCGCAAAACACTCCAGCCAGAGGACCCCTTGGCTCACGGCTGGATGTCCTGAAACTTCTCCTGCACAAGTGGTTATTCATTGGCGTTGGCATGGACTTGGAGCATTCAGACTCTTCTGGCATCATAGTTAGGAGAAAAATAGACGTCAATCTAAAAAGAAGAAGTAGAAGTTTTAGGTGTTGTTTTATGTTTTCTCTGTGTGTGTCCTATACAATATGTCATTCTGCCACTCTCTGTTTGAAAGTTAAATCTACCTTAAACACTCTGGGATGTCTTATACAGTCAGGATAAAAGTGCAGCATTTTATTCCTTAGTATAAGTACTCGTAACGACACTTCTCAAAGTACGAAGCATCTCATTTGCCGTTACTCTTTATACCCTACAAGAAGTGTTTTCCTTTTCAATATCACATCCTCCTTCTAAGGAATGAAGCGTTCATCAGAAACGTGAATTGCCCAAGTGTAGCAATAAAGTAGTATAAACATGCATTGTTTATTAAGAGGCTTACACAGGTTTACAGATATGCAATAAAAGAGTTAACTTCAGACTTTGTCCTTTTGTACTCGCTCCTTGTAGTTTATCATAGAGTCGGGAAGTGTTTTGAACTTGAACAGCTCCTGACTTTTGAATTAAACACAAACAATTCAACATTGCCTCCACTTGCAGAAGTTTGAACTTGATGACCCCAGGTGTCTTGTTCCAGGCCTTTATTTTTAGTGTAATAGCCTCTGCTCTCACTCTCAGCTAAGTAAAAGTCTTGGAGATGCTCTCTGGACAGCTGGGAAGTCCTATATCTTATAATAATATTTTACATCAACAGCTATGCACAGGACAGAGTACAAATGTAGAAAAAATGTGAGACACTTTTTGCTTCTCTTAACTGCATAGTCCACAAAACACTAAGAATCTTTCACATCTATGCACTAAAGCAGGTAGTCCTGTAACTTGTGCTGTAAGTACTCATAGTCTAAAAAAAGAAAGGGTCTTGAGTTGCAGTCTTTCTCATAACTCAAGGAGAGGACAATTGGATATTCTCTGACCCCAACCCTCAAAACACAAAGAAAATACACAGAGCATTTCAGACTTCAAGCATTCATTATTCAAAGTGAGCAGCAAATTATCACTTGCTGCGTTTTTTGCTTGTAGCAAATGTTTCATCTGTGCATTCACTGCCAACATGCTGCCATCACCATACTTCAGGTTTCTCTGTTTAGATGGCCTTTGGCTCAAGGAGGAGTCTTGCATTCACCAAGGCATTGCAAAATCCTTGTCTTTTCTTGATGTGGAAGTCATAAATTTTGTCAGCTTGAGCGATCTGCATCAGTTCTTTATTCCATTTGAAACCATAACAAGCAAAACTGTTTAACACACACTGACAAGTTCTTATTATGTCTGCCTAAAAGATTTCAATTGAAATTCAATAACAAAAGTCTTTGTGCATTTGAGTTCTGTTGCCATTAATACTAGCTGATTGAGTGAAAACAAATGGGATATATCAAGCATACCACTAGGTAAAGAAAACAGCAATGCAAATCAATGTTGAGTTTGGGGTTCAGTTTTATCAAAAAAATATCAGTTTTTCTGCAATCAAGCCAAACAATGCATTTTGCAGTACAACTAGGTCCTGCAAAGTTTGTCAGAGCTCCTGCCCTCAACCTCCCCAGGAATTTTATTCATAAGGTTTCAAAGTGATTTAGTCAAGATTTTGTTTAAACTTATATCGTGCTTATTAATAAATGAGGACCAAAAGTCTTGCCTGACGTGGTGGCAGTGGCAGGGTTCTGCCTGCTGCTGCTGGAAGGGCCACCTGCCCTCTCAAACTCTCAGCCCCTAACGAGGCTTGGGGCTGCTCTTGCACTTCCCCTTGCTGCCTCCACCTGCGTACTGGGGAATGGCAGGCTGGGAGAGGGCCTGCAGGAATTTCGGATATCCATTTGTTCTTGCACACATAGGTGGCATTTTACTGGCTTACAGGGACCTTCTGTGTTTGCCTATTGAGGTCAGGGCCTTCTGGGTTTAGACTTTCAGGTTCTTTCACCCCTACAATTATTGCTGGAAACTTATTTCTCAGCAGCTAATATATTTAGGAAATTACTGTTCACACAATGACTGACCATAGCCACTTAAAGTTTCCAAAGATTATTTACAGTATACATTCTTAGGCCCTTAGCTTGCTTTTCAAGTAAGGAACATCATTGAAAAGAAAATAACCGGGTATTGGTGTACAGAAAACATGTTCCTAATACCGTGTCTTTAACACCCTGAGGTCAAGCATATTAGTCTCACTTTCAAGGAGCACTGAGGTCTGCTGTCCTTAAAATGAGTGACCTGTGGTATAAAGCTTGCAGAGCATACAGCCCCTGATCAATACAGAGGCTCTCCTGAAGGCCAGGTGGAAATCAGCCAAGAATCAAGGGATGCAAGTAATGAATAAACAGCTTATTATCATTTAACACTTGTTCATTCAATGGCATAATGTCAAATGCAACTTGCAAAGCATCAGAAATGAAGGCAATTCTGCTCCTCCATAAGATATCCAGAAGGAAAATCATACCAGTTGGATGACTATGCTTACGCATCTATGGTATAAGCCAGTAAATTTCCTGGTGTAAATCTTTATTCAGAAAGACCTAAGGATTTCTCAATAGATTCCTGAGGGCTGTGGCCTGGAAAAAGGGTTCTGCCCTGCCAGAGCTGGAGGTTTCATGTGTGGAAAGATAGCATGGCTGGCTGTAAATCCTGGAGGCAGTGCTCACCCTGCTTCGCAGTGTGACCTACCCCACCCTCCCTCCGACAGCCAGCGTTGACTTGGCCCTTTCTTACTCATCCTTTCCTTCGCCTCCTTTTCACTTTGGCACTTCATTTGACAGTCCTGATTCCCCATGTACATGCACATGGCCATGACTCGTCTTCCCTTCCCTGTCCCTGCTCCATCAGGCAAACTCATTAGCAATTAAGCAGTTGATCCTGGAATGTAAAACACCAGCTTTAAACACAAGCCTGATGGTAGTGAAAGGGCGAGTTTGGGCTCCTTAGATCCCTGTGGTATCTCTTCTATTGCTGCAGCCCTATAAGTGCTGGCAGGTCCCTGTTCCCACCGGGAAGGCTCAGTGCAGGATAACCCCACAGACCTGTGAAGGCTGGTGGGTCACCATCCCGACTAGGAGGGGTCTCACCGCTCCTTAGGGAGCTGTGATTACCCTCCAGTTTGAGGAGAGCTTTGAGCATAACAACACTAATAATAGCTTTAATTAAAGCACAGATGGACCCACCCAGTGCCATGCAGTGCGTGTGCCACAATGGCGTTCCCCACCGTGCTGCCGGGGCAGGAGGCCCTCAGTGGGATGCTGGGATGGGGGCAAAGAGCAAAGAGACTGCCTTCTCCTTGACTGATAGGGCTTCTCTACCTCTTCATGCCCAGGGAAAGCAAGAGGAGAGGGGCAGAAAGCTGCCTCACTCAGCAGTAGGATCAGACAGAGAAGGGACAGCAGATACAACTGCTCTGGTCCTCTCAAGTGGCAGAGAGGGTCCCTCATCCACTCCTGGAAAAGTCTCTGTTCCCCATCCCGTGGCCTCCCACAGTCCCTCCACAGGGTCTTGCCACTCAGCCCAGCATCCCAGAGCCCCTGCCCCACACTGCAGTGACTCCCCGTCAGGAAATCTCACCAGCTACAGCCTCAACTCAGTTGTCTCAGCCCAGTGTCTGGGCAGCCATATGGTCTTCTCCTATGGAAAACCTTCAGTCACCTTCCTCCCACACCAGCAGTGACCCCGTGGTACTTCCTGGGAAGAGGCAGCTGCCGAGCTACTGCATTTTCTGTGTCACCGCAGGGATGGGCTGCAGAGATAAATGTCTTTGGCTTGTCCCAATGTGCAGCACTGCACAGCCAGTTTGTCCTTCAAAACACTGAGATTTCTAATAGACCCTGCAAATCAGTCTCTTCTACTGACCTGGCTCTCATAACTGTAGCAAACATGGGAAATCACCTTTCTAGCTCCAATTCACATTAAGATCTTCTTTTAGTGTATTTGCTACTTGAAGGGCAAAAGCTAGGGCACAAAAGACAAAGTGGAAAACAAAGTTCATTATCCCGCTAGACCGACAGAAGCTGCACTGCTCTGCCAATCTTGCAAGTTGTTCATTATGGTCTCTGGATGCTGCAGTATCACTGCACCTTCAGGTCGTTCGTACCTCCTTTCACTCCGTGCCACACTCATGCATACGCTCACCGACTTCTGCTCACGCAGTACACTCTCCCATAGAACACACAACAGCCCATGGCAGCCCCCTCTGCTGCAGCACTCAGCCAGGACTCTTCCAAGCTGTCTCTGGTCTGCTCCCTTTTCAGCTTCACCTTATGGTAGGGAAAGAAATCTAGTGGAAACTCTGCTTGGGGTCTCTGCATTCTTCATTTGTCAAGTCTTTTTCATTTTCAGGTCTTTGAAGAGCTCCCGAGGCAATTATACAGGTCTCTCACTCTGTTTCCAATCTGTCTTCTGCATCAGAGGAATTTGCCTTTAAAATAGGCTTTGTAACTGCCAGCTTTCCTGCATTCCTTTATCCCTGAGATTATTTTCCTCAGAGACCTTACTTACCAGTTCCCCAAGTTTGCTGAAGTCTACTTTTTTTGGAGTCATTATCCATATTCAGCTGGTCTAGCTTTTTCCCTTGGAATAATGAACTTTATCATTTCATGCTTGCTTTCATCCACATTACCACCCAACCTTTAGATTGTCAGGCTGTTCTTCTCTGTTAGTCAGAAACGAGTTTAAAGTAGCTGCTCCTCTGCCCATTTCCTCCCACTTTCTGGAACAGCATCATCTTCATCACATCCAGGAACATAACAGCCCATCTATATCTAGCTGTGTAGCTTTTGGTGGAGGTATCAAAGCAATTACCATGTCTTACTACTAAAAAGAGTTGTCCTACTGATGTGTCTTCCTGTTGCTCAGAAAAAACTGTCCTCCACTACCTGTTGATCAATATCAGGTGCAAAGCCCATGATAATTGCCCCTGGTTTTCTTCCTTTACCAGAAATGTTCAACTCGTCTCTCTCCTCTTCCTTCCCAAACACCAGCACTTGGTGCCCAGTGCCTCCCTTCTCCTCCCTTATACCTCCTGGACAAATGACACCCTTCCATTCCCTCCATACTGTTCCTCAAGTCCCATGGTGTGCCCCACCAGACTGCCATTAAGGCTTACAGGTCTGCTAATATGTGTTATTGCTTTTATTATTTTCTTTTAGGATTAAAATGGATAGAAGTTTAATAGACCTAAATGATACAAAGCATATTTGGTAAGACATGAAGCGATGTAGGAATGGTTTGCTCTCCAAAAAGCTGCAGGTGGGATAAATGGAAGACACACACATAGAGACACAAAAAAAGAAAAAAAAGGAAAAAAAAAGGGGGGGAAAAAACAGACCTTAGTTTTGGCATGCAGGTTGCTGAAAAGCTGGAAATCCTGTATTACAACAGATAGACAAAGCCGCTGTATAATTTCTTGGACAGACCCCCACATACAGACTTCATCTTGGGTTAAACACCAACTGATTTAACAGCAACATGACTGTGGAATCCCCTTGTATATTAGAGGGAAGGAGTGGGCTAAAGGGCAGTAGCTCCTCATTGACCATATGAGGAAAACCTCATTTTTTCATAACACATTTTTTCCCATGAAAGGGAAGAATGAAAGCCAACAGATGCTTTCTTCATGAAAACTCTGTTTCCTTAGTGTTTCTCTTCAGAAGTCAAGTGTGCAATTCCTTCTGGCCAGACAGACATTTCACGTGTAGTATAAATCTACCGCATCTCTTGGAAGAGAGTTTGGAAGCCTTAATAGCAGGGAAACTATCTACAGCAGTCCCCACTGGACTAAATTCACTCCTGTTCTCCCCTTCAACAGATTAAGGTGATCCACACAGCCTGTACTTTCTATAGGTTTTCTAGGTGCAATTGCTTTCACGGACGTTTATGGATGCTCACTTTTCCTGGGAGCATTTTTGCCCCTGTGTCTTTAGATGTGTTTTATCTTCCTCTCCTGTGCTCCACCCCAGAAATGGCTGCATTGAGCAGGGTGCTGATTGTAGTTACGTGTGAAGTACTTGATCTTTTAGGATAAAAGGTGCAATTTGAATGCAAAACACTCTGAGAGCTTCCCAATTCTAATGGTTTTGCTTTCCCACGCTGGAAAATATCTAGGATGTTCATTTCCATTTATCTTTTGTTTCCACTTTTGTGGTGCATACCGAACTGAGGAACGTATGTCATCTGAGTGAGGGGAAGGGCTCTCCCAGCCTCAACCCAGACTCCAATTTGCCAGATAGCTCCTGGTCTGAATAATGGTGCCAACCAAATTCCCAGTTCTGCATAAATCCAGCCTTAGAGGGCATCACAAGTGGCATCCAAACTTTGTAGTGCGTAGGGCTAGAAGGAATATCAGCAAGTTAGCTAGTCCAGCCCCTTACCCCAAGGCAAAAAATAACCCTCTCACTGACTATTGCTCCCATCTGTTCTTACCCATCAGTAGTCTTTATCTGGGGTCTTAGATCATTAGTAGATGATAACCAAGATAAGCAAGTCCATATTCGCAGCACTCTGACTTTTGCAAATACCGCTTGTTTGCTACAGATATTTCGTGCTTTGGGATGACTTACCAAATACCCACCACACCCAGACAAATCACTCACAGGGCAGCGAGACCGACACCATCTCAGGGCCGGCACTGCAGCCCTCCACGAGACTTACGCATCGCAGCAGACACCACCGCCATTTGGAAAGGAGCGACTGCTTTTCAGATACCCAGCAATTGAAACAGCCTGCGTGGAACACGTCTGTTACTGCGGGGGGACTGATACAATCTCACCGTGCAGCCCCAAATCATTCTGATCTGCCGGCAGAGGCACGCACGCCAGCTTCTTGCCGAGCACGGCCGCGCTCAGCACCCGGCTGCCCCCGCGCAGGGCTCGCCCCGGCTCCCTCTGCCCAGCAGCGTCCTCGGCAGCCGGGTGTTGGATCCTGTCTCGGATCGCTTGGCGCGTAATGATCTTTAATCACAACCAGCCAAAGCCGCTCTCAGATTATTTCATTTGCCTGCCTGTAGCTCTGCAGTAAAACATATATGTTATCATCATCGTTTTCTCGTTTTGTTCCGTTGCAAGAGTCTCGGATGGGGCCGAGTTCTCTGGGCTTTGATGTGTGTTTTTTAAACTGCATGAGAACTATATTTAGTTTCAGTTCACTTGCAGTGTCAGGCTTCCCTGTCGTGGCCCTCTGCCTTTACCTTGGCAGTGTTACAAGATCCAATTATGGCTTAAAAATCTGGCTGCAGAGAAGCAAAACTGCTGGCCTTTTATTCATTACTAAACAAGGACCTTCTGTTGTCCACAACGCGTGCCTGACGTGAAACCTTTTAGGGGGCCCTTGAAGAGGCAGTTTTGCTGCTGTCCTGCTTTCATGATCTCTTCAAGTCCTCAAAGTCTTAAGGACTTTCCTGCTATAAAAGACCAGGAAGCCTTTGGTGTAAAAGTAGAGCTGAGTCCCCCTTCGCTGATCTCTTCTTTCACTTCCAGTCTGACCTGTCAGACAGAAATCCTACTTTGCTTTAAAAAAAAAAGGATGGAAGTGGGAATACTCGTTTGAAGCATAACCTATTACAGACTCATCCACTTACCCTATCTGCTGAATTGTAGTACTCTGTCTTAAAGCCAACGTAACGAATCAGTATTTCTAAGGAAATATGAAGGGACTTTTTTTCTTGGTTTTCCAGTACCATTTACAGTAGCTTTTATGCTTCCTTGGTTAACAGTCAACTTCTGGCACATATCAGATTCATCTGCAAAGCAAAACATTTTCTTTTCTGACAGTGGATGTGAAGAATATGTTTGTTTTAAAGTGACTATCTTGTTAATATGTTTAATTGAATTATACACCCCATAAAGAAATATTGTCCCATTTTTAATATATACGAAGGCAATATCCAAGAAAAACTTCTGGAGGAAATAACACAGCGAAAAGCCAACTCTGTCTGCACTTTGCATCTCTTTTTTTAAGCAATGCTTTATGTTTCCTTGAACATAAAGGAGATATTGTCAACCCACAATTTTAAGAGATTGACTTTCCAGATCAAAAGAAAAAGAAGGGAATTTGTGCTGCTTTCTCCTCAAAAACAAATGATTTTGGAGTATTTTAAGCTGTGACCATGTCGGTCTGATTGAAATCCACTACTGACGGCTTGCAATAAAAACTTTTGTCATTCACTTGACACATAATTGTTGTGGAAGAAGCTCCCAAGTGAAACTGGCCTCTAATGAAATTACAAAGTTGCCCATCAAGAGCCTTGTTTAGGGCCAAGAGCGAGTCAAGCTGCTGATGCCATCTTCCTCGAGGTGGCCATCCCCATGTCACCTCCACCGAGCACAGGACGGAGCAGCACTCCCTGGTCACTACACCATTGGAGCATATGGGGACACGAGGGATATCAGGATATTCTCCCAACTCACCCAGGCCTGGCTTACATGCAGAAATTGCCAGCCCTTAATGTGAATGCTCAAATTGGTTGATGAGCGCTTTATGCTGATTTAGCTTAATTTGGGAACAAACTCAATTAAGCTGAATCAATGTTAGCTACTAAAGGGGTTGCACTGATTTAACTAAATTAATTTAGAAACCAATTTAGTTAAATTGGAACAATTTGTGTATGTAGACAAACCTCCATTTAGCACACACTCTCTCACTGACTTCATTTGAAAGTGTAAAATCCCTTGCAGATCACGCTTCCTTCTACACTTGCATAAGGCATTGCATCTTAAAGACATTTGGAGTGGACAGGTGTGTGTGCACACGTGGGCATATATGTGCATGCACATTCACACACGCTATTTCTTACAGAGCCTTCCTTCAGTCAAAATTTTCCAAATTTTGCCTAATACCCAGCAAAGATGACTCAGCCCGAGCCCTTGACATTTTAAAGAAATATATTTGTTTAAATTCATGTTTGTGCTCATGAATGCTGAGTGTTTTTATTTTGGTTCACGCTTCACGTGTAAGGTGTCTGCAGAGGGTCTATTTCCCCTTCTTTTTCTGTCTCTTCTCCTCCAGTAGAGCTGAAGCAACGTGCAGGCCATACCGGGCCCATGGACGCTGTGCTCCCCCGGCTGCTCTCCCCTCTGATGGAGGATGCCCCAGCAGACACAAGGGGCAGCCCTCAGCTCCTCAGGACAGGAGCCGCAGCACTTCAGATAAGGAACAGCCAAGGGCGAACGTGCTTAGATTAGTCCTTGCCGCGCTGGCTGGCACTGCTGCTCATCCATTTGAGGTGGGGTCAGGACCTACTCACCATCTCCTCCTAGGCTCTGGTCAGAGGTGGGACAACATTGTGCCCCCCTTCATCAGATGGGGCTGGTGGGGAAGAGGAGAAACAGACCTTCTGTCACCCCTAGTAGCATTTCAGGCAGGTAACAGGGCAGATCTGAAGGCTGACAAGTTCAGCAAGAGCATTTCCATTGGCATGAAGAAACATGAAGTCCAAATCTCTTTCTACATTGGCCGTTCATGCAAAAGCAGCAGATCTCAAGTCCCTTTCAGATGGATGAGTTCGTTCCTCCCTGCCGTGCTGATGGCAAATACACGGGGCATTATGGAGCCCGACTGCCTATGCGGTGAAGCCCCAGCAGCTTCACAAGGCAGAAAATTACTCTGGTGGCATAGGGGCCAATGCTTCATCCCTTCCTCCTCCTCAAAAAAACCCAACTTATCTCAACACTGTCCATGAGATATCTCCCTAAGATGTCATAAAAGAAGTCCTAATCAAATAAGTTTAAATATAAATCCCAGCATTTCTTTTTGTTTCCTGTTTTATTGCACTAGGGTACTGAAATGTAATACTGGAAACATGGCCCCGACCCTCTTTATTCTCCTGAAGCAGAAGCCCGGGCGAGCATCCCTCCATCACCCGCGGCTGCTTCCCGTATCGCACCCGTGCGCTTTGATACAGCTGGGCGCTGATAAAACTGCGGTTAGCAAGAGCAATATCCCTGTCCCCTTCTCTGTGATTTCGGCTTCCCAAGGATTAAAGTGGTTTCTCTGAAGGAACCTCAGTACATATCGCAACACCAAAGCTCGGCAAGGACAGAAACTTCCTTTGTTGTGCAAAGTTATGACAGGAAATAACGCTGGGCTGGACTGATAAGCTTTTCACATTCACCTGCTGCGTATCAAATGTTTGGGAAAGGTGTGTAGCAGGACATTCGAAGTCAGCTATTCACCGCCAAAGCTTTATAGCAGCTTTGTAGGTGGCAGGCTTCTGGGTGCAAATAAATTTATATCTCTTTCACAAAGAAAGTTCGAAAAGCGTATTGATAATGCCTCAGTAAAATGACTGCCTGACTGGCATTAGTATTAAAACAGCTTCCATTCCTACCAAAAACAAGCCTACAATGAAACAAATACCACTTTATTTTTAATACCGCAGCAGTTCTGTGTCGAAATATTTTTGCAGATTGCCAGACACCAGCGTCTGTGCTCAGATCCTGTTGGATCACAGAGGTTTCTAAGCTGCCCGTCAGTATTTACATAGGGTGAGCGTCTGTTGTATTTCGCATGGGATTAAATATAATCAAAATTCATGTTACCCTTTGCACGATAGCATCAGAGGAAGGCATGCATATTTCAGCTAATTAATTAACAGGAGGATGGATGTGTTAACGTGAGCCTCTTGAGACTCAGGTTAATAACCCACTGAGGGTCGTATTTGCAAGCGGCAAAGCTTCTGTGGCTATACAGTGAGCCATAAATTATGGGTGAGGCCATTTTCTTTTCCAGTCCTGACTACGTAGATACAGGGGGCTGTTATGGTTCTGCTTTCACGGGAGGGCAAGAATTGCCTTTTTTCCTTGTTTTGCTCCTGACTCTGTGTAACTCATTAAAATCCTCTGAATGGCACTGATCACAGTGTGAGGAAACACAAGGGTCTCTTCTTCCCCCACCCAGAAGAGGCACGGAGGCTGTGCAGCCTTCATTATCTAACGCTTCCCTGGTGTTTTTCAGTCAGGGACTGAAATTAATTTGCAAGCATCCCACCAGCCATGCCTACGTCACTGCGAAGAAACGGCAAAACGTTACGCCGTGGAGAGGCGTTTGTTTTGCAGAGGCCTGCCGCCAGCTGAAGACGGTCCCTGCCGGAGGTCACCTTCCCACCTCTGCTGCAGTGAGTCGGTGAGCATCTGAACCTACTGAGACAGAGACAGCTTGGCCTTCTGCTAGGCAAAGGGCTCTCCCGACACCTCCTACAAGCCGAGCTGTGGGAGCAGCTACCAGCTGAGCTGGTGGCACCCACCTGTGGCCTCCCTAGACCCACTTCACAGATGGGCACAATCAATCAAAGGCCAAAAATTAGGTTCAGCTACAAAATTTAGATTAGAAGCTGAGAGCCCCTGCATCACCTCCCCACACTCCCTGTTTTGCATTACCTCTCCATACTCCCTGTTCTGTAGAGCATTTTCTCAGATCTTCAAGCCTTCATAAAACCCCTGCAAGCCAAGATTTTTAGTGTCTCTGGAGAGAAGCCGGTGAAAGCCAAGCATAAGATCAGAGCAGACTCCCCTCTTTGCTTTCCTACACACAACCCCCACCATGAACCCATGAAAAAAGCCAAGTCTCCACAAAAAGTGAGGAGTTTGCACATCCTTTTTAACACATTTTAATTACAAAGGTGGCGCAAAATAAATCCTGACCGGGCTACGTGCAGCTGGCAGAGGTGAGGAGCTGGGTCTGCTTTCCCGGGGTGCTCGGGGGCCGCCTGCCAGGGGTTGTGCACGCAGGTCCCCCGCAGAGCCACGGAGCCCACACAAGCGCAGAGGGCGAGGGATGGCCAGAGCAGCTGGGAGAGGGGCGTCAGGACCTTTTTAGGAAATCTGACTCAGCAGTGGTCTACAAGGGAGAGAAAAGCGATGGCGGCTGCTCTGCTGCTGGGCTCTTGCCACCCCCCTCTCCCAAAACAACAGTAGACCACAGCAGAGCCACGAGCTTGAGCCATGTCCCTCTCTGGGCTGTCAGGTGTGGAGTTATGGCTGCATTGGCAGCTTTGTCCTGCAGTGGGGTTGGCAGGGCTGATCGTGTTCCCCATCGGGCTGGCTCATAGGCAATGGTCTCGGGCAGGGATCAGCAAAGCCCCAGCTCCTTCATAACAGGGCTGAAGGAATCCCACGGATACAGACAGCTCCACACCGGCTGGGCTGTGAAACAGGACCGCCTTATCACCGCCTCCCGCTTGCAGAGATCCTCCAGGCTCTCACACACCCTGGCTGTGTGGGAGATGGGGTATTCAGGATGTCGAGTTTCTCAGGCTTCTTGCTCCTCCAGCACAGATCTCTCCACCAGAAGGCCTTTATTATTTGGGCAAGTTGCAAATCCGTGGTGTAACCTCGCCAATGACAACACAGGAGGAGGGAACAGCCTCTAATAAAACAGGAAGCTCCAACATATAATCTGAGGTGTTCATTTCAATTAGGGATGAGCTCCATTACTCCTCATGTTTTATAGCTACTGTAGCTCTCAGCTCCTATGAAGGGTGCAACTACATAGGAGATGACTGAAAATTCTTCCGATGGAAAGAGCGGGTGACATTGCACAAGACATTCATCAATGAAGTGCCCAGGGTCAGGGTTTATTTGAACAGGTCACTGGCTATAACCAAGAGGCTTATGGATCTTGCCCTGAGGAACAGAGCAAGTTAAAATGCCACTGAACAAATCTTCCCCACAGCATTTAATTCCTGCTTAGTCCTGTTTGGAGTTGGTGAGTTAATGGCCTCATCACTTGTAACAAAATGGGCCAGCTTAAGCACCAGGGAGAGTGGGAAATCATACTGTTTATCCTGCTGAGCTGGCATTTATTTGTATAAATAGGAGCAGGCTGGGTTACAAAGACATGCCTGAGTTGAAAATCGAGGGAAATCAGAGCTCAGTCCTCTCGTTCACCCATACTTATGAGCTAGAACAGCAAAGGTATTTATCTGCCACTCAGTGGCACATGGGTGCACATCTGCCCTAAGAGGTGTGTTGCACAGGTCACAGACCAGCTCTCCACTCTCCTACAGGAGCCTGGGGAGCCTGAAGATGCAGGGCATAGGTAGGCAACCAAATCCAAATACTGCAATTAAATCCCATGGTTACCGTTCCTCCCTTTCATGCTCATCACCACTTGCAGGGCAGTTCATATTTGCAATTCCATAGATCAGCTGCCTGCCAAACCACTCTGACCTAGCTTAGGGAGAGGACCCAGGCAGGGATCAGCAGTAACTGCATTTCCTCATCCCACCAGGATCCCACCAGACCCTCAAAGAAACAGGCACTGTTGAAGCACCCCTCCAACCAAGCATACTCAAGAGCTTTCACCAAACATGTCCTTCACGTGCTTCAAAATGCAGATGGTGTTTCCAGCTGCAGCCTGGAGAAGTCACAGACTCCTGACTAGCTTCTCAAAAGGCTGCATTTAGAGACTTCTCTCTCACTGAACACTTCTAATAAGGAGCTGGGCATCCACCAGCCCTAGTGGGGAGGTCGTCAACTCTTCCCATCAGTCTCTTCCCATGTCCTGAAGTTACCAACCCTCCAGATCTAGCAGTGCAACTAATCAAGAGTGGCTCCCTACAGCTCCCAGCGTTGCTTCATCTGCTCACATCTGTAGCCACGTGCTGCCAGCAAATGACTGTGCTCCTTTCTCTTTCTCTCTGCCCCAACTGCACAGTCCAGTCCTTTCCTCCACCAGTTCTGGTGCTCACCTAGCCCTTCTGGAGAGCTGATTCAGCTCATTCACTTAGCAAAAAGTTCATGCATGGATATGACAAGCACCTGAGCCTAGTACAAGAGAAACAACAGGAGTGTCTAGCCACGCGAGTGGCAAAAGTGGTGCTGTCTGCACTGGGTGACAGGAAATTGGTGTAACCTATCTCACCAACCCACTGGTGTAGCCCAGTCTTAACCTACCTCTTCCAAAAACACCCAGTTCAGAAAATCAATCAATCAATAGATAAATAAATAAATAAATAAATAGATGCTGTTTACATCATTAAGTTTAAACCCGCATCATCTGGGGGGAGGGAAGCTCAGGGTAGGAAGGGACTACATAAGCAGTTATTTCAGGAGGTAAGGGAATGGGAGTACCCAGAGCAGTGAGGATGATCATGACAAGCAGACGAGGACAATAACCTCTTACCCTGGCTCAATTCTATCTGGAATAACATGTCTGATCCCAGCCTGAGACCACAAATGAAGAGCTAGAGGTATGAGTTTACCTACCCCAGACATCAGTCATCACGCCCGGCCACACTCTGCTGCAGCACACCTCTGAGAAACCATTCAACCATGCCGCATCTGTGGTTTCACAGACTTGAATTCGTAATTGCAGGCTCAGCATTCACTCTTTGAAAGCTGGCCTGTTGTATCTAATTTCAAGCAGTGCCCTGCCTAACAGTCATGAGCAAGGTGCCAGCTAAAGCTACGCAATGAGGCTATTATTATAGTTAGAGAACAAGAGGCGTTGCAAGGAAAAGACCTTGGCAGCCCAGATGGAGGACTACAGAGACACGCATGGGTATACACATGCTGCAAATAACTGCACTTACTACTAACAGCCCAGCTTCACTGAACTGCCGCGGGAGTGGCGGAGGCTTTGCAAGCGAGTCAGACCTTTGTGAGCCTGCCATGTTTGCAAGTTGGCACAGAAAATACGCTCCTCTTTCCGCTGCATTTTTCCACTCGTTAGCATGATGTGGAAGAATCTCAGATCTCCACCTCCAACTGATTAAAGGAGCGTACAGAGGACAGTCCCCACCTCATTTACCTATCAGTTAATTAGCACACAGGAGTTCAGTGCAGTCAATAAAGGTTTTTCTTCAGTTTCTTCCCTTTGATTGGGCTCTCAAAAGCAGGTCTTGAAGATAGACGTCTTACCCTGAAACAAGTAAGGAAGCACAGCCGCTGATGCCCTCCATCACAGAGCAGCTGTTTGAGTGGGACTGGGGAATAGAAGGGCAGCCTCTGCCTCACTTGAATTTCCAGCCACGTGGATAGTAAAGAAATAAAAAAAAGGAACCTTCCACCTATTTCATAGTTGGCTGTGAAAAGTGAACACCATCCTAACAGCAATTACAGCTTTAATGGTACAGGATACCAAAGATCCTGAGCGCATTTAGAAAGAACGAAGCATGTGATTCAGTGGCTCTGACGAAACTCCAGGCACATAACTTCCATCTGCCCCCCCACCCTAGTGCCATTGGCTCGGTAAGGGACTCCAAGTTATCTTGAAGTGCCGCAGCGCAACGTGTGAAAGCAGCTTCCTTCCAACCTGGAAACAAAATATTTTTGTGACTAATATCTGGGTTTTATTTATATATTTATTTTTATATATGTATTTTCATATATATGCCACTGCCCTTTAGCTGGATGCATGTGGGTCCTGCTGTCTGGATGGGCCCTTGCTGTTGTTAATGGAGTCCCGTGCAAGCGTGAAAGACTTCCCACACAGATTGGATTCCTTGACAAGGGCCTAAATATAGCATAAACTCTGTGCCGATATAGGACTCACAATTTGTAAAGAACCCCAAGCTGTCTGAAAGGGCAATGCATCATACTAGTTACTCAGTCTAATTCTGGTTGTTTTCTCCAGCACTGTACATTCACCAACGTCACTGGAGTTAAATCACTGAAAATAAGGTCAGAATATGCTTGATGTTCTTTTTACCTAGTTGAAGCCAATCAACAGGTTTGGGTGTCCATCACTGACCTCAATGGCAGTGCTTATGCTTCTAAAATATGCAAGAGGTACCCAACTACACATGTGTACACATGCCATGAAATGCAGGCTTAGTTATTATCAAGGTAACATCTACAGGTTTTGTGCCCCAGAGTATTCTTAAGCTATGCAAGGCACAACCAAGAATCAGTTCCCGCACTGAATAGCTAATGTAATATAAGTTTCAAATGGATAGAGGACAGATAGATCAGATGATAGAGAAAACACCAAGAGACAATTAAATAAATAGTAGTCTGAGGGACAGGAGACCTAGCTCGTCAGCTGCTTAACACTAACATGACGCATGAACCTAAAAAATTAATGTCTTCAGAGGGATAACTGTCCCACCCTACGCAAGGTGTGTGCATCCATGTGCAGTAAATCAAACAACATAGGAGCGATATTGCTTAATGGCAGGTGCCACCTGTTAAGTCAGAGCAAATCCAGGTGGGCATGGCCAGAGCTCCATGAAGAACTACAGCTGCACAAACAGTTGGCCAGGTGGAGCCTGCAAGATCTCTGCAAATCGCGGGAAGATTATGCAATCCTACTGCAAATGTTTTGGAAACGGCGTTCGTTCTTTTTTCTGTTCACTCAGCAGGGATTACAGGTGTAGTAACTTCGTCTATCATTTTCACAAGGAGATAAGGGCAAGGAAGGTGTAGGGCAGATAAAGCATCTCTCCTTTCCCCGCCCTCTTACTTCCTCCAGTGAAAACTTAAAAGCCGCACAACGCAGCTCACGTGAGCATCTCTTATCTAGTTAACACAAGGTAGGAGAATGTATAATTAGTTTATTGCTTCCTGCAACTATACCACCTGAAGTTCTGATCTATCTCATCAAATATCGTAAATGGCTGTAAAGATGGACAGACGTGGTCGTGCCCTGCAGAAAGGGACCTCTAAAGGACATGCAACCGGCATGGGGGTCTCTATAGTCAGAGGCATTTTGCTGCCACCTTTCAGAGGCCAGGAGATCCAACATCCAACGAGGATGTAAGCAGACTGTCTGTTACGAAAACATTTTGGCTAGTTTACCCCTTATCTCAAAGACCAAGGTATGGAACGCCTTTACTTCGCATTTATTCAAGGAACATTTTGCAGAAACACACCCCAGGCCTCTGACTAGCTTCACCTGTTCCAACAAATATTTCATTATTTGCACTGCATAGAGCAAATAGAGACTTGCAATGTACATTAGAACCCTAACTTTACCTAATTTTCAATTTCCTAATTAAGGAATTCCCAAACTATATAGTCAACAAAGAGAAGGGCTCTATAGGGAGATGCTGCTAATCAAAGTTTCCCACCTGGCTCTGTGTCCTGATGTAATTTGAATAAACTAACATCTTCCCTGATCTCTTAGAGGGGAGGGTGCTTTGCCTTGGAGAAGATGACTCTATATATCTCAAATTTCCGATTTCTGAGAGTGTCAATTCTAGAAAAGGCCACTGAAACCCATGATGTTGTTACATGCAACACAAGTGTAAATTATTATAAATGCAAAGTCTGATTACGTTTCTAATTGCTTCTTGGAAAACCTCTAAACCTTCCACAGTGATGATAAATAGCATGTGGTGAACAGCATTTTCAAAAACATGGGCTATGTTTTCTTGAACAGCACTTTGTTTATACATGATTTGGTTGATTCCCTCCCCCGTCCCCAGAGGCTCTTCTTTGAGGGTGTTTGAGGAACACGCAGCGTATGAGCTGCTGACAATACTTACTGAGAGAGTCTGGTAGCAATCAAGTAACCTATATGTCTGCTTCTCATTATTAAATATTCCAAATTTTTATTGAGATTATTAGAACCTATTTAATGGCTCATTGAACTTAGAAACCATACAATTTTCCTATTAGCCATTTCCATCTAAATATTTATGATAGCAGTTCGTACGAGAAATAACAAAAGACACCAAAAAATGAGGAAAAGCGAGGCACTTCCTCAGCTGCCTGGGAGCAAGATCTCTCCGTAACTCGAGCATAAACCAGTGGTGCAACTTAAAGGAAGCTAACTGAGAGACACAAAGCAAATCTGTTCATGATGAAAGGAGAACTTGGCCATGTCTTTAAGGGAGTCTGCATGAATTTGGATACAAGGCTCTTTTCCATGATTAAAGAGAATATTTATAACTGCTCATTTCATTTCTTTTGGGTGTGGTAAGGAGTCTTCCAGTCAAATCACTACCTGGTATAAACAGATTTATCTATTTCTAACTAGAATACAAGCCAAAATTCCAACACATTTTCCACCTGCATACTCAGGGTCTCCAAGAGTAAAAGCACATTCGTGGAGGAGGAAGAAAAATCTTTATGGTTTCTTCTTTAAATGGAGTATTGACAGAAGGCCAGAAGAGCCCCCCAAAAGGAAGACTTATTTTGAGGAAGGCAAAGTCATGAGAGCTTGGGAATAAATCGATGCAACCTGTATCTTCAGATACTCTAAACCCTCTATATTTTTAGATACTCTGGAGTCTGAGCTATCAACAGAGCAGAAATGCAGAAGACAGGACCATTCTCTTTACCTGATTATGAGAAAGAACAGTCCTGCCGCCAGAATCCTTCAGCTCAGGTTATTTGGACTCAATTCTCTATACCAATGCAAACAAAATCAATGCAGGGCAACACCCTCAGATGACAATGAAGAAGACACAGGCTGTCAGGGCAGATGCACACCATCTCCCTTCTGCTCTATGCATGTTCCAATAAAACAGACATGTTTTAGTCCGGTTGCATTAACATGGCACTGAGCCTGAGTTAAAATGCCTTGTCACTAGACAGGAATTATGGGCCCAGGCTAATACTACGATGCACAGCTTCTAGACAGCATCTGGCTTGCACCCAACTGGCTTGCAGTACTGGG
This sequence comes from Phoenicopterus ruber ruber, assembly GCA_009819775.1. Taxonomy (NCBI): domain Eukaryota; kingdom Metazoa; phylum Chordata; class Aves; order Phoenicopteriformes; family Phoenicopteridae; genus Phoenicopterus; species Phoenicopterus ruber. The sequence goes on from CM020216.1 coordinate 159,146,413, forward strand.
AAAAAGGACAGGAAAACTTTCTGACCCATCCACAAAGAAACACTGACGTTCAAGGGCATAATCTTCAAAATTGCTGCCTCATTGTAAAAACACCTCTAGTTTTCAGCTTAAGGTTGTGTAGGCTCTTAATGTTCTGCTTGAGGGCTCTGTAGGAGTGTTGCACAATACCAAGGAGAGCAAAACTTGGCATCTAGCTCACTCCTAAACCTGATCAGAAGTGTCAAAAGCTAGCTGTTTTTCATTCTGGAAAAGAAAAAAGGTGATAGAGGCGTGTACAACCTGCCACTGTCAGAAAGGTGAATCAACAACAACCCAAAATGATGGCAGGTTCAGTGTTTTCTGGCTTTTCCTTTGCTCCGAGGATAAAAGACTTGGGCAGAATAGAGAGTAATTCCACCCAGACTGCTGTGAAAGCTGGTGTGGGACCGGTTATGTGCAACATACATAGGTATGACTGGGAATCTAAATATAGGAGTGACAAATCACTAGGCCTGGGAATTCCCCGCTGACGTAGTCGTTGTGATGCTGAAGAAGAGCATGGCTCCAGCTAAATTAGGTCATGAGATATTAGCTCCTCTCTCTTTATGTTCTCTTTTCATAAGGAAATAAAATAACACAGGACCTGCAGATAATAAGATTACAAAGCCAGTAATTCGAAAGACGTATAATGGAAAAACTGAAGTCATATAAGTGCCTCCTCATACCATCCTCATATATACATCTAAGGGACACTCTTTTTCCAGGAAGTTTAATCTCCAAAATGAGTTCTGAGGAATCCTGTCATGACAATGCAAGAAATAACAAACCTCCAGCTGTCTTCTCCCTTCTGATTGAATTTGCTGCTCCCAGAGTACAACCGCTGGAAAATGCACCTGTTTTCATGCAAAACACAGCGTCTTTGGTGGGAGCTGCTCTAAGTCAAAATTATAGAATCATAGAACAGTTTGGGTTGGAAGGGACCTTTTAAAGGTCATCTAGTCCAACCCCCAAAATGCTAAGCCTTGCAGAAAGATGGCAGGACATGAGCACTCGTTTACTTCTGCTGGCTCTCGCTAAGGTGGGAAGGCGTAGGGATGTAGGGATGTCCGGTAGCAGGCAGTGGACGAGGGACTCTGGGATATGCAGTGACATATGTGCGCTTGTCTGTGAGTTCCCCAAGTGAGTAAGATAGCGGGCATGAGGAAACCGAATCTTTTCAGAGAGGAACCTCAGGCAGGGGAGTGTGGACTAGTGACCAAGCTAATGTACAGTGTGTTCCTTGACCTACACTCTCCATTAATACTGCCAGCTAAAGGGCGTCAGTAATTAGTTCCCTACAAAACCCCAAATGATTGGCTGCATGCATAGAGCAGTTGATGAAAGAAACTCATCCCACTTGCCCACTTGACCCCAGCTGCCTGATATCACAGGACAGCACTCTGCGGTGCGTGGTGGTACCTCGGCTGAGCCAGCACCACCCCAGCTATTCCCCCTGCAGGCAAGGGTCCCAGGGTCTGCACTGTAGGAGGGCAGGGGCTTCAGGCTTGAGCGTGGAACTTGATCCACACTCAAAAGGGAGCATATAGACCCTGAACTGACCTCAGAAGAAGGTCTGTAACATCAGAAAACAAAGCCCCGCTCTGTGGAACAGACTCCTCTCTTTTACACCCAAAAATCTCAGTTACGCTATCAAGATGACACCACACTAACTCAGGATAGGGCCTGTTTCCATAAGGCTTCCTTCCTTCAGCGCATGTGTTGTCTAATTGCCCTTCTTCTCAATCAACCCAATAATGAAGAATATGTCGTCACCTACATTCTTTTTAAACTACAGCAAAGCCGAGGTGAGAACATGATCTTCCCATTTTTGTCTATGACAACCAACCAGCTTGAATGATAAACTACAGTATAAATAAAAGCAGGGAATCATAAGCAGCATACTGAATAACTACAAAAGAGTATTGGTTTTCAAGCTATCCCTTTATCAGATACTAAATTAGATATAAAGCCATTTAGTTGAAACATAATAAGGTTTATGCAGCTAATAAGTCAATCTTGTAAGGAATATTGCTGACTTCATTGTCTGTGTTAAGCCAATCTCTACTTGTTAAACCTCTGACCCTCCCCTGGGTCTCATTCTGTATCCTGTGAAGAGTGACTGGACTTTAAAGTACCTCTTCCTCTCCAGTACATTTTGAAAATAGAGGGAGGTAGCATAACAAATGCAAGAACATACGAGCAGCCACACTAGATCAGACCAAAAGTCCATCTAGTCCTGGATCCTGTTCCTGGTAGGGGCTAAGAATCTTCCCAGAGTAGCCCTGCAGCCTGGAGATTTTTATCTCAGAAATTTCTAGACTAAAAATTATCTTTTATTGTTCAGAACTGGCTTGCTTCAGCACTTCTGCTCTTCACATCTTCATTAGGACCGTATTGCCCTGCCGTGCCCTGGGCTTTTTCTGCACAGTCCTGTACGCACATATGACAGACAACAGAAAACTAGCTAGACATCTAGCAGACAACATCTAGCTAGACGAGAGATTAGAGATGAGAAGGCAGCCAGGATCACTGGGAGACCTAGGAGGAGAACCACATCTCCTGACTCCCAGTCCCATGACAGCATGGTCCTGCCCAGCGTTCTCATTCTCTCCATGCTTCTGCACAAGCTGGTCAGCCAACACATGCTTCCCCTCATTTTGTCTTCTCAAGTCTCTCTGCTACTTGACACCTTCAAGACAAACATGATAAATCTTTACTAACACGTTCAATGAGCAGTGTTTATTCCTTGTACGGTTCCATTGAAATCTAGGCAAAGAGTTATTGACATTGATGGAATTTCCCCTTGTGATGATAGCAGAGTGCCGGAACAGATGGAGCCCAGCTTTGCTACAAGAGATTGATTTCTCCACACCTACCTTTCATTGCTTTCTGAGGATAGAAAGAGAAGAGGAAAACTCCACATCTGCCACAGGAGAAGAGAGATCCAGAGATAAGTTGCAGCACTCTTGTGTGACCACCAAAGCTCCCAGTGCTGCAGCAGAGAAACAGGACAGCAAAGGATACAAGCACCTGAAGCCCTCCAAATACCTCATTCCGTGACATACACCTGCACAGGGTTGCATATGTGTGTGTCTGAAATCAGAACAGTGACCACAGCTTAAACTCTTGTATTTTTGCCCATATCACAGCTTGATGTTCAAGCCATGGCTTTTCCAGCCACTTTCCGTCTCTGATGGGTTTGGAAACTATGCATCATGCCATGGTAGTGTTCCTCGGCAAGTCTGATCAAATAGCACCCTGATTTCAACTGTGGCTAGGCTTTCAAATGAGATACCGACTTTGAGAATTCGGGAGCTATACATTACAACTGGAAATCAGAATGCACCTTCTCTGACCCCTTTTCCAGTTCTTTCTCCTGAAGGAAGTGGCAGATTCTTCCAGGCGTCTTATAGCTACACAGATTAGAAATGCAATGGTCAGTGCAACTTCTGCTATTTTCATTTCTCGCTTTGCTTTTCTTTTCTAGAACCTGCTATATAGACCCCAATGTAAAAAAAAAAAAAAAAAAAAAAAGAATTTGATAGCATAACACAGCATCATACGAGACAAAACTCTGGAAATCATGGGAAACATAAACCTATGGCAGTGATAGTCATTGCATAATGTTTCAGCGTACAGCAGAGAGCACTGTTTGTATCTCTGTTAGATTTAGTTTCCTTGCTGCCAATGAGGAAAGTTTGCTTAATAGTATCAGTTAAGACCCCAGCCTTTGAAATCATTATTTTCATCTGCAGAAGAAGGAGAACAGGAGGCAGATCAGTGTATTTCAGGATACAGCTTAAGTGAGGGGCATGTATATGAGTTCTCTGGGATGTAATTTTTAGTGGTGTCAAAACTGCCAGAAAGATAAAGGAACTTAAAGGAAAAATATATACATCTGCAAATGAGTTCCATCTTTTCAGTTGACAAGCACTGGAATTAAAAAGAAACACAGGAAAGCAAAATAGAAAAGGACGCTTACCCATCCATTCCTACCTCTTCAGAAAACCGACCATGTGAGAAAAAAATACCGCGCACAGGAGACAGCTTCTCTCTCTGGGCAGGCCGGCTATGATGAGACGAGCCACTGTGCCACTCGCCTCGGTGCACAAGTCTGCCCAGACCCCTCTCACAGGGGTCTTTTTGCTGGTAAAACGGGACCTCACAGCACATTCTGCACCCTGGAATGTCATTGTGTTATTACTAACACTTATTTGTATTGGGGTAGCTTCCCAAAGGTCTCCCTTTCCAGGTCAAGGACCTCATTGTGTTTGGCATAGTAGAGGGAGAAAATCTGTCCCTGAAGGACTGACACTTTAAACAGAAAGTACTAGCAGTAGTGATAACCCAAATCGAAATTCTGGAGATATTTCATTTCTTCGTGTCATCAAATCACTTGACTATGAGTAGGGCAGAATGGGGGGGAGGGGGGGCAAAAAACACAAAACACCACAGTGCTCAGAGATATACTATACATAATTTATTACATAATTAAATGTTTATGTGTCAGCTGTCCTTAGATGTGTGTCTCCCAGTAACCACTAAAACCAGGAGTCCACTGTAAAAACAAACAGGTTAGCACATAAAGGCTGTAATCTGCGCTAATACAATCACTTAAATTAGTAGCATTTTTCATTTCATTGTGTTAGTTTAGATTCATTTTTTGGAGCTAAATTGGCCATGAATGATGAAGATATTGTAATTTGATTTCATACCAGATGTAATTGGGCCAACAGGGCATCATTTTGTATGGCGCTGTAAACAGCACTGCAGAAACGAAAGCATGGGGGGGACTGGGATTTTTAAGCAGGAGAAGTACATGTCTATGTCGATCCTGGAGCTCGACAGAGGTTCGTGTCCAGTGTGACATTTCATGCACGCCACTAATACAGACTCCTTAGTACTCACTGGATAAAATCTATTCAAACGCATTAATTTCCCCAATGTTTTTATTAAAGCTCAGGCATGGACAAACTGAAAGGTTAACTCTGTCCTCTGGGCAAAGGGGGACAGGGAACAGCATCATCTAATCATGCTGAAATTCCTGAGGATCAGTCAGTTCAGCTGCTTGAGAAAACGTAGCATCTCTACTGAAAATTCAGAGAGGTTTAAAGATGTAGTGTGCAGTATTTTATACTGAAATACTATTTGATCCAGCTCAAATAGAGCTGGGTTATTTGTAATTCCTCCTTTTCTCTACAATTTCCTCCACTGAGTGTTCCCTGACTTGTGGCAGCCACGCTATTAAGATTACAAGAGTGAACAAAAACATACCACAGTAGTAAGAGACTCCAGTCGGGCTGCATCTACCAGAACCAAAACCAGCTTTCTTCTTTTAAGATTTGTAACGTGTCACTGACACTGAGAGCCAACAGCTCAGATTTTAAATGAGGTATTGATGAAGTCTTCATTGCATACCCTCCTTTGTCTAAAAGCCGAAACGCATCCAATGGCTCCAAATACGGTTCTTTTCTCTTTCACCAACAAACACGACTGCTGTAGTACAGTTTCCTGGAGCCGATCTTCCCCTCCCATGGAAATCCTCACCTGCTTTGCCAAGCTGACTCCCCAAGGGTCACCTCAGCTCCACGACCTTCCCAGCAGCCAACACCAGCCAGCAAGGACACTTACATCCCCTCAGTCCCATCCAGCATTTTACCTTCCTTCCTTTCTTGCCCACACATCCCGTTTCCAGACATCAGAAAAGGCCCTTCATGACAGACGGTGTGGTAAATGGCAAGTGACTCACCATGCACCTTCGGCAACAATTCGTTTCAGAAAATGGGCAAGCTTAGCACTAGTAGCACTGTATTTTAAAGCCAGGTACCTCACATTAGACATCTGAATAGAAGGGTTGATTCTCAGGCCTTCTGAGCACCAATTTCCCATCGGCAGGTTATATTTTTGCAGTATACTATTCACAGAGTAGAAGTCCCAGATAAGATGTAGCCATCAGTAAACAACAAAGGAGCATAAATCACAGATAAATCTCTTAGCAATCTTTTTTAGCTAGCTAGTCACAAACATGCATCTTTAAAACTAAATTTCTATTTTCTCCTCTCCTTTAGGATGAACTCTGGCTGCATTTTTTCTTCTTTTTTTTTTTTTCTAGTAAAATTTTGTCATTCTATAAACTCTCACTGTCTTGGACGTGGTATGAGTTCAGGAGTCTTGGCCTTCCTTTCCAGTTGTGGGTTACAGCAGAGTTAAACTAAAGACTAAACTTAGCAAATTCTCTCCACTAACATCCCAGACACAACTTTGAATAAAAGAGCAGATTGCACAAATGTTCTTAAGAGAAATTTAATTTAGACTATTGGGATTACAATATTTATTGAAGAACCAGACACAATCTCAGTAGAAACTTGTATTTACCCCTGGGAATATCAAAATGCAGACCTTCTTCAGCCTGTACAGGACCACAGTGTTTCCAATAATTTAAAACATAATTTTGAGTAAGAATACTCTGGGCATTGTGAGAGGGACTTCTGAGGTCCCAGGATCTTCAAGCCCTGCACAATCCAGTAAAGGGTGTGGAATTACCAAGGAAGATAATCGTAATGCCCTCTTCAGCAAACTGCGCTGAGATCTGCTGATGAAAAGCGTCAGATAAGAGTGAGGTACTATCTATGCCAACACTCAAATCAGCCAGCCTCGTGTACAATCTGTTTATTTTTATAGTGAAGTATATTAGACTGTCAAAAGGACACTTCATCATCTATAATAAATATTCATCTACATGTATCATGCACTTGAGCTGCATGAACGATGAGATCAGAGTACAGAAATGAATGAGAAACTCGTAAGATAAATGTCACCTTTCAATGCTGTTGTTGCGGATAAATTGCAGATGGATATAAACAAAGTCAATTATTTCATGCAAGTGTTCCTTGACTCAACATAAGCTGTTCCTTATGCCTAGACTAAAATCCTAAACTTCATCATTTACCTTTCATCAGAGAATGGCAAGAAGAAATAGTATGAAGTGCCACTAACTGAGGATAATTATGGACAGTAACTCAAAAATTTTATCACGTATATTTTCCCAGAAACAACGGTTGCATGCTACGGTGTAGAACAAATCCTCACCTGTGCTTACTAAATAGCTCCATTAACTACAAAAGAAATATTTTGATTAACACTAGCAGAGAATGCGGCATATAAATTGAATTTCCACATGCAGTTATCACCCAGCAATGACTCTGAAGCAGAGCAAAATACGATTTCTATGACTGAGGTCTAGTAAAAAGGGAAAATAAATTTAAAAGAATCTTTAACTTTGCTGATTTTTTTTGAGTATACAGAGTTTGGATTTGCTAGTTTTAATTATATGAACGTATGTTCTAATTTTTTTATGGGTATCCTTAATTTTCTTAGGGAAGGAAATATTTTTCCTGGAACAAACTTTTATTTGGTTTTAAACTGTACAATTAGTCCATGAATATGCAACAACTGCTTTACATGAGCAACATGAAGAACAGAAGACGCAAGAACTGTAATTTGTAATATGCCCAAAGAGGCGAAGTCACGCAGTCAGGGATGCCCTGTTTCCTATGCTCTGTCACCTGCAAATAAAACAAAACAGAAAGAAATTGTCTTGAAGCAGCAGTTTTAAGATTCAATAACTTGTGAGTGTTAATTCTGAAAATGTGTTTTACGCTAAGAAGAAGCCAGGGATGGCAGTGTTCTAGCGTTGTCGCCTCCGTTACAAGTCACTGGGTTTAAAAGTTATGTGTAACCATTCCGATCATAATCTGGATTTTTTTTTTCTCTTCCAGCTAGAAGTTTGGTGTCATTTTAACATTAAAACTTGACCAGCATCTGAAGGCTCAGTCATATGACTGAATGCAATCACGTTGTAGCTGCTTAGCAAGTTAACTGTGACTGCCCTCCTGCCCAGACAGGTAACCACCTATACATCACACTTGGTCCACACAACCCCAGTCACGAGGCTATACACATTAATTCATCTCAGGTAAGGCTGCTCAAGTTACTTCGTCTCACAGCCGAGGCAGCATAAAAACAGGGCATGGTCACTTGTTCGACCAGCTTCAGCTCCACACTTGCCCATACACCCAAATATTTCTCTCTCATGCTGTCCAACACCACAACCCCAAAATCCACCGAAGCCAACTATATCACTTGCATGAACGAGGATTTGGGCTTTAACTTTTCCTTGCTTTCTAAGCATGCAAGGAGCCCGTTCTGCCTACACTTACTGACTCCAGCAGTAAATGTGTTGCACGTGTTGCCTTCGGGGCTGCAGCTTACCGCTCCGTGAATAAGCGTTTGCGAGACCTGACGCTGGGTTTTCTGACTCGTGCCTCCACACCAAGAGCTGGCCAGGCTCGCCTGCGGTTTTACTGAATCGTGGGTTAATGAAATATAGGAGAATAAACAGAGATGCTGTTCTCTTGAAAGCCACTACCTCTGAAATTTGGCAGGCCGCAGTACATTATACCACCAACCACAGGGTCATAATGTCTGAATACATCATATATAGAAAATAGTTACCAAAAAGTAAGTATGGTCAGCATTTGTAATAAATAATAGCTAATAAATAGTGAAAGCATTACATTCTAGGATGTAGGATCCTATGTCTTCCATTATTTAGTAATTTATTATATGAAATCCATTGACCTTTCCAAGCCTTCCTTTTTCTCTTTCTTTTTTGGTGAAGCAAGAGCGTTAATTATGCTTTAGCTTTTTTTATTGAGCAACATTAGCATACAAATAGGCCATCAATAACCAATTACAATCTCCATCTCAGAAAGAAGAGAGCTACGATATTAAGTGTGGTTATTCACACATACACACAAGCCCTTTTAAAAAAAGAAAGAGCAACTCACAACTGAATAACACAGGAATGCACAGGAAAAACAGACAATGATAGATGGATAAATATCAGGCCAGTTCTCAGACAGGGAATTCAAAAAGGTCCTTCTTATTCATCGGCCAAATATAAGTCTATCAAAATAACCCTAGTTTTCCCCAGACTGCCCTGCCAATGACTCCAGAGATTAAAAATCCGTTTGGATCTCATGCTGGTAACATTTATGAATTTTACTCAAGTGGAAACTATCAGTTGTGTCAAATGGCACTGACTTATGTCTTAAACAACATTTGACTTATTGCCAGCGAAACACTAAATCTGCTTGCTTCTTTTTCATAGTGAGGGAACTATATGGGAGAAAGGGTTATTTGTTGCGTTTATCACTCTAAGAGTAGGTTTGTGCTAAAGATGAATAATAAAACAATGGCCATAATATTTTTTCTGTGAGTACATTATATTGCTGCTGTGCCTTTCATCTAAGACCTGTTTTAAACCTGAACCTGCACTGATTTAACTAAAGACGTCATTTTAAACCTTTTTAGTTGAATCAGTTTCACTTCATACTGATGCCTTAAATTGACTTCAAATGCAAATAGAGGGTAAATTAATTTTAAAGTGTCCACGCAAGATATTTCCACATCTTCACTTAACATTTAAATCCATTTAATCTTAAACTCAGTTATGTCTAAACATACGGTCAATCAGTCAATGCAGTTACAGAAGTCACTGACCCTCGGCTGAGATGCAGTAAATAACCGGATGCTGGTTCATAGACTATTGTGAAAAATGTAAATAGCTCACTTTAAAACCATCTTTGGTTGAAGGATGACCTCTTACACCGTCATGCCTTGATCCATTGCAAGCTTCTTGTCTGAAGCAGTTTGTGCATATTTTGTTTGGGGAGCGCATGCTCTGTAGCAAAATAGCGAGTAAACACTTTGAATTAATGAAGTCAAAGCCTACTGAAGAAAAGGCTGTTTACAGCCTTCATGCAAGTTATCTTGACCTCCTGCCCTATGTTTTTTCCATCAAAATGATAAATAAATCTTTGAAAACTGCATAACACTGATTGTCTAGAGGGTCTTCTTTTGTTTTAGGGCTTCAGCAGACAAGGTGTGCCAAATCCTGCCTCGCCAGCTGTGGAGATGGTCCCCTCGGCTGCCCACCTTGCCTGAGAGCAGCAAATATCATCTCCAGCAAAGACGCAGAACCATACAGGCGTCCCCTCAGCAAACACCACAGTTTGCAACCTACCATTTCACTTTAACCAAATACAAAGACAGATTAAGTTGTGAATTTCAGCTGCCAATGTGCCAACACTCACTCTGCTTTTCCATCTCCTCTGTGAGGGTGTTATCTTCTCAGTTGCCCAGGAGGATTCAAAGGAGTTCATTAATGACAGCTTCCCCTTAACACAGTTTAACAACCCCCCTCTCCTCCAGGTTTTCTCCAGTGCAGGTAAGATATGAGCTGCTAAAGTCCTAGCTGCTGTCAGATGATTTCTCTGGGTTTAAAATACAGTGTGACATGCCTAGAGATTGACAATTACGTTTTAACTCCACTATTCTCTTCAATTCCTGTAAAATCTCAATTTTATCCTCTGGCATTTTAGTGTTTTACCACTGAAACTATGCATGACATTTCCTGATGGCTTTTTCTGGTGGTGTTAGGACATGGGTTTATGACACTGCCAAGGACCATACAGAAGAAATTTTCCGTACTCTGAAAAAAAAAGCACACTGCAAAAGAGCATGGAAAAGACTTGAGGGGAACTGTTCAAAGGAGCAGGTTTTAGGGTGCAGTTCCATGCAATGAGGTGAGCTGACCCAACAACTCATTGTCAACACCTTGGTGTTGACACTGTGGTTCTCCCCATCTTCCCTCTCCTCCCCTCACCACTTGTCTGCCCCCCTGCTCTTATCTTGGCCTGGCTCTGATGTCCTTTGAGCCTCTCCTTTTCCCAATTCACTTCACAAACTACGCTGTGGGCTGGGAGGTGAAGATCAGACAGTAGTTTCTGCAGGCTCAGTGAGCTGGAAAAGCTCACAGGAAGGAGATTCAAGGACCAAAATCAGTGAGAGGGAGGAATGAGGCTCTATAACCAAGAGGAGGGGAGTGACACCCACCCTTCAGGGAAAGGGCAAGTCATCTGAAACCAAACCTTAACCCAATTTCGTCTAACATGGTGGGACATTTCCAGCCATTTCAATCTTCTCGAAGAATTTGCTGACCTACTCGCAGGATCCACGTTCTTTTGATTCTTTGAGTGTCCAGGTGGTACTGTCCAGAGAGCGCTGCAGGCAGGAGAATCTGGTATTGCAAAGGAAAATTTCATACACAGACTTCCCCTCTGGTTATCTTCACGCTTTTGGAAAATACCTGGAGAATAAGGCTGTAAAAAGACAAAAGGGTCTCAAACTCTCTGCAACGAGAGGTGGCAATGGGGAATTGCTCCTTGATGTACTATTCCACTCGATGATTAACAATGTGCTAACAGATTATTTCCCCGTGATTAACAGCACAAGACTGTTCTTACAATAAGGAAAGGGACTTTTCAAGCCCATGTTTCTGACATCATATTTTGGATTTCTGGACACTAAACATGAGTGTTGCACTCTGAAATGTGAAACTTCACTTTTAATTTTTGCTATTTTGTCTGGTTAAGAATATTTCTTTGAATCTTCTCTATTTAAAATAGAAAACATAGTCAAAATGAGCATTTTCCTGAAAAAGAAAATCTTAAGAATTTTAACTTGGCAGGAAATCTTCTTCTAGAAAATGTGAGTTCTCCCTCTAATTAGATAGATTTTAACACTGTCTTTATAACACAGCACAAGCATATGCCAAGGCAAAGCTTTTGAAGGTAATTATATCGCAAGTCATTTTCAAGATATTTCAAATCAGCAGCCCAGCCCAAAGACATCCATTTTAATTGTTCTCTGATTTTAGGATTGCTGAACGTTCACACTTAATCATAAACACAGGCTGTAGAACCACAGCTGTTATTAAAATTGAGATAAGATAAATCTTAATTAACTCGTACATCTGTAAACAAATAAACTAATCATATCTCCCTGAATTGCAAGGGACAGCTTTGCATCAACCTGAGGAGAAGAGGGTTTTTTTTAATTTCTTACTGATTACAAATTACAGTAATAGAAAGTGTGCAGTATGAAAACAATAGATTTTTAACAGCTCTTTACAATTTATCTCCATGATTTAAATTGAGAAAGAGGGAAGTGAATGCACATTCTTATGCCTGTTTTCCTAAAACTGAGACATAAGTTGGGTTAGTAAGTGACAACTCATTTAGTTATGGTGCTCTGTGTGGCAAATCCATCACTGGGGCAACTGCACTAACTCCTTTAACATTGCTGCCATACCTCTGAGAAATAATGCAAAATGGAAAAGTTGAGATCACAGCTCCGATGTTATCTTGGCTTTGCTGACAACCACTTTCAGGTATCTCCAACAAGCATCATTATTTTGTTGCAGCTTGGAAATTCTGACATGATCCGTGCCAGGGGTTCAAAATCTTCCCAGTCTTCAATAAATGTCTACATATTACACCTCCATAAATACAGAAATTCACATCAATATTACTGGCAGGCAATCCTAGGGTTACTTCAATGACATTTTTATGCCTCTTATTGCGAAGTCAGTAGGGGGAAATCATCTTTTAATTTACTTTTAAGTTGATTAAAACTTACCAGTTCTGCGATATGTCAGCAACTCCACTGAAGTCACCAATTCATTTTACACAAGCCACTGAAAAGAACAGCTGATGATGTGAATTTCTGGGTCTCTCTTGCTTTGGCTGCATTCAGTTGACCAAGTTAAGGCAAGAGGTTATGACCTGTTATTGCACATTCTCACACAAGTGAAGAACTGGAAGTGTGGATTTTATCTGATTAATCCAGTGGTACTTCTAAAACGACTAATGGCTACTCACCAAACAAAAATTGATATCACCAGGTCGTTTTTGATGCTGTTATCTCCAATGGAGGAAAAAATGTGTCCATTTCTAGATGCAATGGAATTTCTTTCAGCCTAGAAGTGTTTCCACTGTGATGAAGCTAAACTGCTTTGGCAGAAGAGGTCAAACAATTCCCTTGAAACTAGTCTAGAGTGCAAAAGCATGTTTTAAAAGAATTAATTTCAGTTTCTGATTTCCTTAATAAATGTTCATTTCTTTAAATATAAAACTGTAAAAGAAAATTATTCCTTTGGTTTGGTTTGGTTTGGTTTGGTTTGGTTTGGTTTGGTTTTGAGAGAGGAATAGAGGAAGACTTTCAATGAAAACTTAACATTTCAACAGAAATTTTACAGCTTTTATTTCACCAGAATTTTCAAACAGAAAAGTTTTTCATTCCTCATGCTCTATCTTTCAATGTGCATTAGAAGTCTACATAAAGGCATTCTGATATTCCTTAAAATATCAAAATCTTGATATAAACAGACTTTCCCAGAAAAGATAAAAGTACTGGCCAAATGTTAACTAAAATATTGAAGCAAGATTAGACAGCAGAGAATATTTGTATTTCTTAAAATACGAGGTTCTTATCTTACATGGATAATTTCACTCAGGATTGTTTTTAATTGCTGAAGTGAGAAGCTAAGGTATAATTTTGGCTTTGTAACTTGCTGGCTGTTTAATGACAGCAAGGAAAGAAAAGCTGCCAAGCTTTCCAGTGAGATGCAGTTGAAAGTATTTGTCTTTATTATATGCTTAATTATAATCTTTACAAATTTTATAAAACAGCCAATTGATTCAAGAAATGAACAAAATGTTAACACAGGGGGAGGGGGAATACAGTAGTAGGAAATTCTTACTAATGTGAAAATCAGCCACCTATGTCTGTCATATATACATGTCCAGGGCAAAAATATTCCTAGATTTAGTTTGAAAAAGTTACTGTAATAATCCCAGGGATAAAATTATAAAATTAGCCTATTCTACCTAAACCAAGAAAAATAATCCTGGACTGAATGTCTCTCCCTCTTTTCTACTAGCAAAACAGACACTAGAATAAAACTGAGATGGGGGAAAAAAGCTTTAAAGTATCAAATAAAACCAAAGGAAGTATATTAAAAAAAAAAAAAAGAAAACATTTTTAAACTATATATTTTAAAAAGCTATTTGGATGAAAGACTTGAGATAAAGCTACTTATTCCTTCTCAGTTTCTCCCCCTCTTTCCTATTTGGCTTCACTACAAAGCAGTAAGCACCATCTGCCTTTGGATTTTTGTGCTGCTTTGCCCATGGTGCTTCTTCTGTGAAATTTCCCTTGGGCCAGAATTTGCTGAGCAATCTTATCTTTCCAGAAGTCAGTGTTTTTAGGAGGGGTTCAGCACCTCGAAATCACAAATTCCCATCATAGGCTTTCTGCCTGTTGAGTGTCCCTGCGTCCCATTGACTTGCCCTCTTCCCAGAGGGCTACACAAAGGACCTTAGTTGTTCTGCATTTAGACCAAGGATGAGCACCTCCAGAGCGTGGGTCTGCACCCATCATTGATTGCCTTTCTCTCTCCCTCCTTTCTTCTCCCAGCTGAGGTAGGTAGGGTTGGGTTTCACAGTTTTTTCCCCGCCATGAGAAGGGGATTTACTTTTACAGGGTCCTTGCAAATCATTGCCCCGGCTGAGACACAGACATGGCATTGAACCTCTGAGGACAACGTTTCACATCAGACCAAATCCTCTCTAACCATAGGCTGCCATGTCTCCTCTCCCACAGTGACGATGTGCTCCCGCCATCCTTCTCCAGCAGATCTAGAGAACCTGAGGCTGCAAGGTGAGACACTTTGCCTTGTCTTGCTGATCAGGTGAAAAACAATCCCCTGGTTGTCTGAACTGTGATCTGAGCTTGCTCATTCGGAAGTCACAAGCACCCAATGTCAGACACAGGGTGGGCAGAAGGGCAACCTGCAGTTGGAGGCACAAGGAGCAGGACTGCTCTTTTTAGGAGAGCGTGGTTACGTTGATAACGTGTAATATGAAATTGTACTGTAGGTAATGTGTCCTCTGCAAAATATTTCCTGGGGGATAAGAGATCCCAGAAATGCTTTGTAGACTATCATCTAACTGAAGATTTTCCTTCTATATTAACTTCACTGGAGCACTAGCAGAGTAAAATGAGCTAGAGCTACCCTTCCCACAGGGTAACATAGACCCCCCTCAGTCCTAGAATAAATGTTATAGGAGTGTCTGTGTTGCCTTTATCTAATATATGAATTAACTCAAATGATCTGGCAATCAGTTAATTTTGGAAGAAAAATTCTCATCTGCACATGCCCTCAGCAAAGATCAAGTTTCTTTTTTTGTCTGATCTCTCTCTTTCCACTCTTTAAACTCCCCCATGCGCAAGTGTATCACCCTTTAGCTGTTCCCCAGCACACAGCCTGCTGCTGGCATGCAACCCGTGAAACTCCAACCCATAACAACATCAAGAAACAATTGCCGCTTCTGCTATCACAAGAATCCTGTTCAGCTTTGGGGGTGGGCGGCTCAATCACAACCTCCATAACAGATCACCCAGGCCAATGAACAATTCACTTTTGGAGCTACAGATTAAGAAATCATACAGGGATGCAAAATGCCACCCAAGCACCTTTGAAGAATTATTTTCATATGGTGGAGATTTATTTGTAATATTGTTAGAGAGATTATTGTTTACAAGTAGCCTTGTATCTTTAAAATGTTTCTAACAACTAATGTGTATTGGAGGCTTCCCCACACGCACACCACTATTATCTCTTGGGTTTAATACATTATCAGCTGTGGAAAACTGTGGGGATACTTAAAACATCAAACAAGCTATTAATTTTGTGATTATGGAAATGAGTAGACTGTAGTTTGTTTCCTAGAACAACTTCTCCTGGGGGAGATGAACATAGTGCTTGGAAAACCTTGTTTTTTAAAAAAAAAAACAAAACAAAACAAAAGCAAAGCAAACCCACAAATTGTTTTCCCCTCACTGACCAAAGCAACAAATCTCTAAATATCACCCCAGACATTTAAATACGTACAGAACAGGCAAAAAGATTTTTAAAATCCACAGACAGAAAAAAAAAAAATTACTCTGGAGGTGGAATTCGCTTAACCTGATGAGTATCTACCAAAGTATGTGTCTGTATCTGGGCAGGTCTGTGTCTGTATCTGGGCAGGTCATCTGAAGATGTCTTTATAGTCAGCAGAGAATTAGACAGACAAATTAATGAAGATGGTGACACAATTCATCTCATTAGTTTCCTACATTCTTAATTGCATCTTACCGGTTCTATTAACTGCTTTGACTAGATCTCCCTTGGCTATAATAGAAGTTCATGATGCGGAGATCTAAAAGTGATGGACCTCACCCTAATCTGCAAGGCCTTCTCAGCTCTCCAACACCAGAGGATCTTCACTATGGTCCATACATAATAAAGTTCACTTTCACATCTTTATTTAATCTGAATCTTTCCTCCATTGGAAACCTGTATTAAAATCCTCAGTTGAGGCCCTTCTAAATCCATGTGCAACCATTTGAAAGCAAATGTATACAAATCTGTAAATAGTATCCACTTCAGAGGTCACATTGGGTAGGATGCCTAAGTAAGATTCACATGCCCGAAAATTCTCTATTAAAAATGCGATGTAGGGGTACACGACACATACTAATATGCCGGTTTATCACATGGACGATTGGCCAGAAACCTTCCTGTTGCCCTGATCTGTATGACAGACAGACAAACAGGTACACGACCTCTCCAACTGCCCTTAGCAAAAGGGCAGCTGCAGGTTACAAAGGCAATGGCCACTCCACCTAGACCTGCCCATGAACGAGCCCTGAAGTCCACAGAGAGCCCGAACTGGGAACAACCAGGGTGCTGAGCTATCTTTACAGGGATTAACCTCCTCACCTTTGCAACGCCTCTTACTTTTGGTTTGAATACGAACTTTGTCTCCCTTCTCATGGCATAAGTTGTGCCTTCCTTTATCAGCATGATGATAGCGGCGCTCGTGAGCAACTCCCTCGATGGTGCACACTAAGCATTGCATAAGAGAGCAATAAATCACGGTGCTGTTGAACAGCGAGTGCGGGTTTTCACCCATGCTTACCAGAAGCAAAGGTGTAGGAAGTTCAGGGACACAAATAAAAATGAAATTCAGAAGTTGGAGCTTCAGGATTTGCTACCTGGATCAGATCACGGCTTTCCACAGACTTCCTATGCCCATCCGGGTGTGTGGCCAAGCCTCTTTGTGCCTTATCCGCCTCTCCTCACCAGCAAATAAGGAGAGTAGCATTTCTCTGTCTAAGGCTGAATACATCAAGGATCGTGATGTACCCACATATTTTGGCAATAAAGTTGTAGCAGTATCTCAGGTAGATAAAATCTCCTGCAAACAAAATACTGGATTCTTTTAAAAGAATATTTTTTTCAGTTCAATCAAGCTAAAAGAACAATATGCATTATACAAACAGGTTTTCTGATTTAATTACCAGAGTTTCAAAGTCCCCTCCTGTACTTAACACTCAGGGTTATGGAACTTGTTGCCAAGCAATTACCCCTTAAATTTGCTTTAATCCATGCCGATCATTTCCCAGAGTTGATCATTACTGCAGACTTTAATTGCTTTTGTTGGCTCGTATGTTGCTGCAGTTCAAACAGAACAGATTAACAGGAGGCTGCCAGCCGCGAAACTCTTTGAAAAAAAGGCGGGAAGCCGAGTTAAGAACCTCACAGTGTACTTTATTTCAAGGACTTCCCAGAAATTGTGGTTCACACCTATGTTTTAACCTCAGAAAAGGTCTGCAGAAGTTAGATCCTGATCTCACTACTATCAGTTTTATAGTGGTACCGGCCATCTGTGTCATATGGAGTTGCAGGCATGAAAGTCAGTACAGAATTGGAAAAACAATGACTGAATCACAGCAGAAAGAAGGATAAGAACATTATCTCCAGATAGAGCAGTATGCAAGACAACCGAGATACCAAGTGCATGTAAATCACAAGCCCGTGTCAATAGGAGAGACGGTCCCACACTGTCACTCCTTGTGCGGTTTGGGTTTGCAGGTCGTTGGGGGAGAAGGGCGCTCTCATTCCTACCCCAAACACACAGCCCGGTTCCCATCCCTTCAGATCACGTCGTTTATCTTAAGGAAGCTGCCAGATGCAGCAAGAAGCTGGATTGCATCTGTGATAACAGAGATCTTTTCCTTCAATAATGTGGTTTATCTATTAAGTGAAACTGCTTTTAGAAGAGGCTCAGTACGCTTGCAACATCCCCCCTGGTGATGAGGGTAATGCACCCGATACAGCTGATACTGTGGAGCATTCATCAGGAGCACCTTCATTTAAACACCAGATGTATTTTCAGCCGTTCAGCACTTTCTCGTCTAACCCAAACTCATCCATTTCTCTGTTTTTCTGTTTGTTTCCCACATGAACATTAAAACCCTCTCTACATTTCCCTACTCTTAACACAGATTCAAGCTAATATAAAAGAGAGGGAAGTTTTGTCCACACAATACATTTTTCTTCCCTCCCACACCATCATTATCTCTTTTCCTTTGTAGTTCAGTAATACCTAGAAGCTTTGGCAGCGTACCAGGGGTTTCACCAGTGCTCGGCATTGTACAGCTACATGGCAATCTCAGGCTCTAATCAGGTTGGTATCACAAAACTGCAGCAAAGGTGTGACAATGTATACACATGCAATATGCTTGGGAATGGGTAAAATCTGGGAAGCAGAAAGGGAAGGAAGCTGAACATCACATACAAATATGATGAGGGATAGCTGGATCTAGAGTAAGTTAGTGGTGGCATGCCGATGTGATAGAGTGACAAGGTTATGTTTACATAGGTTACGTGGGAGGAACACGTTGGTAGCTGCTCCAGCCACCAAACGATTATCAGTCATATTGTATGTTTACACACAGCTGTGCCATGACAAGAACAGAATTTATAGGGAGGGAAAGAAAAAGAGCTCACTTCATGGAAAATTGATGTTTTGGTGCCCACCCAGCCTAATGGGAGCCCGAAGCAGTCTTAATCTGTAGATCAGGACTCATGAAGAATACTTTCTTACAACTCCCAGTAGAGGTACCCATCACAATCTCAGGATAAAGGCCTGGAGTAAGAGTCATGTTATTACAGTCCCTGTGAAAGCAAAAGGCTGCAGTCTGCATGCAAAGAGGCTACAAGAGCCGGTGCTCCAAAGTCCTTCTCTTTCCTCCGTCCTTGTCTAGCTAAACAGATATTCTCTATCTATGAGAACAAATAGGTATGTTCAACAAGGAGGTGCGACTGTGCTATGATACTCTCCAGTGCAATAGACAACATTTAGCATGTAGCTGCTACCTTGAAAACTATTTAAACTGAACAAAATGGGAAATGAAAAGTAAGGTTTTGTACACATTCATTGTTCTTTGGGAAAAAAAGCAAGATACTATGGTAAATAGGAAATTTGAGAAATACAAATAAATTAGAGTGGAGATCATCAACCACAAGACAGAAAATTTAACCAAGAAATTGATGGCACAGAGATAGGAGGCACTGTTAACACTGTGTGGCAGAAGACTATCATACAAGGAGAACGGGAGAACCTTGAATAATAGAGATGGACCGGAACGCAAAAGTACTAAATGCAAAGTCCCACATCTGGGAATTAACACCACTAACATTTATCACAAATAGGGGCTTTGGAAAGAGAGACAGAAGAAATTGTCTCTCTGAAATACAGTCAGCAGAGAGCTACATGCCACCACTATGTTACAAATATGAAAACCGAAAATGCAATCCTAAACTGGTACAGGACATGATATTTAAAGAAAAAATGAAGTGGGATTAAAGCCACCACATAAAACTGTGAGAATAATGTGTACAATTCCAGCCATACATTTTCAAAGCAAATTAAAATGGGAATGGATAAGAAGAAAATTTTCTAGAATAATCCAGGAGAAATAAAATCATGTAAAATGAGAAATATTTTTCTTGCTCAACCCAGCAAAACAGATTGTCAGGAATACAACTTTTTTTCCCCTATAACTGTAGAGTCTGAAGTAGGGAGTGAAAAAAGATATTTAAGCTGAAGGACTTTGTTGACTCAAGAGGGAATTGAGTTACCCCCAAAGCATAAATAGAGCAATGGCGGAACTTGATAAATTTACTAAAGACATTTTTATGACATATTTGCCTCCTACAGAATGGGAACAGATTTAGTGAACCAGGAGATCACTTCCCACTCTATGTCTAAACCAAAATTCACCCTTTGTACGAAAAGCAAAACTCAAATTTTACATATCCTTGAGCCTACAGTTTGAACATTTACAGGAGTTTTAAATAGCTTTAAAATTTTAGAGTTTCACCCATGGCACATAGCTTTTGTATCACACATCTGTTTGGCTCTTAGGTTTTTATATGTAGTTTAGAGAGACATTTTTTCCTGTGTTTGTGGGTTCTTCCAAACACCAGATTAAAAGCATCTGCATCAAACCCATCTTAGACATCACTGCCAGCATTTAGTTCTTCCCTCACCATAGAACAGGGTTTTGTCGGGCTCCCTCAGCTAGACAGCATTTTTACATCTGGGAACACAAACCAAGAAAAGACTAGGGAAAATATAACAAGAAATAATAATACTCATTCTGGCTGAAGGAAAGTGCCAGATCTTGCTGCAGAAAATGACTGGCTTAGTGCTTATGTAGGCTTTTCCTGCCCAATTCAAAGGGATAACCCTTAGAAAAGTTGCTCTGAGAAACATTTCTGCAGAAAGAAGGCTAAAAGTTAACAGAGTAGGAAAGTCAGAGACAACTATTCTGCAAGGCATACATTAGATTTTCTCTCCAGTTGATATACATCAATGAATTGGAAGTAAATTGCTGAAACTGTGCTAGCCAGGATACACACAGCTCACCCAACTGTGGGGCTTGCCTTGACCTTGTGTCGATGTGGTGGTACCAGAGACTGTTCCAGGGGATTTAAAGTCAACGTGACATTCACAGGAAGCAGGGAAATCACAGAATGATAGAATAGAATTGTTTCAGTTGGAAGAGACCTTTAAGATCATCGAGTCCAATGGTTAATCTAGCACTGCCAAGTCCACCACTAAACCATGTCCCTAAGCACCACATCTACACGTCTTTTAAATACCTCCAGGGATGGGGACTCAACCACTTCCCTGGGCAGCCTGTTCCAATGCTCGACAACCCTTTTGGTGAAGAAATGTTTCCTAATATCCAATCTAAACCTCCCCTGGTGCAACTTGAGGCCATTTCCCCTTGTCCTATTGCTTGTTACTTGGGAGAAAAGACCAACACCCATCTCTCTACAACCTCCTTTCAGGTAGTTGTAGCGAGCGAGAAGGTCTCCCCTCAGCCTCCTTTTCTCCAGGCTAAACCCCAGTTCCCTCAGCTGCTCCTCACAGGACTTGTGCTCTAGACCCCTCACCAGCTTCGTTGCCCTTCTCTGGACATGCTCCAGCACCTCAAGGTCTTTCTTGTAGTGAGGGGCCCAAAACTGAACCAGTGCTCGAGGTGCGGCCTCACCAGTGCCCAGTACAGGGCGATGATCACTTCCCTACTCCTGCTGGCCACACTATTTCTGATACAAGCCAGGATGCCGTTGGCCGCCTTGGCCACCTGGGCACACTGCTGGCTCATATTCAGCCGGCTGTCGACCAACACCCCCAGGTCCTTTTCCACTTGGCAGATTTCCAGCCACTGTCCCCCAAGCCTGTAGCGTTGCCTGGGGTTGTTGTGACCCAAGTGCAGGACCCGGCACTTGGCCTTGTTAAATCTCATACAATTGGCCTCAGCCCATTGATCCAGCCTGTCCAGATCCCTCTGTAGATCCTTTCTACCCTCAAGCAGATCAACACTCCCGCCCAACTTGGTGTCATCTGCAAACTTACTGAGGGTGCACTCGATCCCCTCGTCCAGATCATTGATAAAGATATTGAACAGAACTGGAATTCACATTTGGATTGGACTCCTCCAACTCACCTTTACTTGCTATTTTGTTAAACCCAGATCTTCTCAGAAGACCTAACCTGCGGGCCCTGATGTCTATGTGCATATCTAAGGACAGGCACAGAGACGTTATATATCTTCCTTTGCTTCAAACTGTATCAGCATGACCACCAGCACTCTTGAGAGCTGATTTCTGAGGCATCTGCTCCTTGTGGTTGGCTCTCATTGCTGCCCACGACACAAGCTGTGGGTGAAGCTCTTCCCAGGAGCCCTCTCCAGGGTGGATTCCTACTTCCTCTCCCACAGCTGAGGGTATGTAGAGGATCACTTTTTTTATATCTGACTGATAATTTTCACTAAACTTAGAAGAACCTAGTTATGTTTGCAGTTTGTTCTCTTCCACCAAATACGACCAGAGTCAGCGGTCCTGTACAGAGTCATACGACCTGTACCAGCATAAGACATATGGACATACTTAAACAATGCATCGTGACACAAGCCTCTCTTTTTCTTTGAAAACAAGGTTAAAAAGCCTGTCCTAAAATGTAGGAAATAAGTTAAAACACACAAGAGTATTTATTTTTCTTTTAAAGACTTGGGACACAAAGAGCCTTCCTACCACTCTGTGGACTCCTCAGCTAGCTGATGGACACAGGAGTAATTCCTGCACTCGGAGAAGCAGCAAGGTTTGGATTCATCCCATCTCATGCAGGCTGAAGACTCCCTCTATACTCAGCAGAGAGGAAAAAAATCAGAATTGCCTCCCCATGACGCTTTCCTCTCTACGTTGGTGACAGAGAAAGCCCAGAGTGGTTATGGTCGTTGTAACTTCAAGTGCTGACTCTGGCTGGAGCAGTGTGTTCATCCCACCACGGCATTTCCGCTGGCACAAATAGTTCTGGAAGAGCTGCAAAAGCCTCTGAGCAAAAACTTGATCCAGGGCCCATAATCGCTGCAGAGAACGCTGGCTCTCTGAAATGGAGGGGGATGGTGAAAAGGTTTGTGTTTTAGGAATTGTAAACACGGTGGCAACTATATTATTTCTGCTGATGGTACCAGTTTGCCTCCTTTACAGCTCTGGCATAAGGAAAACATTTATTGCTCACTTTTCAGTGATGTGCCATTTTCACTCTGCCAAAGTAAGGTTTTATAAGTGTTCTCTGTCTTTGCACATTAAATCCAGGGTGTGTAAGGCGAAAAGAATGTGGGGCTGGTGGAAAAAACGCATAGGATTTCTTAAGGAAATTTTTCATTGTGTAGCAGAGACAAGAGAACCAAAGGGTCTTTTATCTGTAAAAGCACAGAATTTGAGAAACAAATTTTAGGCAGGAAAGTCTAATGTTTTTTCTACTTCCTTTGGCCTCGGGAAATGAGGAATCACTTTAAAGATGAATTGTGAGAGAATGCTTGAATTTCTTTTCCCATTTCAATTCAAATGAGTGCCCACTCTTAGATATTTCAAATAAAAGCAACACTTCTGAGCAGCACTCGGTCAAAGAAATCAAGGGTTGGCTCAAAGAGGAAGGTTAATCCAGTAGTTAGAGTATTAGCACAGAATTTACAAAACCTATTGCAGAACAGGGAGCTGAATACAAGCCTCCTATATGACCTTACATTACATTGCACTTCTTTGCCTTACCTTTGCTTTCCATGTACATTTGAGGTGTTCCCATACTACAGTAAAACCAGGCAACGGACAGAGAGATGGATTAAATGCAGAAAACTTCAAAACCAACTGAGTTGTTGTGTTGAGGATTAATAGGAAAAAAAAAAAAAAAGTGGATTATTTCAAGTTCCAGGTCTTGTTACAAATATTTTGCACCAGTCTTTGAATTAGTACCTTGTCTTGCACATTAAGAACATTTTGGGGGCTAGCCATTGTCTAGTAGGAGAAGGGGGATGAGGTCCTCTTCAGTAGAGGAAAGTTTCTCGGAGAAAATGAATGCAAGGGTATTACGTGAGAGAAAAAAAACAGTCTAAGGTGCATTGTCAGACTTCAACTCTTCCAGGTTTGAAGTTGAAGTCTCTGAGCAAATATCTAATGTATATCCAAAGATCTGTGCAACTCTGTACCATCAAAGCCTACTGAATCAACATTGTCACCTTCACATTTCAGAAATACACATTAATACAACAAATGTCATACTTGACTATATATGCCTGTAGCCTTTTCTAGCTAGAAATCTTTGACTTGGTCCCAGCTAATCCACCTATCTTTTTTCCTTCCTCAAATTGGTGTTACCTAGATGTAAGCTACAAAAGCCCCTTCCTGACACACTTAAAGTCCTTTGTGCTTTTAGTCATATGTTCCAGTATGAATGAGATGTTTGAAATGTTAGTCATAAAAGAACTATCCCTCCAGAAAAAGTATCATTGTCTGACACTGCACAAAGTGCATGTCAAATTGCCCTTAACTTTCAGTCATTTAAGGCTTTTAATTTCTGAATGTAATTGTAAAAATGAAAGCTTTGCTCCCACGTCAAGCTTTGTTAATCACACGGTTGAAAATCAGACAAACAAACGTCATCAACAAACCCAGCTCAGCCTGGCCATGGTTACCACTGTCACCCAGTCACTGAACAGATTTCTTCCTTTCCACAGAATGCAAGAATGGGAATTTTTTAAAAATGTAGTAAGTGGTGTTTCATTGTCTTAATCTTGCTTTATTTTAGTAATCGACTGTTTATTTCTCCTTGCACTGGCAAATCAGGAAGCCAAAATACATGTATTCATTTACATTAACCTTAAATATCTCAGAAAAAGCTTCTCCCTCCCTTATTGTACCTTTAGTAAATACATTTTTCCATCAACAACTTCTGCTTTGGCCTTTATTCGAGACACCACCCTCTGATATGATGTAATACACTGCATTCACACATTCTTTTCCAATCCCTGCTCATGCAATGATAATGAGTGCTTTAGGAAGACAGACAGGCGGATACCTAAGTTTGTAAGTAACTCATGTTCTGATTTCTTGCTATCAGTATCCCATAATCCTGCCTCATTCCCTGCTTTTGCTACCCATTGCCATATCATAGCTAAACGCAGGGCCCGACCATAAAACCTCATCTGCCCAGATGGATTTCTGCGCCTCTCTGGAGCCTGGCACCTCGGTTTGGCTCCTTGTTGGTGTGAAGATTTGTTTGCAGCCGTGCAAAAGCCAGGTTAGGGCTGATGTGGATGGACTCCGCAAGGTATTCTGTTCAACAGTAAAACCACAGGCACATGCACAGAGCCAAGCACGTTCACTAATACTCTGAAACAGCAAGGACCCACCAGCAAATTCATTTTCTAAAATAACATTGTGTCAGATCCGCAGATTGCACTGATGCCACCAATACTTTCATCACTAGGTATTAAGATTTCTTTTCTTTAATCTTTGAAGATACAACTTTCCACCTGATAAAAATCAGCAGAGCATGTTGATAAGTACATAATCAGCTACGCCTTTAGATTAGGTTAGATTTGATTTAACATTATTAATTATTCTGCTTTCCAATGAGTAATTCAGCCATGTGATTGCCTACCCAAGCCATGGCAGAACATCCGCACATATTGTGTAACCTGCAACTGTGCTAACCTGAAGGAATCCTCACACTATGAAGATCCAGACAGAAAATTTGATGAACTATGTAGGAAGTTCTTCAATAGCTACAGTCATCTGTAGGCCAACATCTGGAAACCACGTCCGGTTTGAAAGATAGGACATACAAGAACCAAAGCAGAAGCAGAAGGATTATGTATCCTGAGCACATTTTAACATCAGTAGCCTTCATCCCTTCTGGGCAATAAAAGAGGTGAGGTTGAAGTGTCAGAGTAGGGAGGAGGAGGAACATAAAGGTGAGCACAAGAAGTCAGATTCCCAGCTAATATAAAGAGTTCCATCGAAGCAAAAGGACAAGGAAGCGTGGTCAAAGGAACTACAAAACTTTATGCCAACCAAGGGTGCAGTCAAGAGAGTCTTATAAGCACACCAAGAACACCAAATATTTCTTCATAAATTTAAAGCCAGACAGGCCCATTAAAAGATTAAGCCTAGCTCTTGTATGACATACTCCATCAAACCACATACTACACTCCTGGGCTGCCTGTAGGAGTTTAGGATTGACTAAAGCTCATCTTGAGGAAATGCATACAGTCCTGATTTGAAAGTGTCAAGAAATGGAAGATCCAGTCCTTTCCTTCAGGACTCTACCCCAGATTAAAAAAACAAAACAAAACAAAACAAACCCCACAACAATCCAAACAAAACCCACAACAAAACAAAACAAAAACCCAAGCTGTCTTAGTGACAAAACTTGAATTCACCTTCCAGCCCTTGTTTCTGATTATGCCTTTCTCTGCTAGATTGAGCAGAGTTCAACACCCAGTATTTTCTTTCCTGGCAGTATTTCTGTTTCACAGTCAAGTCATCCCTGTATCTTTCTTGCTAAATTAGGCAGATGAGTATCCTTAGGTTTCTCTCTGTTGTTTCTGCTTACAAGAAAGGAGTTTGCTAACTAGATTGAAATTACAGCTAACGATTACAGTTTTCCCCTAGAAAGGAGTAAATTAAACAAGTTAATCAGTAAAACTGACATTTTTTTAAAGGCGAAAAGTGGCATAGAAGAGAGAAAACAAATTCTGATAAAAACATCAACCCAGACATACAATGGAGAGTTTCCTTGTGGTCTGTTACTCAACCATTAGATGTCCCTATGTGCCATCGGGATAGGACACTGGCCCGGCAAACAAAAAGGACCAAGCAGCAACTCAAGCTGAGCGGAAGCCTGTGGGTGGGTTTGTTGCATTCACTGTGCGCGTTTCGTACACGCTTACTGCTTGAGAGCAATGATGATATCCTGAATGATGACAATAACTGAATGGTTCCGGAGGGAAGGCTCCAAAGCTGAAGTTATTATGAAAAAAACTCACTCAGGATCTTATTTAAAGAGTCACAGGTTGAATCCCAGTTATTAATGTCAGTGGGCCCTGTACAAAGAAGCAAGGTTGGAGTAGACAACAGAGGCCAAGTTATTGATGGATATTTATTTACATACCGATCAGATCTAATTATTTGGTTCTACTGCACTAATGGCCAAATTGCATTTACTCATCAGAGCCACACATGACTTTAGAAAGCAAACAAGGCAAGACCACATCTTCAGCTGCTGTAAATTAAAATCAGTCAATTACCATGTTAATCTCAAACACAAGTGAGATGCCTGGAGCAGTTACTGCTCACAGAGATTGCCAGCCCTGCCACTGGGGCAGCCCAACAAAATGCCCCAAAACCACCGCAGTTTACAGAAAGGCACGTGAAAGCAAACCTTGGTTTGGGGTTTCAGTCATGGTAGTTCAAGATCAGCTTTACCAGCATTTCAGCCTGATGATGACCACCAGGAGAGAAATGGGGAGGACAGCTAGAAGTAATAACTGCCTTGGTCATCTCAGTTCAATCTGCCTGTGTTGATGAGTGACCCTCCCCCTTCAGTGACAAGCATAAATACCTTTCAATTACATTTTTAGTTGAACAGCAGGTGCTTGAGAGTAATTGTTTTACCTTTATTTATCTATTATTTTAGTTAGCTGAATGCTGAACTTGCAACCCCAGTTCATCTACTGAACAATGCAACATTTTTGCTTATTATGAGCAAAACATTGTAGCGTTCTAACCAGTATTTATTATTTTGTCCACAAAATCCTTTCATTTATTAAAACAAGCACAAGTAGATGGTCCTTTTTAGCCCTACTAATTATCAATGTTCATATGCTTCAAAGGATTACCCACCAAAACAAAAAAAATACCATTAAGGAATGCAGCGATAGCTGAACGATCATTTCTAGATTTACTTAGTCAACACACAGGAACATGGAGACACTCCCCTTTTCATTAACCTAGGAGCCAGCTTGGAGATGGCACAGGGAGTTTCACAACACTTCCTTTCTGCGTAGATGAAAGGCAGCAGATTATTCAGTAGTGAAGGTGAGCCAGGGGAAGACAGGAACATCCAGGATGACAAGGCTGTCCACACCCATTAGCAATTTTTAACCAGAGGACTGAGCCATAAGCAAATTTGTGCCAGCTGCCTCTGTAAAACTATTTCTTTTAGATGGTTCAAGGACAACGCTGCAAAGACTGTAGAGGAGAATTTGTTAGAAGCCCACGTGAAGAGCCACCACCAACAGGCTGGCACTTCAATAAAGATGTTGATGGGGTTGGCCCAAGTATCTTCAGCTGGAGTTGAGTCAAGACCCTGCATACTTAAGGAAAAGTTTCTTAAGGCATTTGAGGACATTGCGTTTTTCTATGTCTCTGATGCTGTGCAAGACATTAGTGGCACTATATGCTCTACTTGGAAAAAAACATTAATTTCATGGCAATAATGAATATACAGTCAAAAATGCCCTCACTCCACCACACACACGTCTCTCACTCCCTCATGCTAACCAACAGGACTACAAGCAGGAATATATGCTCTTCCTTTCTCCCCCATCCATCTTTCTCTCCTCTCGAGACAGCAGATACTTAGTCTGGCAGCTCTGGAGCAGTCAGTTTCACAGACATACTTGGCTCATCCCACAAGTGGTTAACCAAGACATCAATAAACTACTCAGCAGAGGACTCCAGAGATTTACCTCCACTGAGTTCTCCCTTGCGGGTGGATTCCAGCAATGTGAAGCCAGCTTCTGGCTCTGGGTCCACTAGGAGATGGCCGGAGCCCCAGACCCCGGTCTCTGGCTCCCTGCAGGCTGCACGCAGAGGTTTTGGCTCTGGGGCCCCAGAACATGTTGCCTCCTCCTCATTTGCTTTGGCCGCTCTCAGAGAGCTGGCCTGAATCTTCCCTTGTCCCTGTTGCAATAATGGTTTGAGAAGCACGGGGTCAAAGCAGGCCAGGAGACCTGGAGGGCTCTGGCTGGAATAATAAGGGATTTGTTCGGCCAACAACAGGCAGCAGGTTTGACTCTTTTCCAGGACCAGGGCCATGCTAGAAAAGGTCTGAGGTTTTGACTCCAGGGCTATAGCTGGCAATTCAAAACCTCCTCGTGTAGATGCACTTTTTATGGGCCAAAACAAGCCCATATAAAAGAAGTTTCTGCCAGGAGAGTTTCTGCCAGGTCCCCAAGCAGAATAAACAGAGCACTTCTGTGAGGGGATAAGGGCACGCTCACAACAGCTTGGGTCAGTCTACAAGCCTTGCCTAAGATCCCAGAGCCCTACCTGGTGTTTGGTACACCAGCAGAAGCTCCTCGGGTGGACCTGGCCACCAGCCAACCCAAAAGGAGTGAGGCAGGGGCTGTGCAGCGGTGGGGTCAGTGTCACACCACGTAACCAGGGGAGCCCCAATCCCCTTGGTTGCACTCCAGTGTAAATCCAGCCCCTTCAATCAATGCAATTTTCCCTTTGGAGACCAATGAGCAAGGATGACTGATACACCACAACAGAGCACACTGAGCTAACCGGGGGGTTAAACCTACCTCTCCACCCCCCAGTAAGCATGACTAACAACTCCCAGAGGTGGAGGAACTCTTTCCTCTCCCTCCTGGCTGGTCCCCCCTCTCCTCCCAGCTGTCCCCATCCTGCCAGCTTGGGAGCTCCTTAGACCAATCCAGAGGTCACTTCAGTGAACTGAAGTGACAGAAGACTACCCATCACTTTTTGCTGGGCAGCTCAGGACAGAGAGTTAAATCAGCTCTCAGAGGAGCCTGCTTCCTAGAAAGTCATGAAGAGTTCCAGTAGCTGGAGTGGAAATGTGATAAACTTGACCTTGAAATAAGATGCAGTTTCCTGGGGGTAAGGATGATTAAACACTGGAACAGTTTGCCAAGTGAGAGGAGGATTCACTTTGCTTAGATCCTTTACAACAAGATTAGATCTCTTTATCAAACCTATGACTTAATCCCATTTCTGGGGAGAAGTTCTACAGTCTAAGTAAGCCAGAGGGGAGAGGGGGGTGAAGTTTGCTAATCACTGCCTCCTTCTTGACCTGGAGTCCATCTGTCTCTAAACATACCATAACTAATGACAGTTGTGGTGCAACAAGATCAGAAATATTTACTCCTTCCTCCAGCACACTCTGCCTCAAAAATGAGGTGAGGATAGTGCTGGAGGACCTATGGATTTCTGTTTTTCCTAACCTTACATGTGAGATTTCACAAGTCAGATAGTTTGACAAGCAGCACTGGAAGAGTGTATCTTCTACCAAGTCTCCTATGGACGTGAGGCCACCCTTGAATGCATGTACTCCCTGATTTCCAAGCACTGCATCTCCTAATCCTGATACAAGCAGTAGCTTTCCCCAGTAAGCCACACTGGCCCCCGAGGTCCCATAGCACGAATGACGTCAGGTCACCTTGCTGCCAGTGTCTGGGATGAGGTATGAGGTGAGCAAGTGAGAGACTCTCCCAGATAATACATGAGACTTGACAAGTCTGAATGTAGCCAAGTAGGTTTTAGACCTTCCAGGGATTCCCTTCAAGCAAGCTGATTTCCATCAGAGGTGACACAGCTAATCTCTTCTCCCCCGTGCCCTTCAGGGAAGAGGAGAGGAGCAGAAACAGAACCTGGTCTACAGAGTAGTTCATATCATGGCTAACAGCATGCTCTTGCTGCATTAGGCCTCTCTGTCCTATGCCTGGGCTTCACACTCTTCTTTGCCAAAAGCACATCATCTTACCCTCCAAATAAGATAGAAAATGAAGGAGAAAAGAGGCAAATTAGAAATTTCCTAGGCAGCAATCCCTGCAAGAATTATTCTCTTTCAGACAGTGTAAAATATTCTGAAACTCTAAAACTTGTAAGATATCAGACCAATAGACACTTATACTTGTGGGATTGTTACAGCATCCATACCGGCACTAATCTCACTATGTATGGTTCACAGATTTTAAGGTCAGATGTTTAGGATCATCCAGGCAGTATAACACAAACTGCTGAATTTCAGCCAGAAATTCACCCACATCAATCCCGTACATTCAGTTCAGCAGATTGCTTGGGTAACACCTTCTTTCAGCTCAGTGAGATCTTTGATTTGTATACAGACGATTCCTTTCTATTTCCTTTGAAAACGATGGCTAAGGTTAGAGGAAAACAGAAGACAACAACAACAAAACCATCTCCCTCAACGCACCTCCCTCCCCACCCCAGAAAGTTAGCGAGGAATTCTGAGTAATTTGCACCAGAGGCACTCACATTTTATGCAAACTGCTGTAAAGTGGAAAATACCAGGTGACAGCTCCATACTGGAGATGCTGCAGCCCTCAGTGGGCTTATATAAAAAGCCATAATACACATAAAAGCCTAATGTGCCTTCAAAATTACCTCATCTTTTATTTAGAGGTTATTTCACCCTTGTCTTCCTTTATCGCTCTTTATATGAGTGAAGTGGGGAAGCTGGACAAAATTGAGGCAATTTAGGTTACTAAGTGGAACTAGAGTTTATGGTCAAACTTAGGCTCTGGAGGAAGAATTCCCCATCGCCACCCCCATATCCAACGCACCTCTGCTTTGCAGTCAGCTTTATTTAGGTGTTTCTTCCCAGCTCCAGCCCCCACCCTCTGCCTGGTGATAAGGCTGTCTACTAACAGAGGAAAATGCAAACAGAAAGCTATGGAGGGCAGCTGGATGAGGGATAAAAATAGCAGCAGGGCTTTTTGTAGTGGCGTCCTTTGTACCATTAGAGTGAAAATTCTGGCAGCATTTCTATTTCATGGGGTCGGTATCGCCAAGGGAGAGCAACACACCTATTCACGCACCCCCCACCAAAAAAAAAAAAAAAAAAAAGAGGCTACAGGCTGAGTTTTGCGTATGTCAGTGACGTGAGTTACAAATCAGCTTGAACGACACAAAGACAACACCCAGGAAAACAGTGGAAAACCCCTCCTGGAGCACAAGGTGATGGAGGACACAGGAGAGCAGTCGGTTCTGCTACTCCCAGCTCCAACCTGCTTGGTAGCCTACACTCACACTGCTTTTCTCCATCTTTTTGTTGCCTTCCCTCCACCCCTTGCCTACGTTGAGGCTATTTGGAGCAGGCTGTCTCTATCTGCGCAGCACCTGGAAGACTGATTATGATCTCTAGGCTCTACCATAACATAAATAGTGAAACTCCAGTTGGCTCCAAGGTCCACATATCTCACCGACTACTAACAAGTTAAAAGTTCCTACTTGGAAAAAAAAAAAAAAAAGGAGTTGTTAATTTTAAAATTAGCAGTAGCAGCAGATCCACAGCTAATATTTTCCCATTTAAAACAGAAATAGTGCTGAAGAGCAAGATGGAGTCATTGAGGAAAAAAATGCCAATATTATTTTTTCTTCCTCTCCAGAAAATTCTTTATACTCCCAGATATCTCTCCTCTGCTTGCTGTTATAAATTATCCCGAAACCTGTGGGGATTAAGACAACATTTGCACAGAGATTGATTGTCTCCTAACGGTCTGCTGTAGCCTTCCAGTGAAGCTGCTAATACTGGGTATCTTCCAAGACCAGATCCCAGACCCTTGTCTGCAATTCTCACTCTGCTCCAGCATTTCTATTGTATTCTGTTCCTCTGAAGGTCTTTTCCAACAACAGTTATAATGTAATCTGCCAGTGATATCACTGATGCGCCCCCCTCATCTGGCCAGATTTGGAGAACTTTCTGCAAACTGCTGAGCAAGCAGGCTTTGCTGGCTCCTGTCTCTTAAACTGCCAACAACAACAACAAAAAATAAAATGCTCCAGATCCAAATATCCTAGCTCTGACTTTCAGGAGAACTGAATTATGCAGTGAATTCAAACTCTGAAATTTCAGTTCAGATGTAATTTAAATGCAAACCTGTGGCTTTCAGGCTTACGATACACCTAAGTGGCACCAAATTAAATGTTTTCTGAAGTTGACTGAGAATTGAATTAGTCCCTTCAGGTAGATATTCTTCTGTTTGCTTTAGAGGATGACACAGAAGTAGCTTAACTCAGTAGCTAATCAATAATTTAATTTTGATCCCTAACTAAATGAAGCTTGATAAATATCAGACACTTTTAAATTGGGTTTAATTAGTGTTTATGCATGTATTTGAGGGCTCTGATTCACAAACTGTGGCAACTCCATGCTGAAGCAACCTACCCTTGCCTTTCTGCTAGAAGCTACTGCCCTGTGCCCATTTCAGAGGCAACAGATGGTCCTCAGACATGCAGGGCTTGGGTGCCCTCATCCTAACGGGAAGTACTCTCGTAAACCTTATCACAACGCCGGCGTTCAAAGGGAGCAACGTTGGTGATGTGGAGAGGGAGAAAGGGACATCAAAGAGGCAGCCGGGGGAGGGGCCTGGCTTTGAATTTCCAACTGTGGGTAAGAGGCGGTTCAGGAACAGCTGATGAGAGTGATGAGCAGCACAGAAAGACGTCAGCATGGGGAGAGATGGAAGAGATTGCATCTGTTTCCTTCAGAGACTATGCAAACAAGGACTGACATAGTGGAAGCATGTAAAAGAATTAGTGGTCTAGAGAAGTTATAGCTACCTACCATGTCTCCCAACACACAAGAGCTCCTAGTAAACCAGAGGTAATTGCACTTCAGCAGATGGATACTTTAAGGGTACAAACATCTACAGATCCCATTCTCATCACCGATCGACACCAGAATGACACCAGAAAATGAAGCCATGGGGATGGCTCCCAGTTGGCCTTATAGACAAGATTACCTTGCTCTGGGGAGAAGGAAGGCTTAGTTCCCTGAGCACAAGCCATGCCATGCCTCTCGCCCCCTGGGCTGGAGCAGGCCCTGGCCTGCTTTGTGTGCCAGCACAGACACGGCCTGTCAGGTGGAGAAATTAGCCAGAATCCAAAAGATGTGAGATCCTTATCGGGACCCAGTGTTGCAGTCAATGGGGAAGGAAAACACGAAGGCAGAAGCCAACCACGTGTTGGTGGAGATTACAAAGAAACACACTCTAGGGACATATTATTCCTGACACTTCCCTACTCCTCTTCAGAAGTCACCGATATCAAGGTTTGGTGAACCATTGGGCTGACACTGCGGTTCTCAGGCTTCGGTACTCCAAAATTGAAGTTAACAACCACCACTCCCGATGGAAATGATCACAATCCCACCAGCTAACTAGCTCTGTCACCTTACGGCTTTCCTAGACGTAGCACACACATACATAGCACATACTGGACCGGTGTGGGAAAACCACATCCCATGGGCAAAGGAAGATATGCTCCTAAACGTGCAGTTTTGCCAGTGTAACCACATTGGCCCTTAGGAGCTCTACCTGGAAAGCTGCGGTGCTGGAAGTCCATGCTTCCTCATGCCCTGACATAATGAGGCTGTGTATTTATCTATCATACTTCCTTTTAAATAAATATCAATATTTTTTCCTCTGGGCTCTCCTTTCTCATTTTGTCAAGAGCAATGATTATATCATAGCCAACATTATGATGCAAAACTAGAGGGAAGTAAATGCATTAGAAAGGTGGCATCACCTGAAGAGATGTGATGGCTGCTCGCATTAGCTCAAACATCTTTCTCCCTGAAGTCTAACCCTAGGTGTAAATCAGAGAAGCCTGACAGGACATAAAAAGAAGTACTATCCTGTTGACCCAGTTTTCATAGAGAGCAGTGTGTATAATTATTTTAGCCACCTGCAGTTGATAAACCAATCCCGTATGAGGTTAAAAATTATCCAGGCATTTACTGGTGACACAGCAGTATGCTAGAAACCTGCACGGCAAACCTGCTCAGCCACAGCTATGCTGGAGGGAGGTGTGGGGAGGCGTGATCCAGGACTGAGATAGCTCTGCTGGCAGATGTCCCCAGCACAGAGAAAGCTCTACAAGCTCCTGCCTAGGTGGTTTATTTTGTTCAGGAATGGTAAAATAAGTGATATCACAAATATCTTCTTTTGCGATAAGGTAGGAGCCGCACAAGGGCTGTGTGTGCAGTGCTCCAGCCTGCAGGAATAGCAGTGTTTTCCAGCAGTAAATAAAGCACTCGGGGAACTACTGCATTGCTGCAGGAAAACCACTCCCCAGGGGAAAAGTTATAGTACTAAAAGTGCAATTTTGTCTATAAATAGCATCAGTGCAAAGGATTTCTGCCAGAAAAGCTGCGGCACAGACTGCCCCTTCTTCAGGCCCCGGCAGATGCCGTTGTGCCTGCAGAAGTCCACAGCAGAGACCAGGAGGAATTTGCTGAGACAGTGTCCTCCGTGCCTGGGCTGATGACGCCGCTCCTGTACCTGACCAGGCTACGAACACCCGCGCCCTGGATTGCAGTGCTGAGCTCCAGCAGTTTAGGTTCACACAGCGTGTTTTCCCCACGGAGGAGGTTCACACAGCGTGTTTTCCCCACGGAGGAGGCTGGTGCTCCCGAGCAGCGGGGCAGCGCAGGTTAGGCAGCCAGATGTGAACACGACGTCCAGATGTTCAGTGGGTTCTGCAGCCCTGAGAAAAAGGTTTCCGAAAGAAATCCAGCATGGTGCAAATGCAGCCCCTCACAGATCATGGCCTTGTCACCCTCTTTTGTCATCCCTCGCACAGCCTCGGCGTCCCTTCCCTCATTTCTCAGATTTCCACTTTATTTCTTCACAGGTTGAAAAGGACTAGAAAATGACAATTTATATATCTATATAATTTGGGGGTTATGTAGAGTGCAGAACCTTTTTAGACCACCTAACTAGGATGTGAGAAATAAGAATTTATATGTTTTCATTTTTTCACAACTAGAAAGTATTTCTTTTTTTATGTTTGATATGTTGCAGAGCCTCAGCGAATCCTCAGAAATAAATAGTGATATAGCTGTTACTAATTCTTCTAAAATTAAGCAACCTACTTGGGAAAGCATTTTCGCTGTAACTTAAGGCAAGAGCATCAATGGATATAATTATATAGGCATAACTTTCTATTCTGTCTTGGTTTCGTTTATGTCATTTGAGAAGGGATTTAAGTTCAGCCAAAACATTCCAATTTCTATTGGGAAAAAAAGGTGAGATTCTCAAGATAAATGATATTTGTGCTACACAGTCTAATACATTGGTATTTATGGTAATTGTATAATGCACCATATAAAAAAATCTAATTCCTGTATCTTTCATTACAGCTTATATCCTGTTTTCATGCAAAATTGGAGTAAGCTATTAATAGCAGTGGACTTCCTAAAGATTTACTCTAAATTAAAAGATCTTCATCTGCTCTTAGTGTGGACACTGCAAATACTACTCTAATACAAACACAACTGAACTGTAAACCAGCTCATTACATTTCAGGTCTGTGCTAAGCAATGAGCATGTTATGTTAAAAATATCAGTACAAGCAAGTTTTCTTTTAACAAGATTTCCTCAAGACTGGCCAGCTAATGAACGGGGCTTAATCATGGTACTGAACCATTTTCCAGGAATTATTCCAATTCGCACTCAGGTACAGAAAATACACATCGGACATAAGTATAATGTGTACCCATGTTTCACCGGGTCCGTGTGGTCCACATCCCCGTGAGATACCGTGTTTATAACATGCCCTGGTCGTATCTACCGGGGAAACCCAAATCACACGCCCTGCGACACAGGCTGGTGACAACACGTCATAAGGACATTTCTGCTCAGCAAGCCAAGCACAACACAGGTCCTGCTCTGAGAAGAAAACACTTTCCCTACCCCCCGAAGCTCACCAGAAATTATCGTACTGTGGCCCTTGTTTGCTCAATGCCAGTTTGCTGTGGAGGCCAGGCCCAAATACAACCCGTCACGGACACCTCCGTGATGGCTAAGGCAGAGCCATGGGGCCCCGATTGCTGCG
The DNA here is from genome assembly GCA_009819775.1 of Phoenicopterus ruber ruber. NCBI lineage: Eukaryota > Metazoa > Chordata > Aves > Phoenicopteriformes > Phoenicopteridae > Phoenicopterus > Phoenicopterus ruber. The sequence continues at coordinate 159,182,969 of CM020216.1, forward strand.
CTGCTGGGACTGCTGTGCCCTGGTGCCACTCAGATGCCACCTATTGCCAGCTTGGTGTTGACAGTCACCCATCGCCAGCTTGACGTTGACAGCCACCTTGTATGAAGTGCTGTGGGTGGGAGAGGCGGGTCCCAGCTCCTCCTTTGCTTCTGCTTTCATCCTGCAGAGATTGTGCTTTTCACAGCTCGGTTATTAAGGCAGATGGCTGCCTGCAGAGCCCAAGGCAAACGGACAGATGGGCTCTCCTCCCCTCAAAACTACAAGCGAGAGCTTGCTGACCTTGCCTGTTTTCTTGGCTGGAATCAGTCAAAAAAAACTTTACCGTAGCTTCCGTTCCTGCTTCCACTTGGGGTAAACTGGGACCGATGCAAACCTTAGTTTTCCTTGTCTGCCTGCAGAGACCCAACACCAGGTTGGGGCTTGCCACTCAGAGATGAACCTGAGCTAGTCCTAAATTCAATAGTGCTTCATCTCTTTCTGAACTCAAATCGCTCCACTGCTGTATTTGTTCCAGACCTGATCAGGCAAGGAAACATTCAGCATTTCACCTCTATATGCACCAAGCAGCACAGTACCTTTGTTCATACTAACGATTACATACATTTATGATACCATAAATGCTTACAAGAGCCTTCAGGATCCATGTGGCTTGGGAGGAGGGAAGAAGAGATAGCAGGGAATATAAAGGAAAAATTGATGTGGGAACATGCTGACCTTGGAACAAATTTAAACTGGTGTTGGTACAAGCTCTCACATGGGAATAACTCTGACCCATCACCTGGTGACCAGCTCCATCTGATGCTTTTCCCCTGGAGGCAGACATGAGAAACTACGGACTGAAGAAAAAATAGATGTTACACAACCAGTGCTGTAAAACACTGAGAGATTTCAACCCTTGTCCTCCAAAGCCAAGAAGGGAGTACCTGTGTGGAAAGACAATATGCAGAACCTCAGGGAGGGCTAGCTGACTTCTGGCAGTCCCTTCTGACCTATGATTCAACTCAGGAAAGTAGGATGGGGGGGGGAATCCCAAAATGTCCTTCATGGTGAGAGCTAAAAGAATCAGTTTGGTCCATTTGCAACCTATACAATCCCTTCTCCAACCTCTGCAAAACAATTTCAGACATCAACGCTGTGGGAGCCACGACCACAGCAAGGAGCCAAGCAGGTACTTGGTGGGACATTGAGGCCTTTGCATTTGGACCAGAAAGTGTTGCAACAATATGAAAATTGCACCAGATTCGCTGAGAAGAAGCCTGTAGAAACTTACTGAACATGACAGGCCTGCCCCAAAGGCTTGTGAGCTTTAGCAAACCCCTCAAGAAGCTTGATCTGAAACAGGAATTTGTGACAGAATTCCAAGTCAACAGCTTTATGGTGTATATTTTACACTGAAGTCAATCTGCTTTCCTTCCCTCTTTTATAGTAGCACTGCCTCGTGTTCTCTCCTTTTCCAAAAATCTGTTTTTTGCACTGCTTTGTTGACCTACAACCTTCCAGTCAAAGATGTCAAGCCACTCAAAAAGCAAGGAATATTGCATCCAGCAGAAACAGAAGTGAAGGAGACAGGCGACCCCATGGAGTGTAACAGCCCAGCAATACGTTTTGGTGTCATGAAGCTGATGTTACGATTTCTCAGTAACGACAGGACTTGCTGAACTGAAGAGGAAAACTGCTGGCTTTTAGCTCACAGAGCTCTTGACTCACTGCTGAGCAAAAATCCCTCACCTACTTGCTGAAGTCAATCCTGCGTCACTCCAGCTACAGAAATCACACAAGTGGCCAATTACTGAGTGAAAGCTCTTCTCCAACTGCCTATTTGGTCTCCATATCAGGAGATTGTAGGCGAAAATGGAATGCAGCCTTGCCTACAGGGCTTGCTCTAAAAAAGGGATTACTCAGGGAGTGGAAATCCAGCACAGAGACTGGGAATTTAAGAACCCCTCTTTAGCTCCCCATCAAGAGTGGGATCAGCAGGTGGGACCCACAATGACGTCGCTGTCCTTGCAGAGCTTACCAGCACCCTCAGGCACGCCTCTGAGCTCCCAGCTGCCCGCACTTCCATCTCATTCCCAGCAGACTCTGCCTAAGGCAATGAGGGGCACCAAAGTTTGCCCCCAGGAAGAATAGCAAACCATTCCCATGCCCCAAACTTTTCCCTTCCCACTCCCCTTTAGACACTGGTTTGGCCCACAGCCTTTCACCCTGCAACCTATTTTTGTCTTCCCTCCAGAGGAAGCAGCTTTCACACCCGTCCAAACCCTCCAGCTCGCTCGTGTGCAGGCTGCTGGCCTCTATTTACACATCACCTCCAAAGCTTTCATTTGGCAGGCAGTCTGGAAAATGCCAGTGTGCTACATTAACCTGCGTTTCTCTCTTCTTTTGCTGTTCTTAATCTGCGTTTGGGAATGTATTAACGCGAGGCTAAGCCACAAAGTTTGCATCTGGGCTTTTCTCATGTTCAGAGGAGCTGAGCTAGCACCAGAGCCTGATGAGGAGTCACCCCTTCCTCATGTAGCACCTGAAAGACTGTATAGCAGCGAGTCCCTGTCACAGAATTCCCTATTCTGCTTGAATATACAGTCATTGTGAATTTTTCCCCTGCTTTCCCAACTCTAAGCCGCCAAAGAGTCATTTGGTCCAGATATTGAAACTGTTCAGAAACTACCAGCATTTCTAGCTTAACCGAAGTCTTTGCCTTCAGGCAATGATGTAACAAAAAGGGAGCAGTGATAGTGGATGAGTTAAACAACATTAAATCTCTCTGTAGCCGCTTTAGGAATGAATATATGAGCTAGTTATTACTGAGTTTCAGGTGTATGTGTGATAGATAAGTCTAAGTTTGCAGCAAGATAGTTACTCTGACACCACAGGCTCTGAAATAGCTGCAAGGTCAAAGAGAGGTGGCAGAGGAGACAAGATGACCGCCTCTTCTCTTCCTCAGGTGACCTATCTCACCAGCAAGGTGCTAGAAGGCAAGCTGAGGCCTGAACTTCCAATGTGTCTGCTTCCATGGCGCAGTCTCTCCTGCACACTGCTATGCTTGGGAGACAGATATGTTCATTAACATCTGTGGTTATGAAGGTGTAAAGGGGTCCTGAGGTTCCCGAGGCAGTTGAAAGGGACACTGAGAAATCCATCTTCACCACTGCCCTCTCCCAGGGTCTTTGTGCGGCCACCAAAACACGCCGCCCCAACGGCACAGGGAAGCCTGTAAGTAGCAGTCAGCATTGCCAAGCGAACAACCCTGCTGAGGATAACTACCAGAGGCAGCACCGTGCCAGGGACAGAAGTTATTCAGACAAACTACCAGCACACGTCTGTAGATGACCACCCCTCTTCTTCCCCCAGATCTTTCCCTTAGGTTTTCGGCAGTAGTAACCCGTTTGGCAGTAGGGGTAGGTCTACACGGCAGCTTTTGTGAAAAGCAGTAATGCAGTGATGCACTGACATATCTGAGGCATCTCAGAGCTACCCAGCTTATGGTACAGGCCCTCCTCCACCAACTGCTGATCTCAGAAGAGGCTGTAAAACCTGTATGGGCAAAGTGAGGTAAGTGGGTTTTGTTTAAGCTCTGAGCTGACATGGGAATCCAGGTACTGAGGTCTGCTGGTTTAAAGCTGCTCAGTATCTGTCTTGACCATAATATTGCAGGCATGTAACACACCTACACCCCTTCAGTTGTATCATTTTAATTGAGTGACCTACAAATGGGTTCTCCAGTTTTCCAAGAACAGAAAAGCTAAAGGCAGTCAGGAATCCTCGTCACACAAAATAATCCAGGAGATTTCCCATTTTTGAACTTCTGGAGAACCCCATCTGTTCAGCAGACAGCAGCTTCTGGGACTCTGAAGGAGGTGTATAACACCTCTCACATTGCCAGCAGTGCAGGAGAGAATGACCAAGGGTGTAAATATAAGAATGTAAGGATGACCTTGCACCTTCCAATTAGAAATATCATGATGGAATTCCACTGTGCACACATACACAAAGCCTTTGGCTTCAGAGACATAAGATCATCAGGGATCTTTCTCTTTTTGGGTTTGGGGAGAAAAGTAACAAGGGAAGCTGAGAAAAGCATGAGCTGAAGGCAGAGATACCCTCTAGTTAAACATGAGAGCACTAACAACATATTAGCTGGAGATATTAGCGCATTGGTTGTGGGGCCTGGCATACATACCTACCTAAACTTCTAATCACATGTGTAGGTAGAATTTGATATTCTGAAGCATTCAGTAGTCTAGACTCTTAACTCATATAATTTTTGTGGTGTTCTGTTAAAAAAGAAAAGCAAAGAATGCACAGTCCTTAATAACGAGCACAACTAGATGGTCCTAAAGTCATATATTCTTATTTTTCATTTCTGCTCTCACCAAAAGCAAGATCCGTCTCTCATCACCCTTTCCCATGACACTCATGGGAGGGTACATCTATACGAGAAGAACTAGACCAAAGCTATATTGGTACAGGAGGGTTATCCTCGATCCTTTAAGCGGTATGGTTTGGATCAGCAGGTAAGTCCTGATGGAAGTGAATAGGAAGCAGAGACATGCCCAGCTTCCCAAACTCACAGGCCGCGACAGGTTAGAGAAAATCTGGGGCTTCCCAGATTCCCTTGCTCTATTCTTGCGTGCAGTGTTGGACAATGTACTTTGGTGCTCTAAATCTCCCTCCCCCCTCCCTATTGCACATCTCACAAGCCCTCTTAGAGTAAAGGCAGGCAGTACGGTCAGTAAAACACACTTGGCCCTACAAGATGGGGTCTGAGCATGGTTAAGTCCCTTTGCAATACAAATTATAACAGTAACAATAATGGTTGTAGCTCACTCACAACCTCTTCTTTCCTTTCTAAGGCCGAGTGTAAATAATGGTCTTATCTTCTAAGAAATGCCTCTGGCATCTCTGACTAGGTGATAAGCAGAAAGAAGAGAGACACTCTTAACTGCTGATCAAGAGGGAGGAGAGTGATTAGCATCCTCTGGGGAACACCTTGTTGATGATGGCTGCTTTGCATTGTTGAGGGTGTAAGAAGCACCTCAATTCCTCCTCCACAGAGCTCTCAGCTGCTGATGAAGTCAGTCCTGCATTAATCCCTCAGCACACTCCTTGTCAGGCCGATTTCTGATCAAAGCTTTTCTTGCCACCGCAGTCATAATTGCAACCCTCTGTAACTCTCCCCAGCTGGAGAAAGGGACATATAGTCTCAATGTCAGTAGGAGGAAGGACTGGACTTAGTCAACACCAAGAATCTTCTGAAGTAAGAAAATAAAACAAAAACACCCTGCAGAGGCACCAATTAGTAGCAAGGCTGAAACCAGTTTTGGTATTTCAAGTTGGGGGTTGGGGCCCCGGTTCCCTCGTAGCTGGGTTGGATAGGCTGGGTCGCAGCAGTCCCCTGGAGTTGTCCATCAGTGCACAGCCACTTTTGGAGATTTAGCCTGATTTCTGCCATGCATAAACTCAACCAAAGCATGGTGAAACAGACACAGTGAAGCAGAATTGCTCCTACAAGGTCAAAGCCTGGACTAGCATACAAGCTTTCTGAAGCTCAGACTTAATCTTGAGGAGCGGATCAATGCAGATGTGTGGGTACAACCCACTGCATTGATTTGCGTTGGTGAGTACCAACAGATCCAGGCGCTCTCTGTCCTCATCACCCTCAGCAGTGGAAGTAAATGACATTCATGTGGCTCTGTGCCCACGCTGGGATCCTGTATTGACAGTCTGGCTCTGCACCCAGACCCGAGAGGGTTAGTCTGGGTAGCCCTGCAATGCACCCTGACATCTTCTTGCTGAGGTCTCCCCAGCCTAGGCAACAAAACACTGATATAAGCATATGCCCTTTTCGTCTTTTTCTGCACTGCAGGATCAAACTGTGGTTCAAACATCTCAGAAAACAGCTGTGACAGAAGGTCCCTCCCTCCCAGACATGCTTGTTCTCCTGCCAAAGGTGGGCCTCAATGTTGTGGGGGTCTGGTTGCACAATATGTAAAAAGAATGCCAACCAGACCAGAAATATCTAGCAGCAACCTATGTTTGGATAGTGTAGGAAGAAAATACCTCGCACTTTCGACTACAGCCCACCTCTTAAATTAGGCAATCCTAGCCCATAGCAATGATGCCCTTTCTCCCCTCTTTTTACACTTTTTATCTCCCCATATTATTGCTCACACAAAATATCCCTTTTCAAGCATGGTATTTCCCCTTCTAATAAAATGCAGCAGGAGGTTCCACAGGTTAATTATAAATTGGTTTAAAAAGCATTTACCAAGAAGTGTTTTAAATCCATTTCCCCTAATTTCATTTGATGCAGCATATGTCTTGCAGTGCAAAGGGGAGATGCGGCTTTATTGCCACTATCTGCCAGATGAACATGTTCATCTTCAACAGTGCAGGGAGTGATAAGTCCCTTATCTGATACAGAGAGACAAAACACTCCCTCTTTCTTATCAACAAATTGAGTTATCAGCCAAGTGAAGTAGTTTTTCGGTAGCCTTTCTGACTGCATTTTGCTTTTAAATCCATACTGGCAGCAAATGTTCATGGATGTATTTCCCTCTCTTATGCTCATTTCAAAATGCAGCAGCAGCCACAGATAAGAATGCTTCATCTCCCCAAGACGTCTGGTCTAAGTGCTGTTAAACAGTTCGGAATTTGCTCTGATTGCTAGTAAACTAAACTACGCTGAGAGTAACAAAAACGATGCTAAAACAGTCACACAAAGAGCTTAGAGGAACACAGAGGCTGTAACACTGCACGACCGAAGCCTGCTGACATGACCATCACTGATGGCTTAGGCCACCTTTCTCTGTGCTATCCCTTACTTCTAGGTGCCTGACCTGAGACAATTAGGACCCAAAAACTTTGGAAAGTGCAAGGTCTGATCTAGCCAAGGTAACGCTTTTGCTATACCTGACTACATATCAAATCCATTCAGAATTAACTGCACAGCGTAATAAAACTAGAGAGAAGTTAGGGTTATCAGCCACGTGACAGTATTAGGAGACTGTAACAGCTGAATGCACGAAAAGGTTTTTAGGTGCGAAGAGTTAGAAACCATCTGATGCCGTTTAGGAATCAGCTTGATGGTATGTTCCCCGCTCGCGTGCCCTGTGCTGTGAGCAGCTACTCCGAAAGGCTTTGCACAGAGTACTACCCATGAGAAAGGTGTCAGGATCACGGTAGCAGAGGACAAACGCGCTGTGTCAGCATCACACTAACTCAGTTGTCGGTACGTATTTCTCCGTGCTGGAGTCAGTGTCATTTTGGTTGAGTGCGGCTGGAAAGTTAACTTCAACGGGACAACACTGAAAAGGATTTGTCCTTGACTGCAGAGGCCAACTGTGCTCATTCCCAGCTCACCAACATAATTTTTAAATGTGACTGTTCTCTTCCATAAACCAGCCCCGAGAAGACATGACTTGATAGAAGAAACTCGGGGAGGACAGACACCTTAAGTCAGAAACGTTTCTTGTTAATACCTACAAACTCCTTGCTACAAGCTCAACTTCCTCCCTCCCACAAGACATGATCAAACAAGAGCTCCAGGATTAATATAGGGGTTGACGACAAGAACATCATCATTTCACCTGCTGAACAAGACGAGCAAAACTCATGAGCGTTCTTGAGCTTGCTCAGCACAGAGATGGGGGGGGAGCTCAGATAATCTTCACCAGCAGCTTGAACCAGAGCTCTGGACTTTGCACTGGTTTACATGAGTAGATTGCATTCCACCTCTCTGAAAAATCAGATATAACCACCTAAGAGCTGCAACAAGACCAGCAACATCTCCAGTCTCCAGGGTTTTCCAAAGCCCATACATACCTACTGTTTTAGAGATTTGCCCTCTGTGGGGCTACTTTCTTTCCCAGAATGTTTTCCTGTGGCTGAACCTGTTAATTTGGTAGCAATCAGATGCCTCATCTTTAAAGCAGCTATTTTGCAACCAGTTGCATTATTCCTGGAAGGGTTATATACTCTCACCTGTTTGTAGACGGGACAGGATTGTTGGATATTAATTCTCGAAGAGACGAGAGATAATTATAATAATGGCCCAGCTGACAATAGTTTCAATAGTTTCCAGCCTCGCTGTCAGCTGACACATTCCTTCCTCCAGATAATATCTGATACACTCAGATACTTCTGAAGCTGTGCCTCCACAGGACGTGCCGTAAGAACTACAGCGAGCTCCGCGCTCCTCTGCTTTCATACCAAACCTGCAAGGAAGTTGCTACAGGAGGGGTTGTTTATTTTTCTTGAGCATTAATAAGAAACCTGCCTAATAACTTCCAGTCCTTCCCTCCCTTCCAGCTGTGCTGATGCTCTGGTGCTCCTTCCTACCCCTGACAGCATTAATGCCGAGCGGAGGGGGACTTTCTACGCTTGCAGATGCAATATGGAAGGGGGTCAACATGCAGGGGCAGGCAGAAAGGCTCATTCCTGCTGCCTCACGCGTGATAGTCCGTCCTGCACAGGGCCAGAACGGGGAGCATCATTCAGAAACTCTCCCCCGCCAACGTTGAAGGGCTGGAGCAAGGCGATGGGAGAGGCTCTGATCCCATCTTAGCTCTAAAGATCAAGGCTTTTAAAATTAAAGAAAGTCTTGACGGTGTTGGTACCTGAAAGGATCATTAAGTAGTTGCAAATAGCCTTAATACTTTAAAGAGGACTTAATCAAGCAGAGCTGGGACGTCTTGACAATCTGATAATTGCAGCATAAAATTCAGAGAATGTGGAGGCCGTGGGGATGCATGACCGGCCTTTCGGGGCTGATTGTTCTGAAACAGCTCTTCTTTTTCTTTTTGAAGAGAAATTTAAATTACCCAGACTTTCAAAAATAACTGTTTATCTTTCACAAGAGCCTTGAAGATCTTCTCATTTATCATGCACTTAAATCAGTGCAGATTTCCTGTAATTCACCCTTAATCCACAGCTGGACAAAACTCTCTTCTATCAAGGAATGCCAAAACTACTGGTGTTAGCTCGGTCCCTCCCAGTTATCCATGTCAAAAAGGTGCTAATTTGTGTAGGAAGGGTTGATTCAAACTCCTATTTTTGGGGGTTGCTTCAATGGGACGTAGATTAGTTTACAGGTAGTGTATTTAAACAACAAAAATCGCTAGCATTATCTAGCTGCTATTGAGATTTTAAAATAATTGTATACACATCTGAATATTTTTATTTTATATGGTTAAGAATGAACTAATCAAGGGCTGCCCTGTTTGAAAGAAAACTAAAATTTGATGCCCAAGTAACTGTCATGGTCTGAAAGAACTACAAAGTGAGACAAAGTTAAATTAACAGTTGTGGTACTTTTACCCTGAAGTAAAAAAAAGGTAAAGGCTGCACACGATAGAAAGACCAAAGCTGGCAAAAAGGATTTTATTCTCAGTATTCAGAAAAGTTACCTACATTACAATGAAGGTATTTTCCTGTGTTTCACTCCTGATGCCATCTTCTATTTTATAATAACATAGAATAAGATACAGCAGGACAAATATATCCCGTTTCATACCTGTATGATGCCAGACCGCCTTTAAAAACAGCTAATGTTTTAGTTTCACTAAAAAAAATGAAAAAACAAAAGTCCTAACTCTAGATCCTGGGCACGATCGTTCACGTCTCCTCTGGTTGGGGTTGAAGACTGGTGTTTGCAAGCCAACCTTACTACAGAACTTACTTTTCGGGGATATCAGTGGGTTTCTGTGAGAGACGTGGTACTCACTGCAGCGCCAGGGGATTAATTTAATGTCAGTATAATGTTTCTTTTCCCCAGCCCTCTCCCCATTCGGTTTTCTTCTATTTCCTTCTGTGCGTTTCCCTTTTCCTGTCGGGAATAAATGCTCTGAATTTTTCCATGGTGAGTATCAGGCTGGCAGATTATGAGAAGCACGGTGCAGAGGAAGAAGCTGCCGTGTTTGCTGCAAGCACTCTTGAGCACGCGGGAAAGTAAAATAAATACATTACACCAGGTGTCACTTTCACTGACCGCACGACACCGCTGTCTGTCGGAAGGTGGACATCCACAAGGTGAGGATGCGCAGCCTTGGCTTCCAGCAGCAGGCAAGAGTTTAGTATTTGACACGCGCTATCTCTGGGTTACAACTAGCACTATTTTATTCTATTTTGTTTTATGATACCGTTGTGATCCTCACATTCATATTTACTGATGACACATCACCCACAAAACCCGCTGTTTTCTTCTGCAGACTCTATTATCATTCTAGAGACTTGTAGCCCACGGCTGGGGCTGCTATGCTGGGCTAGCAACGATGGAAACTGCAGTGGTGCCGGTCCCTCTGCGTCTTCCACAGGAGGTGTATTTCGGTCTCTGTTTTTCACCACGGTACGCAGGCGAGGACAGCGGCCCTCCCAGACATCGGCATTTCTCTTTTGCGCTGGGGAAGTCCGTTGAGAAGGTACTTGTTAGTGCAGCGTATGAGTCTTTCTGAGCCTGGAAGAGGAGGGTGGGAAGATGTTATTAATTTAGTCAATGCTGTGCAGCTTGCAGAAACACTGTCAGCTTCTGCCTACACACATCTCACCTCCTATTGTTAAAGAAATTGCAGTCGCTGAAAGACATGAAAAAGTAACGCGTTTCTTTTCTGGTTTTTAGAGTAATAAGGCAAATCTGATTCTTCTTGCCCCTGTGGTGTGGGTCTGCTTTTTGGACTGGGGTCCTTCGGGGGACTGGGGCAGCTGCGGAGACACCATTCCCTGCACGGGTGCTATCAGATGCATAGACGTGCACTAAGCCTATTTTAACGTCTCTGAGTGCAAGGACCACACTTGTTAGGGTAAATCTCTCACACAAGGAGTTAGTACTTTCCAGGACTAATTCATATCTAGTCAGTGCTTTCCCATTTCTCACCAGCGGAAGACCACCAACCTGCAAAGCTGTGGAGAGGTCAAGTGAAAATTTCAGCAGAAATTTCTGAAGATAGCTACAAATTCATGGTGACCCTACAATTATGAGGTGGCTTATTGTCCACTGAAAAAGAAATTGCAGATGTCTCCTGAAAATAAAACATGCAGTAGGTGGCATAGGCAGGCAAGACATCACAAATTGTCTCAGGGGTTTCCAGACACGGAGAGGTGTGAGAGTTTTTTCCACCATCTCCACTTCTCTCTCAGGTTTTACTTTCGTTTCTGCTTCTCACAGGTCCCCACTCTGCCATCACACATAAATTCCACCCAGGCTCCCAGCTCAGCCCCCTCCCATTTCCTATTTACCACTAAACTTCCCGTGTCAAAACAATCACCTCGACTCCGCCATCTCCTTAATGTTATACTTGTGTATTTATTCTTCCCATATTACAGCTATTTTGTCAAAATGGCCTTTTTACTGTAGATTTATACTTACTGATTTCATACCTTGCCTGTGCTCTTTTACAGCTGGGGCTGGACATCGGAAAGCAGAGCGAAATGCCTTTCTTCATCCACGCTAAAACTGCCACGTAAGAGCTGTGCTGGTACACCTCAGAGCTGGCTCCCCAAGAAACAGCGGACTTGCGGTCTGCAAGAGACCTGAAGAAATCCTATAGAATATTTTAAAGACTGTTTCCTCTGAAGGCTGTATTGTTTCAATAGCACATTTCTTCCAGTCCTCCTTTCCTGTTTTTCCATTCATGTGAACGCAGGGTATTTTAAGAGTCCATCTGCTCATGTTACTTATTCCTCACTTCAAGTCATAATCCTCTGCGATACTACAGTTAATTGCTCTGCCTATGATTATATTGCATCATGAACAGGATTATGATTTTCAACCCTATCTGTACGGGAGTAATCTCAAAATACTTCTACTGTTACCAGCTCTGGCTGAACTTAACTGCTTTTACAGTTTTGAGGACATTTATTGTGTACCCGGCTATTCTGATGCTGTTCTTAAATAGATAAAAGTGCCCACACCGCGTTTTACACTAGTTGTAACTACATTAATTTGGATCTTGCACCTTTCCGGCCGAGTTCAGGCCTGCCTTTAGTCACGTTATTTCCATTCACAGCAGCAAGGTCTACTATAGACGGGGGGGTGATGTTTTTTAAAAATAGCACGATGTATTTTAAGCCATCTCTGAGCAAGGGTAAATCCAATTCTGAAAATGTCAGTAGGTGAAGCATCTACATTATGACTATACAGCGGCTCTTGGTTGTTGTTACCACCCTTTCTGCGTAAAACTGTCCCTCCTTTACCAACAGGACACGGGACAGGAGAAAATGGTCCAAATTTGGCTTGCTCTGCTCTGTGCGGAGTTTGATGTTTGCAAATGCTCTGCTTGGCGAGACGCTGCTCAGCAGAAACGGTCGACAAACAATAAAAAAGGCGGGGGGGGGGGGCGCTATTTTTGGGGAGGGGGGTGCAGCCCACGGCGCCGCGGGGGGGGGGTGGGGGGAGCCGCAGGTGCCGCGGCGGGGGCTGCGCGCTGCCTCCCGCGGGCGTGGGCCGGCCGGGAGAGGGCGCGATGGCCCCACGGAAGCGGCGGCGGCCGTGGGAAAGCGGGGCCGCCCCCCAGCGCCGGCGGGCGCCTCACCGGGAGTGGGGAGGGGGGTCCTATCGCCTGGCGGGGCGGCCCCGCTCTCCGCATCGCCCCCCCGGGCTTGTGCTCGCCGTGTGCTTAGAAAAAAGCCGGGGGGGTGGAGGGAATAAATAAATACACATATAGGAATAAAAATTCCCCGCGGGGGTGCCCGCGGTGGGGACGGGACAGCTGCCTGGAGGCGTTTGGGGGGGCACGCTGGGGTGTCCCTCCTTCTCCCGCGGGTGCGAAGCCAGCGCGGCGGGGGGCGGGGGGGTGGGATGCGCGGGGCGCAGGTCGCCGGGGACTGGCGGCGGCCCCGGGGGGCGGCGGGGGAACCGCAGGTGCGGGAGCTGCGCCCGCCCGGGCGGCGGGAGGGGGTCGGGGGTGTCCGTGCGGGTCCCCGGCAGATAACGGTTTGGCGGGGCCCGGGCCGCGGTCCCGGCAGGACGCGCCTGCCCGCCGCGATGGGGGGGGCGGCCCGTCGGGGCTCGGCAGCCGCCGCGGCTCCGCGCCCCTCGGGGATGGCCGAAAGGACGGGGGTCACCCCGGGGCGGGGAAGGGGCCGCCGGTGGGGGTCAGGGTGGGGGCGGCAAAGGCCGGGGCGGGGGCAGACCCGCGGACCGCCAAAGGGAGCGTGGCTGCAAGGTGACCCCCGTGGGGCTCTGCCTCCGCCCCCCCGCAGCCTCCTTCTCCCGGTTTAATCCTCTGCAGGCGCCGGCAGAGGCGGGATAATCAAGCGGCGACCGGGGCGGGGGGTGCCCGAGCCACACACGCTCCTTTGTGCCGGGAGCCAGCGCCTCCCCCACCGCCCCTCTCCCCCTGCGGGGCCGGCTCGCCCTCGGGGCGCGCCGAAGCCTCTTTGGGGGGGGGAGAGGAGAGGGTGAAGCCCCTTCCCCTGCCGCCGCCATCGGGGGGCATCGCGCTCTCCCTGCTGGAAAGCCGGCGGGAGGAGGGGAGCAGCGAGGAGCTGCCTTTTAATCCCTACTAGTATTTTTTTTTTTTTTACTATGTTTACTTCCGACCTCTCCTTGCACGGCTCGTAGTAAAAACCCAAAAAAAAAAAATAGTTAAATAAAAAGGGCCGCGGAGCGCGGCATCGCCTCCCCCCGGCGCGTCTCCCTCCCGCCCGGTGGACGCAGGGGAAAAGAGCCAGCGCGGATCTCTCCGCAGCCGGGCGGCGGGGAGGGGGGCGAGAGGCGCGGAACGGCGCGGAGTGGCGCGGAGCAGCGCGGCCGCCCCCTCGCGGCGCGCCCTCCCCGCGGCGGGAGCGCGGAGCCTGCGCAGCTGCCAGCGACGACCGGCGGCGCGCACGGCGGGAGCGCGCACGGCCCCCGCCCCCGGCACCTCCCTCGCTCGCCGGCGCTTTAAAGGAGCAAAGCAACTAAACTTCTATTGTACCGGACAGAGCGCGCCGCGCCGCGCCGCCTTGGACCCTACAATCTCCTGCACGCCGGGAAGGCGGCTTCTCTCCGCTGCTCCGTGTGTTATTTTTTTTAAACCGTGGTGGGAGGAAGAGATCTACATTCTCCCGGTGTTTTGTCTTTTTTTTTTTTTTCCCCCGTCCTTTCTGGCGGTTCTTTTTTATTCTTTTTTATTATATCTATTTTTTTTTCCCTTGTTTTGTTGTCCCCGCACCGCCCGCAATAATTGCCTCGCTACGTTTCGCAGCTGGCGCGTTGGAGAAGCCGGTGAGTTGCGGGGCTCTGCTTTTCCCATCACTCGATCCCCGCGGTTGTGGCGTTTGGACTGACACGGGCTGGTGACACCCGGGCTGCCGGCGGGGCCGCGCTCCGCGGACGTGGACACCGACGGTCCCTCCCGAGGGACGCTCTGCGCTGCCGGGGCACCGGCGTTCCCCATCCTTTTTCTTGCGCTCGGATTTTAATTTTCTTTTTTTGGGGGGGGGGGTGCGTGTGAGGGGGAAGCATTTGCTTCTCCCGCGTATGCGCGGGCAGGTTATGGTTATTGCACGTATTGCTTATATGCATCTATATATGCGTGTATATATATACGTATATATGACAAGATTTGGCAAAGTTTGCCGAGGTCCTCGCCCGTCCCCGTGCATGGCCAGCACGCCCAGGTGGGTGGCTGGGGAGCAGCCTGGCTCTCGGCTGGAAGCTGCCGGGCGCTCGCCGCCCCTTCCCGCCCGGCTCCCGGGACGCGGGATGGGGACGGCGCTGCGGCCCCGGGAAGGAAGGGGCTCCGTGCCGGCGCCGGCCGGAGCGGTGCCCCGTGTGAGCGCGGCGGCGGCGGCGGAGGGGCGGCGGGCGGGGAGCCGAGCCGAGCCGAGCCGCGCCGGGCGACGCAGGGCGGCCGAGCTGCCGGAGCCCCTCCGGGGGAGCCGCCGGCCGACCCGCCCGTCGGTAGGTCAGGTCGCGCCGCCCGGTTGCCCTGCCGAGCTTGGAAGGGGGTAAAGGGAGATCGTGCATTTTTTTTATATTATTATTGTTATATTTTTGTTTAATTACTAAACGCGACTGCGCGTTTCCCCGCCGGCACGGCGCGGGGAGCCGGGAGGGAGCGCTGCGCGCCGGGGGGGGCCGGTCGCCCGGCCGGGGGGAGCCGATCCCCGCGGCGGAGCGCGGCTCACCCGGGCGCCCCCCTCTCCCCCCTCCCGCCCGCAGGCACCAGCCGCCGCGATGCCGCTCAGCGCCGGCTTCCCCAGCAAGAACTACGACTACGACTACGACTCGGTGCAGCCCTACTTCTACTTCGAGGAGGAGGAGGAGAACTTCTACCTGGCGGCGCAGCAGCGGGGCAGCGAGCTGCAGCCCCCCGCCCCGTCCGAGGACATCTGGAAGAAGTTTGAATTGCTGCCCACGCCGCCCCTCTCCCCCAGCCGCCGCTCCAGCCTGGCCGCCGCCTCCTGCTTCCCCTCCACCGCCGACCAGCTGGAGATAGTGACCGAGCTCCTCGGGGGGGACATGGTCAACCAGAGCTTCATCTGCGACCCGGACGACGAGTCCTTCGTCAAGTCCATCATCATCCAGGACTGCATGTGGAGCGGCTTCTCCGCCGCCGCCAAGCTGGAGAAGGTGGTCTCCGAGAAGCTGGCCTCCTACCAGGCGGCCCGCCGGGAGGGGGGCCCCGCCGCCCGCCCCGGGCCGCCGCCCGCCGGGCCGCCGCCGCCCGGCCTCGCCGCCTCCCCCGCCGCCTCGGCCGGCCTCTACCTGCACGACCTGGGCGCCGCCGCCGCCGACTGCATCGACCCCTCGGTGGTCTTCCCCTACCCGCTCAGCGAGCGGGCCCCGCGGGCCGGACCGCCCGGCGCCAGCCCCGCGTCCCTGCTGGGCGACGACACGCCGCCCACGACCAGCAGCGACTCGGGTGAGTGGGGCCCACGCGTGCTCGGGGGAGGGCGTGGAAATCCGCGCGGCGCCAAGTGCCCCCGGGGGCTCCGCTGGGGGAGCGGGGCGGCAGCCCCCCGCCCGCCTGCCTCCTCGCCCCCCCCTTTTCCTCCTCTCCCCCCCCTCCCCGCGTGGGATTTTTTAAATGCCACGTTAGCGAGGCACGGAGAGACTCCCAACGACTTTATTTCCTGGAAAACCAGCCCAGTTTTCCCTCCAGGGGTGGAGGGAGGAAAGGGGAGGAAAAAAAAAAGGGGGGGCGAGGGGGGGAGAAACTTTCATAACGGGGTCAGAGTCGGTCTCCAGCGCCGTGTCCCGGTGAGGCTGGCTCCCGGTGCCACCCGTGGGCCGGGAAGGAGTTAACTCCCGCCCGAGAGCCGCGGGGGGAATGTGAGTCAGGGAGGTGCTAGTGAAAGTGAGCGCTGAGGAGTGAATGGGGCTGGGAAAGTTTTAGAAATGCTTCCTTAGGTATTTGACAGCGTGTTCCGCTCCCTCATAAATTTGGTTTGAAAGTGAGTTTCTACTCAAAGCGCTACAGCCTTGCCTTTTTTTTTTTTTTTCTTCCCCCCCTCCCTTGGATTTTCCACAAATTAGCAGATCAAGAGATTCAGAAAATGTCTCTGAATACACATGTGTGTTAAGTAAGCTTTCTTTTGAGGCGTGGCCAAAGCCTTCTAAATCCTTAATTAAGGGCAGCTTGAGTCTGGGAGCTTTATTGTGCTGTACTGCTGACAACCGAGGTTAAACTTCCCTGCTATCTTTCATGCGCTCCTCGGAATTACGCAAGATCTTTGCAACTTTTGAAATCAGGGAGCTGGGGTTTGGAGCGTGGTCCGTGTGTCCTATTGCACTTGCAGTGTTGCTTCCTTAAGGAAAGGCTCTTGGGGAAAGTGGAGTCCAGCAGCATCAAATGGGTTTAAGAAGGGTTTGTCAACGGGTTCCTCGCTGTGCAGCTCAGAGTAACCTTCCCTTATAAATACAGCGGTCTTGAGAGCATTTGCACAGATCAGCTTATGAATCTTTTTTTTTTTCCCCTTGCAGAAGAAGAACAAGAGGAAGATGAGGAAATTGATGTCGTTACATTAGCTGAAGCGAACGAATCCGAATCCAGCACAGAGTCCAGCACAGACACATCAGAAGAGCACAGTAAGCCCCACCACAGCCCGCTGGTTCTCAAACGGTGTCACGTCAACATCCATCAGCACAATTACGCCGCTCCTCCCTCCACCAAGGTTGAATACCCAGCTGCAAAAAGGCTAAAGTTGGACAGTGGCAGAGTTCTCAAACAGATCAGCAATAACCGAAAATGCTCGAGTCCCCGCACGTCAGACTCGGAAGAGAACGACAAGAGGCGAACGCACAATGTCTTGGAGCGCCAGAGGAGAAACGAGCTGAAGCTGAGTTTCTTTGCCTTGCGTGACCAGATACCCGAGGTGGCCAACAACGAAAAGGCGCCCAAAGTTGTCATCCTGAAAAAGGCAACGGAGTACGTTCTTTCCATCCAGTCGGACGAACACAGACTGATCGCAGAGAAAGAGCAGTTGAGGCGGAGGAGAGAACAGTTGAAACACAAACTCGAGCAGCTAAGGAACTCTTGTGCATAGGAACTCTTGGGCATCGCTTAGAATAACCCAAACTAGACAGAAACTATGATAAAATATTAATGTTTCTAATATCATTCATGAACTACACCGGTCCATCGAGTATGGAACTATTGCAACTGCATGCTGTGCGACTTAACTTGAGACTACACAACCTTGGCTGAATCTCCCAAGGGTTTGGCCAGAACCTCAAAACTGCCTCATAATTGATACTTTGGGCATAAGGGATGACGGGACATTCTTCATGCTTGGGGATGAACTCTTCAACTTTTTTTCTTTTAAAATTTTGTATTTAAGGCATTTTTTCATATGAGAATCCCCCCAAAAAGTTGTCCCCAGATTGCTGTATATATTTACACATCTTATTGCGATGTAAATACCTTTAATAAAGTCTTTATAGAAAAATGTGCAACATTAATACGCAACAGTTGTGGCAACTGGATTTATACTTGTCTTGAACTTCTGTGCCATAACATTTCACAATTTTGTTTTTTTATTTAAATACATTTTTTCTTTTAAAAATGATTTTTATTTTGTTTTTAGATAAATAAATATTTGCCCAAAATATAATTAGCTAAATCCTGTGTAAAGACTTTGCTTTGTCTCCCACTGTTGTCATTACATGCTTATTTCCGTGACATCCCTCTCCCTGTCATCATGGCAGTGACCTGACAAAAGTCAAAGGGGAGTTAGGTGAGAGGGAAGGATGGTAGTTTTGCAGCTTAGTAGGGAGTTGGGTTTCTTCCTCCCCTCTTCTATTAATTCAAGTAGATAAAATCGTTGGTCTAATGTGCTTTTTTTGTTCAACCAGTGATCCCACCAGTGCCTCAATGAAGGTGCTGGTAGCAGTGTCTGTTTTGGCCATGGTCATCTGCCCGCTGAAAGTGAAGTTGAGGAGTTGTATTTCTACACCAGTCACCCCAGCGTTATGGGCTCCGCATTCCTTCCAAATACGTATAATTACATATTTGGGGCATGACCTTCATTCTGCGCCAGGGACCCAGCTGCATAGTTCGAGGGCTGCTTTGTAGTAGGCTCACCTTAATTGCTTCCTGTTTGATTCTGAACAGAAGTTAAATGGGATAAGAAAATAAACCGAGATGGTGAGTGTTCAAGTGGTTGAAACAACAGAGCGATTTCCCTTTTTAAGTGCTGAAATCAGCAGAGCCAATCTTCCTGGTGAAACACCTTAACACTTTGCTAATGTGAATAGTTACTTGGGATTTCAAGGAATACAAAGTTCAAGGACAAGGGCACGCAAAAACACACTATGGGAGCGAGGGAAAAGAAGAGCTATTTCTCACCTGGAGAATATGCTTGGGCAGGTTCCTAACGTTTGCCAGACGTATTAAGTCATTTACATTCAGGAATTGTATCTTGATCAGCTTTGGATGGACCATAAAGTACTTGCTTGACACAGCTCCTAAGATTAGATTTGATCTTTTTCTTTCCTCCTTTCACCCACTTAGCTTCACTTCGGTCAAAACTTGAGCAAGAAATCAATGAGCCCTTTGATGTGGGGGAAGAAGGTGCTTTTCAAAAAGTTGAGCCTTGTACTTTTCGATTTTCATAATTCCTGTTAAATGCATATTTGCTTGGCTTCCAACCGTTCGGGCAGCGATGCTGCCAGATAACACCAGTGCCAGGAACCGAACTAGGACTGAGCGTTCAGATTTTTCTATTGCTTTCAAGTTCGGAGCAGGAAGAAGAAGGGTTGAGTGTGGGTGTCTATGGGGTGGGGGAGTAGAGGTAGCGTTTTGTGGACAGGGTAGATGCCAAAGGTCTTTGCCACGCAAAGCCTACGGTAACAGTCCCAACAATTTTGCACACGGGCCTTCCAAAAGAAGATAATGTCTAAATCCTATTTAATGAGGTGCTTTAGGTGCTGGGCTGAAGATTTCTTGGGCAAAACATCATTCTGTTAGAAAACCAGGAGAAAGTAAGGGTTTTTTCTTCAATTTGTCTGCACCATCTGCTTGTAACCAGGTTTATAAAAGTGGTCTGCAGTTGCTTTTTTCAGCATGTGATTCAGATATTCACTTACGAGGGAAAAGAATGATGTCAAATGAAACTGTTAATTGCGTCTGAACTGTAAATCCAGACACCTTCCAGCTCTGAATAACAGAAAAGTTCTACCTTTTATTAGACAGGATAACTTATTTTAAAAGAACATGAATTTCGCTTGCCTCTTGGCGTGCACCCTATTTTAGGTATTGCTTTGGAACAGAAGCAAGCTGTTGTTCAAGAATTTCTAACTGCATCCCCATCCTCAGAAACAAACCAAGAGGTGTAGATCCATGCACGAACTACGAAAAAAGGCTGTCACCTTTGGGTCCTGCTTTCATGTGTTAGCAAAACCCCCTCACTTCTTCCCGTTAAATGAAGTTAGACCACAGTGATTAATAAACCTCTCCATATTTGTCGGCTTCTTAAATCATTTGGAGAATAGTTTTGGTTTTTTTCTATCTGCAAAAGGTCCTTGGTCTTTTGATGAATAGGATACTTGCAGTTATTTAATTTCTTACTCTCATCTTTTAATTGAGCATCAGTTCCGCTTGCCACTTTCCTACTGGAAGAGCACGCCAGATCATCAACATGATCCCAAATTGCGACTCTAAAAGACTATGATTTTATGGGATGACACTTCCTATTTATGACATTTCTTACTTTGTTGAAGGATTATGAGGTACCGAAACAACGTAGTAAAAATTAATTAAATTTAACACAGCCTGTGGGTGCAGGGGTAAAAAACCTCTCCTGGTCATTAAACTGCCACTACAATAAAGAGGAAGGTGACTTCCACTTCCCAGCTCCGCGCAAGAGGTTAGGACATTCGGAAGACACAGACATCCTGCAGGAGTTTCCGGGCTGGATTCAGTTAGTAATGCATTGTGTATGGATAGGAAAGTGTTGGGTTTTGCTGCTGTTTTGGAGCAATAAAGGAGATAAGTTTATAAAAGAAGCCTCTGAGCCTTGAAATACAATGCAGTAAGTATTTACAGCGCTTGCCAAACAGCTGTACCAAAACACTACTCGAAATACAAGGAGCATTTTTAACTTCATCTCTCTGCTCCTTTACTTTCACAGGAGATTTCAAGCCACTTCTCTTCCAGAAAAACATTAGGCAAAATACGGCATCAAAGGAAACTAGAAACAAACTGTATTGGGTCTGGCTGAGATGGAGTTAATTTCCCCCCAGCAGCCCTCATAGTGCTGTGCTTTGTGTTGGAAGCTAGAAAGGTGTTGGTAACACCCCGGTGTTTTGGCTGCTGCTGAGCAGGGCTCGCACAGCATCAGGGCTGTCTCTCCAACATTCCCCCTCACCGGTAGGCTGGGGGTGGGCAAGGTCTTGGGAGGGGACATAGCCAGGACAGCTGGCCCAAGCTGACCAAAGGGGTATTCCATACCGTATGACGTCTGCTTCGCAATAAAAGCTAAGAGAAAGGAGGAGGAGGGAGGGTATTCATTGCTTTCAGAGCAACCACTATGCATCATGAAGCCCTACTTCCCGGGAAGCAGCTGGACATCACCTGCTGATGGGAAGTAGAGAATAAATGTCTTGTTTTCCTTTGCTTCCGTGCGTGGCCTTATTTTGCTTTTGCCTTATTAAGCTGCCTTTATCTTGAACCACGAGGGGTTTTTTCATCTTATTTTCTCCCCTCCTCATCCTGCTGAGGAGGGGAGAGATAGGGTGGCTTGGTGGGCACCATGCGGCCAGCCAAGGTCAACCCACCACACAAACCATCATGGTGAAAATAAAATTGCCCTTATCATATACTCTCACTGTTCTCGTTTAATAATACTGATTTTTAGGGTTCCAGCTTCATTTTTTTTCTTGTGTATAAGTTCTGTCTTTCCAGCCAACTAATAATCTGAATGACTTCAACGTATCAATACCGAATATGCTGGGGGAGCATTGGGATGTACAAAAGCACCTGTGTCAGCTTAATTCAGCTCCCATCTGAGTCTGTGGAAATTCCGTGTTTCTTCCAGGGAAACAGATTCGTGACGGTGGAGGATGCTCTTGAAAATTTTATCATTGCCTATAAAGAAATCACTTTGCTTGCCCCTGCCATAACCACTCTTGCTCCTGTAGCACTTTGCAACCACTGCAGGCAGTTGAGAGATGACAAACATTTCATCAGAGCTGTATTAAAAGGAGAATTTCAGGTAAGTGGAATAGAATTACTGTAAACTGGAAATAAGCCAGGCCACTTCAGTTAAAATCTGAATTTATTCAAAACGGAAGGTAGAAGTGGTTGTTTCATCTACAGAGATGAACCATCTTCTAACACGCTGCATTTTTTTTTAACTTTTTTTTTTTTTTTTGATTGATCTGTGTTAGAGTCATCTGCCAATGAATTATCAGAAAAATAAAACTGAATGATAGGGGATCCTAACACAAGCAGATGGCTTGGGAAGAGACTCAGGATTTACTCCCCAGCTTATGGGTTTGCTATTTCCTCATTTTAAAAGGACATCTATGGGAGCTTCTGAAAAAAGGCTCTGCTGACTGAAAACTAACCCCTGGTTTCCCCTTGAGGTTTCCACGCAGACGAGGCCTAAACCTGCCTAGCAAAAAAAAAAAAAAAAAAAAATCCAGAAATGAGATAGATGAGCCGCAGAAGCCGGATTTCATTTCCAGTACAAAACATTTCACGTTCAGTAGATTTTACCTGCGTTCGTGCCATTTACTCATCTCGGGCATAGCTATAGAGTCAGCGGGGACGGGCAACAGTGAGAACGTTATCCAAGATTCAGAATAACAGCTAGGAAGTCAAAGCGGGGGGTTTCCTAATTCTGCCACTCACCTTCTACAGACGTTGTGAGTGAAGGCAGAGCGCAAGCGTTCGGAGCATCTTGCTGACGGCAGCGGACTCAGCGGTGTGAGTAATGCCCATCATGGAAGAGTGGCAGTTAACCGTGCATCCAGGTGGGACCAGGGTTGGGTGAGACTGGCCAGGCAGTGACAATACCACTTCTTAATCTGTTCTTGACTATACGACAGGGTATTTTTTAACATCTCTACAGAGGCACTTAGGGACCTTGTCCCTACGTGTGCCCAGACTCCATCTTCCTAGGAAATGAGACAAATTCATTTTTCTGATAATAAAAAGTACGACCTTTGGTGCTGAGTATTAGTGCATACGAAAAAAGTTTCATTTGCCACTTGCCCAAACTATTTAATATGTGTAGCCACTGAGCAAACCTTGCTTCAAGTTGCGACCAATGCATGAGAGCCCGAGCTCCGAGGCACATCTGCATGGTCGTGCTTGAAGCCATGAGACACGAGGGAGAAGCCGTTGGCTGAGAGTGGAGCTGCACGACTCTGGCTGACTTTGATGGCAAAGTATCTTATTCCCACAAGCACTGCAGATTCCAGCTTGATGTACGAATTGTGGAGAATTCCTTGTTCTACACCAGTCTGGGAGAAAGCAGCTAGGTAGGTTAGCTCCTGACGTTACGTATTATGCTGATTGCATTTTGTTGCTAAATTCACCCTTCATGTATGTCTCTCTATGGGTCTTGGCATGGCTACTGTTTTGTTGAATACATTTCCATTCAAGGCAAAACCTTTCTTGCAACCATGTGTAATTTCCATTTCAAGCTTCTATGTCCCAATTATGCGGAATTATGTTTTTCCTATAGGATCAAAATGAAAAAAAAAAAAAAAGAAGAAATAAAGGATTAGGTGCTATAAATGAAGAGGTTTTAAAATATAAGCTGCAAAAATGGAGCAATCTGACCGGGTAACAAAGAGTTCCAAGCAGAGAAATTAACATTGCTTGGACCTAATTAGCCCCATCAGCTTCCTTCATGCTAATTTATCCATGATGAAAGAGAACAGAAATAGCAGGAGGAAAAAGAAATAAAAATTACAGGAATTGTGCTCTATATACAACTACTATGAGTAGGCAAACCCTCCAAAATTCTGCAGGCTAAAGTGCGAGCGTGTGTGATCAAACGCAAAGCCCTGCTCCCGCACCCACGTCCCTTCGGACACCTCTCTGGATCGCCGCAGGTCGCAGTTGCACAGCAGCGCTCCCGTTTCCCAGCACCTTTTTATTCCCGGCGCCACGCGTGTGCAAGGGGCTGCTCGTAGGGGTGCAGCTGCCGGAGTGAGAGCTTCTTTCCACTCCTTTTTCTCCCATTAATCTGCTCCGTGACGACAGCAGAACCAAACAAAGCCTCTCAGTGCAGGTAGTTCCTGTGATCTAGCGCCCAGCTGAGTGTCTGACAAAGCCCTTTTTGGCTTGTGACCAAGGCCGTGCTGCGCTATGGATGAATTAGGGGAAGAGGGATCAACTCTGCAACTGTGTGGATACAGCAGATGTGAACTAAAGGTTTGCACGCTTCCCCACGGTCCAAAAATATCCCCGCTCTCCCTCCTCTGCAGAAAAGTGGTGTCTGCGCTACCAGGTGGGCTCCGACCCCAGCACTGGACAGACCCCACATTGCTCAGCTTCCCAATTTATTGGGTCTGATTTATGTAGTTTATTTAGGTTTATTCAGTCTGATATGGGCGATGCTGTTTCCTAGAATTCTTTGGGTTTTCATTTGACTGCACTACAACCACTCCTTAAATAATTCGGTTTTATTCATGTCATATGTGTCCCAAGAAAGAAAACCTGCTCTGTAATAACTGCTACCAGAACAAGGCTTTCCAACGAGAGTGCTTTAGGAAGGCCAGTGTTGTAGTATCTAAAAACAAATAAAAATGTAGAAAATACAGTGAGGATGCTGGATTAGACAGCAAAGATGACCTTTCCACCCCCAGTTTCTATCAATCAGGGTTTTTTTCACTATTCCATACTTTATTAATTTACTTTTAGGCTACATGTTAAATGCAGGAATAGAGGAGTAACCACAATCTAAATTAAAAGGATGGAACCAGGTGTGCTGCAAGCATTACGCTATAATCCATGTTCCACGCACATACAAATTTCAGGGGGAAATCAAATATGATCTGTTAGTTTCTGAGCAACCTGAACAAAGATACTTCTGCCTTGGACTAGGCTGGGTTTTCAACAGTAAACAGCACTGCTCTATAACAGCTGCAAACTAGCTTTCAAATATTAGACTTTCTATATTATATAAATGTGATGGACAGGAGTGGAAAAGGAAGGGTTTTTTTTCACTTTTATCAACCAAGTATTTTTTATAGACAGAGATTTTACAAAAAAATCAATCAGTTTCTAATAGTTCACCATGTATTGGCTGCAGACACTGTGGATCGCCATGGATTCAGAGAAGAAAAGCTGTATTATTTTGATAAATTGTATTGTTTCATAATATGAATTTGCTCTACAAAATTCCTCTCATCTGAGGTAAAGCAGATTTTTCTTTGGGCATGAGTAAAGTCTTATTATGTGTTCTCATTATCGTTCATCATTATGGTAAGGAGTAAGATAATATTGTATTGTGCCTAGACTTCTACACTTTGAGGGAATGTAAAAGGCTATATGAATATCTTATGAAGTAGCTGCAAAGTAAAATTGACATCAAAGTGATTCAACTATGTAACTTACTATTCCCTCCCTGTAAAATTGTATTCTTACTGAAAAATGCTTTCCTCCTTTAGCATTTCTGAAAGAGAGAAAAAAAAAAGACTCTCCTGCCCTTATGGAACAATACAGCATTTTTCCTTGTTTTACAAGGGCAAAAGTATTCATCAGCATCTGTACTTTTAATTTAATTTTTGGTCTTTGGTGCCTGTTTAAAAATGAATCCTTCCCCATTCATTTCAGCATGCTGCCCTAAAACTGAGACCTGAGCGTGACACCCAAAACAGTGAACGCAAACTGTGAAAGCATTAACAGGGCTCCGGGGCCCAAAATAATTGCCAGATATTTATGACCTGCTTAGCAGCTGGAGCAAAATATCTGGGCAGCGAGGTGACTGCCACGGAGGTCTGTGCAGCTGCACCGCATTGCCTGGCCGTGGAGGTTCCTCCTTCCCTCTAACTCCTTTTCAAACTCCTTTTTCTTGAAATCAGTGGCCAAATTCCCATTAATGTCGTGCACTACCAGACGGGAATGCTACGTGCCAGAAGATTTTGAGCTCAGTTGATGTTTCCATGAAGTTCCTCTGTAAATGTGCCTGTTGCTGGCCCTCGGGGAGCTTGCTCAGAGGAACAGTAAATCCCACCGAAGAGCGCCGGCTCCTGGAACAGACACGCCGTGTCCACATGATGCAAAGTGCCGATCTGGTGTGAACTCACTTTACTGGTTCAAATCTGTTTAAAACGCTTTGAATAAAAAGCTTTGTCCTGCCAGATGTTACGGCAAATCTGGTATAGTCCGTCCTACCACTGCCGGCCTGAAGCCATCATGAACACCCCATAGTGTGCAGATCAGTGATGACGTTGATCTGCATTGTATTTATCCTGCTGGATGCTCCAGCCATGCATGGTTTTGATTTTGTGACTATGA
Source organism: Phoenicopterus ruber ruber (assembly GCA_009819775.1). NCBI lineage: Eukaryota > Metazoa > Chordata > Aves > Phoenicopteriformes > Phoenicopteridae > Phoenicopterus > Phoenicopterus ruber. The sequence continues at coordinate 159,208,867 of CM020216.1, forward strand.
GGCCACCACAACTCATTTATTCCCTAATTTAATTGGATCTTTGTAAATTAGCTTTCAGTTCATACCTTCCTTTGTCTTGTTATGCATTGGGAGCAAAATCTCAGCCTCTTCACGAAGCACCACACAAACCACAAAACACTTATTGACTCCAGCAGGGCCAGGATTACAACCTTAATTTTGCAATCTTTCTTTAATCTTCTCTTAATTAATTTAATTCTGATATCATTATCTAGATTGCCCCATTCATTTAGCATCACAGCATCTATCTCTTCATTCTCACTGGAAGGCTTGGTAACTTTGCAAATGTTGCAGCTCTATCTCCTGTTCCTACCTTTTGATCTTTACTAACAACCTCCCTTTAATGTCTGCTGAGCTCAGCCTTTTATCAGGCAAAGCGCTCCACCCTCCCTGGTAGAGGGGCCACTGCTCTGATCAACGTAGGCATGAGGAGCTGAATGTCTGCCGTCTGCCTCTCGAGGTGATCCTGCTGGCCCGTCCTGGCTCTCCAGACAGTTTTAAAACCGGTTCAGCCAAATCAAATTTAAAACTGAAGGGCAGATAGGATTCCATAAACTCTTACAAGGCAGCTCATTCCAGCTTTAAATAATTTCTGGACCTGCATTGTCTCTGCTGGGGGATTTCTTCTTGTAACCACTTTGGGTGGACAATTCTGGTGTGGGTGCGAAAATGCTCTAACCCACAGCTTGCAGTGGGCAGTTTAGGTTGAAAGTATATAATCCATAATGTGCTGTCATGTCATTTACTTCAGTTTATAAAATGAGCTCAGCTGATGCCTTATATTTTTTTACCTAGCCACATAAAAATACCTTGCTGTTGCCATACATATAGTTGACCTTAACAGCACCACCTAAGTATAGACAAGCTGTCCCCTCTTCTCCTTGGCCTCAGTGTGACTGTGGCTCAGCTGGTGTGAAGCAGGGACCCAGCGAAGAGGCCAGGTATTGCAGCCGGGTCAGGGCCAGAGAAGCCCAGGGGTCAGGGTGCAGACCAGGACCCCCCATTGGCCCCCCAATCCATCCTGTACCCCTGGAATAAAAATGAGTATCTGGTGTAATCTCTTCCTAGGTGGAAGAAATTTGTATTAGCATGACTATGCCCATACTGCATCGCTGTAGCTCATTGGATTTTTAAAAAGTGTAAATCTTGGGATAACGAGCTCATGAAAACGCTGAGGCAAGTTAGGCTGTGGAGCTACAGAGTAATTTCCACTGTGTTGTACGCAGTCCAGCCCTTTGGTCCCTGCAGTAAACGCTTGGTGATTTATCTCTATATTGAGCTACCTCCTGCTGACAGTGGGCCACCATGAAATAGCTGGCATGCTGGGTATCCTCACGCCCTTCCCTCTCCGTCACACAATCACCGACAGGTTGAGGTTGGAAGGGACCTCTGGAGGTCCTCTGGTCCAACCTCCTGCTCAAGTAGAGCCACCTAGAGCAGGCTGCCCAGGACCTTTTGACTATGACCATGGCTTCTGAATATCTCCAAGGATGGAAACTCCACAGCCTCTCTGGGCTCAGTGCTCAACATTCTGGACATGACTGCTTTACAGAGGAGGTCTCGTTGTTACATGTGATTTAACACCGAATATGTCAATTTGCAGAGGTGCTGAGCATTTGCAGGTCCCATTGTCTCCAACCACGGCTGGGGATGCTCATTGCTTTTAAAGATTGGGCCAAAAAACTACTGCGGTTTTCCTCTCCTGAAGCAGTAATGATTTCCGGACGAAAAGATAGCAGAGAAAGGATAAATGTGGGGTATGGACAGATACAAGTGCACTGCCTGCCCTCTGCCATTTTTTCTGGGTAACTTTAAACTCTGATGCACTCTGGCTCTCAGGGGAGGCACATTTTCAGAAGCTCTCAGATGTCAGAGGATGCAAAGCTCAGCTGAAACGGAGCACAAATGGAAAATCCTGTCCTTCGGTCTCTCCTGGCACGACAGGATTTGCTTTGACCTCTTTAAAACTTACCTGCTCTGCCCTCATTTTCTTTCCTCTATTCACTTGTACCTATATTAGGCTTATTTGGCTCTAAGACAAATCATTCAAACAGATGATCGGCATGGCTTCACTGTCATGAGCTGAGAAAAAAAAAAAACCATCATCCCTAAATCCTGAGGGCAGAGACTGGACCCTGGCAGGAAGGCAAACAGCAGCACGCAGCATCTGTGTGGCGCTGGTTTTCTGCAGTGAGAGTCTATTTATGTGCTGCTTTTTATACAACGCATGCTTTTTCTGCCCATCATCACCGAGGTGAAGCTATGCAGCGTGTCACCGAAATAAGCTGCTCTGCCTAGTAGCGGAAAGGTCTTTTCTCAGCACATACTACAGTTTGCTTAGATGGGTGGCTAAAAATGGTGTGTTGATTTTAACAAAGATTGATAGTCAACATGAATACGCCGCCTGCCTCGCTCCTCTGCTGGATGCTCAGCAGAGAGCCTAGCAAACCTTAAACAACAGGATTGCCTGTTGATTTGGGGATTAAAAGCTGTCTGTGGAAGAGCACGCTGAGAAAATGTGCTGAGCTTCTGCTGAAGGGGCTAATTCATAGTCTAGTCAAGTAGCTTCATAACCATGTCTATCATGAAAATTTGTTATCAGCATACTGTTTGAATCACAGATCAATGCACACTGATTTTGGCAAATCTAATTAGATTTGATGGGGAAGAACACATTTGCATTTTTTAGGCTCTGTAGTTCCCATCTCTTTACGTGTAATTTCATTTTTGATTTGTTTAACGGCGATTAAGCGTTGTGAATCATGATACTGAGGGGATGTCAGCCGCGGTTATCCCACTCACTTAGCCAACCCCGTCTGTCACCCAACACTGAGAACGGGAGACTGAGAGTCAGGACTCCAGTGCCTCCCAGTTACACCAGCCAGAAGTCAATGCGCTCTCCCTGTATGGCCACAGGCAAGGTATTTTACATACCTGCACCTCAGTTTACATATCTGTGAACTTGGATATAGCATATATATACATCTTAGGGGCATTATAAGATTTCATTGATCACTACTACTTCTGAACTGTTTCCATTTCTTCTGCTTCCATGGTACAACACAAAATTAATTATCGTCATTTGTGATGTGGAAGGGGCACAGCCTGGTGCTTATCAACCTTTGTGAGTCCTGTGGCTGCTCTGATTTCAATTTTTGCCTGTAGTATGCAATTGCTTAAATCTCCTCTTGGTACAGTGAGAATACCAGGCACACACAGGTGTCCATCATGAGGTCAGGGTTTAAATGGGACACGCTCCGGGACAAAACTGGTGAGCTGGTGAGCAGCTTATGAGAGATGGCCACACCAGATACTTCTCCCTCCCTCCTTAGGTCTCTTCTCCAGTGCTTGTGGGGTTTATTTAGTGGCTGTTAACCATTTTGCCCATATTCATATTACATTCCCAGGGGGAATCCTGTGCCTTGTAGCATAGGAGCAGCAGCATCGTGGCAATGAAATGGGCTTCTAAATCCCAGGACAGTGTCCTGCTCCAGTGCACACCTTTACCTCTGACATGGGAGGTGGGAAGAAAGGGGCCAGCACAGGCCAAAGGCTGAGATGGCTCATTGCACCCAGGGTGCAGCCATTCTCCAGGCGGCAAAGAGATGCAAAGGAGGGTGTTGAACCAGGTTTCCCACTTCTTAGGGAGGTGCTGGGTTATATCTTGCTGTTACACAAAACGTGGGCAGTGGTGACACCGTCACCAGCTGTGCTAAAAAGGGCACAAGTCTCACAACTGCCTTCTTTGAGGAAGATCCCAGCCCTGCAGCCACAAACCAGCCTGCCTGAGCCCCCGGAGGACCCAGCCCCAACGCCTGCCCCACAGCTGCGCTCGTGCAGGGAGCGCGGGGCGCATCCATAAACAAGCACTTTGGGAAGGTTGAAATGTAAAGGTGAGTTCGTAGACAGCAACTGGGCTTGAGAGGAGAGGGACACCAGGTCCAGCGTGGGTTTCACACACTGTCCCCCGCTCCCACCCTGCTGCCGGAGGAGCAGCGTGCATCGTCCCCGAGCACGAGTCGCGGCTTGGCTATGTCAACACGCCTGTCGTTTCACTTCAGGGGCTGCCGGTGTCACTCTCCCTTGAAAATCGCTCACATGAATGTTGTATATTTGTTATAGACGGAGAGATTAGTGTAAAGGCTAAACCAGAAAGTAAACAGAAAGGGAAGGACCCTGGGGATATCGCGGTGGTGTATGCCAGCTTGGCTGGTCCGACCTGTTTATAACGTCTAACACAATCACAGGTGCCAAAGAATAACCGACAAGTTAAACAACAGTTTCCTCTTTGTGATTTAGCAACAGGATCCTTGTGTGAGGAGGGCAGGGCCCCTGCTGTTTTCCCAGGAGCAGAGTGCTTCAGAAACGGGGAAGCAGACACGAGGCTCTTCTCTGGAGGCTGGTGGTGTTTTACCTGCTCTGTGTGTCCTCTGCTGCTGTTGAGACATACAGTCCTCAGGCGGGCACTGCCAGGTGCACAAGGCTCTCCTGGTCTCTTCCTCTCTTCACGGGGCCCAAGGAACCCACATCAATGTACCCCGGACCTCCGCATGCCCATAGCTGGGTATCCTCAGTCACTTCTCAAGCAGAGCATCTCCTGGCGGGCGTCCCCTTAACACGCCACGCTCAGTGTGGGACATCTCCCTCATGCCGCAGCATCGGCTTCGGTGGGCTTGCACTGTCTCCAGACCAGACCTACGATCTCTCATCTGACAACATCTTCATGTCCTGGGTTTTCTATCCCTGCTGACAGCACCACTTTCCACTTCCTCTCCCAGGCTTGCAACTTCTGTCGTGATCTTTTGCCCTTCACACAAAACAAACAAACTCGACTGCTTCTCCCCAAGGACTTGGTCAGTCCCTTTCTCAAGGGCTTCCTTGGGAAATCTGGCTGAGACCCGAATGGTGCTGCCTCTCTTTCTCTTGAATTCTCTCTTCTTTCGTCCAAAACATTTGCTTTTTCACTACTGACGTTAAACCTCTGGCTCACAGTTTTGTTAACTCTCCCCCAAACTCAAGCATGCTCGTCTCTGGATCTACTTTCCATCCCGTCAGTCCAACACAAATTTAGTAACAAAGACATTTGGTTTCACTTCTTTTCACTGGTTTCTTGTTTATTAAATCACATTCAAGCTAGTCATCTTAAATGCTCTCATTAATATCAAGTGGAGTTTTTGCACCTCTCTGCCCTACAGAGCATCTTGCTGCAGACTCAGAAAGGCATCACTTTAAAATGTCATGTTTCTTTCTTTTTTTTTTTTAATTCCACAAACTTGGGGAATGTATGGAGCATCTGAGTGACATGGTCCTATAGTTGGGCCATCAGTGACAAGTCTGTTATTTCTCTGCTTCCTACCAACCCTGCGTATCCTTGTTCTCTGCTCTGGAGTCATCGCTAAGCCTTAAGAAATCTCCCGCTCCTTGGAACATGCTCCCACTTCTTTGCCAAACGTCTGCCCTCCAGCCTTGCACAGAAGGATTCATCATACAGTTTTGGGGCCCTAGCACAATTGAGCCCAGCTTCACTAATGTAGCTGTCTTACAAAATGAATCATCTCTATTTCCTTTGCCCATTATTTTTCTCTATGCTCAATATAACCAGCAAGAGAGGCGCCAGCCTACCTTTATGGATAATCCGTGTGGAAATCTAGCGACACAATTATACTGGAAAAAAAATTACAAATATTCTGGGGAGTGGAACGGGCAGTGATGATGGTGTAATCTGCTCCCACAACTCTGGACGGGGATATGGAGTAGCCACCATACTACTCTAACACCTTCCCCTTCTCTATTTTCTGTCTTACACTCACCACTGAGAGCACATGGAAGGCAGCAGAAGTCTTTCCAGCAGCTTCAGAAAGTTTCCAGTCTTTGCTTCTGCTCTATTATTGCCACCCGCTCCTGGCTCTTAGAGCTTCGTCCCCACCAAAATCACGGGTGAGTCACCATTGCCTAGAGATGGATCACCGTTTGGGGACAGGAATGCATTTTCTTTAGACTAATACGAGTACTTAAATTAAAAGACTGGGGAGTATAAATCAATTACGATAAGCACCATTGCCTTATACCATTATTTTGTTACAGAATGAACATGATATTAGTAAATAAAGCAGGGAGGTATGCGTAAGGGTGAGGAGAAGAGCCGGTTGTGTCAAATCATAACACCTGCTGCAGAACAAAGGGGTGTACGCTGGCTTTCAATACATTCAGGATGGAAATTAGGTGGTTTCTAACCTTCAGAGAAGAAAAGTTCCAAGATAATATCCAAGAAGGTCAAGTGAGGGCAAGACACTGATGCTCAACTTGATGCCTTTATGGGCAGGCTGATATGAAATGATGGCTTCTATTAGGAGAGGAGCGGATGCAATGACCCAGCCCTTTCTTCTGAGCATCTGAGATGACTCAGGTTTTTGGACAGTTCCAGAATTAACCTGGAACAAGATTAATCCCTGGATGAGGGAAGGTATAATTATTGCTGTGATTGCACATTCTCAGCTGTTTTTTCTGCCGTGTCTCTCCACGACCCATGACTGGGGGGCATTTGTGGTGGTTTGCCCCAGCCTCCACTGCACCTACCTGCCCTGGGTGAGGACCCTTTGCTTTCCAGCTGCCCGTGGTCACCAGCTGGAGGCTGTCACCTCCGCGCTGTGCTAACCGCAAGGAGCACGTCACAGCTCTCGTTGGCTCCACCGGCGCTTCACCTAACTTGGCCAGCTTTGCCTGACACGGATTAAGAAGCACTCGTGATCCCTGCAGCCGGCAAAGCTGGTGGGGCCATAGACAGAGAAGCAATAGCAGACTGCTGGAGGGCAGAAGCCTTCAGCTGGCACAGCCTCGCTGCAGCCTGACCCCTGATCTTTGCCTCAGATCTTCTTTTGGCCTCGAAAGAGCACGCTGCATCATTTGGCTTTGACTTTGCCATGTTTAACTTGCAGGGGTGAACTCAGAGCAATGCAATTGCCTCGTGTAAGTGTGCTAAGCTGTCGTAAAGGTGATTATACTCAAGTGCTTTATTGACATGGGCTGAGTATATTCAGGTCGTAATACTAGATGATTTCTAGAGTACAGCCACTAGAAAAGCTGCTGGGCTGAGTGCTGTGAACACAAGACATATTCTACATGCCTGTGGAAACAGGGTCTTTGTGTTCCCTCCCGCAACGAGAGACGCTGGGTGTGGTGGGAATGGTGGGTCCCCCCGTGACTGCTGAGGTTCCAGCTGTGCCGTCGCTGGGGCAAACGCTTGGTGGTCACCTGCCACTTCCCGGCCAGCCTCCCTGGAAAGGGTTACGGTATAAAGGATGGTTTGTGCATTTTTTTGGGGTCTGGAGCCTGACTTCCAAAGGCTGGGGCGGCCTCGCGGTGGATGGGAGCAGCATGTCCATCTGCCACCGGTTGCAGAGGTCCCTCCTGGAGCTGCATCTGGATAAGCTCGCGTGATTGTGGCCTGACTTCTCTGTATACCAACAGGCAGGCAAACGCTTTCACTCTCTTTTTCATGATGTTTTCCTGGCTTTGTCATGCTGGGAATTGTATCTGGATATACCTATCTCTCATCACAGTGTACAGAGCTGAGTTCACGGCCATGCTGCTGGCACTGCGGTGACACACAGGCAAGTCTGCGGCATTGGGAAAAACAGTATTAATTTGAGCTGATGTGTAACAGCAAATTCTGTGTGTGTTTCACCGAGGAAGGAAGGGAGTCCTAGGGAGAAAGGAATGAAAACTCAATTTTCAGGGCTATTTGATACATATTTCTCCCCTGCTCTGGCAGCCGGGAGCTGTGAAGGAGCCATCAGGGCCCCATTTAAGGGCAATACCCATGCAAAGCCAGAGTATTTATGCTTCATGCCACCATCCCAAACTCCGGAGTGGGAACAGGCTTGGAGAAAAAAGTGTGTCAGGCTGCTCCAGCACTCGGGCTCTTTTCAGCTGACAAAATGATCCTTTGGTCTCGTGAGTAATGGTAGATTTTGGTCTCTCTCCCAAGTTCACTGACCTCAGGAGGTCATTTATTTAGGACTTGGTCCCCGGCCAGCTGTAGGAGCATGGCCCAAAGCCACCTCGTCCACCCCTCTTCTGCTGCAGCAGGGCGCTGAAGGGTACGGCACCAAGACCTTCAATCTGCCCCATCGGGAGGGCTCTCGTCTCTCTCACCGGGAGCATGCAAAGCCTCTTTGTCCAACCCAGCGTTGTATCTTGCTTAAACTGCAGCACCACAGACTTGTAGTTTGGACAAAGCCACATTTTACACCATAATTTTGCACCTTTTGCACTAGCATTTGCTTCTCCCGTAATGACTGGCTTGTTCTTGCAGATCAGCTTTTTATTGCAATATTCAAAGCACCGTAGGGGAGTTGGGAGCATATTTACTAATTAAATGAAACAGCATGTGCTATCCACGTTTTCAATACTGCTTTGCAAATCTCACTATGCTGGATACAGACTTACTCAACGCAGAGGCTGATTAGCCTTAGGTGGCGAAGGCAGCTCCCAGGCGGGCACCACAACCCGAGCCGGTGCTAACAGGTACTCTCAGGCTGGGCACATGGCAGGAAAGACACACTGCAGCGCCCGCGTCCTCGCAAAGGTGCCGGCGCAGCAGGATTTTGGGTTCCCTCCCGGAGAGAGCAAAAGTAGCGCGGGGAAAAAAAAATCACACGGCATTGAAGCTTCTGCTTGGTTTCAGTTCCAGCCTGGAATCGAGGAGGATACATTTCATTTTTACTTAGTTTGTTTTAAAAGAAAATAATAAAAAAGGAAAATAATAAAAAAGGAAAATAAAGCCTGTTTTGTCCCCGTAGTGGAGATTTGGTTTTGTTTTGCTGCTTCACCAGTCTGCAGCCTGTTCTGTATTTTTGATGGTGTTTCTTCCAGTACTTAGAGGACTGCGAAGCTACTTCCCCTGCTTGTACGTGGGATGCTCGTATCCTTCTCTCCGTGATTATTTGGAGACATCCGTGATATTTCACCACTTGAACTCAGGGAGAATGGGATATTTTTTTTTAAACCGGTGATTCCTGTTAGCAAGCAAACTCCTGGAGCTCGGGGGAAATGGGGCCGAAGGCGGTTTTTAAGGTTGAAAGCAGCAGCGGACAAGCTGTAAAGGCTCCCGCACGTCCCAGTCGCTTACGTTGGAGCTGACCCTGTTCTTCCGCGGCGTGTGCCGGTCCCAGCGAGCCACGCCGCGCGGGACGGGGCCCCGCAGCCGCCCCGCGGGCGCTCCGCCCCTCAGCGCCCGCTGCCCCCGCACCTGCGGAGGAGCGCCGCCGCCGCACGCGCGGTTTTATTTTTACATTTTTTTTTCTTTTTTCCCCCACTTCGGGGCCCGCCGAGGCGCGGTGCGGCGAGGGCTGTGCCGCGGTGCGGGGCCGGGGCCGGGGCCGGGGCCGGGCGGCTCCGCGGGGCAGGACCGCGGGGGCGGGCGCCGCGCGCTGCCCCGGGCTGCGGCCGGCGGCGGCGGCGGCGGGGGGCGGTGACGTCACAGAGCCGCTCGCCAGCACAACGTTCCATTGAGGCGAGCGCGTGCTCCGGCGAGCACATGGGCAGCGCGGCCCGCGCCGCTCCGCGCTCCTCCGCGCCGCCCGGCCCTGCGTCGGCCCCGGCCCCTGCCCCGCGGCCGGCCCGCCGGAGCCCTTCCCGGGGAGGGGGGGCGCGGTGAGTACCGGGGCCGCAGTCAGCGGCAGGGGGGTGAGGGGAGGGTGTTTGCATGTTTGTGGGGGTTTGTTTTATTTATTTATTCTCTGCCGTTTTTTTCCTCGCCCCTTTGCTTCATTATTTGTGTCTCCCCGGTGGGGCTTGCAGGTCGCGGCGGAGTTCACGGTTTAGGCGCGGGGGGTCCTGCAGATGGGGGGTGGGGGTGGGGATTGCATTTCATTTTATTTATTTATTTATTTTAAACCGCTGGGTCGACGGTGGGCTAAAAATAGCCATTGCAAGCCGAAATGCGTGCGGATGGGGAGGCGACGGGCTGGGGATGCCTCCCAACGTAAATAAATGGCGGGGAGCCGGTGGTGTTTGGGGTCTGGCTCCGCTCCGGAATGACACGGCTCGATGTGCCCATCCCCCTCGCAGCCCGGCCTCGGCGGCTCCTCCGGACCGGGGCGGCCGGGGGGGGGGGGGGATGGATGCCCACCCGCTCCCCCCTTGGCGTGGGGAGAAACTCGGGGCGGGGAGGTGATGGCGGGGTCCATGCGGCTCGCGGCGGGGGTGTTTGTTTGCGCCCTCTGCAACTGCGCGGAAAATGCGCGTGTGCGCTGGCCGGGGCGCGGAGGTGCGTGCGGAGCCGGCCTGGTGCTGCCTGCTGCTGCCCGCATGTGTTTGCGGGGCGAATTAAGCTTTTAATCTGCAGGGCTGAAGTGTTTTGCTCGGGCCGTCGTTAATACGGGCAATCTAATTTTGAGCTGGGTAGCACGAGGGCCTGAGGAGTAAAAAGGGAAGATTCTTTGGAGGCTCCAAAGACCGTTTTTGCAAAGGGTTTTTTAGGCCGTCTTTTCCTTAAAAAGCTGGGGATTTTTCAAGTGCAACTTTAGTAGGCCGCATTTTATTTTTCCGTATAAATAATACTGAAATGTTTTCATTGACAGGGTGCTTTAGGACTTCGGTCTCGATCTATTTAACTGTTGGTTGCTGCATCTTAAAATACCGTGTGGAGAAATCCCAGCAGAACCGATAATTGTATCTGAGAGATGCTGGAGGCCTTCAGTGAGATCTTTTTAATCCCGTTCGTGTTGACAAGTTTAGACATGTTTGCCTGTCCACGTATCTGATCAGACACAGTGAGTTGTGAACCCCACACTAGTTCCTCTTTACTAATGTATTAAAAAATATACATTATTTAAGTCATTGATTTGGAACAAAACAGCTTTTCTGGGGGTATATTAGAATATATTAGCCATTGCTAAATACAAAGAGCACAATGTATTATGTACATGTTATGGCTGTATGAAATGGGAGTATTTATTTCTTCGTCAAGCAGAAATACAATGTCACTGATGTCAGTTTGTGCCAACTGGTCTGGATTATCATAAGAGCACTTATATATGTTGTAAAATACGAGGATATTGAAAAGAATCTAGCTCTGAAGCATTGACATCACTGTAAGAAATAAGGATACAGTCTGATATTTAGTCGTGTGTCATAAACATCTAGTTTCGATTGTGATTTTTAAAATTATTTAATAAATACATATATTTTCCAAGCACGTGGACCAGTCAGATGCTCTTTTGTGCTGGGTGCTGCATATCTCGGATAAATGCCAGTTCACACCCCAGGGAGTTTCAGGTGATCTTACACATACTTTGCATTGTTTTAGAAATGCACCTCGAACTTTATTTCCCTCCCATCTCTCTCTCTTGTATCTCTCATAGCATTAAGTCACGAGTCTGGCTTACAGCTAGCTTAGCATTGTTCTAATTCCGATCGACCAGACTGTGCCTTTGTGTATTTTTAGTTATATTAAGGTAATTACAATTAGTTGTACAGGTGCAGTTTGTCAGCCAATGGGAGTGCCTCTGTACCTGTTAGGAGCAACATATACTGTGCATCTATACGTCTAGCATCTCTGGAGAGGGGCTGTGCCGGTCTGACTGCGCGGGGACAGCGAGAGCGGTGCCAGCTCTCTGCCTCGGCAAGGCCTGAAGGATTTTGCATCCTTTGCATCTGCACGCTGATGTCCACGTGACGTCAGAGCAATTCTGCAATAGCAAAAATAAGGAAGGGCTTAGGCCTTCCGCCCTCGAAACGCCCATCTGTTGCAGAAACGAATTGCGTTTGAATTGGTTTTCAAAATGGAATATTGGCTCCCTGGGCGAACGTGCGTGCTTGGAATCTAACTTCGGTGGGAGCTAACAGCTTTCAGAGGCGATGGTGAGTTGTGTCTCCCGACGGCGCAGCGCGTTTGTGCAGCTCTGCAGTCGTGGTGTTCTCTCCCGTGCCCCTGCCAAACGGAAGTGTAGATTTTGGTTTAATTAAGGACTTTATCTGCTAAAATTGGAGCTCAGGCTTAATTCTTTGCAAGATTCAAACCGTATCTTCCTGTTTTTAATTAGAATGCTTCCTGGCTGTATATATTTCACTAACTTTCATACGAGGAATTACTAGCAGGGGAAGGTACCCATAGTGCTGATGCTGTGGAGCAAGGCTAGGGAAGAAAAATTGTATATCTATATACTTTTACGATATCGGTGCATCTTGTGTTCTTTTGTCACCTTTCAGCTGAAGATGTTCAGTGGGTTATTACAGTATCACTATTTTTCTACGGGCCTCTTTCTTCAGACTTTTTCTGTAATTATGCTGGTGCAGGTCTACTAGGAATTGCAAGGTAGAGCTTACAAATATGACATCTTCATAAAAAAAAAAAAATTATATCTTTTTCCCTGTCGGTCTATGCAGACAATAGCACCGGCAGGCCATGGGAAGGGGAAACGCTGGCTTTTGTGACCTGGGAGGTGTTTGTGCTGCTTGCAGGAATACCGAGGATTCATCTTTTGCTCCCAGTACGTGAATTTAGTGAAGGCTGGTGTCAGGTACCCGTAGTGCAGCGCACTGCAGCTTGGAGCAGTGCGCTGCGGCTGTGTATCCATCAGTTAAGCAATTCAAGCAGGTCCGTTGGAGCCTCGGTGAAGCCCCTGCGCTGATGGTCTCGGTGCGTTACTGCTGGAGAGGCCAAGGTGGTGGGCACGCCGCCCCGGCCCCTCGCCGCTGGCCAAGGGGACGGCGGCGTGGTCTGGGGTCCTGCTTTGTGAGCCAAGTAGGGTGCAGAGCTGCAAACTGAACTGGCGGAGAGAAGAATGTGTATCTGGTCAGGAAGCTTTTGCCTGTTTGCAGCAAGGTGATACAGATCTTACTTTGAAGCACGGTGTGTTATTTTCTGTCTCCTCGCTGGCTGGTAGCTTTAGTACTGAACACCTGCATAGCTCCTGGCGAGATTTGTGAAGAGTGAGGAGGGAATAAAGACATAATCTGTCTCTTGGACCCATTAGCACTGCGTACGAGGCACGTTTTCCCTCGTCACAGCTGCATCTGTTCCTCAGCCGGTCCTTCTTCTTATGTAGCAAAGTGCTTAGTGCCCTGGCAAGCAATACGCTGTACGTCTGCACATGGTTTATGTATACCTGGAGGTGCAGTGCCTGCCGTTTGCTTGCCTTGCTGGTACAGTTCAGGGGAGGACAGCGTTTTTTGGAGTTACCAGTGTTGCGATAAAGCAGCATTCCTGAGTCTTTCCTCGGTTTGTTCTCGGGCAAGTGCTAGAGGTCGTTTAGGATGGGGCTTGCTGGTGGTGCTTTTTTCGCCCATCGCTCCAAGGATGACAGATGAGAAGAAGCGAGATGGTTCCCTGGTGTTTCAGCTCTCCTCAGCTTAAGGCAACAATCTGCAGGGTGACACAGACACGGGGACTGGCCGGGCATACGGAGCGGTCTGGATGGTTTGTAAGCATCCAGATCCGTGTGATCGAAATGCCTTTTAATGCATCCCTGGGTGGTATCATTCTTTATGTGAATTCAAGGTACGGATGGGAATATCGGTGTGGTGCTGTATCCCACAAATCAGGAGCTGGTTGAGTATCACCCAGGGTTTCCAGGCAGGTTTGTCCCACCCGCTCTGATGCCTGTGCTGCCACATCTTCACTGCTATTGATACCTTATATTTGTCAGCAGCTACTGCAGCTGCATCCCCCATCACCTGAAAGGAAAAATGATCCATGAGTGAATTGCTGCTGGTATAGTACATCAGGCAGTAAAGGGCTCTCGAATGCAGCAGTGACAGGCAGAGCTAGAACCAGTGCCTGGTAGACAATTCACATTAGAAATTAAGGCACAGGTCTTTAATGGCAAGGGTGATTAGCCACTGCAACAAATTGCCAAGAGAAGGGGTGGATTCTCTCTCTCAGTCATTTCTGCCTTAAAACCTGAGTCGGAAAAAGCAGTAGAAGAAGTTTTGTATAAAAATTATTGGGTAGGTTCCTCCAAATCAGCTCATTAGAAAGTCCCTTGATGGCAGAGAGGAGGTTTGACTGTGCTCCCGCTCCCCATGAGGTTGGGTTGTGCGGGCGTTGGGAGCCAACCTGTGCTGCTGGAGAGTGGGCTGAGGTGAGATGGGGCGTGTGGAGCACCCTGGTGAGAAATAGCAGCCCAAAGCCCTGGAAGGACTGTGCGTTTGCATGGGAGAGTGTCATTGCCATGAGATGTTTTGGAAGACAGTGTTTTGTCACCTCTTTTGCATGCCTTGGCCAGGAGTACCCAGTGCCAAAACATGTGCATGGCCAAGAGCTGCAGGACATTGAGAGCTTCCCAAGGGGAGAAGATGGCGTCACCTGGGTCCTCACTTGCAAACTGGGAGCTTCCCCAGGCATGGGTCACAGCTTCTCTTCTGGAGGAAGGAAGAAATGGCAGAGAAGCCTAAAAGAAACCTCAAAAGGCTCTCCCTGTTTTGGGGAGAGGAGGTCCTTACCACAAGAGCAGTGCCCAGAGCTGTAGGCTGCTTCCTTAGGGGCAGGTGGAGAGCAGAGATGGGTGGGAGAGGCAAGACCACATAGTATCATAGAATAGTTTGGGTTGGAAGGGACCTTTAAAGGTCATCTAGTCCAAACCCCCTGCAATAAGCAGGGACACCCTCAACTAGATCAGGTTGCCCAGAGCCCCGTCCAGCCTGACCTTGAATGTTTCCAAGGATGGGGCATCTACCACCTCTCTGGGCGATCTGTTCCAGTGCTTCACCATCCTCATTGTGAAAAACTTAATTCCTTATGTCTAGCCTATATCTCCCCTCCTTTAGTTTAAAACCATTACCCCTTGTCCTATCACAGCAGGCCTTGCTAAAAAGTTTTTCCTCATCTTTCCTATAAGCCCCCTTTAAGTATTGAAAGGCTGCAATAAGGTCTCCCCAGAGCCTTCTCTCATCCAGGCTGAACAACCCCAACTCTCTCAGCCTGTCTTCATAGGAGAGGTGCTCCATCCCTCTGATCATTTTTGTGGCCTCCTCTGGACCCGCTCCAGCAGGTCCATGTCCTTCTTGTGTTGGGGGCTCCAGAGCTGGCAGAGTAGAGGGGGAGAATCACCTCCCTCAACCTGCTGGCCACGCTTCTTTGGATGCAGCCCAGGATACGGTTGGCTTTCTGGGCTGCGAGTGCACATTGCTGGTTCATGTCCAGCTTTTCATCCACCAGGACCCCCAAGTCCTTCTGAGCAGGGCTGCTCTTGTTCCCTACATCCCCCAGCCTGTATTGATACTGGGCGTTGCTCCGACCCAGGTGCAGGACCCTGCACTTGTCCTTGTTGAACCTCATGAGGTTCGCCCAGGCCCACCTCTCAAGCTTGTCCAGGTCCCACATCCCATCATGTAGTTTATTAAGCAGCTTGTGGAGGCCCTCAGCACAGGTAGGGTTGTACTGGGAACCCCCAGGCTCTGATGCAGGCTAGTACAGGAATTTTAAGGTGGAAAATTCTGGTCCCATTTCCAGCCCTCCGAACTACCCACCATTGTCTTCCCTCCGTCCAGCCGTCACGATCCCGTCCACTTGTCCTTGGCTGCCTCTGAGTGCCCTTTCTGTGCTGCCCAGCTCCCCTGGATAGCTGCTGGTTGGATGCCTGGTCTGCACTTCAGCTGTACCGGTGGGGTTGAGCTGGTTAAGGCGTATGTCGCCCCAGTAATGCCTTTGGTGTGGATGCAGCATCCCGATTAGATAGAAACCACTGATAGAAACCATCCCGTTAGTACTGCTGGTAGCTCTTCTGCATCAGGGGGTTTTTGCAAGGTAGCAGGACTGCTGCGTTTGGACTGGCAGGGATGTGGTACGGGTGAGAAATGTGAGAAAGAGAAATGGAAAGGTCTCTGTGTCCCAGGTCGTTTCCTTGGCTTCTGCAGGGATCCAAGTGTTGTTGGGCTGGATGAGCCTCAGTTCAGCATTTTGTGCTTAGTGTCAGTGCCTCTGCTCCTGGTAACCGTGCTTGGTTGGATGGATTTCCTCCGGTAAGCGTTTTCAAAGTGCAGATATGCTCCATGGGTTTGGGAACCCTACAGGTTCAAAGTCATCCAGAAGCAGGTATGGGCCAGCATTGCTGCTGCCCGCTTACGTACTGCTTGTCTTTGGTCTCAGGACATTTTGTGCCTTTCCTAAAGTTCCAACAGCTGGACTTAAGAGATTGCTTGCCCTGCTTTTTTCCTCCCAGTCAGGAGGACTAAAACTTTTAATTTTTTTTCACTGGCAGCATCCTGTGAGGTCCCATATAAATCTCAGCTGGGATCGGGGAGCTGTTGCCAGTAACTTAGGAGAAGAAAAATTCAACTTAAGAGCATTTTTTTTTTTTAAAAAGCAACAACCTACAACTCCTGATTTAACACTTTGTATTTTGGGGCCTAGATTTGATCGTATTGCAGCCATCTCTTCTTGAAAACGGTGGCTGAGCAAACCCCTGGCCAAAATAAAATACATTGCATTGCTTTGCTCAGTTCCCTGCCCAGGTAGGAGATGAGTCTTGACGGCACAAGTGGAAGGGGCTTGCAGGCTGCGCAAGGAACGAGTGGCGCAAGAGGCCGGAGCGTTGCTGCCTCTGTAGGTTTAGGAAAGGTGGCTTTTCCTGGCCAGCTTTCAGCCAGGTGCTGTGTCCTTGCAGCTTGGCGTCAGATGGGGTATTGCTGTCTCTGACGGTGCTGCATCGCTGACGTACACGTGATGTTGTGTGTGCTGGTTGACATGGTGGAAACGGCAGCCGTGGGCTCATCCATGAGTGTGTGGGATGTGGAGCAACAGCCAAAGCCCAGGCTGTGCTTGAACCCTTTGCATTACATCTCCCCTGCCTGGAAAAAGGTCTAGCACGGGTGTCTCTTTGCTAATATTAAAGTTTGGTATTATTATTGTTCTCATCATCATCATCATTATCACTATCATTATGATTGTTATGTTAGCTGTGTTGCAGACATAAAGTTTATTGTACAGGAATGTAGTCATGCTATAGTAGTCTCTAGAGGTGATGTACCAAACCCCCTTTATGCTTCAGCTGATGTAAACAGGTGGTCACACCTATCAGTGCAATGACCTGTAATTTAGCATGCAGAAAGCTACCATACATCCTTTTGGAAATACTTAGTAATGTTTCCAGACCTATTTAAATAATAATGAGTTGTTTTGTGTTTTGTGGTGTCCACCCCCCCCCTTCATAAGAGTAGGAAAGTGTGAAATACACTTTCCCAGAAATGATCGTGGGGGGAGCAAAGGTCAAGAGCTTCGTGCTGCAGCAATTGAGATGCTGCTCAGGGGGTTTAGACGATGATGTTTGCTGTGTGAATTGCTGGATCATTTGGTTTACAGGTATCTCACATCTGGCTCTGGTTCTTCTCAGTTTGCTTTTGGGGGTGGGTGGGCTGTTACTACGTTATATAAAAATACTAACAAAAAAGTACGCGTGTTTGATGTTACAGAAGAAAATAATCAGCCTTGTTTATGAGCTGGGAGGTTGGATGGGAGACCCCAGAGGGTTCTTCCCTCCAGCACTTCTCTGTTTCTGTGGTTATCAAAAAAAAAAAAAAAGAAAACCTGAAAAGCCAAGCTTCAAGTCTCTGTTTGTGGAAGGAGATGGAAGGAGGCTCAACAGTCATGAATGCACAAGATTAGTAAGTAAAAGCAATTAAGATGAGCAGGTTCAGAGGGGAAGGAAGATGCTGCTCTTTGCAGTCTAAGAAGCTGTGAAGCAGTGAGAAGTTTGTCTTGAAATGTTTTCCTTACCTTGGGTAGTTAGTATTAGGACCCACCAGGCCTAGCTTGGATAGATGATGGGGTTCCTGGTACTCAGCCATGGGTAGGATATTTGGGGGCTTTGCCCTCAGTAAGCCATTTTTTCTCCCTTCCCTTCCACTCTTCTGCTTGCCTCTTTCATCTATGAACACGTTGGGGCAGATGCTGCCTTTCGTACAGTTGTTCACAGCGTAGGACAGTAGAGCCCTGATGTCAGCTGGACCCTCAGAGCTTCATGGAAACGATTGAGGTCCTGTACTTCTGGTTGACACGGTTAGAAATGGCAATGGTGACTTCCATAGGCTGCCGTCTTGGACGGGGAGGTCTGGTGGCTACAACCAATGCAACTAGACAGGAAAATAAGCTTTTGAAAACTTCTCACCAAGTAGCTGTATGGGATCCTGCAAGTGTTGAAGGACTGGACATTAAACCTTCCTTAGCTCCTAGCTTAGTGTGACAGGTAAATGTGAGCCATGTCTTTTCATCTTCATAGCATCGTTGACAGCTATTCTTCATATGGGGGAGGAACAGGAGGAAAATGGGAAGGGAGGAGAGGTTTGTAATAATTCTATAATATTAGAGATAAGTGCATCAAGTACAATTTACAGGTTACTAGGTGGTAACCGTCTTTCAGACAGGTAGTAGTAGCCTGTTGAGAGCTCAAGATGTTGTCCATTAGCATAAAGGATAACACATTGCTTGATGTTGTAGGCTGTAAACTACTTTTGGTACCCAGTGTCCCTGCCTTCCTTATAAATCTTGATGACCCAGGAGACTTTTAACCAAGACCTTGTTTTGCAGGATGTTCTTAGTACCTTTTAGTGAATATTTTTCTTGGCTGCTTTTGTGAGACAGATTACAGTAAATAGGATTTCAGTTCTGTGCATCCCTCTGTTAATTAACTGCTAACACCGCCTCACGGAGCAAGGTGGTATGGGAGGGGAAGTACAGGAGGGATTAAGCAACGTGCAGTCACTTGTGCTGATCCACCATGATGGGAAGAGCTTACAGTTGGTCTTGCTAATGCGTTTCACCTCCTAATAATATTAGGAATGCTAATATTCGTAGTGACAAACTTGTTCTGCTTAGTAAATCTGGATGCTGAGCCGGTAAAAATGCTGTTGTCTCCGCTGTGGCAGCAGAAAGACAGTTAAAGCTCATGAAGGTACGAGATACATCAGGGCCGGGGCTGGCGTGTGGGATCCTGGGAGCCATGCTCTTTTGAAAGTCTTGGAAGTTTGGGCTAAATCTGTTTTAGGCCTCCCTGAGGTATGACAAAGCCTGTAGGCCCGTGAAATACTGCTTATAATGTTAATACTTCATTTGAAGTTATTAAGGGATTTTGATGCCCGTTAGAAGTTGGCAAGCGTTAAGGCTGAGCTCATGCAGCTGCGGTTTCACTGGAGGCTTGGCTGGCAGACCGGGTCTGCCCAGAGAGTCTCTCGACCTCCCTCCACAGTGGCAGACCACCAGAAGAAGGAGCTTGAGGTCATGTCGAAGCCCTTTGGGATGGCTGGTACCACAGGAGAAGCGATGAGATTGCCTCTTCCCACCAGTCACTATGCTTGGAGCCCCACACTGGCCTGGCAGTAGGTGACCTGGCCAGGCAAGCTAGGCTGAAATGACCATGGCATGAGGATGATCCATAGCTCTGTTTAACCTTTTTGCACCCAGCTGCTGCCAGGGAGCTGAGTTCTTGGGCACCATTGGCTCATGGGTGAGGAGCAGCTCTCTGAAGCTGAGCTCCAGCAGTGCAGAAGAGCTGATCGGCATGAGGAAGGGGCTGGAGAGTCTGCTGCTGCCATGCTGGCTCTGATGGCTGACGGTACACATCCACAGCTGGTCAGCTGAGCTGGTGGGCTAGGAGCGCTCTTGGATTTCTTCTGGTGATAAGCTCGTCTCTAGCAGTGCTGGTGTTTCTTTCACGTCCGGCTGATTAAGAGGTGCAGCCCCATCTTCCTGAGGAGAGTCCTGGTCTTGGTCTTGACAATCATTGCATCTTGCCTTGACAACAGCAATGATATACCTGGGTAGGGAGCCTGCAAGTGAAGGAAGCTCCAACCAGTCCAGAAAGCTGCAACCCATCTCCTCTGCTGCGTGGGCAGCCTGCGATGTCTTTCTACGCTGGCTTCTGTTGGAAATACAGATAAAGTTTTGAGGTATTTTGTTCTCTTTTTAGGGTGCTCCCTGTATTGCCTCAGGTAGCAGAAAGACTGCTTAAAGCTTTGTGCCAAAGACCATAGGAGCTTTCTGCAAGGAAATGAAGCTCTGCTCTCTGAGGGTCCAGTTTCACATGGACTGGGCAACCCCAGGAGATAAGGACCACCACAAACCTCATCATATTCTGCTCCAAGTGCAAGGTATGTTCAACTGAAGGTCCTTTTTCTAAATATATAGCAACATTTTGTATAATGTTTAAAGACAGTTAAGGAACACACAAGCAAAACAAGACCCTACACGGCTGGGTTGGAGGAAAGAGGAGAAATAACATGTATCAGATGTTAGTTCATCACTTAATATGGTACCCGAAAGATAATCTGGTGATGACTGCAGTGTTTAAACTGAGCATTGAGGAAAATACGTTTGACTGTAATCCCAGTTACCTGCAGTGATTTGTGCCTTTTCAGAATATAAAAAAAAAATTAGGAAATGGCAAGATTGAGATACGTGCCCAGACATGCTTAACTCTACTCTCCCTTTCCTCTCTTCACCCCTTTCAAACTAGGGTTAATTACTAGGAATTTTCTGCAGAGACAAGATTGGGTTGTAACACCCTGTCATATTAACTGGTCAAAGCAAGCTGTTTTATCTAGCTGATGTGTTAAATGTTAATTTCCTTTTTTTTAATTACGTTGCCTCCTTTGTCACCTTGGGCTCATAGATTCCAAGTTAATTCATATATGCCTCTTGGTCCCCATCTGTTTTGTATATCCCAAAATATGATATTTAAACAAACAAGCATGCAGAAGAGGAATCGTGAAGTCAGGATCATGACGGACATTGTGGCCGCGTTAGTTAGGGGTTGTTCTCTGTGTGGTTTGATGGATGTGGTGGTTCTGATGTGGGTTACTACTTACTGCTGGTTGTTTCAGTAACGGGGGATCTTTACATCATCTCCATTAGTGGTTTAAGTGGGATTTCGGAGAACAGGGAATGGGTGGGTCTTTGCTCGTGCTCTGTTGTGGTTGACCCCTTCCCAGCTTCCTGTCTAAAGCAAGATTTTTAGCTGTGCCCTTCCAGGATTGTCATGTATGGTGAGATGATGGTATCTCCTTTGGCATGTCTTTTGCTCCATTCTGGTCAGCCTGCCTTATTTGCTTGTACTTTCTATCTATATCTTGGTTTTACCCTAGGTCATTGGGTCTCTGGGGCAGAGACTGGCTTTTCTATTCTATTTTTATATAATGTCCAGCACGGCCACGTTTAGTATCTCAAGCTCTTGGTGGTGCTATATGTAACGCCAAAAACTAGTAGCAGTGATATTCCTCTCGGGGATCTGTGGCTATCTGTGCTCACGATGGAGATGTGATGGCCATAAATGTGCAGCTGCAGTGTGAATTTTCTTGCTTGGCTTCTGTGTTGTTTTAGCTCTGGATAGCAGTAAACGTGGGAGCCAGCTCGGTCCAAGAAGTGTACAGAAAGCATCCCCGTGCAGGTGAAAACTGCCTGTGCTGACCTGTCAGAGCCAGTGGCTGGTAGTGAAGTGTTTCCTTTTATTCAGGGCAGTATAGATAATGCACAGCACAGTTTTTCTGCTTGTGCGTGTATATCTATGTCCAAGTAACTTTTACATGTATTTTTATATACACACAAACATATGTGTGAAAGCATCATTGCCTGTTTAGCTCTAACTTTGCTTCCTCCTCCTAGTTTCCCTCCGCTTCTCTTTTTCTGTTCCACTTCATGTCTGAGTTTTATGCCTGTGGTGTTTTTCGTAGGCATATTTCCCTTTTTTCTTACCTTCTTTCCCCTTTCTTTCCTATTCTGGTTTTTCATTCTTTACCTTCTTCTCCGCATGTTTCTGCTCCAAGTTTGTTTTATAATTTCTCTTCTGCGTGGCTTCTCCTTTCTCTTGCCGAGGCAGGTTGGCCAAGCACCCTGTTAGCGTCTCTGCACACGCTGAGAGCTCACGGCCCGAGGAACAGCAGCAGCTGTGCCCCTTATTTCTTGAAAAAAAGGAATAAGGGAGTTGGAGCTGCTCTTGCTTCCCTTCTCTCTAAATGCATCTCAGCCTGACAGTTTTGGCTACCCTTGCCCACTCCAGATTACAGCTGGCGTGGCCCGAGTAGGTGTTTCTGAGATCGGATGGTAAGCATGAAATTGGGGTTAATGGCCATAGTGCCTCTGCCCTGCGCCCTGGGCTTGGTGATGCTAAGAGGTGTCCCAGGATCCCCTTCCTTCCTTGGTGGTTGCAGTCTGCACTCCAAGCCTTGGCTCTGCATTCCTGCTGTTTCCTCTCTTACCTCTCTGCTGCTAATTTTAGTAGCCTTCTGGCTTGCTGCAAGCCTGGCGCTTTCCCACCTGGTTTCGACCCCATTTCTCCCCTCCGGAGGGATGTGGCCCCAGTTTGTGGTGGTCCTGTGAGAGCTGCCGTGCCCTGATGGCAGAGGGCTTTCAGGCGTGCGAGGAGCTGAGCAGGCGGGTTTGCGCATGCATCGGTGACGGCTCGATTGGTCTGAGCGATCCCCATCCCCGTAAGAAAATGCTGCCCGGGCAGAGCAGGCGGGCAGCGCTGGGAGCAGAGGGGAGCTGAAATGGAGTTGGGGGTGCATCCCGCACAGCGGTTCCCACTGCTGTGCAAGCAGCGAGCGCCGCGAAGCGCAGCGTCTGTTAGGGGCTGACTCATAGACGATAAAGCTGAGTGTTTCGACTGCTTCTGATTATAGAAACGAAGGGATCTGAAATCAGGAAACGCTTTGATGTTGGTGATCTGAAGAACACGCTCAATATCACTTGACAGCAGACATTTTATTCTTGGCCGCATCATCCTTGCAGCAAGCGAGTTGGTTAGGTGGCTTTGCTTGCACAGCTGTTTTTTTTCCCCAAAAAAATCCCAGGACTCAGCAGTGCGTTTCCCATGCTGGAAAGCTGATGCTTCCCATCCCAGTTTGCGGCGTTGGTTTCTTCGATGGGTGGCAATTCCTGAACGTGCCCAGCCTGCACTCCAAGGAGGTCAGGTCGGGTGAGCCTGCTGAGCCCGGTTTAGCCAGGCGGGTCTGTGGAGGGGGCTTTCCTTCAGACAGATGGAAGGATTTTTTTTTTTAATTATTCCCCCCCCGCCCCTTGGAAAGATGTAACCCAAGCAGAAAACTTTGATATCAAGGTGAATAAACAGAAACCAAACTCCAGAAGTTCCCCTTCATGTTGCTGGTAATAATACATGAGGGTTCTTAAATGAAATGTGAACACTCAGTGTCGTGTTTCGTTCAGGATGACTCTTCATTTTTTTTTTTTTTTTTTTTTCTTTTTTCTCCTCTGCAGTGCAGGCTGCTTTCACAAGCGGTGCAAGTGTCCCATGCCATCCACCCCCTCACCTCAGCCCTCCTTGGACAAGGGGCTATTTCGGGCCACGTTCATAACTTGATCTTGCTGGTGACCCTTGCACCCGAGGATCACTTAGTGCCAATTGTTAGGGTGCTTTGCTATTTTCAAGACACTCGGCCCTGATCCTATTTCCCTTCCACACCCAAATTTTTTTTTTTTTTTTTTTCCCTGGGTTAGTTGCACAAGGATGGACTGTTTATCTGCTGACAAATTTGGTGCTGTCAGTCCACCACACATAGCAGTGGCACCTGAACTGAACTGCTGCCTTTGGGATGGGACACTGAATGACACCGGTTGACTTGGGGGATGCAGAGGACCTTGCCTTGGAAAGGATAAGGAGCAGGTCATGGCTGCGGTAGCCTGGCAGGCAGCTGGGAAAAAACATTTTTAAAAGCCAGATCTACTTAATGCAGAGCTGTCACCGTGCAGGTTGTCCCAGGTTTGATGGTGAGGCTTGTGGTGCTGCCGGCCCTGCATTTTTGAGTTCAAGTATGATAGACTTGCTATACTGGGGCAGATGCTTGTGTTTTTCTTAGCCAGCAGCCTGTCTCTGACCCTGGTCAAAGGCAGATGTTTCAGAAAAAAAAGAAGTGGGTGAAAGTGAAATAGATGGCAAAAACGTAGCCAGATCAGATGAGCAGTTTCCTACCAAAACATTTCAAGCTCAGGTTGGCTTATGCCCAAGTCATGCTGCCCGCTGAAGGTCTTGGTGATGAGTTGTAGGTGGCAGATTTCAGCTAGCTTACAGCATCTAAACAAATAAATCTTTTTTTTCTTTCTCCCCAACTATCTAAGTGTGTGGCCTTTGCTACTTGAGTGTCTCTTTTAAGCAGCTAAAAAGTTTTTCTAAGTGAAATATTTTTCTGTGCTGCAGTTGAGAGATAAATATAGCTGGTGAGTTGAAAGAAGGCCATAGTATGTGTTATGTTGCCTTACCCAGTTTGTTTTTTTTTCTTTTTTCCTTCTTTTTGTGGTGATTCTGTGCTAACTTAAAATGGAAAACCGCCTGAAAGATGTTATTTTTCCCGTTGAAAGAAATTACATGCCAGAATGCCATTCACTGCCTTACGCTGCAACCAGTGAAGGATTAAACCCCCACCCCTCTTCAGCCGGGCGCTGTGTGTTTGGAAAGCAGGCGCGTTTGCAGCTGAGCCAGCTCTAATAATAATAATTCGGGTTGAGAAGCGCAGAGCACCCTGTGATTAGCGAAATAATTATTGCACAGTGTATAAATTGAGAGGTGGGTTTTTGACATGGCGAGAGGAACACACGCTGCAGCTGCCCGGGGAGGCAATCGGCTCATGTCACCCTGTTGACGTTCTCTGTGTAAAATTATATGCAGGAACCGCACGGAGCAAAACATGCTTGTAAAACGATGATTGCTTTTGAGTTTTTCCAGTAAATTCTGCTGATGAAAGAGCAGCCAGAAAAACTTATAAATAAGAGTTTTACACTGTGCTCTGCTCCCCATGGTAAATTTTTTTTTTTTTTTTTTTTTTAAGTTTGGATGCAGTTGTTGGATATGTTCTCTCTGCTTGCCAGGAGGCCAAACTTGGACTAGCTGTTGGCTCTAGGATCTAAAAAATGGGCTAGGAAACCTTCCAAACTTCTCCTTCACGGGTGCCGGTTCAGATCCAGGTCAGCGGGATTGAGAGAGACGTCTCTATTATATGATGCTGCTCTGACATGTATAAAGCCAAGTTCACAGGCTCGTAGCTGATGACTCGCTGCCTTAAAATCTAATCTGCCCTGCTGCATAACAGTGAGCTGGGCATTTTACGCATGCTTTCCCCTCCGTGCTTCGTCAGCAAGGGCAGGGTTTCTCCCCAGCAGCCGGCAGGCGCCCGTCACCGGTGCAAGGCTTCGGGGCAGAGCTCACCCCGGGATGTGCACAGGCAGGCCCAGGATGAGGGGCTGTTGGAACTGATCCAGCCCCAAAAAACGAGCAGAGCTTGGGAAATGCTTCCTAAGGATGGTGCCGGGATGGGCATCCCCAGATCTGGGCTGTGGTCCTGCCTCCGCCTGGGCTGCTGCCCAGCCTATGTACCCTCCTCTCCTTTTTTTTTCTTTTTATAATTTATCTGCATATAATTATTGTACCAATAGAAAGAAGTCTTTAAAAAAATAAGTTTAAGCTATAATGAATGTGAAGTACTCTTATGGGTTTACATTAGTTTAACTGAAGTCTAGTAGACTGTGTATCTCTTCCAGACTGCCTTAAGTATTTGCATATGACTTGTACAAATAGGGCCCTGTTGTTCCTTCATGATGCCTGCTGCTGTAATAGACAAATAATAATAATATTTTTTAAAAAGTGCCTTAATTAGGCTTGTTTTACTTGAGGCAAGCAGGTGGAGTGTGTCCTTTGATCCCTTCCAACCTTTGTTTTCTGTGATTTTGTGTTTTTCTTTCCTGTATCTCCTTTGTTGACAATAATCAGAAGGATCATAGAATCATTATAGAATGGTTTGGGTTGGAAGGGACCTTAAAGATCATCTAGTTCCAACCCCCCTGCCATGGGCAGGGACACCTGCCACTAGACCAGGTTGCTCACAGCCCCATCCAACCTGGCCTTGAACACTTCCAGGGACGGGGCATCCACAACTGCCCTGGGCAACCTGTGCCAGGGTCTCACCACCCTCCTAGTGAAGAATTTCTTCCTTCTATCTAATCTAAATCTACCTTCTTTCAGTTGAAAGCCATTACTTCTTGTCCTATCACTACAGACCCTTGTCAGACGTCCCTCTCCAGCTTTCTTGTAGGCCCCCTTTAGGTACTGGAAAGCTGCAATAAGGTCTCCCCGGAGCTTTCTCTTCTCCAGGCTGAACAAGCCCAACTCTCAGCCTGTCTTCATAGCAGAGGTGCTCCAGCCCTCTGATCATTTTTGTGGCCCTCCTCTGGACCCGCTCCAACAGGTCCATGTCCTTCTTGTGTTGGGGGCCCCAGAGCTGGACGCAGTACTCTAGGTGGGGTCTCACCAGAGCGGAGTAGAGGGGCAGAATCACCTCCCTCAACCTGCTGGCCATGCTTCTTTGGATGCAGCCCAGGACATGGTTGGCTTTCTGGGCTGCAAGTGCACATTGCTGGGTCATGTCCAGCTTTTCATCCACCAACACCCCCAAGTCCTTCTCCTCAGGGCCGCTCTCAGTCCATTCTCTGCCCAGCCTCTATTTGTGTTTGAGATTGCCCTGACCCATGTGCAGGACCTTGCACTTGGCTTTGTTGAACTTCATGAGGTTCACACGGGCCCACCTCTCAAGTTTGTTAAGGTCCCTCTGGATGGAATCCCTTGTGCATGTATGGATACACATGCCACACACATTCACAGACACGTACCTGCTCTTTTTCTGTATTATAAAATACATATTTTTTTTTCCCTGTGTCAAAGACAACCGGTATCACCTGCATGCAGCTAAACGAGCTGCTGAGTTAATACCACTGTGTAAAGTTCAGGAAAGCCCGGTGAACATTTTTCTAATAAGAGGATATTCTGGTCCTCTTGATAATCAGCCCCCCATTGTAAACTCATTTGAGTCACAGGTTTGAATCTTTGTTCCAGTGGAAAAAAATTTTATGGGCAGCCCAAACAGGCATTAAATCTTGGGCTTTTTTTTAGCAGAGTTGCTTAAAATAGTGCAGATACTGAATCGGAAGAGTGACTCCAAGGGAAAAGAGAAAAGTTGAAACAATACAAATCGTGGTTTGGTGGCACAAACCTTTTGTCCCACCCCAACCCCTGACAGAAGTTGGCAGAGGCAGGAGGCTGGGTTTCCTTGCTGTGAGACACTGCATGCTTGCCATTGCTCTGTGCAGTTGGGTTTCCATCTTCTCTGCTGGTGGTCACCCCACTTTTATTTTGCAGATGCCAGAATATGACTTTGGAAGTCAAAACTATGCCAGTTTTATGCAGATTTATTCCTCTGCTTCCTGCATCCCTCCTGTATTTGCAGGGAAAAGGCTTTTCTGGAAAATATGCCAGCATTTTGGAAACATGGTGTCCTCATGATTTTGGGTTTTGACATCTTTTTCCTTTCCCTTCTTCCATGCTGTGAGTAGGACATCCCCAAACGGGCCCGTAGCTCTTCCCACTGGTCCCACACAGCTTATCCATTGCCTTTTGTTTTCAGTGGCTGCGATTGCCGTGGAAGCAGCAGCCCTTGGGATTATGATTTCGTCCCGACAGAGCATCATGTCAAGTCAGTCCACGTGTCGGGGAGGCTGTGAGTCGCGTGCCGATGAGGTGGCGAGTGGCTCAGAGGAGTCGGTGCCCAGGCCAAGATGAGCTGGGAAGCCTGTCCCGATTTTCTGGTGCTGTAGAGGATGCTCCTGGATGCGTGGTGGGTTTTGCAGGCAGCATTGCAGCAGTGAAGCTCAGAGCTCTTAAATCTCCTTTTGCTCTTCATTCCTGAGAAATCCAGTATTGAAAGGTGGCGTGTGTCATTTTCTCCTTCTCCTTCTCGTCCAGATGCGGGTTCTTGGTGCTGGTGTAGCAGCTGGGCACCCCTCAGACGTGGCATCGCCCTTGCGCCTGCTGTGCTGCAGGCGATGGATGCGCTGCCTCCGGTGCAGCCCCTGCCTTATCCCTGCGGGCCCTCGGTGGGGGACCTTCTCCTGGCAGTGGGAAGGGCTCTCCTCGTAACTGGCCCCAGCTATCTCAGTGCATACCTCTGCTTGTACGCGCTTCGCCCGAGTAAACAAGAACTGCGCTTTCATTGCTGCTTTATCACACAGGAATGGCAGCCACGGTGTAAAGAGCTTTTATACCGCGTAGGGTCTGCGCACGCTCGGATTTCCATTCCTCGGTCTTGGGTACTTCCTTCGTTCTCCCGGCTCTGATACTGAAGCATCTTTCCAAAATTAAAAAGTGACAGCGATCTTAGTCTTCTCCTTAAAGCAGTCCCTGAGGAGGGAGGAACAGTGAGGTTAGCATCTGGAGCTGATGTATTTATTATTCATGATGCCTTTAAATGATTAAACAAATTTTCCTTGCATTATTTAGGGGAATTATGATACTCATCATTAATGGAAAGATGTCTGGGGAAACATGTGATTCACACATAAATACCTTCTCTCCTCCTTTTGTTATTTGCTGCCTGTCTTCTCCCAGCTCTTGCTTCTCCTTTTGGAGTCAGCGTTTGTCCTTCTGTCAGTCCCTCCTGCTGCCTTCCCCCTTGGTGTAGGTGACCTGTGGCTGTGTAAGGATGAGATGTCTTTTCTTCTAGATAGGTAACTTAACTTGCAGTGTCACCAGCACTTATATAAGGGACATAGTAATCCGGGTAAGGAAATAAGGTTTAGAAACTCCTAAGTGCATTTGAGAGCTCTTTCTAGCAAATGTTATTCGGATTAATGTTCTTTATTTTACTCGCAAGGATAACTGGAAGCATGAACAACCCTGGCGTTAGGTGTGCTTGTCTCCCCATGATCTGATGCAATATTGCAGCTGGGTTTTATTGCAAAGTGGGACAAGGTTAAGTGATAATTTGGTTGTGATGGGGTAGGCTTCCCTCTGCACAAGATGAGAGTCTCTCTGCACCAGTTAGTTTTACTGGATCCTTAAGTCATTAAAGCACATTTTTTTTTTTCCATTCTGCAGAAACACTGTTTCCAGGGTGCGGTTTTAAACCTGAAAATGTGTCTGTTAGCTTACCTGCTGCCCTACAGGACATCAACATCCATCGGTGGAGCTTGGGTTGACCTCCATATAGTAAATTCAGTCTTTGAAGTTAGTTGTCTTAAATCATTAATCTAAAAGCTATTTTTTAAAGAATAGGGTATTTAGATGGAATCTTAATTGTTGATATTAATTATTTTGGCTGAAACTGTATATCTGCCTCATGCAGAATCTGGCCCTGGGAGGTGAGGGGGGCAGGAGGAGCGTGAGGTGCCTCCATGCTAGGTCAGGAGACACGAACCTCAGCTTCAAAGAGGTATGTGGAAGTCAGTGGCTTCCTCTAGAGCATGCCGAACAGAAATAGCCTTAAGTAAAAAAATGAATCTAGATATGAGATTGCCCCCCTTCATTCTTCTTCCTGCCTTTACTAAAGTTTGTTTCTGGTTTTCAGACTCAAAAATCCCTCCTGTAGGACCCTGGAAAAGGGTTAATGCTTTTGTAACCTCTCCCTGTACAGCTCTATAAGGGAAAACAATTTCTTTGCTACTTCTTCACCCTGTTTTATGACGCCCTGCTTGCCCAGCCTCTCGTGCTGGAGAAGGTGAGGTGTTTCTCACCTGGCATCTCAAGCTTGCTTGAGTGCCCTTACATGGGTTTTCTGGGAAGAGTGGGGTAGCATGAGCAGGGACCTCACAGATGCGTGGCAGCCTGGGAACGTGGTGATTTTGGGAGTGGACCCGGAGGAACGTCTCTCAGATATTTCTGTACTCTGTGTTTTGCAGCCCTCATCCTTTGGGCAAGCTGTTGAACCCCAATGCACCTTGTTATGCAGGGCACTGTGGTGGCCTTGGGGGAAAGGAGGGCCCCGCTCCCTGGCTTTTGCTGCCAATCGGTGCAAGTCCAAGAACATAAGGATTTATTGTTTTTCTTATTCCACCTAATCTCTCTACAGAGGGTCTGTTTAATATCTTACCCTTGTTTGAAATGTGGAATTTATCTGCTGCTATTATTATCCCAATGCGAAGGGGCCATGAGACTTTTTGTTTGGTTCAGCCCAGCCCAGATCACTTTGTGCTGGGGGTCCCGGCTGCGGGGTGGGGCTGCCCAGGCCACATCCTCTGCAAAATAATGTTTTTCCCCTTATTCTACAGTAGTCTGTCCCACAGCTACAGCTCCTTTTTCTTTAAAAATTGCGAGTGGGGTGGCAGGCTGCGTGGGATGCTTCTGGACATCTCGTTCCCTGCAGCGAGGTATCCTTCGTCACCAGCAATGCAGAAGGTGCAGAGGAGGCAGAGGATGGTCTCCCTAGCTAGAAACCTCATGCAGCCCCACCATCCTGCTTCTGGATTCCTTCCCAGCAAACTCTAACCCATCCCAGGAGCTAAACTGGGTCCTTTCCAGATAGTTGCCGCTGCTGTGTGGGATGCTTCTTGTCACTGGCATATGACTGCCACATCTTTGAAGTTGCACCCCCCTCCTGATGTTTTCCTCCGCGCCTCCCAGGAAGCATTTCACAGCCAGCCATCCCTCGTGCCGTGGGTAACATCCGATTTATCTCCCCTTCTGGGCTGTGTCTGCTCACGGCTGGTCACGCGGCTCCCACGGGGCTGTGACGGCTTTGCCGGCGCTGAGCGTCCACGCAGGCGTCTGGTCCCGGCGTGCAGCGCTCACCCCCTTCAGCCCCCACTTTGGCAAGGAAAGAGGGAAAAAACCCTCTAAATTCTTCACCGCTGACTGCAAAGGGCAATTATTTAGTGGGATTTTGGGCAGAGGGAGCCCAAAATGGTGAGGCTGCTATGAATCTGAGCTGTGAGGCTGCACCGGATGAATCATGGGGGGCGGGAAGTATCTCTGAGTCATAATCACTAATACTACAGAGCGGATTTGCTTTGGGTTTGTTTTTGTGTTCCTGTGTGCTGACTAATGTGCAGAGAAGCAGCGAGAGCCCTTTCTCTGCTGTTTCATCCATGAAGAATGCAGCCCTGTCTCCCTCCTCCTCATCTCCACGGCTTACCCGAGCGTGGCGTCCCCCCCCACTCCCAGCCGAGCCCAAGCCCTGCAAACCCTGCAACCCCCCCGCCAGCCAGCTGGGCACTGCTCCCCCTCTCAAACCCCCCCAAATGCCGGCAGCAGCAGGGTGGGCGCCGGTGCTTTCCCGGCGGAGGGGACGTGCCGAGGGAGGACCATGCGCCGGCAGCCGTTTGTGCCTCTGCGGCTCTGCCACCGCTGGGCAGTGGGGGGGGGACACCCTTGAAATACCCCAGTTTTGCAACCAGCACCTGCTCTTTGAACATCTCAAAATGATTTATGAAGGGGGTTTAATATGGTGATGGCCACCCATCACCCACAGCTCGGTGGTATAAATACACTAAGTGAACTAGCTGTCATCTCCCTGGAGATGTTCCTACAGCTACCTGAGCCTGAGACCCCGAGGAACTTGAAATCTATGTATTTTTACAGGGCATCTGATTTTTGGCATTTTATTCTGTCAGCCAGCTCTCATTGTGCTTTCAGATTCAGACGGCGCCATGATTCCTACTCTTGTTAAATTCATTTTGGTTAGATCTCCCTCCCCAAAAGGCATGTATAAAATCAATACTCATTAAATAAAATAGACCTGCCCCTGGCCCTTTGCTTGCACCGCAGTAGGGCCAGGGATGGAGTATCGAACCGAGTCCCCGGGACCGGTGCTGTTTGCAGAGGCAGCAGCGTGAAGAGGCAGTGGATGTCCCCAAAGATGTGGCTGAGAGACCGTGGTGGCCGCAGGGGGTTAAGTTGTGGGTGGCAGAGCTGGTCCCCCCAGAAAGGGCAGCTTCTGCCTTGGGAGCCAAGTTTTGGCTGTCTTGTTATTCTAGCTGATTAGATTAATTTCTTGGATGAAGTAACTAAATGACATTATTTATGTTATATTACCAATACGAGCTGCCGTTTTAGACTCTGTGTATGTTCAAAAATATTTTTGAATGCTTCCTTTGCTTGAAGCATACAGAATTGAAAACTTAATGCACGGATGCACACCTGTACTTGCACACGCACAGAAAAGCGATGTGGGTGATTTAAATTTCAGTGAGCGAAGTCTTTTGTTGGGATACGAGACTGTTCTTTTTGCCTTACAATGTCCTTAATTAATTTTTCATTATTACAGGTATTGGTGATAGGATAAATGTTCCTCCCCAGAGAAAAGCTGGTAGCATCCCGGTCCAGGAGTGGCAGCTCGGAGTTCCTGGTGCTGGATCTGAGTTTCACTGCCCCGTGGGTTTCCCTACACCTAAAACCGCTTGGATGGAGCAGTGATCCACACTATGGAGTTTATAGGTTGTTTTTGGTTTTGTTTGGGTTTTTTCCCCCTTGTGTAAGGTTATTTTTCAGTTCCCTGATGGCATTTGCTGCCTCCCTGTAGGAAAAGAGGAGGTGGTATTTTGTGGGGGCAAGGCACGCTTGGGTGATGCAGATGTCGCCTGTGGCAGGTGATGTTACCCGCTCCCCTGCTGCTGTATACAGTTATTCTGCTGGGGCAGCTGAAACCGGCTCTCAGAAAAAAATAAGCTTCTTCAGCAAAAAAAAAAGGCTTTTTTCTGGTTTTCTTTCCCCTCTGCCTCCATAGAGCTATTTCTAAATCGATTGCATTTCGTTGGCATAACTACACTGGTTGGGGCTGCAGGTGTATTCTGGATTTTCTTTTAATTTTCTTTTCATCATTTTATCGGCTGCTGGAAAATCTTAAGTATGGATCAAGCCAAGGCAAATGTGAGCTGCCTTGATTTCTGGTCTGCGGAAAGGAGCTATATGCCTTTGGGTGTGAGAATGGGGAATTTGCACGTCCCTGGATATGAATTATTTTTTTTCTTCCCTTCTGTGTATGAGATTTAAGGGGGAAAGGAAGTCTTTGGATAGTACGGTGAAATTTGGGGTTTTTTAAATACTAAAGCATTTGCCTGTATAAAAAAATCTTTAGTGATTTGACATTTAATTATTTTATTTTTTTTAGCCGCATTACTTACAGCAATGGAGTAAGTGCTCTTACTCTGCTTTGCTGACCTGGAATGCAGACAGACCTTTTCACGGTCAAATCCAGCACCTTAGTGTAGGATCACTCCCCCAACCTGCCCGATTGCTGCCTTCCGTCGCTGTCTCAGCCCGCCTGCTTCAGCCAGCCTTGCCTGCTGGAGTGATGTGACCTGAAATGCTGTGATGATAGCAACCCCTGGCATACGAGCAGGCAGGGATGACAGTGATGTTTTAAATAAATATCCATCCAGCTGAGCCTGGCCGAGGGTCTGAAATGAGAAATGGATTCCCTCTGCAAAGATCCCCTCCCCTTATACTAAATCTAAATAAAATGGAATGCTAATTAAATTCACGCACTCCTGGCATGTAGAAAAGGCTAAAGATGAGTGCATTAAAGCAGGTGACACGATCCCAGCAGCTTTACTGGGGGGGAACGTGTTACCGCTGCGAGGCTTTGATAGAATGAGGCCAGACTTGCATGAGATGCCGATGACGCTTCCTCTTTGCTTTGTATTTGCATAATTCCCTGTGCTTTCACAGGGTTCCTTGCTTGCAAATGGTTGTCCAAACGTTAAGTAATCCTTGGCAGCTTGGGGCTGTCGCTGGCTGTAGTTTCTCCTTTTGAAGGGTGGGGAGGCTTTGTGCTAGATGAGGTTCTGCTGAAGGTGGAGCTCCTCCAAGAGATCGGCACCTGGCCATCGGCACCTGGGACAGCCTGGCCGTGCACAGCAAGACCTGTCTAAGATCAGGCTTATTTTAGTTGAGAATAAACTCAGGTGCTACCTTAATCTGGATTAAAAGTAGACCTCCTGATTATTCCTGAGCAGCTGCAGCTGGAGTGTTTTAAGGGCTGTATGCTGTGGTTTGTTGTGCTGGGGTGGCCTCACGTTTGTCCCCAGCTGGTCGCCCCCATGCTTTCTGGAGGCTGGAAAACCTGTGCTCAGGTTTTTCTCTGTGTCCTCAGTGTCCAAGAGATACATCTCAGCCTAGGTAAAGCCTGTGCTGCAGCTGTGCCTGTATACAGCCAGGCTTTCCTGTTCTCCTGGTGAGAGCTTGAAGGCAAACCTGGGGTCCCAAGTTCACTGTGCGCTGTGGAGCCTGTGGAACCGCTCAGCAGATGTGCAAGTAGAGACCTCCCAGCCTCGTAGGGAGGTGGGGGTGTCCTGGCTCGGACACCGGTCGCATGAACACCCTTGCAGCTCCCGAGTCAAACCTTACGTTAGAAGGCAGTGGAATACAAGAAATGAATCCATTCGCGTATCCTAGTAGTTGTATCAGAGCCACTGGGGATGTCCAGAAGGAAATGGTGTCATGCCTTGGCAAGGCAGCAGCTGCATTTACTGGCTTAACTGAGATTTGGTCATTGAAAATCTGCAGCTGAAAGGCTAAACTATGAATCTTGGACTTGGAAGTAATTTTTATCTAAACATATGGATCTGAAAGCTGGAAACCTATCAAAGGTACAGGCAAAGTATCTGAGTGCCTTTGAAAACAAATGGCTTAGAAGAACACTGAGCAGTAATCTCCAAAGACATCCCAAAAGACCGATGGAAGTATTTGGGGGATAAGAAACCAGAGTGTCTGCTGTAGGAGGGGGGCTGCTGGGCAGTGGGATGGAGACACACTGGCAGGTGGTAGGGACAACCCCTCTCTTAAAACATAGTCAGATAGAGAAGATTATATGGGATTTATTGTGCCATGCACATGAAGAGCATTCAGTGGTAGACAAGGGTGGTGGAGCCTTGCTTGTCATTTAAGCGCTGGCGAAGGTTAACACAAATGGGGCCGAGCAAACTCAGTTGAAAGCTTTGGGAGTTCTTGTCCTTGGAGGAGTGGGGTAATCCCTACGATATATGGCACCCCCTGTCATCGTGTGGTTTTGTCCTTGCTGGTAGTTCAGGCTTGATATGTAATTAATGTTGGTGATACATAGCCCAGTGCTGAGAAGCGGTTCCCTGTGGTGTGGAAGCAGATTCCTCCTGTCCTCGTTGCTGCACCTGTAATATGGGGTAAATAATACTACTTTTCTCTGCAGTAGGCTTTTAAACCTCTGGGCTTCCAGAGCGTCCTGTTATATGTGCAGAATGCGTTCCCATCAGAGGGGATGGTTGTAAGAGTTGTGGTGTCTAGGTGGTAAAGAATAAGCAGCAGCCAATTAAGAAATGCTGCTAATGAGAGGAGGAACGCAAGAGTGTGTAACGGTGCTGGGATCATGAAGATCTCTTCCTTACGCTCACGAGCAGCCAAGAGGTATAATCTCATTAATAAATTTATCAAGCTGCATCTTAAGACTGATTGGACTGCCTGCCCCACTACTGCTGGAAGGCGTCCGGAGCTGGACATGGCTAGGGACCTTCTTGCTCCAGCCTGAAGTCGTTCATAGGCAGCTGATACTCATTTGTTCTTGTGCCAGTGTTGTCCTTTAGCTTAAATCATAGAATCATGGTTTGGGTGGGAAGGGACCTTTAAAGGTCATAGTCCAACCCCCCTGCAATGAGCAGAGACATCTTCAACTGGATCAGGTTGCTCAGAGCCCCGTCCAGCCTGACCTTGAATCACTCTTTCCGTGATGCAAACAGCAGTCTCATCCCCTCTGAGCTGTGCAGGTCCAACACAGGCAACTTGGTTTGTCCTCTCATCTAAGAGGGGCTCGTCATTCCCCTCCTGCTCCTGGCAGCTTGACTCTGTCGAGCTCTGTTCAAACGCATCCTTCTTGAACGTAAGCTCCCAGGTGGCATGTAGCATCTCGGAGGCAGGGCATCCTCCTGTTACTGGTGTAGCCTTACATCCTCTTTAGATCTACCAGAAATACTTTGCTCTCCAGCATTCTCCAGAGTCGCGTTGCCCTTGAAGCCCTGCCGTGCTGACGTCCCCAGCTCACCTGCACTCACCTGTAGAGTGAGGTGAAATTTCTAGCGGGACCAGCCTTAACTAAAACCGACGGTCACCCAGCTCTGGCACCAAGCCCCAAGCTTTGCGTCACTGCGGAAAACTGCAGTACTTCGAAGGAGCAACAACAAAAACTGTTTATTTTTCATGATTGGGTCTTCTTTACCAGGATTATTTGGCAATATGGGGTATAAAAAGTACATGTAGTATGATGGCATATTTATTTTTGGTTGTAATTGTGTCAGTGGTGACTAAGAAGGTATAGTTGTAATTCTGTGATAGTTTTGTTCATAACAGAGTTTGCGCTGCTGCTAAGATGAAATTTCTACTGCCAATTCTCTGCAGGCTTCGGGTGCTTCAGTTCTTTGTTTAAACTATTTACATCTTTTAAACGAGATTCACAGGAGCTGAAGTGAAATACCAAAGCTTTTAGACAGTGCCATGGTTCACCTGGCTTTCAAGAGGTCCTCCTCTGCGCTGTGGGCTTATTGCAACTCAGCTACTCATGCAATGAAGGCAGGACAAGCCCCTGCTGTAGATGGGCAAAGATGCTTTTTGCAGCAGTGCAGTTTGAAGTAGACGTGTGCTCTACTGTAAATAAGGGCTTTATCTCTGGGAGAGGTTTATCTATCCAGTTGTACTTGTGGTGGTTGTAATTGGAGGTCCATCTCCCTGGCTGGCCCTTAGGAATGAACAGTCGGTGCAGAACAGACGCTGACAGGGCCCTTGCTTTTCATGCTTCATTTCATTTGTGTGGAAGGGAAGGGGAAAAAAAAAAAGAAAAGCCAACAAAAACAGAAGCAGAATTTCTGCTGCAGCTGTTTGAAACAATAAATGACCCAAGATGCGATGTTGTGGGTGTTTGTTTTATTTTTCCCCCCATTTCCTCATCCAGCTTTTATTATTTCTCAGTCTTGGCAGTGGGAAGGACCATTCTCAAGACCTGGTGCCTTGCCTCGGTGACTCCCTGAAACCAGACATACTCCCATGTACTAGAGCGGAGAACCTGCTCACGCTCGCTGCTTCCCAGTGCGTTGGGTGGCTCTACCTTTATGAAGGGCTACCGGTACAAGATGATCATGGGAACTCATCCATAGAGCCATACCTGAGCTTCCAAGTCAGAGAGTTGAGGTCAGGATGCTACGTAACCACAGTGACATAATACGCAAGGTTTGACTTGCAGGAGGTTCAGCTGGTGTGGCTGAAGCACTTGCAGACCCACACCACTTCTCCTGGAATTTGTCTGGGGACATGTGGGAATGGAGACCACCACTTGAAGCAGCTCAGGCATTGTCACGCCTTGTAACCCGGCACATTAAAGTCACCTGAAATGGGTTGCTGTTGGTGCTGTGTGCTCTCATGGTCAGGAGAGGTGAAGTGGAGAGTGGTGGGTAGCAAATGCCTAAGCTGTCTGACTTTGACTCACCTGGGCTGGGGAGTCAGCACCCTCCTTGACTACCTCCTTGACTACCAGACATGAAGTTATACCCTGGTGAGATTCGGAATAGGTCTGATGGGGCAAAAACACAAGAAGAAAGCTATCTGAGGTAAAAAATATGTATCTACATGGAAATATATGGTTGATTTAAGCAGTGACCCTGTGGTTAAATGGACCTCTAGGGGTTGTGGCAGGTGGTCTCCCAGCGATGCAACCGCTGTGGTAGGTGTTGTCATCTCTGTCAGCTGTCGCTCTGCTTCCTGGAGGCTGCTGTGCTTGCCGTGGGTGGCAGAAGGGGAACCGTGTCAGCTCCTCAGCTGCTGCCAGTCGCAGCTGAGGAATTAGTTTAAACTGTTGATTTAATAAAGCTGGAGAATGCAGCAAGTCGTTTGTGTGTGCTGGTGGTGGGTGCTGGTGGGAGGGTCCTCTCACGCCTACCAGCTGCCTGGGTCTGCTCTCCAAAACTTCTGAGGTTGGAGATCGGATGCTGAGCAAGAGTGGTGGTTGGTTTTGATCCTGTCTGGTGATTCCTCTGTCACTATGTTTAAAAACCATCCCTTTCACTGGAAGGCTCATCACATGGTCTCTGGAGGGTTCACATTCTTCAGAGTTATTCCTGGTCCCTTTAGATATGCAGAGCTGTGATCTTTGGGTATTATGGCCTAACGCGCCTCAGGGTATCCTAATGAATAGGGCTTCATTAGTGCAATCGAACCACTTAAAATAGTATACAGTAAACTACTGCAGGCTTTCGGGTTGTGCACGTTCATGGGGATGCTTGAGGGCTTGGATTTAGAAGCCATTTCACAGAGGTCCTTTTCTGGGGGGGACACGGAGGAGGAGGAGGGTGGCAGGAAGTGGTGATGTTAAGGCAGTTGAGGATCACAAGGTCTTACCCCCCGGTGTCCCACAAGTGGGGTTATTTGTACCGCTTCCGTTACGCTGCGTTAGGGGTGGAAGAGAATGGACTCCACCATCCCTCCCAGTCCCATGTATGGTCTTCAATGGCTTTACGCCATCGTGAATGCTCCTGAGAAGACAGGAGGATAGGATGCCCTCACATTGGCGTGGGTGTGTTGAGGCAGATCTCTGCCAATGGAATTGTTTCGATCCAAGGAAAACCAGCAATTGCCCTCATTTTTGGGTCCTGACTAGTGGTGGTGCTGGTACATGAACTGCATGGGGAACCGTGTGGCAGCTCTGCATGTTCCCAAACCTGGCTGAGAATGGTCAGACCTTCTCAAACACAGTTAAAATGTACTCAAAGTTGCTGCAGAAACTTCTTGCTTGCAACAAGCTGTTTGCATCCAACTTGAGTAGCCAGGTGGAGCAAGGTTGGCAGCTGTGAGAAAATGTAGCCCTGAGAGGGTGAATTCTTACATAGATTTGGCCTGTGTCGGTGAGAATAACAGTTACCAGCTAAACTGGGCTTTGTCAACTCAAGGCCAGAACTTCAGTGTAGCTGTGGAAAGAGCAGGCTGGCTTTGGCATGTCTGGATATCGACATGATGCATTTCCTGGTGGTAGGTGGTGGGAAAGCCCACATCTGCTGTGAAACGAACACTGCTTTCCTTGGAAAAGTACTTACCGAGATAGCAATGATGGACAAGTCTCTCTTGATAAACGTGACTTCACAGATCGTGTTTTCAGCATCATGGAAAAAAATGGAAAAGGTATCTTAATGTGTCAAACTATTTAAAGGAGAGGTCTGGAGGTTTGAAGGTAATGCATTCTAAAAATAAACACTAAAAATGATTCTTGAGCTTGGGCCAGGTTATTTCAAGATCAAAATGAAGGCCAAGGCACTCCAGTATAGATTTCCAGGTCATTTTTATCGGCTTTGTTAATCCGTGCTGCTTTTGAGGTAGGAAAAAAATGGTGATATCTACCAGGACCTTTCCACTAGTTTTGATGCTTTTTGTGTAATCAAGACTCTGGTAACTTTTTTTTGGTATGGCGATGTGTATATAGTGACAGCGTGTGGATGTCTTGAAAGGGGTATAGAATAACTTAAAAAAGACAGATAGCAAAATAAGTAAATACATTAAAAATTGCCGTCAGTGTGAACCCAGATAGGCAGACCAAAAACGTAGCAAATAAACAGCTAACATAACTTCTTCTTGGGTTTTCTGACGTCTCACTGGGTGGCTCCAGCACTTTTGATGGCTCAGAAGTCCGTCCTGCGGGATGGCAGAGCTAAAGTGAGCGTGTCAGCCGGAGCCAGCTTGGCACTGGGGAGGATGTGGAGGAGAGCGAAGCCGAGATGTGACCAGGCATGAACAGCCTGGTCCAGCACGGGAAGCAGTGAGAATATTGTGAAGGCCAACCGTATCCTGGGCTGCATCAAAAGAAGCGTGGCCAGCAGGTCGGGGGAGGTGATTCTGCCCCTCTACTCTGCCCTGGTGAGGCCCCACCTGGAGTACTGCGTCCAGCTCTGGGCCCCTCAACATAAGAAGGACGTGGACCTGCTGGAGCGGGTCCAGAGGAGGGCCACAAGGATGATCAAGGGAATGGAGCACCTCTCCTATGAAGACAGGCTGAGGGAGCTGGGCCTGTTCAGCCTGGAGAAGAGAAGGCTCCGGGGAGACCTTATTGCAGCCTTTCAGTACCTGAAGGGGGCCTATAGGAAAATGGGGAGAACCTTTTTAGCAGGGCCTGTTGTGATAGGACAAGGGGTAATGGTTTTAAACTAAAGGAGGGGAGATATAGGTTGGAAATCAGAAAGAAGTTTTTCACAATGAGGGTTGTGAAACACTGGAACAAGTTGCCCAGAGAGGTAGTAGAAGCCCCATCCCTGGAAACATTCAAGGTCAGGCTGGATGGGGCTCTGAGCAACCTGATCTGGTGAGGTTGTCCCTGCTCATGGCAGGGGGTTTGGACTAGATGGCCTTTAAAGGTCCCTTCCAACCCAAACTATTCTATGATTCTATGATTCTATGAACATCAGATTAGGATCTAAACATCCTCTTGACGGCAGCTTCTGGCACCTTCCTTTGGGGCTGATGCACTTCTGATATGTTTTTCCCTCTGTGAATCTCCCAGATCTCTGTTGCTGGCTCTCAGATCCTGAGTCTGTTGTGCTTTGGTGCCGGACAGGAGAGCCAGGGGCTTGGAGCTGGAAAAGTCATCGGGGCTTTTTGACATGCTGGTGGTGCTCTTGCTGTGCTGTTCCCTGGTGGCCCTTTTTGGGAAGGGAGCATCAGTCCTCTGCTTGAAGCTGCTGGGCCTTTTGCTTGCACCACAGCGTGGGGCAGCCTCTGCGGAGGGGTGGATGGGGGCTGAGCCCTGGCAGGAGCCACCGGGGACAGGAACAGGCTCCCTTTTCCCGGGACAGCCTGTTCTGATCCCCCTGGCTCTGGGGACGGCTTTGGGCAGGGGGTCCCTCCCTCCCTGCCCCTAGCGCACTGTGTCCTACGAGGACATAGCTCTGATCCTGGGACCTGTTGGAGCACGCAGCCATGACGGGGCCTGTTTTTCCAAGATAATCTTTTATCGGGAAAGTGGCTCGGCAGATGTAGGTGAAAGGTGATGCCAACACGCTGCCGGCCCGCGACGGCCGACGCTTTCCCGGCTGCGTCCTCGGCTTTTTATAGCCTTGCTGCATCACGCCGCAGCTGCCACCCACCTCCCGGCGGCTCCGGGATCACGGGGCAGCGTAGGGACCGTGTGCGCCGTGTCGGCTGCCGGAGCACACGCCGGCGGCTGAGTGCGCCGCACCGTTAGGTTTGCTGGGTTGCCTCAGCTGCAAACGTGTCTAGTCCGACAGCCCGACTCCCATATCAGCAGCATCAGATGGGTCAGAGGAGGGCAGGAGGTGTCATCTTGAGAAAAAAATGAGTTTCATCTCCTATAATAATTTTTTTCAAATTTTTTTTTGCTGTTTGTTAGCCCTGAATCACGAAGTTCAGTTGTTACTGTGCCACTTACTGTGATATTCTTGATGTGTTTAAGTGTCCCCTCCTTCCTTCTTTTCTTTTTCTTTAACCTTGGGAGCTTCCTTCACCAAATATATCCCACAGTCTGATTATGTACCCTGTGTATCAGCTTTGCGTTTGCTGGCTTAAGTAAATTCAGAAAGCTGTCTGGAATAGCCACTAACTTCGGCTTTAGCATCGTCCCCAAGAGGAACGAGTTGGGCCTAGGAAGGAGATTGGCAAAAAGGATGTCTTGATGAGCAGTCCTCAGAAGGAAGTTATTTCAGATATTTCAGCCAGACGGCCCCTGAATCCCTGCAGGCTGGATGGAGGACTTCTGGGTTGGGGCTGCCATTGCTTCACTTAAGGAGAGATAGTGTCTGCCTGCAATAGTCTCTCTCCGTTCTTGGTGCTAAAGGATGGGCATCTAAATGAAAACAGATCTTCTGTTCCCCTACCTGGTCCCTGGAGCAGATTATGACCATGAGAGAGAAATCCTGACTCCATTGAAATTAATGGAGAGGCTGAAGTGGGACTGTTGGCTCCTGGCAAGGGTAAGTTAGAAGCTTAAGAAAGGCTGATCTTCTTCTTAAGCAGCTCTTGGGAAGGAGAGGAGCGAAGCTCAGAGCACAGGCGGCAGCTTTGCGTCAGGCACAACTCGGGTGCTTCAGGCAGGTGGTGACAGATGGATCTGCTTTTGGCATTAATGTATTTGCAGAGTAGGTGAGAGACATCCCTGACGTGATGTGTGGGTTTGGTAGACGTGCTGGTGGGCCCTTCTACCCCCTAGAAGCCCGTGTGGAGGTTTTAGCTGAGCCTTGGGCAGGGGAGCCATGGAAGCGGTGCATGGTCAGTGCAAAGAGCCGAGAGGGCAGTAATGCCTGACGGTGAGATGTGTCGGCAGAGCGAACCCTGCACCGTGCACGGCAGCGGCATCCCTGCCACAGAAAAGGGGCCTTTTGGACTGTAAGTTCTGCTGAGACTCGGGGAGCAGGCCTTGTCTGTAAATACAGTATTTAACTGTATTCACATACAGCAAGCGGTATGTGGCTAGGAATTCCTTTGATGCCTTTAAATGCTAATGTAGTAACAAAATAATCCTGGTTTTAGTTACTTTTCTCTTATTTTCTCGTCATTCTAGTCTGAACACCAACATGTGGCATTCATTTCAGAAGCAGCATGCAAGCTCTTCAGAAAACCTGGGTGTTAAACATTTAAGAGCCTGGACATGATTAAAATAAAAATATTAGTAGCAATAAATGGGTGAGAAGAGGTGCAGTACATCACCAGCCTTGGAATAAAATTTAAAAAAATCTCTTCCTTGGGTTGCAGGAAGGTTAGTTGGTTTTGTGTGCACATTCAAGCATCAAAACGATGGGGATGCCAGGCCGGGGAGGTCATCCATCCGCGCAGCTGAGCTGGAGCCTGACCGCTGCCCTGTTTGCGCATGGTGCAGGGCTGGTGGGAGGCAGCTCCGGGGGCGAGGAGCAAACAGCCGGTTCCCTGCAGTTCCCTGCCACTATTAGGCTGGATATTTATTTGGCAAACACAGAGAGGGTTATACAGGAGCCAGACGTGTTTTCAGAGGTGTTGGTTTTTTGTGTTTCTGTTTTTTTCCTCTTGATGTGGCTGCAATAATCTTGACAAAGGATGGAGGTGATGTAGGCAAAAGCGGAGTGATGGGAACGGGGACTCGGTAGGGCTGACTACTGGCTTTGGTGAGGAGGATTCCAACCGTGGTGCACGGTACGGAGCGCTCTGCAGGTACGAGACAGTGAGCACGGGACGGGGCAGGTAGAGATGGAGTCCAGTCCTTGATGGGCATCTTTGCCTCAGCAGGAAAGGAGCTTGCTCTTGGATATCAGCAGAAAAATGAGCCCTGGGCTGTAACTTTGTAATGTAACTGTATGATGCAATAAATGAAACTTTTTCATGCTGGACTTAGTTAAACCAATGTAACATCTATGTTTGGATGAAGCCTAATCCTACTCTGTTATGAAATCTTTCCTAATAATAATATTTTGTTTCACCTCAAGAACGTCCTGAGCTCGTGCCTGTTGACTTCACTGAGCTGCACATTAAAGCTGCCTGTAACAGTGGGCAGGCATTTATTTGGATTCACCAGCTGAAATGAGTCAAATTATTCCATGGGCTTCAGCTTAGTGGCAAACACTTTCTGTTATTATTTCTGGAATATTGAACATGTGCCCTTAATAAGTGGGAGCTTTAAAAAAAGTAAGAGGAAGACAGAGCCTAATCTGCCAAAATCTCTCTGTGCTGCTATTCCCAGAGGTGTTTTGAAATCTTCACCTCAGTTGCCTTTGCAGAGCCGTGTGCCAGCCCTGAGCACGTGGGGCTTCTCCTGGGCTCCGCAGGGATGCTCGGACCTCAAGCCAAGTGTGACAGTGCACAGGGAAAGTCATTACCGCTGGGCTTCTGTCCGGTTCTCGGAGGAGGAGGCAGCCACCGAGAATTCAGCTTTAAAAGGAGCTAAATATTAAGCTTGAAATGCATCAGCCCTGCAAGGGGTGATTTATGCTCATTAAAAAATGGCTTTTTTCCTTCTTGGCCCTTACCCGCTCGCTGCTTCTTGACTAGCTTTGGGCTGGTTTGCTTTACTCACAAAAAAACACTCCCAGCAAAGAGCAGTGGGGGGGTTTCCCTTGGGGTTAATGAGTTGAGCTGG
Organism: Phoenicopterus ruber ruber; assembly: GCA_009819775.1. Classification (NCBI taxonomy): domain Eukaryota; kingdom Metazoa; phylum Chordata; class Aves; order Phoenicopteriformes; family Phoenicopteridae; genus Phoenicopterus; species Phoenicopterus ruber. Next base: position 159,252,706 of record CM020216.1, read on the forward strand.
TCCAGAATAGCACAGAGAAGAGCAGTGCGCTCAGAAATGTCCCCTTTTGGCTTCATTGGACCAGCAAATCAATTTGGTGTTTGCGGGGCCAGAGCTGCATTGGTTGGATGCCCCAGTGATCAAACTTTCCCAGCACTGGGGTCTTCTGCTGAGTCTTTATCCCACTGTTTTCAGAGGACCAGCCCCACCATCCCGGCTCCGGTGGCTGGCACATCTCTACCTTCCTGGAGTTTAAGCAGTGGCACTGTGGACGGTTTAACAGGGAGACTTGCAAATCCAGCTTAATAGAGGGATTTCAGGAGGCAGCGGTGGTGGTGGTTTGATGAAAGCAAACGTCAACTGCGAAGGAGATGCCTTGAGTTGGATGATTGTACCTTTGAAAAGTAAGGGGCTGGTGTCTTCTGTTGTGTTTTGTTTTGAGTGGGTTTTTTTGTTGTGTGGTTTTGTTTTTTTTTTTAATAGGATCAAATTAATTTTGCTGTTAGCCACTTTTATAATTTTAGCACAACTCCTTTGCTCCTGGAGTGGTCTAAACTTGTGAGAATGTTAGCATTTGTTTGACTATAAAGCATGTTTTTAGCCTTCATGGTGACAGCCTAGATCCTGAAGGCTTAAAGAATAGGTCTAAGATAAAGAACTGAAAAAGTAATGAGCAGGAGGATTATTTTTGTAGCTGGTTTAGTGATTTTTTCTTTCCTTTTATTGTAAGCTGGTAACTAATGCTGTAGCCTAAAATCATAAATAAAAGGTAACAAAAAGTGACTGCAAGCTTCAGACTGAGCCACGCTCTGGGAAGCCAGGATGGTTCATGGTGACCAAGCCAGGCATGGGAGGCTGCAGTTCATTTTGGCCAAGACAAGAAGTGAGTTTGCAGCAAAGTTTCCCAATTTTCTGGGAGTCCTGCAGCGGTGCCTAATGAGGGAGCCTGGCACCGGGCTGCGCGTCGGGATGCAGCTGAGGAACTGTGGAGAGGGAGCAGCAACTCCATCTCGTACCTGTGAGAGCTCTTGCAGATCTTTGGGGCTAGATGTGGGCTGGTGGGAGAGCTAATGGTTGCCTTGCTGCCACGTGCCTGCGTGTGGGACCCGAGGAAAGAAAGAGGCTCTTGTTTGAGCCCGCTGAGTGCAAGGGAGTTGAAATGGTGCCTGCTTGGGTGTGAACAGTGGGGTGGAAACCTGGGTGAACGCCAGTTTCCAGCAGATGGATAAATACCAATTGTCTGTTCTCTTGTAAGGAATTAAAAGAATTAAAGAGTGGGGGAAAAAAAAGTGTACTAATTGGGCTCCCACTCAGGCTTATCCAGATCTTCTCCTCTCCAATGGACAGGACTGTAATCACCGCTTGGTTCTTGTGCCCTTGTAGTTGTTGCACGCTCCACTGGCTGTAAGCGAAACTCCTCAGCGGTTGCATCCCCACCAGATATAACAAGGGCCTTTTTATTTCTTTTGGAAGATGAGAAGTCAACTGGTTGGGAGCGCTCTCCCCTAGCACTGTTCATGCAAAAATGGCTTTTCTGTGCAGCTGAACTCGTTATCATCTTTAATGTCCCATTCTGGTCTTTGTCGTGGCTAGTGGTTGCCTCCTGCATGCTTGTAGCAACTGTGGAGTCACCAAGGGCTTTTCAGAAGTGGTGGTGGACTCTCATGGGTCCCCAGCCACTTTTCTTCTGTGATCATAAGAGGCGATGTGACATTTTGCTTTGGCTATTGGATGTGCAGACCTAGCCAACCTTGTCCCCTTGTCCTGAGGAGATTGCTGCTGCAGGTGTGGAGATAGATATTTAAATGGTTAAGTAGCTTTAACTATTATAAGTGGACATTTTTTTCATTTGATCCCAGAAATGGAAGAAGTACCGGTAACACTTCATAAAATCTTTACAAACATGAACAGTGAAGCATGCTCTCTGTGATGAGTCTGTCCGTCAGGTCTCTTATGCTCCTGGTGGGATGAGCCTACAGACACTTCATCACACTTGTGACTGGTGAAAGCCTGCGAGAGGTCCAGCTGTGTCAGTAACTAGCTGGAGCTGGGTTGAGATAATGGATCCAGCCCTCAAGTGTGGTTGTCCTAAGACGATTCCCCTGTGTGCATGTAAGATGAAAATGAATTGGAAGAGCAGAAGAAAAGGTAGAGATGAAGCATGAGGCTGTACGAGCCGGAGTCCTGGAGAATAAAGACTGACGTCCCAGGAAGCATTGCACTCCTTGTCCCCGCTCCACCTGTGGCGGGCACTGCTCTCTGGTGGGTTTTCAGAGGGGTGCTGCAAAAAGCATGGGCTGACTTTCACTTCTGCAACAAAATGTGATGGGATGAGTTGTGTGAGGCGTCCTCGCATGGCCTTTTCTGCTGCCTCCATCCTGTAGCACCACACAACCCGCAACTGGTTATGTGCCCTCCTCTGTCTCTCAAGGCCCATGTAGAGCAGAGAAGATTAGATGTAGCCTGGACCGGTGTGGCTCGGCTTCTGGCAGGGTGGTGACCCATGTGTACCTCCTTCCCGGCCAGTGCAGAGGGGCAGGAGAGCCCCCAATAACTGTGAAATACCTCATGTGCTGAAGAGAGAGCTGAAGAACCTGCGATTGCTCTTGCAGTGTGGCCGGGTACCATGTAGGGCTGGTGGGTTCCATGTTGGGGTGGTGACATTGGCCCTCCCTGGGCTGATGGATGTGCTTCACTTAGCAAAACTGTCAGGAAGGGCCCTTCCTCCACCCAGGTACGGGAACCTGCCTTTCATTTTGATGCTCAGATCTTGGCTTTTCTTTTAGTATTTGAAGTTGATGGGTAGAGATTATTGATTCAAACTATTTAAAAAAAGAAAGCAAACAAGTAAAACAAAAATCGATTTCCTCCTGTACTTGAAGGTGCGCAGCTCACCTCTGCAAGCTCAGCCTGGGGGTCAGCATTTCTGTAAAACAGCTTTGAAGCCAGAATCCACAGTCCTGGGAGAGCAGGAGGCTTCTGTCCCTTGCTTTACGTCCCTCTGCATCGGATCTGCAAGTCTAATTTTCCCCTCATGCCATCCCGTGCCAGCAGTGCTTGGGCACCGGGATCAGCAGCGGGTACCGCACCTTGCAGTGCCCCGTCCTGCGGTGTGGTGGGAACGGGCAGCCGGAGCCAGAGCGCCGGGGTTGCAGCTCCCCGGGTCTCAGCTGCACCCCGCTAAAGTTACAATTGCAAGAGAGGGGCAGTTTGTGCTGGGGCCTTGCACAGATGTTCTGAAATGAAAGGAAAAAGAAAAAGGGCAAGCTTTTAATGAGTCAGCTCGTTACTGGGTGACCCACGCTCTTGGAGCATCACTGAGTGGCCAGTGGGCTCCAACCCAAGGAGCTTGATTGTATCTCAGAGCGTAAGGTTGTCTGTCTGAGGGAAGTGCTTCAGGGCTGAAATGGTCATTCTTGACAGACTTGTGGGTTTTTGTGATTTTTTCAATTTTTTCAGGTGAGGCGACTCAGTATCTCTTTAGAATGTCACTCTTTAATTCTTTCTAAGGCATCTTTTGCAGAGAGGAGGATGTTTTCTTCATTAGGGGTGATTTCGATAGCATGATATAAAATGATTTTTCTTGGTACTGTCAGTTACTAGGGTGGGGAACATTCCTGTCTTGAATACTATAAAAAGGCTAGTTAATGTGTTCCTTTGGTCTCTTCTGTGCAACAGTCTGTGTTTTGTTAGAGGAGCGTCTGCCCCCACTCCCCATTAGGGAACGTTCTGAAGTTTTTTCTCTTAGTGTAACTATGTCAGCTGGTGCAGATAGAGTGGAAGTTTATTAGATCTTATTTTGAAAATGGTCCAAGGTGACATTAGGTGCTTAGAATGTCAGATTGTGGGTCATTTGCTTAACGTTTTGCTTTTTGTCTTCAAAACCCTTCAGAGTTAGAAGAACAGAGTTCTTTGTAAGGCATCTTAGCAGCATTTCAAATAATGTCCTTGCTTGTGATCCTCATTTGGAATCATTTTGTGAAGGCAAAATAGCATAGTCATGACCTGCATTTTGTGTAAGAACTTGGGCTGTAAAAATACAGCCCCTCGGTCTCTTGGGTGTTGGTTCAGGTTGGTTGGCAGATCCATACCGAGTGTGGGTGAAGAGTCCTGGATGGATGCAAGGGAGAAGAATTTTTGTGATGATACCTTCAATGGAGTATCTAGGCTTACATTTTAAAAAGTGCACTATCCTGTGGAGCTGTTACGAGAATCAGCAGTTCTTGGAAGCATTTTTCTGTTGCACTTTGTGTTATCAAACGACTTTGGGCGGAGCGTAGATTGGAGGGACGATCTACTGAGCAGTCCTTTTGTGCTTGTCTTTCTCCTTCAAACACCTTTTGGTTGGAGTTCACAGAAAGGAATTGACGTTTGGAATGAAAAATGGTAGGGTGGGACATGATAAATGGTTCTTGCCTCTACCTCACCTTGTTTGCCTAAAATACTCCATAATACAAACAGTGGGTTGTACTACAGAGGGTATCTCAGACTGATGGGCAGAGATATTGACTGTAATGGTCTCCTCCCAGTTTGCACTGTTAATTGGGTGTGCGTGTGTCTTCACTTGGTCGTTGCAGGCTGGTGAAGCATCTGTGAAGTGCTCTCCCCTCATTAATCATGTCCCAGCCTTAGCTGCTTTTACTGATCTAGGAGCAAAAGCCCTAGCTCTAGAGACTGCCTGGGATGTGGCTGTTGGCCACGCTTGTGAAGTCCTCAAAAACAGTCAGGTTACTCCAGAAACTTCTTGTTGCTGAGGAGGAAAAGGAGCAGCAGCTTTTACAATTTTTTTTTTTTTTTTTGGAGGCGGGGGGGAAGAATACTTGAAGTATTTTGGTTTTAGGGTTTTGTTGATTTCTCTATTATAAGGACGTAAATATGATAGGCACATGGTAGAAGAGACGGTTACTGGTGTCCTTCCATGACTCCGTAAAGTAAAGAAGTTCACGCTTCCTCACTGATTCAAAGCACAAGTCCTGTTGACCTGAAACTCCCTGATTTTGTGACTTTCATTACTACGCTACGTTCATTCTGTAGCTCTTTTAAAATTGCTTAACTGAGAACAGGGATGTAACAGCCAAGGAGATGTTTCAGAGATGGCTTGAGCTGATTCACCAGCTGGATGTTACTGCAGGGGACAGTCTGGGCTTGATCCTGCCCTCTTCCTTCCACTGGTGCTGGTGCTGAGCCTGCTTTGGCTCACTAAACCAGGAGAAAACCATTCCCCTGGGGTGGCTGGGTTTCCTACCCACTGTAGTTGAACTGCTGCCTTTCAGCAAATACACCTGCAACCGTTCGCTTAAAACAAGCTGGAGAATTTATAGAAAAACAGAAAGTTGGGGGTTTTTTTCTTATTTTTTTTTCTTCCTCTGCTAGGTAATACTGACTTTGATAAGCAGTCTCTGCACCTGGAAATCTTCTTCTGCATGGGGATGTGATGAAACCATTTTGGGATGTTCACCCTGCGTTTAGGAGGGGATATCGGTGTTGGCGAGCGGAGCATGCGCTGCCCGCGGTGCCTGGTGGATGGAGCAGCGGAGGCGAACGCCGCCGGTTGCATTCTTGGCCATAATAAAGTCACTGCTGGTGCTTACTACAGCGGATCGTGAGATTTAACAGGTCCCTTACTGCACTTAACTCACATGGCTGGGTTGTAATGAACATGCTGAAGTGGAAAAACAGCCCTTTCCTTAAAACAAAAAACACAGGCACAGAAAACACCCTTTGTTTTTTAAAATGAGCCATTGCACTTGGGACTCTTTAATGGTCAAAATTTAACAGGTGGAACTCCTTATTCCTCTCTCTTTCCCCCTGTATTTCTTAACTAATTAGCAACGAGTCTCTCTAACTTTTTTCATGCAGCTATTAATCATCTGGGGGCTCTCTGTAGCAGGGCATACTTTGCTCACTACTGGTTTCCTTCAGCTCATGTTGACTTGTTCTTGCTGCCCTTGGAGAGGAGCCGTGGGCTCAGAGTGCTGCTCTCCGCGTTGAGACTGATGTCTTATTTGTTTGGAGCTGGACGCGTGCTTGGTGCATCGTGGGTGATTGAACCCTTGTTGTGTATGAGTAATGGAGTTATTCCTCATCAAGGGACGGGGGGGATGGATGTGTTTTTCAAGGGACGGGGAGGATGGATGTGTTTTTCAAGTGCTGGTCCATGACTTGCAAAATCTGGTTGTTCTGCAGGGCTTTGCTGCCAACCTACCGCATGACTTTCAGTAAGTTATTCAGGGCAAGACCTAAACTGTCGGTGTTAGGCAACACTCATAGGCAGTCTGCAAAGAAGACCCTCCTATTTGAGGGGGAAGCAGAAGGCTGCTGGGAGCTTGGAGTACAGTGAGCTGGAGATGGAGGTAGGATCTTCGTAGCAGGCAGAGTGCTTGGCCTTAATGACCTGGCGCATTTTAAGGGCAGAGTCCAAGGAACTGGAAGGTTGACTTTTCAGGCATCTCTCCTGGGCACAAAAGTTTGAACTTCACCTGCATCCCAAACTGGGAAGCACTGAGATAGTATCTTCTCCTTATATCCAGGGATGGAGGGTGCTGAGGATCCTCCATACCATGAAGTTGCATGCTTAAAATGAACATTAATCATCTGTCATTGGTTTATCAGTTGTACCAACCCTTATAACCTGACCAGAAAGGCCCATATGTTTATGTAAAAACACGGCATGTGCAGGATGCCGGTCGCTGCGCTCTTCCGTAGCCCTCAGGTCCTGCTTTCATCCAGCTGGGCTTGAAGGTAGGTGATGGGAGAGATGTGAGCGGTAGTGTATGTGGCAGAGGGGGAAGTAAGAGGAAGAAAACAAGAAAATGACGTTTTTGCTCATTGGACAGTGAGGACCGTTGGGCTCGTCTCCCAGGAGAAGTGGGCAAAGTACATATTGACACATCCGTGGTGGAGCCGGGACAAAAAGCCCTGCTGCTGCTCTGGGCACAGCACGACGAGGGGCTGGGTCTATGGGGCAAGTCTCATTTCTCTGGCGACAGAGATTTATCTCTGTTTGCATGCTCATATTTTACAGGTAATTGGTTTATAGAGAAAACTGTTAGCTCAAGGATTTTAGGCAGGTGTTCTTGCAGGAGAGAAATAGGTTTTACAGGCATTTTGAGTGTCATATGGTCATCAAAGAAGCTGAGGTTCACTGTGTAATTGGTGGGATGGGAGTTATTTTGGGGGATTCGTGTCCTTTTCCAAAATATTTTAATCAGCTTGGGGGGGTTGGGTCAGACATTCTATAGCTTCGGTTCATTTAACAGGGGGAGGTTAGGGAATATTTAATTTCCTAACTCTCCCCATCCCTGGTAAAAAAATAGAAGCAAGGGCAAGGCAATTCAGATTTATTTTTCCACGAATTAGCAGACTTCAACCGCAACTCCATCTGCGAGCCTGTCTGCAGACTGCCAGGTGCCTTGTACTGACTCGTGTGCTGGGTTTTGTAGTTAACAACCCAAAGACCGCAGATCTTAGTGGGTTACCGTGTTGTCCAGTCCCGTTGGTGGCATCGCGACCCAGGTTAGCTTGGGTTGCCGTAGGGCTGCATCTGTACTGCAAAGAAGGCAATTTTTGTTGTTTTCCCGAGGGAGGAAGAAGTTTTGAGTCAAAGCAGGTTTCATACTTGAGGTTATTTAAACACGATCAAAGTCAGTGGAATTTTATTTAAAAAACCCACGTGATTCTTCTATCAACCCTTTAAAGAGAGCATCTGGGGAAAAAGTGATGGGTTTTTGTACATTTAATTATTCACTTGATTTTTTTTTTTACATCTGATGACGTTTCCGCTGTTTGAGGAGAGATAGGACTTTATTGACACAATTAGTGAAACAAATGATTATCACACCTTTTATTTAAACCTCTGCTATTTGATCTATTTGCTTGCACTTTCATTACTCCTTTGCTTGGTTACATTACACAATGATATCACCTTCCTGTGCTGCTACAGCTAAAACAAAGTGAAAAAAAAAACCCTTTTGGCTCTCGGCTTCTCTCTGCTGTGTTTATTACAGATGAACTAGAAAGCAATGCCGGGCAAAGAGTTATTTGAGTTTCCTTTCAGTGCTTGCTAGGCATTATTTCCGGGCCTGGCAATTGCCTGTGTTTGTGCGACAGTTTTCATATCTTAAAATAACAAACAAAAATCCCAGCAACTCTATTCCCAGCACAATTAGTAAAATCAGATTAAAAAAAACCACCAACCAAAAAACCCCAGATTATGATGGTTTATAGACATCGAATACTAGAGTCTTTATGACTAATTCCCTGGGTATTTTGAGCCGTTTTGCTGGGATGTGTTTGTTTTCTTTGAACGGGGAGGTGGGAAGCGTGGCTCTGCCTGGTAGGAGGTCAAAGAGGACTGTTGTACTCAAGAGCTGCGTGTTTCTGAGGTGTTGGGGGTAGGATCCAGCTGATGGGTTGGGCCAGACCTCGGCGCGTACTCCTGATCCAAGCCATGGATGGATGTGTTCCTCTGAAATCAGGAAGGCAGGTGGTCCTGCTGACCTGCTGCCTTGCAACCCTTTCTATCCTCTTCCCTGGTGGAGGAAACACCTAATTAGATTTAAAAGGGTGACAAAAAAAAAAGGAGAGGGGACGAAAACTTTTTCCTTTCCTCTGACATACACAAAAAAAGAGGGTTTTGGAAGGATGTGTTGGTTAGGTGAGAAGTTTTTTTTCAATTGCTGTCTTGTTCTCCTCCTCCTCTCACATCACCTGGTACCTGTGAGGCATCTGGAGGTGGTGGCCCCATGGCGCACCAGGTGGTGCTCAGTGTGACATTTGTTTAAATAAACCATGCAAATTTTTTTTTTAAAAAAGGAAAAAAATCCAAACTCAACCCTAACAACATCCCACTGTGCCAAAGTAAATCAAAAGATGCAAGTTTGCATGGGAATAAGCCTCGTCCAACGTGGGAAGAGCCCGTGTTGCTGTTGTGTAATGGCCTGTCCCTTTCCTCTCTCTGAAGGTCCCAGCCCCGCACTTCCCACCAGTCTGGAGTAACGTCTGGAGGAGCCCAGCAGTGTGGTCCTTTTGGTAGCTCCCAAGGATTTTTAGGATCATAGGATCTATGGACCCCCAAAACCCTCTGGAGGATGTCGGCTGTGGATAAAAGCATCTGGAAGTTCCTACCATCTTTTTCCCTGTTTTTCCTGGGTCACCTCCTGTCATTTGGGAAGGAAGCCTCTCTGTCCTGAGGATTATAGCAAACCACTTGCTGTCCTTACTGGAATACCTCCCATTGTGGTTTCTCAAGTTGGAGCCATTGCTTTACCCAGCAGAAGGATATTTTTTTCTTCTCCCAGAGCTCTTCCAGTGCAGCAGCGCTCGTGTCCAGCGGGTATGTAGATGATTTTCTCATTCACTAGCCAGTTTGCTTTCCTGATGTTTAGTAATTAAATAATTTTGTTTCATTACTAGCTTCTGCTAAAGGTAAGACCTTCCAAAGTCCTCAGTGCCGTGCTCTGGAGGTGGCTTTTCCTCGTTAGGACACAGACTCAATTTGAGATGTAGGTTTGCGTGGAGCGGTAAGGTCAGCTTCTCCTGAAGGTTTTGATACCCAACCTGAGCCTCCCATCTGAGGAGAGGGATGGAGGTACTCGTATCTGGGATGGAGGTGCTCATATCTGCCGCTCCTTATTCCTCCTCCTGGGTTGCCCCGGACTCTCGGGCAGCTGCCCGCGGTATTGTTGGCTGCAGCCGGCACCAGCCATGTGTGGATCTGCTTATCGGGCTTTGTCGTCTGGTTTCAAAGGAGACGCCATGAGCGTTTAGTCCATTTTTCCTCTTCTTAATTTAACAGTATTTCTACTGAAAAACGTCATTTTGAGGATGATTTATTCCATAAAAAAGGAGATGACTTTAAATTTTAAAATTAAAACTATTCCTATTCAATATAGACATGGATAACTCAATAGATGTAGTGATAATGACCAAATTTGCATTTTTATAGTCATTTACAATGGGATGTTTTTGTGAAGGTGACAAGCTTTTTTTTTTTTTTTCCCCTTTAATACCACAACTGGATCATTGTGTTGGTCTCTGTGAGTATCAGTTTGCTGCGAAAATCATCCTTTTTTGGCAATTATGCTGGTTTGGGTTGAATCTGCTCATGTGTGCTGGCGAACAGATCGCTCCTTCTAAAGGGCAGAGAAAAAGTTAGCTCTTTGAATCTAGCTTAACTTATTTATTTTTACTATACAAAGAGGAGGTGCTGAAGGGAAAGGACTCAAAATGCTTTGCTGTACATTTATTCTGCATTCCCATCAGCATTTGTGAGGCATTGAAAGTTTCATCTTCTTGCTTTGTAAGCGCGATTTTGCATCAGATTAGAGGAAGGAAGTGGGGGGGTAGAGTGTGTGCAAGGGGAAACAAAATTGGTCGCCTCACTCTTGAATTTGCCTGCGACCTGTAGGCCAAATGGAGATGTTAGACAAAGATTGAGGATAAAAAGGTTCTTTGCTTTAACTAGCAGGAAAGGCAAGCGCTTGCTGTGCCTTTAACAGAGGCTACAATTAGCTGAGGGGATTGATAGGTGAAAAGCAACATCGTGCCAGGTTGGTGGGGATGGTTGGGGGTCAAGCCCTGTGCAACGTGGTTGCGTGCTGAGATGGGACCTTCTCCAGGAGGAGTACTGCCTGGAGGCTCAGCCCAGGAGCATCTGGAAGATCCCACTTCTTGGGGAGGTTGGAGGCCCTCCACGTTGCTTGAATGGGCTTTGTGCTCTGCGGCAGAGGTGTCCCCTGGGACCAGGATGTTCAGCGTTTGACTTCCCCCTGCTGAACTGTGCTCCTGCTTTGCTCACGCAGCATGTTGCAGTCCAGCTCAAATGACATAGAGAATACACTGAAAAAATGATTGTATTTCTTCTGCGTGTTGCAATGCCTCTTCCGTATGTCCGATGTCTTTCTCTCGTGGCCAAGAGAGAGCAGAAAGGCAATTAGAAAATCTGTATTCTGCAGCTGACTCCTCCAGTGACTCCATCTGTGCCTCTGGTGAAGTCACCAAATAATTTTATTTGTTTGCTTGGGTCCACATGTGAAACGTGATAACATTATGTATAGTGGTATTCAAGTTTTCTCTTCTCCCCTAGATTTTTGTCCTTCAGCACAGAGAAACAATTTACTAAACCCAAATAAACGCTGCTGAGATTCACCTGGGCTCACCAAGCCAAACTCCACTCTCGTTTAGATCTGCTGCAAAATGCTGGTTTGCACCTGCAGCAGTGGCCCTGCCTGGGATTTCCAATAGCTTGGGCATCCCGGGATCCCACTGTCCTCCCGGCCCTGCTGGGTCTTCTGCTGGTGGAGCCAGAGGGGAGGCATGCCCAGACTGTGCAGGATCTGTCCCCAGGTGAGCAGACCGGTGGGTACCACCATAGAGCAGCCCCGGCGAGGGCTTTGCTCAGAGCCTCCTGATCCTGTGCACCGAATTAAGACACTACTAAAAATCCAGGATTTGGCTGTGCCTTTGGCTTGGGTCTCAGCCCTTCATTCAGAGATAAGAGTTTTATTTCCTTAACCTGAATTAACTTTCACGGGTGAGCAAGCCCCACTGTGTGGGTTGATCAGGAAAGTTGTTCAGCCCGTGTTTCTCTCTCAGGGCTACGGAACACAGCTTTCCTATCACTGAAATTCCTGGTGTTTTATTAACTAGCTCCTAACAACTTCTAAGGCACCTAAGAAAGAAGGATCACTGGCAGTGCGAGCTTTTTATCTACTATTAAAGCAAACACCATTGATAACTAAAGTCCTTTTTTTTTGTGGCCAGCTGTTTGATAAAGACGTTGCAAACCAGATCTCCACTGAAAAGGTCCTTTGTCAGCAGTGCGTTGTGGCGGAATGAGCTTTATCTTTTGTATGTAACTAGGAGCTTGGGCTTTCCTCCTTGCAGGCAAGGAAAAGCCTAATTAGAGCCCTGAACACCTCTAGAAGACTTGGAGCATATGTGCAAAATGTGTTTATTGGTCTCCTCCGAGCCCTTGTTGCTCAACCTTTTAGGAGGAGCATCTCTATAATTTGATGTGAGGGAGTTCCTTGGGTTTCCTTCTGTTTAGGGAGCCAGGAGAGGTGTATTCACTGCTTGTACACAGATTTCTTCGTGGATCTTGAGCACGAGAAGAGGTGTTGGCTACAGTTCCGAAGTACAAGCAGTGCTCAAGGTCACCCCAGAAAATGGGGTATCAGTTGCTCTGCTCCAGTGGTGCAGGCTCTGTGGTGCTTCTGGAGACGCCTGTTTGGAGACCGAACAAAACCTGCCATTACCCAGGTAACCTCGAGCAGCCCCAACGGTGCTTCCCCTCTGTGTTGCATGGGTCTGTGCTGACGCTGAGCGAGGAGAAAAGCTGTGGTAGATGTACCCCGAGTCTTGCATTCTGCATTGCCCCTTGCAAAGGGAGTCACACAAGGCTTTGCAGGGACCTGAGAGCCTGCCGGTACCTGGGGGGGGGGCCCGAGAATTAGAGCTGGGTGAAGAATGATGTTTCGGTTGCAAGTTTACAGCTGTCTTTTACGGGGAAGAAAAATCATCTCGGGTTTTGTTCAGAGCCGATCTCATCCCACACAGATGTGGGCGCTTCAAAGGGAGTGTAATTTAAGGGCTTTCCCCTTGGTCAACGCCAGCATCTGGGCTGGGGGCTGCCAGGTGCATCCCGGGGTGCTAGTTAAACGGTGAAGTCCACTGGCATTTAAAATGCTTGCTGGTAAAATAGCAAAGCCTTTCAGTCAGGTTGCAGAGCGTTGGGTCAAAATGTCCTTTAGGGGGTAGGTCTATGGGCAGATGCATGTTATTAGTTTAAAAAACAAACAAACAAACAAACAAAAAACCCCAAAAGCTTCAGTTTGGCTTCTTGTGAGAGTAATGTATTTGGGTGTGTGTTTCAAAAGCACATAACTGATTATAAAAATCACGGATGGGCTAAGTCGGTATTAACGATGGTTGGATGACAGTGAAAAGCAGCCCTGGTACCTTGCACGGATGTTCTTGTCATGACTAACCCCTCTCACTCTCACCCGAGAGGAATTTTTTAGTGCCCAGCACAGACAAGCACTGAAATTGCAGGTTTGCAGAAGTTTTCAAATTTCTCCCCAGCTGGCAGCAAATAAAGGAATTGCAAGTATTTACTGGTTTAAGGGAAAAAAAAAATAACCTCAAAGCTATAAAATAAATTTGACAAGGAAGCTTTTTTTGGGGAGTCTTTCTTTATGGTTTTGTGAGTCGAATGTATCGAAGGCAAAGGAAGAGGATTTAATCTACAGATGCTATCTCTTGCTCGATGGTTTCCTGCTTCTAAAATTACTCCCAATTCTCTGGAATTGGGGCTGAAACTAATTTCAGCTTTCAGTTTGTGGGCAACTTACCGTACCACTTCAGCAGGCTGGATTTGCAAGGGTTGGGGGCAGCAAATGTAAGTAAGTGCTTTTAAAGTTTCTTATCTTGGCTGCCCAATGTCCATTTGCCACTTTTAAAATATTTATTTACAGCTGAATCTTTGGATTCGCTTCTTCCTCTGCTCAGGAAAAGTACTGAAGCCTCTGAAGCTGAAATTTTGCTTCGGTCTTTCTTTGCCTGTCCTGCCTGGGGGGTTTGGAGGAGAGCGTCCTGAGGGCGAGGGATGCTGATGGACCTGCGCTCATCCTGCTGCTGCCGACCCCAGGACTGGGGTTTGGAGTACGTTGACTTTTGCTTGCCGGGCAGCGGTGAGAGCCAGCTCGAGTGAAGCAAATCAGTTGTATATCTCAGTCCTTAGGTTATGCTAAACCTTCCCCTCCTTTTGCAGCGCGTGTTTTCGCTCCTTAGGTCTGCCCCTCTCTTGGGGCGCTTGCTGAGAGCATCTCGGCGTGTGCCATTTGTGCCCAAACTTTGTGCCCTCTTTGCAGGGCGTCTAGTTGGGAACACATAAATCCATATTTCTATTTATTTCTATTTCTATACATAAATAAATATTTTTATGTTTTTCAAGGTCTGAAATAATCCTGCTAGTATGTGTTGAAAGGTCCTCTATTTATCGTTTCGAGATGTTGCTCGGCACTTTATATCGACTAAAGCATCATAGTCATTACTTTCAGAATAATGTATGATGATTAATGTATGATATTTGCTTTTTCCATGAGCGCCTGCATCTGCAGGTGCTGACTTACTATGCACAGTAAATACTTAACTATCTGCTGACTTACTGTGCTGCTTCAGGTTGCAAAGAAGCGGTGAACTCTCACAAGACGTGTCATTGCTGAAGCCAGCAAAGCGTGAGTATCTGCTCGGCTCCCGAATCCTTTACATTGCTTTGAGGGGCTCTGCGGAGCCGAAGGTGTTGACAGGCTGTTTTCTTGGGCTCGTGTCGGCTGAGCAGCATTATGTGGATTAATATTGAGGAACTTGTAGTGAAATTTGTCTCATGCCACGAAAATGTAAAGCCTCTGAAGCTGGCTGGCATCCCAAGGCTGCGAGAGGCCCTTGGGGAGGCCGTTCGGTGAAGGTGGCAGGATTTGCACCGTCCCAAAGCCGTGAATGGGACATAATCTGAAGAGTTTGTAATTAAGTTTTAATCATCTCCAGGCTGGTCTGGTTGCTGATTTTGGGCAGCAGACAAAAACCGCCAGGCAGGAGCGGCTGCCACAGGGCCAGCCTGCTGCCAAGGGAGGGCATCTGCCCAGTCTTCTGGTCCTGCGGTGTGGAGCCCAGTTCAGAAACACAAAATACTGTTTGGGGCAATTTTTTATTCTGAGGGTGTTTCTTGAGCTGGAAGCAAATCTCGCATCCATCCTCCTGGTTTTTCCCTGGCAATTTTCGGGGATCCTGTGGTTTTGCCAGCTCTGCGTTTGCAGGAAACTGTCATTGTGCCACCTCCTTTTTACCTTTGCAGTGTCAAAGCTAGGAGGTCAAATTAGAGACCTGAGCGTGTGCTCTGCTGCTGTGCAATTAAAAAAAAAATATATATTTTTATATAGATTATCGTAGATAAGTTGGGGGATGAGGCACAGATGCATCCCAGCCCTGGTGCCTCTGGAAGGTGGACCCCTGCCCACTGTCCCGGCAAGAGGTCTGGCTTGAGCTCAGGCTCGACACCCCGGTTTTCCTGGCCAAAGGGGAGTGCTGGGGGCATTCCTTGGGGCGCTGAGCGATGCTGGGACCCCCACGGTGCCCCGGCTCCCCACGGACCACGGGAGCTGTCGCTGCCTTTTGGCTCGGCCGCCCCCGCAGCGTGGATGTGCCCTCCCGCCGGCCGACAGCATCCTCTGGCAAACGGACGCTGAAGTGCCATCACCCTCCCTGCGGGCACCATCGCTCGGTTTTCATGAAGCTTTTTGCAAGGAGCAACTCTTTCTGCCGGGGTCCCTGTACAGTTTTATCCAGGGCTGTATTTACATCAGCATCAGGTGGTTTTCGTCTGACCTTTGCCCTGCTTAAAAATTAAATACCGAGGTACTAGGAAGAGAAGTAAGCTCCCAGATAAGCATTTTTCCCCTGCTCTTCTGTAATTCACGGGGGAGCTGGCTTACCCTGCCCGTGGATGACTAAGGAGGAAATTCTTTTTTGCTTAGGATAATGCTGAAAGTTCACTGGGATTTTTTTTATCATGGGTTTATCACTTCCTCCCTTGGAATTCCTAACTCTTACTGTGCAAGGCAGGAAAAAAATAATGGTGACGGCAAGTTAGGGAATTTGCCTTCTGTGGAAAAGATGCTGAACACGTAAATGGTGCTCTCAGGTTTGCGGTGGTTTGCATGGGAGATTTGCTCCATATCCAGGTATATAAACAGGCTGAGAAAGAGTCATGAATATTCTAACATGTCTTTCAAGTTTGTTTTTTTTAATGTTGAAGTTAATTAATGCTCTTATCTCTTGAATATAGGTGAGTGTAAGCCCGCTCATCGTACAGATGGGGAGGAGGTTTGGATTTATTGCAGGTCTCTGAGAGATGGCAGGGTCAAAGTCAAGTTTATATGTAAAGAGTTTCTGGTTCATCTTGTTAATCTCCAAACCTCCCCTTTTTTATAGAGGGGATTTGGATGTGTGTCTCTAGAGAACACAGATGGAGTTTGGCCAGAGAGTCTCTGCCTTTCGGTTAAATGCGTGTTTATTCTCTCAGTGTTTACTTCACCATAGAGTCATCACAGAATGCTTTGGGTTGGAAGGGACCTTAAAGATCATTTAGTTCCAGCCCCCCTGCCATGGGCAGGGACACCTTCCACTAGACCAGGTGGCTCACAGCCCCATCCAACCTGACCTTGAACACTTCCAGGGATGAGGCATCCACAACTGCTCTGGGCAACCTGTTCCAGTGCCTCACCACCCTCCTAGTGAAGAATTTCTTCCTTCTATCTAATCTAAATCTACCCTCTCTCTCAGTTGAAAGCCATTACTCCTTGTCCTATCACTGCATGCCCTTGTCAGACGTCCCTCTCCAGCTTTCTTGTAGGCCCCCTTTAGGTACTGGAAAGCTGCTAGAAGGTCTCCCTGGAGCCTTCTCTTCTCCAGGCTGAACAAGCCCAACTCTCTCAGCCTTTCTTCATAGGAGAGGTGCTCCATCCCTCTGATCATTTTTGTGGCCCTCCTCTGGACCCTCTCCAGCAGGTCCATGTCCTTCTTGTGTTGGGGCTCCAGAGCTGTACGCAGTACTCCAGGTGGGGTCTCATGAGAGTGGAGCAGAGGGGCAGAATCCCCTCCCTTGACCTGCTGGCCACTCTTCTTTGGATGCAGCCCAAATACAGTTGGCTTTCTGGGCTGCGAGCGCACATTGCTGGCTCATGTTGACCAAACAGCGAGCACAGAGGCAGCTGTATCCCAAAGCGCTTGAGCCTGGGGATAGCAGGGAGCGTGCTGATGTGCAGACAGGTAGGATGAGAAGAGGAGTCTGGAGAAAAGGAGGCTGAGAGGACACCTTATCACTCTCTACAACTACATGAAAGGAGGTTGTAGCGAGGTGGGTGTTGGTCTCTTTTCCCAAGTAGCAAGTGATAGGACAAGAAATGGCCTCAAATTGTGCTAGTGGAGGTTTAGATAGGATATTAGGAAACATTTCTTCACTGAAAGGGTTATCAGGAATGGAACAGGCTGCCCAGGGAAGTGGTTGAGTCACCATCGCTGGAGGGATTTAAAAGACGTGTAGATGTGGTGTTTAGGGGCATGGTTTAGTGGTGGACTTGGCAGTGGTAGGTTTATGGTTGGACTTGATGATCATGAAGGTCTTTTCCAACCTAAATGATTCTATGATTCTCATCAACCAACACCCCCAAGTCCTTCTCGGTAGGACTGCTCTCAATCCATTCTCCACCCAGCCTGTATTTGTGCTTGGGATTGCCCCGACCCATGTGCAGGACCTTGCACTTGGCTTTGTTGAACTTCGTGAGGTTCGCACAGGCCCACCTCTCAAGTCTGTCAAGGTGTTCCTGGTGGTGTTACGGTGATTGCGCTGTCAGTCCTCCTGCAAAGGCTTGACAGTGCTGCTGAAAAGCTTTGACACTGCAAAGCATTGTTTACTTGTGAAAGTATTATTGTATTTTGAATATCTATTATTCATCTCTTGTGCTAAAAGTGACACTATATCATAAAATTACTTAGATTTTAGAGCTTTGAGGAAAAGCTGTTTTTTGTCCCTGTGACAGTGCTGGGAAGTGCTTTACCCTTTGTATCTCTGTAGTTCTCTTTTATGAATTGTGAGTGACGGCAGGAAAGTATAAAAGAACACAGAGGAGCTCGTTTTGATGTTCATAAAAGGCTTTGATAAAAGATGCAGCACATAGACTTCATGTTATTGCCTATTTTTAACTTCTTAAGAGCATAAAGTGCTCAGATCCAATATTTATGTAAAAGGGGAAAGAAGGGGGCTATATTTCTTCTTTTTTTTCTTTTTTAGGACCAGGTGAATTAAAATAGAAAAGCGTCTCTCTTCCATGCCCCAGTAAAACTTTGCTTTCTTCCATGAAGCATCTATGTCTATCTTCCATGAAGCATCGGTAAAGCCTACCCCATGGCGTTAATGGTGTGGATGATGCTGGAGGAGACCAGCTGCGGTTTTGAAGTCTCCTTGGTTGTAGGCTTGTGCCTTCAACCTCCCCATTACATCTGGCTCCGGTGGACCCACCAGCCATGGTGATGCACATGGCGAGGCGTGCACTTCCGACAACAGGTCTCTCCCCCAAGACCTGGAGAAATAAACCCAGGGGAAAGCCAGGGCAGCTCCTCTCCTGTCTCTAAAAGTCCGACTATGGTAAAGGCATCTCTGTAATAAGTAGCTTTGCTTGCTCCGTAGAGATGAGAGGCTGAGTGCAGGCCAGGTAATTGGGGTTTTACTGATGAAAGTGCTTGTCATTATTTCCAGCCTCCTCCATGTTGCAGTCTGCTCTTTAATCTCATCGGTCAGCATGGCTTGCTTGTGGTGGGCCTGTGTACTCATGCATATTCATGTGCATGTACATATGAGTACATCCATAAAACTTTGTCAGGCGCTTTCCTGTGTGCGTGTGCGTAGGCACGCCTGCGTATGTGTGAGGAGGAGGGCGGGCAGCACGCTTGGCACTGGCACGGCCGTTTGCACCATTGGGTTCTTCATCCACGCAAGGGCCTTCACGCTGGATGTGAGACTCCTCATGATGGCAGCGTGCAAACCTGACCTTAAGGTCCACCTGATGACAAAAGTCACCCTCTTGCTTGACACCATGTTTTCTGTTCTACTGGGGAGAAATGCCTTGAAACACCCTGTGCAAGGAGAGAATGGGTCCTGTCATTCCCCAGAGCACACCAGGCCAGAGCAATGTTGCCGAGTCCCACCTTGCTGCAGCACTGAGAAAGAGTTTATTTTGATGGGATGAGCACAGCAATAGGTGTTATTGGTGGGTTTGAGTTCTTCAGCAACGTGCCCTCATCCAAGGGGCTGTTCAAATCAGGTGCTGGGTTTGAAGTAGCTAAACTCGAGCAAAGCTGTCCTAACCTCCCACCCATCTGAGGTGAATAAGCACCTTCTGCTCAGTTCCTCACATGGGAACTTTTATGTGAAAACATAAAGATGAAGGGAATTATCAGCCTTGGGTGGTCATTGGAAGATGCTGAGAAGTGTGTTTGCTTGGGTGGTGTCTTCCTGCCTCTGCTGTTCCTGTGGGATCTTGCAAAGCTGAACGCTGAACATCTACAGGGTGAGATGCTTCATCAGGGTATGCCAGCATGGCACTATGCCCGCTCGATAGCGTCACCTCTCGTGTGCACTGTGGTGGTGGTGAGTCCCCAGTGATACCCCAAATGGAAGACTCCCAGGAGTGTTTAACTGAGCCCACATATGGCTTTATGGGATGAATAAATGGAAATCATCGTGTCTGAATTGGTCTAATTTTTTTCTTGGCTCACCCATAAAGCTGTGTACCACCACGTGCAAGAAGGTGCTGTCACCCTCTGCTGCGTGACTTCTTGAACTTAGCTAGCTTGTAGCAGAAGCGTATCGGCACATACAGGTGTCTGTTCAACTTCTGACAGGTTGTCCACTTAGCCAAAAAGTTTGAGTGTCCTTGGTTATTCCGTAAGGTATGGGAGGACTTTGTTGTGCCATTGGAGTGGACACCATGGTAAATTGGAAAAGCTGTTGCTGAATCCAGGAGAGACAGAAGGGACCGGTCAGGGTAGGACTTGTTGGGCCGGAGTGACACCGTGCTGTGCCCCACCGGCGGCAGGTTGATTGCATGGGCTCAGGGGTGTTTCATGCTGCCTGGGTGCATGCTGTGCAGCAGCTCAGGTGCTTCGCTTGCATTTCCAGAAGCAATCCAGCCTCTTCGCTGCGAGTCAGGGGGGGAGAGGGCTCCGGAGCATGTCAGGGGCTCCCCCAAACCTGGGGCTCCGAGGCACGGAGCAGAGCTGTGCCAAAGCATCTGATGAAACGTGGCCCTTGGCTGGCGGGAGCCGCAGTTGTTCTTCTTTTGAAAGAAGCTGGGAAAGGCGCCCCAAAACAACCACTGGAGAAAGTGTCCAGACGAAAGGTCTGGTAAGCGTCAGGGTCCCCTTTGCTGTGTTTTCAGGCTCTTCTGTAATCAGCTGTCATTTCGGGATCTGGGCATATTGGACCTCAGCGAGTATGGATTGAAACTTAAACAAACAGTGACTCTTCTATAAATATTTAGCTCACACTGTTTAGGAGCTGCTGGGAGCAGGAGACAAAATAAATTTAAAGTTCATGACTGTCTAAAAAAGCTATCGGAGGATGGCACTCGGTCACCAGATTGGCTGCCACGTAGGTTTTGAATAGCTATTCCTCCTCTTTCTTTTTTCCTGAAGAAAAGGATGTATTTAAGCATCCTTTGCAGAGACATGAGGTTGCACTCTGCCAGCGTTTACACGGCTGCATTGGAGAGTCAAATCAATGCAAATGTCTTCTTCAGCTTGGCTGGTTGAGCTGGGTGCCCAAGAGGAGCCATGGCAAGGAGTAAATGGATGATGTTCACTGGCCCTATGCATCTTTCTTTGCAAATTTGGACTGATCATCTGGAGTATGTACATCTGCGTGGAAGAGGGGGATGTGTCTCCGAGCATGTGCCTTTGTCTGGCCACCTCGATACCAGGACAGCGGCTTGTGCCCAGGCTGGCTGCTGACGAAGGAGCTGGGGTCCCCAGTGGGGCTTGTGTAGACAACGCTAAATCTTGGGTTGCCACATTGTTCCTGCTCTTGTGAAAGCCTCGATAGCGAGGTAGACCTATCCTTGTCAGCCTTTTTTGCCTCTTAAATATGAAGATAATATCCTTTTTCTACCTTGCAGAGCTCTTGCAAGAATGGGAAAGAATGAAACATGCTGATAAGAAACGGTATCAGTAGCCGAGACGGGCAGAGGCACACGTGCTTTGAATAAGCGGCAGACTTCACCGCACACAAGAATCTGGGATTATTGATTAAAAAAGAAAAAAAAAAATCGATCATCGATTATTTTCTTTCTCTCTCCGCTTGCTCTGCTAATACAAAGTACTTGCAGTTGGACTAAATAATGGTTGTAGGTCCCTTCCAACTGAGCTATCCTATCCTATCCTATCCTACTAATATAACAATAAACTCAAAATATTTGGCATGTTCTGTGAGATGCTTTGCAACTGCTTGCACCACCCCTGCCCCTGGTTGCAGCATCCTGGGGCTTTCTGCGCCGGGATGCTTGATGTGCCCCGTCCCCGTGGTCAACTGCTTTGCCTGGAAGATTAATGGCAGAGGAGAAAATGTCAGGGAAGGATGGGTAAGAAAAAGGTAAAATCCTCGTTTGCCAGCTTGTTGAAACCACTTTTGGGGTTTGAGAGAAAATGTCAGTGTTTGAGTTGGATGCAGTGGCAGGCTTGATGGTTTTTCTCTTTCAATAGTTTCTTTTAGTGCCCTTCCTAATTTAAAAGGAGGAGTTTAAATTATTAATGTTTTACCTCTGAAGTGGAGGGATTCCAAAGCCTTTGGCAAATCTCTGCTAAAGCATCCAACGTAGAAAAGAGCCTCATGGTTTTTCCCAACTCCGTCTTTGACAGAAGCCCCTCCTTGTGTCCGCGAGAAGCACTAAATCTGCGGAGGTGGACAAAGAGCTTGATTTATGTAGAAGGTAATTTTCTCCAATGGTGTTTAGCCAGAAAACATAAAGATGATAATGATTTTTATGTTTTGGCGTAGCCTTTGCAGATCTCTGTGTTTCTGACTGTTGCTGAAGCAACACTGTGCCACGGGTGAGTGCCAGCACTCGGTCCGGGACGCTTGGGTGCTGCCTCCGAGGGATGGGTGCCCTTACCTGGTCATTTTGGCCCCAATCCCTGCAGCGTCCTGGAGGCGAGAGACAGCTGAGGCTTCAGACACTGATCCTCACCAAAGCTGTAGTTAGAGCTCAAGCCTCCGGTTAGATTTACGACACATTTGCCCGCTAAACCTCCCCATTCACTTTGAGTATTTGTCCTGATTTTGTACCAAATCTCCTTGCTACTTGAACTGAAGAATAAAGTATTATAACTTTAACTTGGGGCAGCTGTCCAAGGGATATATTGGGATACACTTGGCCTTTGAAAAGAAGGACTTTAGTCTCCAGCCCTGTCAGTCCCTCTGGCTCCTGGAAGTTTTCCTTCCAAATGGTTACTTCAAACCTCAGAGAAGAAGTTTGTGTTTTTTCAGAGCTATGATTAATACCGTTTTTACGCTTCGTTGCAAAATGCCGCACAATGAATGAGACCAGCAGGGTGGTGGTTTATGGGGGGGAGGAAAAAAAAATCATCAAACAAATGCTTTCAGACGCTGTTTTGGAAGAGTGATGTGTGTGTGTGTCTTATATAATCTCCTGCAAACTGTGGGATTGCGTTCCTATTAAAAGGAAGGGAAAAAAAAAGGCTTAAACCTCATCCATGGAAAGAATGTCAGAAATAGTTGAGAAGTTGAATAATTACAGTCTTTTTTGCACCAGGTCAGTGAAAGCTAATTTAACGTGCAGGATTGCGATGCAGTACGTCTTTGCAGTTACAGAATCTGGGGGTGATCGGGTCCAACCTGTCAGCCCAAGCAGGGCTACCTACACAGCAGTTGCCCAGGACCACATCCAGTAGCTTTGGAATATCTCCGGGGATGGAGACTCCACAACCTCCCTGCACAAGCTGTGCCAGTGCTCGGTCACCCTTAGAGTAAAATTAGGCATAGTGCGTTGTATTTCAGCGAGTCGGTCATAGGTTCCTGCTCGTTCCTGGTGCAGCTTGGAAAGTTTGGGGGTGCGTGTGCGGTTTTGGGTCGGAGTTGGCTTGAGCGTGCGGGGGACGTGGGTCTGCAGTTGAACCCTGTGGCTTGGACTCGGCAATGCTTGGTTGGGGCTTGAGAGCCAGTTGGGCTTGGCGCAAGGTGCCAAAAATGGTCCCCTCGTCAGCGTGCAAGGAGGCTTGCTGCGCGATGGCGGGATGTCCGAGAGCTCGTGGTCCCTCTGGTTTGGTTTTGAGGCTGTACCTGTAGCTGAGCCTCCAGCTAGCTCCGCTGACTTCTGCTTCCCTTCCCTCCACACCCCGTGCCTATTCCCAGACAGTGCGAGGGCCTGAGTCACTTTGCCACAGGAATCTGGGACTCATCTATCAGCGTGAAATTAGGCTAATTACACCTTTGAAGTGCTCAGCGTCAGCGGACCTGCAGCATCAGGTGCTTCCCCAGAAAGCCCCGTCTCGGTGGCAGACCCCACGAAAAAGAGGCCAAGGGGTTTGCGTGTGGCTGCGTGCCCAACGTGTCCCCATCGTGGGGACACAGAGGATGCTAGTGCACGTGGGAGGTCACCTAAACCCCCATGGGGACATTGGGGTCAGCACAGATTTGCTTCCTGGTGGCTTCTTGTGCATCCCAAACACGTGGAAAACAAAACCAAACCTAAGTCTACGCTCGGGATGTGGTTCCTCTACTTGGTCTCTATTGTTTCCTCCTGTCCTTCCTCCATGGAAGACAGTAACCTTGTTTGTTGTCCTGGGTGCATTTTTTTTTTCTCTAAGCCACTTTCTTTTTGTGCTGTTTTGGTTGCTGATAAGTGATGGGAATGGCAGGAACGAGATGATGGTTGCCAGTGAACGCTCCCGCTCTCTGCAGACGCGTCCTATCAGCATGTTCCTCGTGCCAGTGACAGGGGTGTTTTCTCATTAAAAATAGACCACAGACAATGCCACTTCCCGAGAACTGTGATTTATCATTTAATAACAAGTGGTTACTCATTTCCTTTGGAAAACTTTCTGGAAGTGTTATTTTGCTTTCTCCCCTTGCTTCCTTTTTTTTTAATTTCCTTCAAAGACCTGCATTACCCTTCAGAGCCACTGTGTCTTTTAAATGAAGTGTTCTCTTTTCAAGTGGAAATTATATTTGATTTAAAGATCATGAAAAAACAAGTCTTAACTCTTTGGGCGTCAGCTTTTCTTTGTAAGCTCCTGCAGCCCTGAAGTCCTAGCGCAGCCAAGGGAAATAGCAACGGCGAGACAGCTCGGTAGGTGAGACTTGAAGAAAAACGATGATGCTGATCCTGAATGGGAAATGGATGATCTACTTGATCTGACTTTAAAAAAAAAATGTTAAAAAACTGCAGAACTCGTATTGTCTGAGTTGCCAGCTCTTAACTGTGATACCTCCTGGTGCAGCAAGTTTTCCTAAAGGATGGAGGACTTGCAGAACTACTGGGCAAACTCATACCAAGTCTGGTATTTTAGTGACTTTACCAAAAAAAGTTCTGAAAGCTGTTGGGTAGTTCTTGAGGAAATCCCGACAGCTCAATAAACAAACTTGGGAAATGTGCTGAAGATGAAATCATCAGAAGTGGGTACTTAAGAAGCTAAAAGAAATGGTTCGCTGTTGGATCAGGAAGGCGTTTTGAGGGTCAGTAGCAGATCGGATGGTAGACTGCAGAGGATACAGAAGATGAAATGCAACAAGAGACATTGCAGGTACTTTAGGTGATAGCATCTTCTCTTACAGTTGTCTTAATGAGCTGCAGGGGTGGTCTGAAGACAAGAAAAATAAATTCAATAAAGACAAGTGCAAAAAAGTGCTCTTGGAAATCAGATGCACATACCCAAAATGAGCAGTAACAGGTTGACTGCAGAACGGGATCCGGGAGCTGCAGTGAATCGCAAGCCGATTGTGAATCAGCAGTCGGATGCTGTTACAAGAAAGGCAGATCTTGAATAGCCCACAGAAAAATGGAAAAGGTAATAATTCAACCTTGGTTGTCATATAAAACCTCACTTGAAATACAGCATCCAGTCTCAGCCCCCCTATTTTTAATATGAAAGCAGGCAGCTTGGGAAGGTGAACCTTCTGTTTGGGAAACTTGACTTAGGAGGAATAGCTGGAAAGTTTGCATATGTTAAACCTGGGGGAAAAAAAGCCTCACAGGTGTCAGGCCATGGTTTGGTGGGATGCTGTCTTCAGCAGTAATTTTGGAGCCGGGTATCTCTGCTCTCCTGGTGTTGGCTGTACTGCGGCTCATCATGTGGTCGGTTGGCTAGCCGCAACCTATATGTCCACACTGTGAGCTGGGACAAGGAACTTTTGGTAGTATAGAAAAAGCTGAAAAGTGTCCCCAAAATTATTTCAAAGTATGGCTACGCAGTTTTGCCTGGAGAACAGATGTCATGCAGGAGGAAGGAAGGAGGGCAGGGAGAGGAGAGGTGGTTGAGTTGAGACTCGAAGGAAACGTAGCAGATTTGAGACACCCAGGAAGGCGGTGTGAGGAGTGGTGCACCCAATGTCTCTCCATGTCTGAGGACAGGACTAGAAGAAAATTGTGTACAGGGAAGTGCTTCTCTGGACGCTGTCTTCCAGTGCATCATCTCCGTCGTGCCTGGTAGCAGCGGGGTAGGCTGGCATGTCTCAAAGCATAGGTTCCAGCTCCTGGTGGTAGTGGTGAAGGAGAATGAGTGATGCTGGAGCTGGCCCAAAAAGCGTTAGAAACCGCTTTGTTAGCAGCACAGCAGCCCTTCCCGGATGGTGGGGTGAGCGGTGCTCGTCGCTGGGAACTGCAGCCGAGTCCTGCTTTCTTCTTGGCAGAGCTGCGCCGGTGTTGCCTTGGAGAGTGACATGAAGACAAACAAGCCAAGAGCGGGTTTGGGGCTGGGTGGCTGTTGGAAGTGCCTTCTGGCCCAGCGTTTCTGCAGTCCTTGCATCCAGATTTTGGCATGGCTTCTGCCGCTGTCAGTCCTGCTGAGGCCGAATGTCCCAACACCTCCTGCTGTTCTAAATCCAAATTTCCGACATTACTGCATTGCACTTGGTTTTTCGGCTCTTGGGAGTAGTTTGGTTGACCACAAATTGGTCACTCTGTGCTGTGATGCAAGCTGATGATTTCCTCCCCTGCGGATGCTAAACCAAATACCCCTGCAACTGCCGTCTGACGGTGATGTTACTCGGCTGGTGTTTGCAGCCGGTGGGAACGCTCCGGAGCCATGCAAACCTAGATGATTCAAGCTGATACTTATGCTTATGATTAAATGCTAAATGCCTGGTCTGTTCTGCCCTACCAGCTGTACCCCCCAGGGAAAAGAGGGATTTTACTGCAAGAAGAAAGGATATTCTGGTATTGGTTGGTTGATAATAGGAACGCATAGCATCAAAGCTGAAACAGTGTGTGCTGGGTTTTAAAATCACAGGAGGATATAAAAGTGCCTTGAAGAGGAAGATCATAGATAGGCAGACCTACTGGATACGCCTGGTGTTTTTTTGTAGGCTGCAGAGCCTTCCCCTGTGGTTTGCAGGGTTCCCGTGCCGTGCTGCATCCTGCACAGCACAGAGCACGGCGTCTGTGCCTGCTGTCTTAGCGCATGTAGATGTGAGCCTTGCTGGGAAGATTTAGGCTTCAGTTCTAGTTATGTTGATGCTAAAATTCACCTAAAAAAAATAGAAATGCTTGCTGTACTTGCTTGTGACATGTGTGACATGCTGGCGCTGAATCTGGCTTGTGTTGATCTGCGTTTCTTAAAAAATAAAAGCAGCATGGTAATTTGTCTTAAAAAGACTACAGAGCGAGTGAAGAAGAAAACAAGCAATTTGCTATTCATTGCCTTTTCAAGGCTAAAGGGCTGGAGCTTACACTGGGAAGAAGTCAAATCCCCAGGCAGTTCCTATGCACCACATAATACCAAAAGGAGTGACCGCCAAATGAAGTTTGCTGGCCGGCGAGCTTGTGGCAGGGCTGCTGATAGCAGAGCTTCAGAGCTCTTCGGTACGGTCAGTCAAGTTGTAGTGGCATCTCGGGGACGTGTCTTTGGGCACGCGGAAAACCCACCGCCTCCAGAACGCAGTGGGTGGTTTGGGCAATGCCGAAGGTCTTTATTTTCTCAAATGCTCAGAAGGGGCAGGGTTGAGCATTGGGGGTGAGCTTTTTTTTCCCCCCCATAGCTCCTTCCAAGTTTGCACTTCTGGAGCATGCAGAATAATGTCTCTGGGCTTGCTGTGTCTCTTCCTTGGTTTGCTTCTGTTCGCTTTCCTTTGGCCGCTCACTCCCCCAGCTGCCCGATGGATTTTGGACTAGGATTGCCTTCTGCTCCTTTTCCCACCTGTTACCTTCCTCAGTGCTCTGTTACTTCCCAAAAATGAGAGCGAAGGAGAACAACCAGAGGTGGGAAAGCCCTGCTTCCCGCCCTGGAGGGCACCGAGCCCGGTTGTGAGGAGGTGATGGGCGGCTGGAGGGGAGCGCGCTGCCCTTGAGATCGGGGCGGACTCGCTTGCAGCGGTGCTGCAGGGAGCCTGTGTCCTGCTGGTCACTCCTTTCATGCACGGGCGTGCTCTTGGCTGGCACCACCCTTGCCCTGCATTTTCCAGGTGTTTCTCCGTGCAATAACACGTGTGTCGTATTAAAAAAAAATAAAAAAATAAAATGGGACTAGCTGCAGCTGTGAGACTTCTGGGTTGGGTTGGGTCACTGCCTCTGCCTGGCCAGCACGGGAAGGAGAAGCTCCTCCTGCAGAGCTGCAGCGACCGACGACTCCGGCAAACAGCGCTGGCTGCGTGCAGCCGGCCGGCACCCCTCGGGGCAGCACCGGCTCGGCTCTGCGCCGAACCTCACGCACCGTCGCGGCTGCGAGTCCTGCTGCGGGTGCTCACGCGAGGACCTCGCTTGGGAACATCTCTGGAGGACAGGGTCGTGACGCCCTGGCACGCTGCCGTGCTTGTGTTAATGAGTCCATGGGGGCAGGCCCGATGGCTGCACCTACTGAAATCTCTGGCCACACGCAGCCCTTTTGCCCGGCTCTTGCAAGTGTCAGGGTTGTCGCTGGCTCCTCTCACCTGTTGGTGTGTTTTGGCTGCTCTCTGGTGCTCCCTGTGTTTTGGCTCCCTCCTTCCATAGATTTGCACCCCATAATCATTATCAGCGTGTTTTAGTAGGGCTCCCGCTGGCGTGTGCGCTCTTCCTCTCTCTGCTTGGGCTTGATAAAAAGCTGTGTGTAAGAGTTGGCTCACGCTTGATCCGGGGGAGACCCCACGTCTGCATCTGTCCTTCTACCCACCCACATCTAATGGGCAGAAGGATGTGTTGGAGGAGAGGAGTTGGGCTGCGAGCGGGTCCCCAGGTTTCCTTCTCCCCGTCACCCTCCGCCTGTGCTGCAGATGGACAAGAGCCGTTAGGGTTTTGCCACCTGCCAGGCCTGGGCCGACGGCAGCGGTGGGCATGGGGCACGTGAGCCTGGGGAAGCACCCGGGCTTGGAGCCGCCACGGCGGAGGAGCCCTCCAGCTCTTCAGGGGAAACTGGTGGTTAAAGCAGCATTTTGTGCTTCGATATGGGTGAAAAAGGGGGTTTCGTGTTAATTGATAGAAGAATCCCTTTGGAAGTGTGGAGGCTGGCTGTGGTCCAAGCTACATGTTTCACGGCCCCCATCAGCGGGTACCAGGTAGCTTTCCCCTGATCCAGGCAGGGGAGCTGGTCATCTGGGGGCAGCATCCGTTGTACTTGGCCACCATCCGTCTCGCCTCTGCCTGCCTGCTCCAAAAATCGTTTCCAGAGGCTGACCTGGGGGCATAGAGCTGGCAGGAGGAGTCGGATGCAGGACTCCAGGGTGGGACTCTGCTGGTACCTGCTGGGATATGTTGAATGTCTTTGTTCTTCCCTCAGTGCCTTTGTCCCAGGGCTGTTGGTGCTGCAGGGCATGCTGAGCAGGTGGATACCAAACAGCATTTGTACCCAAATGGATCATCTATCTCCTGGTCATTTCTCCTGTGAAAGCATCTTGGGTGGGTTCAGCCTCGCCTGAGCAGTACCCACGTGAGGCATACCCGCTGCGGAGAGCTCTGTGCCATCCTCCCAGGCTGGATGCTTGTCCGTGCAGGTCTGCCGTGGCTTTGCTTTCACCTGCTCATTTCCCGGCACGCTTGCTTGGGGCAAGCCATCAGTGTGCTGAAAGCGGGGAGCCTCTGCCGGTGACAGCCAAGCGGTGATGGACCGAGCACTGCTCTCCACCCTGGCTCCCTTTCCCCATTGCTGTCCCCATTTTTCCGCTTGCCTCCCTCCAGCTCCACAGCTGGGGGCTGCCGGTGACCGTCCCCGCAGTGAAGCCTTGCCCCGGCACCTTCCTCCGCTCTTCCACCCTGCTTTTCCCTCCCTCTCCGGCTGCCGAGTTGCACTAATCGACTTTGGCTCCTGTCCCAGGAACAGCCTCTCAACACACACAAATCAGGAAGGCTAAAATAACACTTTAAAATTGTTAAATAAATAGCGACCGGGCTCTACTAAATGGGAAACACAGCTTAATTTGTTAAAGGGTTTTTTTGTCCTCCCTTGGATGGGGGATTTGGGTGCGCGCGTGTGTGTGTGCAAAGCGTTTCTTGTAGCTTGTAATCTGTGTGTCGTGGCCCCAAGTGCGCAGAGAAGGGTTATATGACTCTGAGTTACTAAACACTTACAGTAAAAGTGTAGTCATCCTGAATCTCATCCAAAGAGCTGTAGGGTTTTTTTATTTCTTTTTAGTTTCTTTTTTATGTTTTTCCCCCTCTCCCGGCAGGATGCTGCTGCATCATTTGCATTCTTCACCCCAGCCACCTTGTTGGGAAGGCAGAAATCCTCCGAGCCGGGCGGTAACTCTTTCCAGGCTGCCAGCAGTGGTCCAGGCAGTTACATCCCGCTCCGTTCCCTCTCCAAGAGCTTTGTGCACGGGGCAAGTGCATCCCCTCTCCCCCAGCAAAGGAGCAGCTACCTGCGTGGGCAGAGGTGCCCATCTTCCTGAAACCCGAAAAACACTCGTTTCTCTCCTGCGCCTTTTCAGATCTCGAGCAAAAATAGAAAAACACTTATTGTCGTGTGAGAGAGTGGGGATGGGAAGCTCTGGATAAGCGTTTGGAAAATACCCAGGGAAAACGAGTGCCAGCAAAAGCTCTGCCAAGCGGGAGCGGGGATTGACTTAGGTACCAAAATGCGTGTGTCGGGGTGAAAAATGCATTTCTTGGGAAGGACACAGGGAACTGGCTGTTTCCCAGCACACACCTCCCTCCTGGGGCTCATCCCGCAGGAGCCCAGGGAGGTGGCATGGGACCGGAGGGGAGGTAGCAGTGGCGGCACTGGGGTGGTTGTCGTCTGTGCCTTGGTGCCGAACAGGTCGTCCGTGCCAGGTCCTGGTTTTTATTCTTTCTGTCGTCTCTCAGAAGATGCTTCCCTGCCTGTCTTGCCTATCCAGCTGGGTTTGGTGCGTGTTGCCCCGCTGCCCATGTGCAGAATACATTAGTGGATGTTTCGCAGGCAGCTCTGAAGGTATCCCAAGGCTCGGTCCATTGGAAAGCAAGATGCTCTCCAAGACTGTGCTGGCAATCTCCTCTCCTAAGCATCAAAAGGCGCCCCGCTACATTATCTTAGCAAGAGAGGAATACAGAAATTTCTGTCGCGGTTGGGGCAGCGATCGTTGCTGCTGGCAGCGGGGCTCTGCACGGAGGAAGGCTGGGCAGAAAGCATCCGCGCCCTGCAGAGCTGTGCACGGAGGATCGGCTTCTGCTGCTCTTTGCAAATCAAAAAGAGAGTAACAGTGCTGTGGTTTAACCCCAGTCAGCAACCAAGCACCACACAGCCGCTCGCTCTCACAAACCCTCACACCCCCGCCCCCCCTCAGTGGGATGGGGGAGAAAATCAAAAAACCCCAACCTTGTGGGTTGAGGTAAAGAGAGTTTAATAGGACAGCAAAGGAAGAGAGAATAATAATAATAATAATGATAAGAGAATATGCAAAACAAGTGATGCACAACGTGGTTGCTCACCACCCACTGACTGATGCCCAGCCCGTCCCCAAGCAGTGATCCCGCCCCGGCCCATTCCCACCAGTTTATATACTGAGCATGATGTCATAGGGTATGGAATATCCCTCTGGCCAGGCTCGGTCAGCTGTCCCGGCTCTGCCCCCTCCCAGCTCCTTGTGCCCCTCCTCGCTGGCAGAGCCTGGGAAGCTGGAAAGTCCTTGACTTAGTCTAAGCACTACTTAGCAACAACTAAACCATCAGTGTGTTATCAACACTATTCTCATCCTAGATCCAAACCCCAGCACTATACCAGCTCCTAGGAAGAAAATTAATTCTATCCCAGCCAAAACCAGGACAATATCCACCCCTTATTCTGTACCATCTACATCATGCCCAGGTCCCACACGTTCCAATACGTTCCAATTAATCACCACTGATTTTTCTTGTCTTTTGATATATACGCACAGATTATCATTGCCTTAGTCTGCGGGCCATCACTCTAAAATGTCCGTAACATTATTCTCATACTAAATCCAAAACACAGCACTATACCAGCTACTAGGAAGAAAACTATCCCAGGACAAACTCTAACCAGGACAAACAGCAAGTGGGTTTCTTTACAGGTCATTAATTGTACAGTCAGCTCTCCCCTGGCTTTCAAAGGGGCTGTTCCTCATGAGGAGTGGTTTCCGTGCCGGCTCCACGGAGGTGCCAGGGCTCTGTAGCACCCGAGCGAGCTGCAGTCCCGCCGGGTACCAGGGCATCTGCATGGTCTGTGCAGAGCTGCAGGGATCCAGCTTTTTGTTTTTTCTGGGTTACACCTTCCCCCCTGCCCTCCCTGACCCACAGTGGGGGTGCATGGACCACACCTGGGCTCACCTTTCTCCATCGCTCCTCACTGCAGCACCATGTGTTTGGGTGAGTGATGTGGGAGATGCACCACTACACCGGGACCTGCTGATCTTTCAGGCTCCTTTCCATATTTTTTTTTTTTTTTACACATGGATTATCCCAGTCCACTGTTCTGAATAGTAGAAACTTGTCTGTGTTTTGAGAGGCAGTTGTTTCTTATTAACCAGCTGAATGGGGAAAAAATAACCTTTACTCCCTGTAGTGGGAATTGCACAAGTCAAAATTTTACATTTCCTTCTTCAGCTCCCCAAAGCCGTTCATGTAAGGATGGTTGTGGGTCAGAGAGGGGCTTTGCCCTCCTGCCACGCTAGCTGTGAGGGCTGCAGGGGCTGTCTGTCTGAATGTGTGATGAGAGCAGAGTAAAGCTGCAGTCGTGGCCTGAGCGGGGATACCCAAAATGGGCTTCAAAAGGCAAGGAAGGAGTCATCTGAATACAACCTGCAAGCCCTTAATTCTTTGTGGCAGTGATACCCTGAGCCTGGTTATCTCGAGCATCAGTGTTGCTGCAGTGAGGGAAGCAGCTGATTCTATATGGGAAGAGGAAGGTTTGATAGAAGGTATAACAATCCCTCTTAGATGTTTTAATTTTCCTTTTTTCATCCCAAACTGTAAGTGCAGAGCTTCCTCCACTTTGAATGAGTCTTTTTAAGTTGGTCTGCCTTTCAGATTGGGTAGAATTGTGTTTCTTCAATATATAAAATGAATCTGGCAGCCTGGTGTTGTACTTCAGCTTCCCAAAGAGACAAGCAGGCATAAAGCAAGAAGATTCACTGCGTACTAAAATGCTCCACTTATTAAAAAAAAATATAATAAAATCCTCTGTGAACATCCTGTTTCAGCTCTGCAATAAAACTCACCGGTCAGTAAACGGTGGATCTCCTGTTCCCATGGAGAAAGGCAGTTGCAGACTTAAGAGGTTGCTGTGGGAAAAGGGGAAAAAAAAAAATAAATCAAAAAGATCCACTCTTGGTCTTGCAAACAAAGGTTGCCTTGGATTGTGGTCACATGTTGCAGTTCAGCTGATCTCGCTCATGCCAAAAGGGGAAAGATTTCTAGTACTTGCCTGAACCCCACTGAACTGGTTTAGGGAATTAATTAGAAGAAAATTATTCACCTTTTTTTTCCCTAGCTAGTTTTCTCCTAGATCCAATTGCCCTGCATTGACTCACGGGGTCAGGGGAGCTGGGGGGAGCTGGGACAGGACCACCTCCTTGATGATAGATGGCCATTGTGTGAATTTAACTGTGATTTAAAATTGCACCATCGACAAATGTCTTCTGGCTTTTCCCTGTTGAGGATGAAGGAGTCTCTCAGGTACCCAGATCTGGGACGCCACCAAGGTTTGTAAGTCATACACAGTGTTGCATCAAGAATATCGGGGCAGAAGCACCTGAAAGAACATTTAGGGGTTAATTGCAACCCCCAGGCACATCAAATGAACTGATAAGCTGGTGCTGGTGGAAACCTCACTGTGCATGTGTCTGTATTCAGTAAATCCTGTTGGCCAGGTTAAGCTCCTTCCCTTGGGTACACCCCTCTGTCTGCGCTGCGGGGAGATGTTCAGGAGACCCTCATAGGGCTGGACATCATGTGAAATTACACAAAATCCACCGCTTTGGCTTCGCGGGTTCGGTATTTAGATAGGTATGTACGTTGCATGCATTACACCGGGATCTTTGGGGTAAAGCCGGCGTAGCAAGTTTAGCTCTCAGTCCCAGGCAGTTTTCTCAGGGTTTAGGGTTTACTTCTAACCTTTATAAAGCCTATCAGGTCCCTGGGTTTCAGAGGGTACTTTCTCCGAGGGGTACAGTCTCAGCAGAGCCAGATATTGAGACGCTTGCAGGCTTTTGTCACCTTGCCCACGTGTGTGCTGGGTCTGGCTGGGCCCGGAGAGCTGCCGGGCTCGCCGTCCCCGGGAGCACCACCGCCCAGCGCGAGCCGGGCTCTGACCTCTGCGGTACCCCACGTATCTTTAATTACCGGGGGAAAAAGTCAAGTACTTACAAGACCCCCAGACCTGTTCGTTTTGAATGGGTTGGTGGTTATTTTTTTTTTTTTTTTTTAATTAAGCTCAACATTATGGATTAGGGCTGCTGAACTAAAAAGAATGGGTGAAAATAATTTTTAAATTTTACAATGAAAAAGCGTATCTCTGTTTCTTGGGAGAGGCAGAATGAAATACTTGCCACTTCCCAAGTTTCCTGTGCTCTCTTGTGGCATCGCGCACTTTGTTCGCAGCACCCCGTGCCGGAGATGAAAAGCTTTGGTGTGTGCTCACTTCGGGGCAATGTGGATTTCTCCTCAAAAACCTCAGTTCTAGCGACCGGTTTTATAAATGCCTAAAAAATGAGGCTTGTACCTTATCTCTTGGGAGATCGTTGATGGATCCATTTCTCAGAAAGATATTTTATTCAGTCCTTTAATGCCATGCCACTCCCTTCATTCAGATTCCTGGAGTCTTTTATCACGTCTCCTCTTGCTCATTGCTTAGCCAAGTTGGGCATATTTAGTTCTTTTAATCTTTCCTCGTAACTCAACTGTCTTTAATCATCCTTCTTGATGTCAGAGTGTTTGATGCCCACTTTCACGGAAAACAAGCCTACGTTTTTTTTTTGGTGTGCATGTGAATCGCTTGGGAAGGGTTCCAGGAGAGCAGCCCTAGCTCCGCGGCCGGTTGCCCAGGCTCACGCCTGGATTCCTCAAAAGCTCCCTCGAATGTCTCGGTGTGGGCACTGGGGAAGATTTCTGTCTCACCTTGTAGGCCATCCGACTGGCACCCTCTGGGATTAATTAATGTGTTTATTTGTGGGATGTAGGTAGCCCACCCCACTCCCAAGACACTTCATGGGGTAGATTTCTGTGGGCATCTGCAGGAGGGTGCAGGTGCTGATGGTGTTTATGGAGAATGGGCCCAGAAAGGTTACCATAACCTGCGTTTCCTTCCTGTACCTGCCAGCAACAAGAACGAAATAGAGGTTTAATTTCCTTCCACAATCTTAAAAGCAAAGCTTGGTGATCAGTTGTTTTTAGGTGCCTGTGCTGCAGGTCAGGGCAATGTTTCCACGTGCTGCCAGGGATGGTGGCCCCCTCTTGCTGCTGGTATTGACGCTGTCTTTCCTCAGTAGTTCATCTGTTTTGCACCCGAAAATAGTCATTCACAACTTCTTAAATCAGTTTGAATGTAAGGATTGCTGCTAGCTGTTAACAAGCTGAGCACTGCATCCCTTTAGGGCAGGGTCTTCAAACTTGGCTATCTGAAGTTGAGGGCCTCCTTTCCTGCATGGAGGTGTCCTGAGTTCCCTGGAAACCTCCTGGAAACCTGTTATTTCAGCAGGAGCTGTTTCTCTGTTTCAGAAAGCCCGACTCAATCCTTTTCTTAAAATAGCCAAGCTCAGATGCTGACTCGGAGGGGTTAAGGCACCGGATCTCCAGGTTTGCTGGGTCTGGGCCATTGCTGTGCAGCTTGGGATGGCATCCCTGACATGGACTTTGAATTACAGAGCGCTTGGCAGGGAGTTAAAGGAGGCCAAAAGCCTGCCTGTCCCTCCCCCACCTCCCGTTCTGCGGGAATGTTTCTCATACTCTCCCAAATTTAGCAGTGCAAATGTGGCTGGGTTAAGTAGGCTGAGTGATGAAGCTATTCTGATGGTAATAAAGGTCCTCCTACCCTGCTCTGCCTCACGCACACGCTGCCAGAGCGGCTGTGTGGTATATGGCTGTGTGATATATGGCTGCCCTGACAAGGGGTCCTGTAGCCTGAGAGGAAAGAGAGGATGGGGACGTAGATGGTGGGAGAAAACAGGCTGCTGGGACCACCACCCAGCATGGCGCTGGGGACCAGAGCAACAGCCTGATGTCCCTCTGGCTGTCCCGTGCAACCCTTGGGCTGTAACGTGGGGTGTCAGCAAGGCCTGGAGGTCACCACGAGGAAAAGACCGTGTCCTCTCAGTGTTGCTGCTGAGACGCTCTGGGTCACGGAGCAGGGGGCTGCTGCCTCCACCTCTTTTCCTCACAGCTCTTGGCCAGCCCCGGGCGAGCACCATGAGATTTATATATCTATTTAAATAGATTATATATATATATATAATATATATAATACTTAAATAGGTATATAAGCTGTAATTTATATATAATTGCTTTCCAGTGCAGCCTTATTTTGAAGAACTGAGGAAACGAAGCTTTTCAGTTGGCGGGAGGGGACCGGGTTGGGCTTGCTGACATTTCTGTTGTTGTAATGTCGTATAGGTCTCAGCTGACTGTGGAAAGGAGAGAGGAGGAGCATGTGGAAGAGAGGTCAGATCCTGCCAGGGTTTCCTGGGAAATGAGGTGAGTTGTGACAGCTTTCGGCACTTGTAAGCCTGGAGATACAAGCCCTCCTGGGCTTCCCTGCGCCCCTTGGGTGAGACCTCTTCTCTTGAACCTCCAGACTTGGTTTTTGTTATGGGTTTCCCCGTATTTTGCCTCTTCAGGGCTGGTGGGAGGATTTTAGACTGCTGATGTGCTTGGGGGTCCCAGAAGGGCTGGAGACGATCTTGAGCATGCTGAGGTCTGTGCATTACACAGACCTTGTTTCTGGCTGTATTTGGGCTTCACAGCAGGGGACTTTGCTCCTCGAGATTGAGAGACCTCTGCTGCAATGACCTGCAACTGAACCAGTCCCCAGCCTCCTTTTACAGTCGCTGGAGGGAAATGGATATTTTTAGGAAGCGCCCGACCCTGACCTGCTGCAGGCATCTTTATGGGATGAATCATCCCCTGCAATACCTGCTTCGCTGCACAGTCAGCGCGGCTGGGACGGCTTGTTTGGATGTAGGGTCTGCAACGCGTGTGTAATGTCTGCACCCTGTGTAGGTGGACTGGAGTTCAGGGTGCTTACTGGTGGCTTGGGATGTCCAAACCCACTGGATGAAAGCTTGGGCCTCTCCTAAGCTGCCCTTAAATTTACTTCAGGGTTTGGACACAGCTTAAATCTGTGAGCTACTTGTCTGAGCCTGCTCTCAGCATTTATACACTCTGACTGGCAGTGTAAATATGTTCCTGACGGACAGGGTGTCATTGCCAAGGCAGTTTCAGTCCAACTGGGTCATCTTGCGCCGGCTGTAGCAGTCCCAGTGGGGACCAGCAAGCCCCAGGAGCCGCTGCGTGGATGCCCAGGGAGGCTGCTGGGGCTGCCCGCAAACCTCCTGGGAACCAGCCCTGGAGCCACTCTGGCCTCTGGCTTTTTGAATAACGAGGCTTGTGGCTTTTTGGCCATGGGAAGGTTTGGAGCGATGCTTACCCTGTCCCGATGGGAGACTGACACCTGTAGCGGGAGCATCCACATCCCACTAACTCGGCTACGGTGCAGCAGCCCGCAGGTGTGGTAACGGGAAGAGCTGAGACCTGTGTGTCAGGGCTCTGTTGATTAGCATCTCCCTCGAGAGCTTTTGTGCACTTCGCTGCATCTCCCGTGCAGGGGAAATTCCCTCCAGACACCCGTCTGCCTTTGCTGGACCACCTCTTCCACTTCACCTTCTCACTGTAAACTTCTTTTTGGAACAGGAACGTTGCTTTCTGCATGTGTTTGCAGAGTGCTCAACCTGCGCTGTCTAGTCTGTATTGCAGTGTGGATAAATATCGAGTAGAAAAGGTTATAATTTAGATGTACAAGCTGTTGTACCTAAGCAGATGCAACTGGAAGATTTTTGGTACACTTTTGGTTCTGCTGATGCACTCAATATGCTCTCAGAGGTGCAGCCCATTGAGAAAGAGGGATTGATGTTGATGGTGCATCCTCAAGATTGTCACCTTAAATCAAGGAACGAATATAATTTGCTGTAGTACATCACTCTTGTTTAGTTTTAAATGGGCAAAGAGAATGTGTGTGGTTTTCTTTCTTCTGCAGTGTACTTCACTGTTGGCTTTTCTGTGTTACTAGTCCTTGGGGTATTTTCACTGCAGCCCTGGAGAGAGGAAACGCTCCCTTTCATAGTGAGGGAAACACTGTCTCAGTGAAGCTGTGTGGTCACTGCCCTTTGCCCGAGTCCTGGCCATGTCCAAGTGGGGAACACGTACATCTTCTGCCTTCCATCTGTCTACCTTGGGGACCAGAAGATGTTGCAGGGACTCACAGTGCCCTTGAGTTTCAATGCTTGCTTCTGCCACTGGTCTCTTTGCTCTCAGGTTGTGCCTCAATTTTCCGTCCAGAGAATAGGGATAAACCGAGTCGTCGGAGTTGTGGTGAGAATTACGTTAATGGCAAACGATGTAACAGGAGATCTAGTGCTGTGTCTAAGCAGGGGTGATGCTTTCTGCAGTATCAGTGGTTCCCAGCAAAGAAACTCATTTTTACTTGGCTGCTGGCCATCTGGCTGGCTTTTCCACGATAAAGTTCACTCCAGCTGGCTCCCATTCTCCATCCCTCCTTCTTTGGAAGTATCTTTGTGCTGGGCCGACACCTCAGACATCAGCGAGCGTGTTCAGGGCTCAGAGTTGCGGAGCCACCAAGCCTGTGACCTCATGCGAAACTCTCCGCTTTCCTTGGGTTTGGCTTTCTGGGATACTTTGGGATTCTGGGACGCGTTAAACAGGAGAATGGGCTCATCTCCATCTTGACAAAGATAAAACGAGCAGCCTGCCTGAAGTGGGGAGGGTTTTGCAAGTCTCGGTGACACCGGCTAAATATTCCGAAGGGGTGTGAATTGGGGGTGGGTGGAGAAGGAGGTTTTTTATCTGCTTCCCGGCAGCTAAAAGCAGGTGTTCAGTCAACTGGGAGTTGCCCTAAAGGCAGAGAATAAGGATGCAAATGACCTGTGAAACATAAAAGGAACCATCTGAATGCCCCTTTCTGCCACT
Organism: Phoenicopterus ruber ruber; assembly: GCA_009819775.1. Taxonomy (NCBI): domain Eukaryota; kingdom Metazoa; phylum Chordata; class Aves; order Phoenicopteriformes; family Phoenicopteridae; genus Phoenicopterus; species Phoenicopterus ruber. The sequence continues at coordinate 159,291,072 of CM020216.1, forward strand.
AACGAAGTTTACCTCCACCCTGGGTAATTTGCATGGCGCAAGTTGATCAGCCCTGAGAAAAGGCGGTTGGGTCCAACGTGACAAGATAACTCTGTCAAGCCTAAGGATCTTGCAAAGAGGCACAAACAGAGGCAAAGCCCAGAGGCCAGGCCGGGAGATACAAAGCCCGAAAGGGTGGGCTGTGGCGATGCTGCCCCGGTGAGGAGCTGGGTCTTGGGGCGAGCGGGGTGCTCAGGCACGGGCAGCGTTTTCATCAGCAATTCACTGCTAACAGCGGCTTGTCGGCACTTGTGAGGTCCCTGCAACGAAGCTTCCTCCAGGTTTCGCAGTAGTTCAGCTGCGGATCCCCGGTATAGGAGTGTGCGTAGCAGCTTAAAACCTTGTTTGATGAATGCAATCTGAGGAGTGTCGGGTGAGCAGAGCTTGCTGAGCTGCTGCCCGTTAGACTGTTGTGAGTACAACATTAGACCGGTTAGTTTAAACCTACCTGGAAGGGCTTTTGTGCTGTGCTTTGCCTCATGTTTGATGCAGTAGCAGTACACGAATCCAACCGGTTGCTGCAGCTCAAGGGGTAACTGGTTAAGCGGTGACATCCCTTAGCTCGAAACCGCTGTGGGTTTAGGACCCTTCTTGGCCAGCATGGCGATGCCGAGTGTGGCGGGGAGCGGCGCTGAGCTGTCGCTCTTCCTGACCTGCCCCGATTCTGCTGCAGACAAATTTTACACCGAGTTTGGGCTTACACCCAGCTGGGGTTTTCAATGAAGTTAATATTTTTGCTGTGACTTGGACCTGCACGTGTCCCATCGGGCGCTGTCAGCTCAGCCGTGGCTGCAGATGGCTGGTCTCCCCCCATCTCTCGCCTGTGCTCTCCTGCGACGCGACATGTCCCGCTTCATTTCATTGATAGTTTCACTAATTTTCCCAATGTTAATGAGCGCTTCCTCAGCTCCGCCCCCCCACCCCCACCAGCCCAAGACGCTGACTCTTTCACCGGAGGGTTAAATGCTTATTTATTTTGTGGGCTACTCCTCCCCCTTTCTGATTTCACTTGATGTGTGCAGGATGTGATGATAAAAATCCGTCTGAGCTGTCTCCTATTTCAGGCATTTGTATTTCTTTAAAGTCGCTTTGTGGTGTGATGAGCGTGTGCGTGGATGCCTGGATGGGGAGGTGGGGGGGGAGCAGCAGGCTGGGCAGCCCCACGCTCTCTGCAGGCTCCATCCCTGCCTGTGTGGGCACCCAGACGTTCGATCAAAGGTTTTGAGACGTTACATCCTCTCAGAGCCAATGCTATAAATCTGGAAAAAATAAATGGTGACATTGTTCAGGCTGGTTTTCCCTCAGCTCCTTGCATTTTCCTCTTCAGGGTTCAGCTGCTCCTCATCAGCGGCTCCCAGCATCGTTTGGGCCAGCCGTCGACTTGCCACGTTCCATGGTTACACATGTCCGTGCCTAGGGAGAGCACGGCATCGGTACAGATTTGTACGATCTCCTTTGCAAATCGCATGGTGTGTATGGCCGTGTGGGTCTCGTGTGTTTGTAGGGGGCATCTAGTAGCAGACTGCGTATATTTAGTTAAACCAGGTGTTTTCTGGTCTTTTTTTTTTCAGGTTTTGCATCAATGGGTTGTTCAGTTCTGCTGCTTCCTATTAAAGTTAACAGTGTCTATGGATGGTTAAATCACATGCATACAAAAAGCTGCTCTCAGAGGTGGTTTGTATCATCTGTATGTTTTTCTTGAGTGTCTTCTCAACTCCCCCATGCCTTTGCCTTCCTCACCATGCACAGAGCTGCCCTGACTTGGGTGTCGCCCCAGGCTGGACACTGCGTTTCCCGGGAAGCCTGGGGACGTAACAAGGGGAGTTAAGGGAGATCATCCAGACCTGGTCCACGGTGGGGACCTGGGGGGAGCAAAGCTGAGGGGGAGACAAGGAAGTCCCAGAGGAGCAGCCGGGCCATCAGCATCTCCTACAACACAGCAGGACCCAAGGGAGAGCCCCCGAAATGCTGGCCGTGAGGGGCCTGCCAGAGGTCTCTAGTGCCACCAGCACTGGAGCAGGGCAGCCAGCACCTCCAGGGATGGAGATGTCCACACCTCTCCAGGTGACACCTTTCAGCGCTGCACCACCTTGCTCATAGGAGAGCTTTCCACGTGTCCCCCGAGGCCACAACGTGTGGATGCTGCCCTTTGTTATATAGTCTGTCTCGGCTGCAGTGGGGTGGATGTTGAAGGGCTTGGGAGGAACCAGGGAGAGGTCTCCTCTGGGCCACTTGCGGGCAACAAGTGATGGCACTGGTGGGCAGCGAATGCATCTGCAGCATGTCCTGCAGAGATATCTCCTTTGGGGAGATGTTGTCCTTGTGTGGATGTTTTTTCTTAATAAATTTGACCCTTTTGAAGAAAACGGTGTTCATTTTCTGAATTACGAAGTTGCGTATTGAAAACCCAATATGGAGTAAAGGGGGCCGAGGTCAAGAAGGATTAGTTATTAAAACTGGGGTGTATTCTGCTAACATCCGAGTGCTCTGGGGGTAATGTTTCTTAACCATAACCCTGAGTCATAACTGCCCACTCTATTGCAACTTGCAACCAGACCAGTATCGCCTTGGAGAAGGTGGCATGCAGGCTGGAGCCAAGAGGCTCGAGGGATCCATGTTGACGGGGCTGGCGGGTGCATGGTGCCAATGCACCTTCATGGAAGGGGGGATTAAAAATCGGACAGGAAAACACACAAACCAAGCTGCCAAATGGCTGCATGTGTTGGGTTTTCTTTTTTTTTTTTTTTCTTTTGTTCAAGTGTGTTTACCTGAATTTGTCAACTGGATTCCCAAAACAAGAGAACCTGAGAGGTCTTTAACAGCAATAGATGGAGCTCAGCTGTGGAGGAAAGGGTTGCCCTTGTGAGCAGAGGGGTTTATTGCTCCAAGCAGGCATGCTGGGAGCTGCTGACTTGGAACGAGATGGGTGGTGGTTTTCCATGTTGTTGTTCCTTGTGGTCACGACAGGGAGAGCTGATGTTCCTGCAAATGGGCCATGCGTAGTGACATGCCAGGAATACCTCCTTACTGGGTTGCATCCTTCCGTGGGAAGGCATCAGATACACGTTGTGATGGGGATTAACTCATTAGACCTTACCAGATAGATGATCTCTTCCTGGGAAGATTTCCTATCTGGGCATAGTCCCAAAGAACATAAAGTGGATGGTTCTGGCTATTTTATGTTACTCCCAAATGCCTTGGTACTTTGGATAAACAGCTGAAGCTGCAGTCCTTTCCCTGTGCTCTTGCCCGTGATGGTGTCACTGGTGCGGGCAGGGCTGCCGGACAGTTGAGCAGAACCAGGTAGGACTGGGGCAGAATGGGGAAGTCGCTGGGAAGTCACATACCGCATAGGATATCCGGGAAGAGATGTCTTGGCGATGGGGCAAAATGGATTGTCTTGCTGAATTCAATTTTCCTATTTCTGTAACAGTTGTGCTAAAAAAAAAAAAATCTTGATGCTTCTTGGGATTCATTTTTGTGTGTTTTCTGAGAGCGCAAATGAAGGCTTTTAAAGCAGTTTCATTTTCCAAAATGGGGAAGAGCCCAAGCTTGAGCGCGGGGCACCCCGGTCCTGGGGTTGCCATGTACTTCCCCTGTGACCTCGGACAGGTCACACAGCTGGACCAAAAGTGTCCAAAAGCGTGACTTGGCAGCCAGAACGCTGACCTGCTTGGAGATGTTGTACCAGCGTGACTGTGCCAGTTGGAGCTGGTATTTGGTGGACTTCACTGCTCCTGAATGGCTGTGGTTAGGAGTCGGGAGAGGTTAGGTGTGAAATCTAAAAAACCTGTTTTCCAATGTAAGCTCCACTTACTTACATTCAGTGGGAAGAGGGGGAACAAACGATGCTTTGGAGCAGCCTGTTCCTCCACGGACCATGGAAGGTTTCCAGACAGCTGGCTTACATTAGATGCCTAACTTCTAGACAGCTGAGGTTAGGGAAGGAGCAGTCTCACCTTCTAATTTCTTCATGTCTCTGTTGCTTGTATGTAAAATGAATTTAACATTAAGTCCTTGTTTCCATGAAACAGAGAATAAATATAAAATTTGGAGCTGGTGCCTGGCTACAGGAGCGGATGGGTGACTGCGCTTGGGATAACAGGCCGATCTTGGCCATGGACGGCATCTTTGAAACTGCCAGCAAGCCACGGGTTAATGAACATGCTTGGGTTTCTCCTGATGAACTGATATGTTAAGGCTTTGAAAGCAATTTTACTGCTACACACCACCACAAACCTTTTTATTTAAGATGTTCCTTTCATGAAGCTTCAAATAGCACCCACGTCGGACTGAAATCAAAATCTCCAGGAGAGATTAGGACAATTTCGCTTGAGGTTTCTGTTGTGGTCGCTTGCAGGAGAAAAAAAAGAGGGTAAGGTAACCAAGGTCAGCACCTCACTTCAAGCTGTGAGTAGAGCTCCTCTGAGGGAGAGAGGGATTGAGTTACCCACGCCTGTAATTCATCCCTCGTGCCCACAACCAAATAATCCAGCAAAACGGCAGCGAAAAGGATGGGAAAGTTAGGAAAACTTTTTGCTGTAAGCTGAGCCGGGCAAACGATGCTCAGAGCCGTGTTGGGGTCTCGGGCGCAGATTTCTCTTCAGAAAGGGCTGGGGAGGGATTTTACCCAAGGTTTTGCCATAAAAGTCCTGATGTCTGTAAAGTGTGGAGCGGAGCGTGCCCCTTCGGACGCGCCGTGCTCGTCCCTGCCTTGGTGGTAGGTGTTAATTTTTGCGTGCAGTGATTCTGATTATGTTTTGCACTTATTATTCCTCAATATAAGTATTATCTTTCTTTGAATTTGATTAATTATTGATTAATATTATAGTATGTTTTATTACAGATTAGTACTACCTTGTATTTATTAGTCTTACCTTTCTAGAGGAGTTGTTAAATGCTTCCCAGCCCTGGGATGCTCGTGTGCCCCCTTCGATGCCCTTGGGCACATTGTCCAATTGTGATAAAAACCCTCCAACTCATTTTCATTAATTTTCAGCCTCGTTTTGCACCGTAACTTGATTGTTATGGAGTCATTGAGCTAACTGCAATATTACTCTATTCTAATTTATATGCGTTTGACATTATTGACATTTTTGCGTTATCTGGGTTAAGTCTCAAGGATGGCATCCTGACATTCCCTGCCAACATTACTTTTTGTCTAGTTAATGTTGGACTAGCCTTCAAGGAATGGATTTTGAAAAGTTATTTCTGAGGTTCTGCTGATTTTTGCTGTATCAGGGCTGTGTGATTTTAAGAAAGTCGTGTTTCAGTAGCAGACTGGCTTAGACAGCATGCTGGTGCACTCCGCGATGCCAAGGAAATCATTTGCTGCAGCGCCCTAACGCATGTAATCCTTGTTTTTTCTGGGATATCTCCCATGGACCTTCTGGCTGATTTTTCTCTCATGAGATCTGACTTGATTGTCGTCTGTTGTGGTATGTGGGGCTCCAAGCCAAGAATATCCACTATTTTTGAAATGTGATTATTACTGTTCAAAATAGGCTTTTTTTCCATGATCGTATAAGATTTTGCCACTTCTCTAATAAGCTAATTTTATCCCTGCTTTGGCGTCTGTACTCCTTGGTGTTATTTTGGTGTGTACTTTATATATATCTTATATATAGCTCTGTGCGTGTACGTGTTACTATATGTGATTTATATACAGCCTGTCTTGCTGTCATGGGGAAATCATTCTCACTTTTGTGGTGGGATCTCAGGTTGGATGTGTCAGGACCAACCAGTCCGTTTCCAGACCTCTCTGTGACCCGTCCCAGTTCACTTCCCTTCCTCCCCAAATAAGACCATTGCTCCACCTGGGCAAGAGAAGACATGAACCATCCAGCACCGTTTCAGTTGCCTGTAGGTGAGGGGTGTGTGGGCTTTGTAGCTGCTAGGTGGAAGGTCCCAAATCTCCAAGTTACAGAAGCTCGTTGGCCACGTGTGGGCCACCAAATGGACATGGGTCCACAAATATGGTCAAAGCAAATATGGGGAAAATGGTTTTAAAAACAGCGATAAAACTGCCCTGAAAGGGAAGGGGAAATGTGTTGGACTATGACTAGGGTGTTACAGGCATGGATGAAGGCTGGAGACAGCAGCTGGGGCAAAGGTGGAGTGTGCGGTGGTGGTGGGTGGAGGAGAAGATCGGAACTCTGCACTGGATGGCAAACTTGAAAGGAAAATTCTGATTTGGATATGGAGATCATTAATTGGGGCAAGCTGGTTCCCCCGTTGTTTCTTACACACCTTACTTGCTACTTCGCTTACTTTGCTTTCCTAGTGTGCTTGCTAGGGTCATGTGCACAGGCTTAATAACTGGGTAGAAGGACTCCGACAGTGCCAACATGCTTTTTGGGCAGAAAAGGAGCCAAAATTAACCACATGGTCGAGTCACGGAGGAAAAGTGGAGCCTCGTGGTCAACTCCAACCTGAAGGAACCCACAGAGTAAAATGCCCACTTAATGTGCCCATCTTTTGGTCCTGCTTGGAAGAGGACGTTCTCACGGACATCCATGGCCTTTGTTACAATGGCATCTTTTTAAGGCCTCCGCATGGTCATGATGGTATCTACCAAGGAGACGCTTATGATGGTATCTACCAAGGAGATGGAGACTTGGTCTGTTGTGATTTTGACAGTTTTACATCTTTGCCTAATGTAAATCACAGTCTTTTTTACATCTTTGCCTAGTGTAAATCACAGTCCAGCTGAATTGTGACCAGCTTTGTTGTAGGTAAGTGAAGGTTTCCCAGGAGATCTGGAGTTTCTAGATTGATGACCTGAAAACAGGCACATAAAAATGTGTGTGGTGTGGAGTGGAGAGGATGGTTTGTTCCTTTGAGACAGTTGTTTTTTTGCTGGGAGGAGGATACAAAGCTGAAATTATTCGAGGTAAATGCGCCATGTACCTTGACTGCCAGTTTTGAGGTCGTCAGCTGAGACAGACGTTACGCCAGAGCAGAGTATCATGACCTCTGACAAGGGTCTTGGTGGGTCTGGTATGACAGGGCAGGCTGTAAACTGGATTTCAGCTCGATTTTACATCAGATTGCTGGGCTGAAGGAGGAGGCAGCTCTTGATCTAAGGAAGACTGCAGCTTGCCACCGGCAGGGCTGTGACTCTGATCAGCGCTGGTGGTCCTCCATCCTCTCTGCTGGGGTTGTTACCGGTGGTTGGATCAAAACCAGCATTTTTCTGCAAAAGAGGAGACCTTACAGTTTGTTGGAAGCCCCAGAGGTGTTAAAACATTGAGCCTGAGTGTTGTCACTAACTGTCACCTTCAATCAGCGAGAGCTCTGAAGATGGAAAGGTTGCAGCAGTGTGAAGTTACCGAAGGAGGGAAAGCACTCAACATGATTAGCTTAATATTTGCTCAAGCCATAGGGTGTTTAGGATGGGTTGGTGAGTGTATTGGCATGAACAAGCCTCCCGAATTCGGTGTGGGTCGTATCGGCCAAAAAGGGATTTTCCCAGGTTGGACCTTAGATTCTCCAAGCGAGGCAGGTTGAATGGTGTTGTAGCTGCCTCTGCAGGAAGGCTCTGGCTGACGCTGTGGCAACAACACTCAAAATTATGTATTTTTCCCTTCACAGATGAAGCTAGAACAAGAAAAATGTCTTGTGTCAACCTGGCCTTTGAAATACAAATGAGTAAGACCAACCTCACTTGTAAATGTCATGGTGTGCTTTGTGCGCTCGCTGCATAATGTGGTTGCTTTTCTTTCCTGGTTAATGCATTTTCAGGCTTTTGCTTCAAGTGATGCTTCGACAAAAGGGAAAGGAGAAAAAAAGAGAGTCACCGTGGTGCGTGCGGAGTCCCGCAGGGCTCTTTCCCCACCGGGGAGCTGCGCTGACCCTGGGTCAACTCGAAACCTTCGGCACGAGCACTATGCTCCTGTGAAAGTCCAGCTGATGGTGGAAGTACCTGCAGCCTCGTTTTCTTATGTTGTCAAATGTGGGGGAACGGTGCGCGAATGGGCACTGTGCAACTCTCTGGCTTGACAGCCTCGGCTTTTTCTATGTGCCGTAAGTCCTGCTTAAGGTCTTTTTGTGTCCGTCTGTCAGGTAGTGTGTGCTTACTTGCCGAAACCCATTCCTCCTGTCGTAAGGGTGAGTTATTCTGTAGTGGACCGCTAGTGAGCGGCCGTGCCCGGCTGGGCGGGCACGTTTGTGGCGAGCCAAAGTGCCGAGCTTGCCAGTCGCCTTCGGGGTTGGCTCTTTACTGCCTTTTGTGTGATGTAGCTTTGGGGTTTGTACTAGCCCATGCAGCTTCTTTGTGGACTTCTTCCCCTCAAAACTGAATCACGAGGCATGTACAGAGCCAAGACTGGAATAGGATACGTTGCTTCTGCAGAGAAGCCGGTTACCGAAACTAATTGTGTTATTTTGGGTTATACCACAATGGGCTGACTGGTTTTGATGATGTTTCTGTTCTGTCTGTGATTAACCTGATGGCGACAGTAAAACAAAAAATAACTTTAAAAGTGAATAAAAACCTCAGAATGGTATTTTGGATGCCAGAGGATGCTCATCCTCAAAATGTAATTGTTTTAAACTAATTTGATGATTAGTTCAAGCCAGCTTTACAGACTCCTGTGTGAGCAATGGACATTTCTGTGGAGTTAATCAGAAAGAACTGCAGTTTCTTTTATGCTGGGCAAAAATAGCCCTCAGACTGAGGACAATATGTAACAGCAATGACTGGATCTGTTGACTTAGCCAGAAATATGCAGACAGTTTTTCAAAAAAAAAGAAAAATCATCTGGAAATATCTCACAGGCCTCTGAATCTGTGCTGAAAATTGCTCTGGAGCTTTACTTGCAGTTGGTGAATGAAGTTGTTGAGAGAAGTAGCGAGAGTGCAGCAGTGCAGGAGATGCTCTCTGGATTCAGGTAGATCGGAGAAATGCTTGTCCTCTTCTTCTCATCTCTCGCTGTGCCCATCTGCAAGGGCTGGGCTGCTGAGCACCCCGGGCTGGACTGAACCCCGGGCCTTTTTGTTTCAGTCCGAGAGAGCACGCAAGAAGCCTGGGGGCAAAAAGTAGAGTCCCGGACCAAATTTTTGGCTGATGAGTTTTGCTAGATTGGAGCTGTTTTCTGAGCGTGATAGAGCCTGGAGAGGACTCATCCGTCCCAGCTTGGATGCTGCAGGGTTGCAGTTCAAACGTTCATGGCCAGTGCTGCACGGTAGGTAAATGAAGCGACCCGGCCAGCACTGAGGTGCTTGGGTGCTCCGGTGAAGGGCTTCCCAGGATATCCCATCAAACCTGCATTATCCAGCATTTGGGGTCTGGGCGATGGACTGTGCTTTCCCCAAATCCATGCCCATCTGACAGCAGGCAAGGGCTGGGAGCTGGGATGCCCTTCCCCTGCTCTGCCGTGCTCAAGGGGAGCACCGTGCCCTGCTTGCATCCCAAACCAGGGCTGTTTGTCCAGACGATGCATTCCTAATCCAAACCGTGTGGGTTTGGCAGGATATTGGGGTACTATATGGTGTGGAGCGGGCAGCCGTCCTTTCTGGCTGGTTAATATGCTAGCTTGCAGTGAATTTTTCCCCCCCTCCCTCTGTTTTCAGCATTTTAGTTCAAAACATAAACAGCCCGGTGTTGTGTAAGAGGCTGCCAGGGCTGTTGCTCATCCCCACAGTGCTCAACCACGGAGGATACGCACGGGGCCGATGCTCCAGCCCTGTGCCCGGGTGCCTCCCCGAGCATGGCTGCAATTTAAAGAGATGCGATGGGAGCCTTCCCAGACCAAAACGGGCTTCGCCTTCCCCAGATGAGCTCAGCCTTTTTTACAAGACTCTGCTTGTATGGGTTGATGTCTTTCCAGGAGCCTGGAGTCGAGATAAGGACCCACAGCTGGAGCATCCACCGGAGCTCCTGGGATGAAGCGCTGAGCCTGCTGCTCCCTGGGCAGGAGCCTGTCAGGCAGTTTGCCTATAAACTGCTGGTATTTAGTGTGGTAAAACAGGAGTTTATAAAAAGGTTTAGCCATGGCAGGGCTGTGCCAGTTTGCTCAGTTGCATTGATAAAATAAGTAGTGTCATCATTTGAAGGAAGGTGCTGAAATATTCCCCGTAGTCCCTTGCAAACAGCTGGTGCGATCAGTGAAGATTTACTGTCCCCTCTCTCCATTTCTCTTTGTTTCCTTTCCATCTTTGTTGATAATTTCAAGTCTTTCTGCTTCATGTTTCTTTAACTTTTTGTTCACTTACAAACTTCCAAGGCATGCTGTTAACTTTATTGAGTTTAAATGCTTCTGCCTTTGCCGTGTTGAGCGGTGCATGCCGGTTCAATCATTGCTGTTATCTCAGGTTTCCCCGTGTCTTCCCGCAGACTGCTTTTGATTTCAAAGGTATGTTTGTTGAAGAAAAAGGAAGATTTCCACAAAAATGCCCATCGCACCTCTGATGCTTTCAAGCGTGACTCCTGTTGAGCATCTATCCCGTTTTACCTTGGCAGTTAAAAGCTGATTAAAGGAGCAGGGATCCCAGCTTCAGCTATTTTTATTGCATGTGTGACTTTGCGTGCACGCTGCTTTTGCAGTTGGATGTCCGGCAGACCGGTTGGTGATGGTTGCAGGCACTTTCGGGCATGCACACGAGCCCGCGACATCACTGCCTGTCGGCGAGGATCGAAGCGGTGGCCCCTTGGGGGATCAGCAGCAGTGGCTGGGGGGTTTGGGGAAGCTCTGCATGGGAAACATGTGCTTCATCTGGCTGAGCCCCCTCCTTTGGAGACTGGGAATAAGTCCAAATTCACCACTTGCTGCACCTTTCTTCCCTGTGAAATCTCTCTTCTCTTCTCCTCCCAGATCGCTTTCCATTTCCCAGCCCTGCAGCTGACACGATCTGGGCAGGAGCGTCACGGGCTTCTGTGCAACATGTCGGCCTTGTGCTACCACGCTGACTTCCCTCGGTGATACCCCAAGGGCCAGCAATAGCGATAGATACCCCCTCTGAGCTAGCGATACCCCCTCTCAGCCTAACCCTTCTTCACTGGGTGTGTTGCCCACCCTGCATGGAGACGGCCAGCAGAGTCCTTCGAAGCCTCAGCACCACCTCGTCCAGGTGGAACCTCTTTTGGATGTGAATTTGCACATGAAGGTTGGTTGAGGTTAGGTCCGAAGCTTTTCCAAATTGTCATGTTTGGAAAGCATTCCTGCTTTGTGGAAGCTGCAGGGAGCTGCTGCTGCTGTAGGCAAGGTCAACAAGCAGAGAGCGGGTGGTGTGCGGGGGCTGCCGGTGCTGCTGGCAGAGGCTCCCCAGCCGAGGTGTCACCCCGATGGTGGCTCGGGTGAGTCACCTCCAGCATCTTCTCCCTTACATGTGGGGGCTTGGTGGCTCTTCGCGTGCTGCTGCATGAAACGCTCGGAGCCATGCCGGTGAGAGGGTCTCCGGAGATGCCCCGTGTGCATTGTTGGGTTCAGAGAGGAGAGGTGCTTTTTCAGGTGGGTGAAGCAGTAAACAGGCCAACTGTGACTCCACTGAAATGCTTTCCAAAGAAAATTCTATTTAAAAAAAAATAATAAAAAAAGAAAAATAAAAATCAAACATTGAAGTGTTCTGAGATTTTGCAGCTGCTCCTGCCGGAGGATGAGCCTCTGGCAGTTTGCAGTGCCTATGGGAAAGGGAGCTGAGGAGAGGAGGAATTCGGGTGGTTTCAAGTCCAGAGAAGGACACTGAGAGAGAAGAGTTATCCTTGGGGAAGGTGAGTGTAAAGCCACTTGGTGAAAGAGCAAGAGGCGGGAGGGGATTAGGTGAGCCCATTGGTTCATAAAATGGTTTATTTCTTAGATTGCAGATGCTTCATACCATTAGCATCCAAATGGCTCCAGCTGGTCTTTGGAGTCAGGGTCTCACTGAAAAGCAAAAAGCAAAAGAGGTGTGGAGAATACAGCATTTCTTTTATTTTTTGGTTGCTGAATATATTTCTCCACAAAGTTGAGTTAGCAACAAGACTGTACGTGGCTTTTTTTGGGAGTGCTGTTTCTTTGAAACACAAAGCATTTATCATTTTTGCTGGGTTTTTTCTTTTTTCTCTGTTCTTTCTTAATACTGAAACTTGGTTTATGCAGAAAACAGTAAAAAACGACAAAACTGTAACCGAATTTCTTTTACACCCACCATTCCCCAGTGCTCCGGATTGTAAACCAGCAGCAGCAGCTACCGTCTTGTCTCGTTCCTCCTCCGTGCGAACCTGCTCTCGGGCAGCAGAACTGGGTGCTGTGCTGTTTCCCGCTCCCGTGCCCTTCGCAGGCGCTGGTTTCATGACGATTACAACCCGTTGGTGGCACCGTGGGGTGAGCCAGCAGCGTGGCTTTGATCCAGATCAGCCCTGGGCATTCAATTGCCTCTCCGTGGCTTCGGGCTGAACTCGCCACGTGAAGGTTACGTTGACTTGCTGTGTTTGGGCTGGCTTCACGCCGGCTGCAGGAGGACAGATGATACTGGATCGGGTGCATATGGATGATGCCTGACGTGGCTTTACCTGGCACCGTTTTTGAGCAGACCTGGATGGGCCGAGCATCACCACGTCGTGCCACCTCGCAGAGCTCCTGCAGTGGCAGCAGGGGCTGCAGAGCCCGTGCCAGCATCCTGCTGAACTGCGGCCTCAGGTCTTGTGTCAGCAACAGATGACATTATTATACACAAATTACACAGTTGGGTTTTTTTTAAAGTGACTGAGTGGATTTTACTGTGTCATTTACCGAGGTATTTTGATCCCAGCTCAGATTGTTAATCCAATGAATCGTGGCTGCATGCTGCCTGATTTTCCCCTGTGGTACTCACTTTATCTGCATTCCCCCATCTCTGTAACATCCTCACGCTGCAATGAGGGTCCTTCGTACCCTTCCCATTTATCCCTGTGTTTTAATTCTTGCTGCTCTTGCACCTTCTGCAGGATTCTGCCATCCTCGCTCTATTTTGACTGTTTGGAAACTTACTTGCCTTTTTTTTTTTACTGCTTGGTTTTCTGCAAGTCTTTTGTTGTGCATTTCTTCCTTCTGTGTTTGAAGCATCCTCTGCATACTCATAATATCTTGGAGTGAAGCCAAAATATAGAGGACCCCCAAAACTTGCCTAAAAGAATGAGAGATCTGGCAATTTTTTCCACCAGAAATCTTCCAGACTCTGGAATGTCTGAATTCAGGTGGTCCATGGGACAAAGATCTTCAGGGAGCAGGAGCTGCACGTGGGACACGACGGGGACATGCTGGGCCACGAGGTCCTGTGTGCTGCAGGTTGGTGTATCCAGCTTTGCTTCCCGCGCAGTGCTGGTGCTCTCCCACCGGTGACTTGTCCTCCCTCCGCCACCCAGGGCCACCAACGTCCCGTGGGCAGGAGGAGCCGGCGCAGCCCCTGCCGCCTCTCCTCCTGTTGAGCACCTGCCGTTTGCCTCCAGCCCCTCTGTCCTTCCCCTTAATTTTGGCTCCTTGCCTGCACTGCTGCGGCACAGAGCTGTGTGCCAGCCCCTGCCCTGACTCAGCCCTGCTGAAACATCCCTGCTCCCTTGCCTGGGGCTGCGAATTTCTGGTGCTCGTTTGGGGCCATTTCCGATGCTCTGTGAAGTCCTTCCGCCAAACTCATCACTTCTGACTTGGTCCTTGCATCCCCACAACCTGACACGGAACACGGTCTGCCCGCACATCGCTGGTACTGCCCGCGCCCCACAGCTGCAGCCACCGCATTGTCCCTTCGAGCCTGACCACACAAGGGACACGTGGTCCAGCTTGACTGGGGTGGGATGCTCAGCACCATCGTGCCAGCTTTACAGGCGACGACTGACCTGGAATAAAGCCTGGTCGTACAGAGCGAGTTTTTTGTGCAAATGCATGTTACTGCTGATAGACAAGTTGTGATGAATTTAGTTCAAGTAAAAGTGACCTTAATGAAATTATATTTATTAAAAAAAAAAATAAAATAAGACCATCTGTTGGAGAAGGTGGCTCGCGGAGCTGGGTCGTGGCCGTGCTGCTCACGGGCAGCAGCACCGGTGCCGGGAGCCAAAGCCCCAGAGGGCAGCATCCCTAATTTGGATTGACGGAGCGACGACAGACCCACACCTCAAATCTGTCGGAGCCCTTTCTGGCAAACCACTTCAAAAAGGGCATTTCAGTTTGGTTTAATGAACAGAAGAGAAAGCCTAGCATGGGGCACGCTCAGGTTGCAAGGCAGGAGTTACCAGCTGCAGGCATCTGGGGAGTGATCAGAGCTTCATGCTCCCATACCCAGTACTATCGCATGAAGGCACCAGGGGCGAGAGCAACTTTCCTGTCTGCTCACTTGCTTCTCTTTCCCCCTTGAGGGTTTTGTGCAATTTTCAAAGCATTGTGTGCATATGCTGTTTCTCTTCTCCTGAACTAAGCAGTTGTCTTCTCCTTTTTCTTAGCTGGTTTCTTCACGCAGAGGTAGGGAGTGGCAAAATATTTTTTCAGAGATAAAATAAATGTGTTTGGTAAGGGAATCTGGAGATGGGTGACACCTGAGCATAGTTTTTGCTGTTTGTTTGAAGCAGCCTGGAATTCTTAACAAAATCAGAGGTATTTCCCTTAGGATGAGCTACTTGCAAGTGTCCTGCCAACCAGGCTGAGAAACCCCAAGCAAAACCAAAACAGAACCCAGCACCGTTCTCTTCAACTGCCGAATTTGCATCTGATTTGGGGTTTTAATTATAGGTAGTTTCCCAAAACCAAAATGAGCCTTTTATATATTATTGTCTTCGCTTCCTCCTCCTCCACCTCTCCCTTCTGCTGCTCGTTGGCCGTGTGAGGGGCTGTTCTGGGAGGTGCTGGGCTGTCACCATTCCTGCCACCAAAGGGGATGGTACCGCTGGCTTCTCCAGCCCCTTGTGCTGGCTCCAGCACTGATCCATCCACAGCTCACCGTGCTGTTAGAAAGTGAGTTTGTGTCCATGCAGGGTGAGCTTTCTGCTGGTCGGTGAGCTGCATCAGCTTCTGGAGAGGTTTGGTGAGCACCAGGGCCAGCCGTGGCTCTGGGGAGGTGGGGAAAGGGTACCTGGGTTTTGGCGATGATGAGGTGTTAGACTCAGGCCATGTCGTGGAGCTCAACAGTGAGTTTCAGCCCAGTCCACCTCACCCTTTGAGGTTGCATCCGCACGATTTATGAGATGAAAAAATTTTGTGGATGTTTTTTTTCTCTCCAGAAAGGTCAACTGCTTCAAGAGTCCTCAAAATGCCAAGGTGTAGAACGTCATTGATTTTTTCCTTCTAAACTATCTTGAAACTAATCCAAACCTTCCATAGATAAACACAGCACAGGGTATATTTTTATTGCAACAGAAGGGGAAAGTCTAGTACACTATCAGCTCCTTTGATTTCAGTATATGGTTGTCTTGTCACCTGCATACGTCTAGAAATACGCTTTCTTCTCATGTGTTTACTGAGGCATTCAAGCTAAACGTGATGGAGCCTGGTGGCTGCTTGGATGGTTCATCGGGCACTTCCAGGTGCCATCTGTACACAAGGATGCTGGCAACGCAGCAAACGGCTATTTTCCCACCGTTAAGGGACACAGGTTATTGGAGGTGCCTTTTGATGATCACTCAGGATCTTAAAGCCTTTCTTTGTACATTCACATTTATCTTTGTATTGGCTAAATTTCAACTCACTTTCTTCCCTGTGAACAATTTCCTTTTTGTTGAATAAACTGTTCCTCACAAACCGTAGCAAGGAGGTCACTGCTGTTGCGGGGGTTTGGTTGGGTTGGGTTTTTAGCAGCTGTTTCCACCCAAGGGTGGATTTCCTTTCATTATGCACCTTCTAACTGGTTCTCCAAACCTTTCTCACCTTGTGGGTTCCTAAATATTTTTTTTTTTGATGGAGATGTGGGATCCTTTCAAGGAAATTTAAGTCTTCTGACAACAGAGTTCCATTTCTTGTATTATTTTCCACAGACCCGTATAATATGGTATGTGATTCCCCAAGGACCAAACGGCTTGAAAGCCACCTTTCAAACAGGGCAGAGTAGTACGCTTTTTCACTTAAATCTATTCTTTCTAATAGTTACTAGTGATGGTTATTAGGAATTTTCTGGGTCGTTGATGATTTGTAACCCTTCCATTCTCATGTAACTGTTGTGGAGGACAAAATCAAAGGTCTGATTGGTGTTTGCCCAGGGCACCCGCTTGCAGCAAATGAGCTTGGGCAGAGTGCTGTACTAATGTGGCTCCGTGGCTTTTGCCTTAAGCTGGATTGAATCCCAGTTGGCTTTGGGCACAAGCGGAGCAAGCCCAGGTCTGCCTGCACATGTCTAGGTAGGCACATCCCACTTGGATCCTGTGAAATCCCTGCTCATCAGAGCCTTAGAGGGACCTTCTCGCCTTTGGCTGTACCTGTGAACTGTGTAGCACTGGATGTACAAAATAATCAAAGTGAGCCTGAAAATGCCTGTAATGTGGAATTGTTACGTTAATACGAACAAAGGGAGTTGTTTGTGTTCAGCCAAGCAGAATCTTGCTGTTTCTCAGAGAACAGAGTTTTCAGCCTCGCGCTCCTTGGAGAAACCCTGATCAAAAATGGTAGCTGACCTACAGGACAGGTGATTGCAAGGTGACAGGCGCAAGCTCCCTGGCTGGGGCTAAACCACGACACCAAGAAACATTTTCATGTGCATATGTGCAAAATGTCTGGTGTGAGCCGTGGGAGATGCTTCCCACCGGGGAAGGCAGAGCGTGCCTCCTGCAGTGCAGATGCTGTGGGGTCCCTCCGCATGGGGCAAGTCAATCCCGAATCTGCAGAGATGTGGCTCAGCCTCAGCGAGAAGCACTAAAAGAGATAAGAGAGCTCTCACTTTATGTCTAAGGTCTGTAAGGCCTGTGGTTTATGCCTGGCTTCTCTCATTACAGCATCAGTTCAGGCCAAGTTCAAATAAAGGATGAGTGAGAAAGGGGGGAAGAACCAACCCTGCTGTGTGTGCGTCTCCTTGTGCTGCAGTGCCCAGGTCTCTTGTGACTATTGGATTTTCATCAGTCAGCGAGCTGGCGGGGCCGTGCTGCATGGCCAGCCCTGGACCCTGGTGGAAGAACTTGCCTTGCAAGCCTCTTCTGGACAGCAGAGGGAAAGTCACCTCTGCGTGGGCTTGCTTTTTTTTTTTCCAGTGTCTTTCAGTCTACTAGTAGCATCCACAGAGCCGGGCAAAGCTGTGATTCTGTGTCAGAGCTGCCTGAGGTGTGAGCTGTGATACCTGCAGGTTGCGGTCCTGGCTGGTTGGGTATGTCCTTGATTTGATAGCAGAGATGCCAATGCACACGTAGGAGCCGGAGCTGCGGGCAGAGTTTGGACTGGAGCGCTCTGGGGTCTTGCTCAGGGCTGCCCCCATGCCTGGGGCTGAACGACAGCAGAGGCTGCCTGGTAGCGGTCACCTTTGGTTGCCAAAAGGGGAGAGATGGCTAAGATTCAGAGATCCGGACCAGCTCATCTGGTCCGTGGGAGCACCGTGACACTGATGAAGACACGCTGAGAGAGCTGGGGTTGTTCAGCCTGGAGAAGAGAAGGCTCCGGGGAGACCTTATTGCAGCCTCTCAGTACTTAAAGGGGGCTTATAAGAAAGACGGGGACAGACTTTTTAGCAGGGCCTGCTGTGATAGGACAAGGGGTAATGGCTTTAAACTAAAGGACGGGAGATCTAGACTAGATCTAAGGAAGACATTTTTCACAATAAGGGTGGTGAAACACTGGCACAGGTTGCCCAGAGAGGTGGTAGATGCCCCATCCTTGGAAGCATTCAACGTCAGGTTGGACGGGGCTCTGGGCAACCTGATCTGGTTGAGGATGTCCCTGCTTATTGCAGGGGGGTTGGACTAGATGGCCTTTAAAGGTCCCTTCCAACCCAAACTATTCTATCATTCTATGATTTCCAGTCTAGTAGAGAGAATGTCACTGAAATGCAGTCACGGTCAAGTAGTCAGTGTGGAGCTTGTGCTTGCAAGCAAGGGCAACGCTGTGTCCTTCCACACATACAAAAAATCATCATGGGATGCCTTCCATGCTACCCAGAGTGGTGTGTCAAGAGATATTAGTAGTAACGGGTGGGAGTGCTTTGTACTGTGATTTGTTTGGGAATAAATAGGATATTGTTGTAACTAGATGCAACAACAGGGCACCTGGATCTTGGTGCACTGTGAAATGCCCTCAGGTAACTTCATGGCAACTTTATGCAAGTGGACTTCTTGGCTATGTTCTGTGCTTTAAATCTGAGGATGACACCTAGTACAAATGGATATCTCAACCTTGATGGGTGTTTAAACGTGTTATTTACACCACTGTGACACGAGGAACACTAACTGTGCCCCTAGAGCCTATCGTTCTTTGTACAAATGTTGAATCAAAGGCTGTCCATCCCCCAAGGAGCTTACGGTCTGGATCAATGACGGAAGGTTGTGGTTGGATACATGCAGATGGGGAAGTAAAATGAAAATGCTAGGGCACTATTGATCATCTTGACAGACGTGTCTCAGGACACCAGCAGCCTCACAGTTACTGAGTTTTCTTGTAAATGTCAAAGCAAAGGACAGTTTTGATGAAGTCGATGAGGTGGTTTGGCAGACATTAGAGAGGAATTCCTACCAGGCAAGAAAGGGACAGGAAAGGAGAAAATATCATTCAATATAGAAGACATTTTCCACTGACTGGCCCTGGAGACCACTTTCCTAAGTAGAAGTCAACATTGTACGAGTCAGCAGCAGATAGTGGGTACTGTAGGGCATGGGTTATGCCTTGAAAGTTAGGGAGCTCTTGTGTGATGAGACAGGGAAAGGGGGGAGCCTTGAGAAGGTGAAGTGGGATAGAAAACATGACCTATGTGGTGGCATATCCTTTGGTCAGGAGAAGTTAGGTTTCTCAGGGAAGGGTAGTTGTGTTGGCTGTGATGTGGGAAAATAAGAGCTTTGATGGCAACAGCAGGTTCGGATGCTGGATGAAAGAGCATCTAAAAGATGTCCTGAGACTTAATTTTGAACATAAGAAGACCAGTCTGGAGTAGAGAGGAGAGTCTGTGAGGAGGAGGGCTGGGTGTGTGTCCCTGGTGGAGGTGAAGGGGAGGTAGAGAAGGACCATGGCTGGAGCCACAGGGCCCATGGGGAGAGAAGCCTGAAATTGAACTGGAGGATGATGTAGAGGGACCAAGGGAGAGTTTTTGGAGTTTCTGAAGAGATGAGAGGTGGTGCAGTCAGGGGCAGGTTTGAGGAGCCAAGGCCAAGCAGAAGGACCTTTGGATTCTGACCTTTTATTAAGGAGCCGCTAATTTTTTCAGTAAAAACGTAAATAAATAGTACTATTCCTTCCAGATCCTCTGCACATAAACCAGTGCAGATAGTGAGAAGCTTTGGGTAGAACATCATCAGAAGTGACTTTGTGTGTGCACTTTGGTCAGGGACCCGTGCTGCACCCCTGCCCAGCAAGGTGTCTGCCTGGCTCCATGCCCTTTCTGTCCCATCTCCGCACACACATGGTGGGGATGCTATTCCCATAAAACAGGCATGTGCTGACGTCTCCGCCCAGTTACACAAGCCGGCTCTGGCAAACCTCAGCTCCTAGATTACAAACATAGCAGGGCTCTGTCTGCAAAGGTGTAAGGTTACAAAACACACACCCGCACGCTTGCACGGCTTAACCAAAACCGCCTCGTTTTTAGCAGTTTGTGAGGGTTTATTCACTACACAGCGGCAGAGGAATGCAGGAATGCGAGCAGCGTTAAACCTATTCATTTGGCGGGGAGGCATCTCCTCTCCCCTGCTCCAGCCTGCTTGGCTTTAATGATAATTGCACCTCTTGAGTAGTTGAGTTGGCTCTCCACCATGCCGGCCCTCCCCGCGCAGTTGTGTGTGGCACAGCGCTGGGAAGGAGGGCTGGAGCCAGGAAGGAGCTTAGGTTGAAGCTTTGGAGCAAGGCTGTCCTTCCTGACGGGGTGCGCCCTGCATCCCGCCCCACATCCCGCCCCACATCCCGCCCCACTTGCACCCCTTCCCAGGCTCCTCTGCCGTGGGCAGCTGCCTGCTTCCAAAAAGGCTTTTGTGTTCCTCCTGGTATTAGCTCTGCCAGGGAGGGAAAACCTGCCGGCGCCTCCTCCTCGGCAAGCCCTTAGCTCTCCAAATGGCCTCAGCTGAGGTTTGAACGGCTCCTGCCTCCTTCCCAAAAAGCCTGTCCTGCAAGTCCTGGGCCACCCTGCCTGTACAGCGCTGCCCCGCTGCCGGCATGGGCAGCGGGACGGATGGATGCTCTTCTGCTCCTGAGTCCCAGCAGGGAGGAGGAGGACAGTCACTCCCTAACTCTTGTGTATCCTGCTGGGGAATTTATTTTGCATTTTTTATTATATTATTATTTCTTTGGTGCCTCTGATTAACCATACTCAGATGCATCTAACAATATCCTGGCATTTAAAAACGATTTTTAAACTATTGATTTTAAAAGCCTTGTCACTTGAAAAATGGGAAATAAAAAAAAAAAAGGCAGCAGTAATTTTTGTTGGCTTGTTAAGAATTTGAAAGATGCAATAAAATCGGCTTTTCGGTTTATTTGCGCTGTCCGTTCCCAGTGGAGGAATGCAGTGCTCTGCACGACCCGGCTGCTGGCGGGAGCTGCTGCCATCGCCACTCTCGGCTCCGCTGCTGGACTTTTGCATAAAGGGCCTGGGAAGTTGGGGAAACTGGTAACGCTGGATCCGTAACGCGAAGATGAGTGTTGTGTGCTAGCTGCAGATGCATAGGCTGGGCGGCTGGAGAGTTTGCTGGCAGAAGTGAGCGGCGCGGGTACGATAGCACTATCAACCTAATAGAAGAAGCTGGTACAATTGAATTTGAACCACAGAGGCACGTAGAGTTTTTTATTGAAGGTAGTGCGAAGGTCTGTGTTTAAAGAACACTGTTTTTAAGGGTCTATAATGAGGATGGAAGCAGCCTAATCCAGTCAATTAGCCAGGGGCTGGCTGTTAGCAGGGGACCCCAAGGTTTCTTGTGCTGCACAGTGCCGAAAATAAGACAGTCTGTGCCTGAAAGACTAGATAAAATTAGTTGTGCTTCAGCAGCTGGGATGCATTTGGACAGAGTATATCAATTGCACTTGTTGTATGGTGAAATTTTAGTTAAACTCTCTTTCCCGAGCAGTACTTGGTGATGGTGAGTTGAGCAGTAAAAAGAGGTTTGCCTAGCGATCCCGGGTTTGGGATGCTCAGGTGCAGTGCTTCTGTACCCAACCTCTGGATTTGAGGTCAAGCCACTAAGCTGCTTTGTGCCCATGATCCATAGCTGTACAGCGAGAGCTGGGGCAGAGGTGGTTCTCCATGCTCTATACGAGACTAATTTTTGGTCATGGGTATCTCTGGTAGAAAGCTCCTGTCCAGTTTCCTCTTGGTCAAGTTGGTGGACTTCTCTAGAGGTGTGACCTTTGGACACGTCATCCTTAGTCACTACGATGATAATCCTTTAATTGTTCATTTGTATGGTAATTTAAGAGGTTATGAGAAGGCCAAATGAATTAATATGAGGAAAGTGAAGGGGTGAGATGGACATGATGGGGTCACTAGAGCAAGTGGAGGAATTAAAGAAAAGCAAGTAAGTCTATGGAAAGGTGAGAGTCTTTTCTGGCTGCTCTCTCCACCTGGCACGTTTGCTGCCCTGGACTGAGAAGAAGTATTTGCTTCACAGCACACTGGAGAATACTTATGGCAAATAGAAATACTTTGCTTCATCTTGTATCTTGGTGGTCCTCCAGTCAGGGTGGACCTGCTGACCATGGGGTGTTCTCCATGGTCACCTGTACCAGTGGCTCAAAACAGTCAAGCACCATCACGGCCACAGCCCTTGGTTTTGTGTCTGCTGCTGCTGAAAGGATCCAGTTTTGCAACCTTTGGGCAACTCTAAGGCCCTGTTTGCTTTGACAGGGACTCTGTACGGTGAGGTCCACTCCACACTATATATCTCCTGTTTGTCTGAAATGCCCTCTCCCGGTCACCCTGGTGCATAGTTGTTTAACTTGGACCTTGGACACAGGGGGGTTGAGACTGGACAGTGGTGACAGAACAGAAATCCTCAGCGCTTTTTGGTGGTTACTGCTTGCAAACACCTGAGGGATCGATCTTATTTCATGGATGGGGAAACCGAGGCACGCCTGCCACCTCCTCAGACAGCCCTTGCTCTCTCTAGAAAGTCTGCGTTCCTAAGCTTTAAAAACAGCTCATTTCTGATGGGGGGAAAAAAAAAAAGAAACAACTGATGTATTTTGGACTATCCTCTTATCAGGGACAGTGGCCACAGCTTCCCACCCCGTGTGACGGTGGGGCACACCCCACCCTGGGAAATACGGCCGTGCCGCGTAACCGCCCCGGCTCGCCTGCCGGTAACTCGTACCCTGCGGCAAGGCAGCGTGGTGCGATGGAGAGACTTGTGCTGAACCAGTCCTGCCTTCTCCTCTCCCAGCGGGTTGTTGGGCAACGTTGGATGGGTTGCTCAACCTCTCGGAATTGCAATTTCTCCATCGGGATGACAATGCTAACAGTGCTTAAGTAGTCTTTTAAGTGCTTTGAGATCTATGGACGTGAATTAAAAGAGATACAAGAGGGGGTGGGGGAAGGGATGCAAGTATCAGGAATTTAATTGGGAAATCTTTTTCGTCGTATCACGTTTGTATTCATTCTGATCCCGTTGCTACTGTGGGCTGTCTAGAGCTAGATCAAGACTGCGGTTAATGCAAGGCCCTGAACCTTGCTGTTGCTGCTGGGTGATGCTTGACATCATTACTGGGCTAACAGCAGCGGCAAGGCTGATAACAAATATTCGTGTCTCCTGGAACGTAACCTCATCAGGAGGAGAAGAGGTCCTGGCACTGCACTTTGCCCAGATTTAGCTGCAGATAATGGAGTTTTTCCTACCGACATCTTAGGGTGATGCACGGTCGTACGACGTGGTCCTTTCATAGCATCCTTGCCGTGCCAGCCCTCCTCCGTGGGCTTTCTCGTCCGGCGGCGGTTGGTCGGCTGCCGTTTGGGGGCTCGGGCCGCGCCAGCCGCGTGTTGCCCAGTTAGGCAGCGCACAGCTGATGACTCCGCACTTGCTCAGCGGTTGTTGCATCCCTCTCCCGGGATCTCTGGTTGAGCTCAGCCCCACGTGTACGCACACGCAAGGGAGCAGGGCGAGCACCGGCAACCCTTCCTCCTCCTCCCCGGTGCCGGGGCTGGCTGGCAAGCCAGCATCAAAGCAAAATTTCCCACTCTTGGAGGCTGCCTGGCTCCAGCGTTGGCTCTCGGTGGCGTTGAAGCCTGCCTGGGAATGGGCGCGACTCCCGCATAGCTCCTGGGTCGACTCTCATTAGGAAGGGCGTATGCTTCGGAGAGGGTGAGCTGCGCCTCTCGTTTTGTTTCGCTGCGTAGCAGCCGGGCTGCAAAGCCAGGACGCAGAGCTGGGTTTCTTCCCCAGGGCTTGTTCTCACTGGTGTTCACCCTGGCTGGCAGCCCTGGGTGGTGCGGAGCGGTGATTAACGCCGGCACGGCGGCGATGCCCTGGATGGCCAAGCCCTTCCTGCACGCACTGGGCTGTTCGGGTGGACCCTTGGGTGGGTGCCCCATTGGAGCCGCTCTGTGGTTTGGGGTGGGGGTCTCACCCCTTGCCCAGAGTTTCCCCATGCACTCTGTAGGGGTGAAAGACATCTCCAGGGCAGAAGTCACGGCCCCCAGTTCTGGTGCTGCTGTCCTCCAGGGTCCTCCCATAACTGGTGGCCCCGGGGTAGCTCAAAAACCCAAACTGGGTACTTTGCTTGAAAAAGAGGAGTGGCGATGAGTGCCAGAGCCAAGGAGTGAGTTGTTCTACCCTCTCCAAACCAAGTGGAGAGAGCTAGGCTTCAGAATCATCCCAGGGATGGTTCCTAGCTTGGCAGCACCCAGCATTACTGAAGTTACTGGGTGAAACACTGTGGTCCTGTCTCCACATCTTCCCACTGACCTGCATCATCATCACTCATGGTTCGGGTCCATCACGGTGCAGCCACCAGAGCAGCTCAGGTGCTTTTAGGAGGTAGGGTGTGTGCGTTGCTCACTTGTCTCCTTCGAGGAGGAGGAGGAGGAACAACAGGTTGCCCAGAGAGGCAGTAGAAACCTCATCCCTGGAAACATTCAAGGTCAGGCTGGACGGGGCCCTGAGCAACCTGATCTAGTTGAGGGTGTCCCTGCTCATTGCGGGGGGCGTTGGACTAGACGACCCTTAAAAGTCCCTTCCAACCCAAACCATTCTATGATTCTACGAGGGCAACCCCCAGCCCAGCTAACCTAGAGGGGCAAGTGGGGTGCAGGGCATCCCCCCAGCCTTGGCACGGCGCGGCAGGAGCTGTGGGAGTGGAGGACAGAGGCTGACCCAGCACGCAGTGGCGTGGGCACCAAAGGGATGGTTGTGTGCGTGGAGGGGAGGTCTCAGCACTCATGTTACTCGGTTACAAATTCCTCCCAAAATGGGTGGCTCAGGGCCTTTTTAAAGGCCATTGCTAATTAATGCAGACCCTGCCTGGGCCTGCTCTTCAATAGCGGGATGCATCAGTCTCAAAGCTGGCTGCAGAGGCAAAGCACGGGGGTTTTTTTTTCGCATCTTCCCACAGGACGTGCCTTTCTGGGCACCGAAGGACATCTTTGCATTTTTTGGGACATAGCATGAATACTTTCAGCAAATAATAAATACGCGTATCTGTCCCACACGAGAATATACAAGGCCGTGCAAGATAACTGCACTTGAAGGGATCAGCATCTTGTTGCTCCTGCAGTGCTTGTTGGCCAGGGAAACTGGTGAAGTCGTCGTGTCCTTTGATAGTGTTTTAGCTTGTGCCTGCGTTGTCCCTGGTATATACCAGGCTTCAGCCATGGGTTTCACTCTTTTGCACCTAGTCAGAAATAGCTTGCCTTGGCTTTACAGCCAATATTTCTAGCTGGTTCCTCTGGTGCTGCAGGATCGGACGGTAAGCCTGTCAGCTGAGAAATGGGATCACTCAGCTGAATTCAGTCCAGTTTTTGGATAGCGCACATAAATACAGCTAGTCACTAAAAATAAAAGCCAATGGCCACGTTCGGTGGCTCATCCCTTCAGCAGCTGAGCAGCGTTACCGTGAAATCCGGGCATCCTTCTGCACTGCTACACCTGAAACCCTTTCAGGCTGCCGACTGTGAAGGATGTTGCTGAACCGACTCGCAACGGGAAACCCGTCCAGCTGACGTGACTCTTTATTCTCTCCCCCCGGTTGTTACTCGGTAGATTCGGTTCCCCAATCCAGTTCGCGGTCTTGCATGGCAAACTGGCATGTGCTGGCATGGCTGAAAGGGAGGAACGAATGGGTTGGTCCTGGTGCCAAAAAGCTTGTGGGGGAGAGTCACAGGCATAATCACATCGAAACCTCGGGAGTTGCAGCTGAACCGGGAACCTCCTGAGGCTTTCTGCGTCTCCACTCTGCCCTGCTCCCTGGGGCAGTTTGGTTGATGATGATAAATGGGAAAGTCTCCACACTCAAGTACCTGCACAAGCAGTTTATTCCTTGGCACTCTTGCTTCTAGAGTTAACAGCGCAAAGTGGTGGAGGTTGGGAGAGCTTTCAGTATTTCTTTTCACTTCCTCATGGTTTTCCTTATTTGCATCCCATCCTGATACCCTCTATCAGCATCAGTCCAGAGCAAGACCACCCTGATAGGTGTGAGGTTGGGAGGAGCTGCACTGAGTGCGAGGCTCGAGGCTGGATGCCCACACTGGCCTTTTGTGTCGTTTTTGCCCTGGATGAGCCAAGATCCCCCCTCCCAGCAGCCGTGTTTCTGTATGGCACGTGTGGAGCTGGGTATTGAACCTTTTGCTGGCTGTTTGCTCAGCAGTGGGTTGCTGGCCAGCATCCTCGCTGCAGCGCTGAGATGGAGCCACCGATCCCCAGCGCTGTGGTCCAGCAGGTGATCATTTCTAACTGGTCCAAGGAAGCCCCTTTTGGAAAAGGGGAGAGAGGGCACATCCTTCCCCTCCGCAGCTTTCTTCCAGCGCATGGCATTTTTGAGATGCACTATTTCCTCCGGCACAGCATGCAGTAACACCAAAACTTCTCTTTTCTTTGATCCAGGGCTTTTAATGGAGCAGCGTGATGCTCCTGTGCTGGCCAAATGGCTTTGATTCTGCCGTGCAATGTGGTGCACATGTGTCCAGGTTGACAGGGGTTAGAAACACCCATTTCCTTGCAAAGTTTCCCTTGCAGAATTTGAGAGTAAATGAAACCAAAGCTCACTATCGCAGTTTGGGCTATTTTTTTTATTTTTTCCTAATGGCCCGTGTATTTTTAGCACTTATGGCTGGTTGCAAGGGGATGCTGCATCAGCGTGTACCTGCTGTGTTCCTTGCTAGCTCACAGCTCTCTTCCCAGGTGCAAGAGAGGATGCTAACAACAGCTACGTCCCAAAAAGGTGTTTTCCTGTAAACCCCGGAGACAAATTGCTCTAATGGGAGGTGACTTGCTGCAAACTTGTGGCCAGAGGAAGACGGATGGTTTGGAGCAGGGGTGTTGTGACCCGAAACTTAAGCCTGTGGCTGGGTCACTGCCCTTCTTTCAAGTTGTTTTCACTGAGCTGGAAGCTTTCTTGTTACGCATGGAGTTGCATCCAGGGAGAATCTGAAAGGTTGCTTAACCCTTTGCTGTGCAGTGAAAGCAGAAAAGAATGATAATACAGTAAATCCAGAGCAAGCCAACCTTCCCCCTAAAAAGACCTTGAAAGGCTGAAAAAAACTGCAAAGGAGGATGCTGGGTTTGTATTGCCTGTTCAGCAAACAGCCCGCATCTGGGTTGGGGTTGCACCAAAGTTTTATACAGAAATTCAGTGCCATTCGGGATATAACACAGGTAACAGCACTTTTTTCCTCTCCTCTCTTCTCCCTTCATCTTTGCTCTAATGCGTTTGGCCGAATTACAGTGCAAATCCATGGCTGTATAAATACCAAGTGGGAAAAAAGCCACAAAACAGCAGAAAACACAGGCATTGTTTAGGCGGTTCTTTGATGTACTTCACCCATGAATATAAACTCTGCGAGCCTTGTGGGATGGTTTTGGGCTAAAAGGGGCTTGAGACTGGTTTGTTGAGTGCCTTATAAAAACACTACGCAGACATTTCCCTTCCCATCCTTTCTCTCTTAACATGTGTGCCCTGCAGAAAAGGCGCTTGTACTCTCGGCTCCCAAGATTAAGCCCCTTTTACTGCACGAATACTGCTTGGGATCCACAATTTGTGCATACATTAAACACCTTGAAGGAGAGAAGTCCAGGCCCAGGCGCTGCCGGACCCATCCTCTATGTTGGCACCTTGGCTTTCGCTGGGCTCATCGGGAGCAACGGGTTGCTTGGGGCAGATCCTGGTGTTGGAGTCAGGAGTGGGACCACGCTGGCAGCACTGGGTCTGCGGTGAGGAAGGACAGGACGGGGCGATTTGGGAGCTGGGCTGTTTATTTGTTTGGGAGTGCATGGGGAGGACTAGTCCGTGATGCTCGGGAATAAATTTGGCCTAATACTTAAGTACCAGCTCCCAGGAAATTGCCATCAGAGTAATTAGTGTGCGCTGACTTATTTGTACAGTGATAACAGCAGGAAAGTATTGAAGCAGGAAAAACAAACACATTATTCATCTGAACCTTCAATCTGCAGCCTTTACCTGACAGTTCGCTATTTGCGATACACAAGTCTATTTTTAGGCTTCCAAGTCAGGCGGGCTCTTTTTTCTTTGTTTGTTTTGCGTTTTGGTTTTTATTTTGCTGACATAAATTGGAAATGAATCTGTGCTTAGAGATAAACAAATGCATTTTTAAAATAAACCTTTTGAATACCAAAGAGTGTTTTCTGTGGAAGTGCTGAAGCGTCGGTACAAGGCTCTAGAAACTTGTGCCCTTGCAAGTGGGCTGAAGATGCCGCAGACGGCAGCTGGGCTTGGCAGGAGGAGCTCACTGTGCGGATGCGGCTCTGGATACTGGAATGAGATCCCTGTTTCTATCGGAAGTACTTGGTGTGACCATGAGCATCTTCTTTAGCCCAGGTCTCCTTACTCGGTGGCGAGCGCTGCTTAGCCAGCCAGGTTAGAGTTGCCCTTTGAGATGTGAGCACCGAGGAGGAGGTTTAGTAACTTGGGTAGCAATTATTATTAATGAGAGGCTGAGGGAAAAGAATGACACGGGGTCACAGGAGTTTGTGGTTGTGAAGCGTACGAGGAGGATGTTTGGGGAAGGGCATCCTTATATGTGTGAGTATATGGAAAAAAGCGGGTGTGGAGAAATGTGTGGATTCACCTTGGAATGGAAAAATGGGGATGAAAGTGTTTGCTCTGCCCTTCCTTTCCATCCCTCCCTTTCTTACGGCGGTGTCACCCCCAGCCACCCACAGCAGTGATTCCCTGCCAGGCACTTGTGCTAAATCCTTTGAAAGCTCCTCTTCTCCTTTAGCAATTAGAAAGAAATAGAAAGGGTGGGGGCAGAAGACAGGCTGTCTGCAGAGGAAGAGAGCTGAGGGGCCCCAGGGTTTCTCCTGGGGATGGATTTTGTGAACAGCTGAGGAAATCACCAGGCAAAGCACCTCCCACAGCCAGCAGCTATATCACTGGGCTCCCCAAGCCGCAAATGCAATGCAGATAAATCAGAGTTAAAGTGCCTTTTTTAAATACCAAAGGCTTTTAAGTATTCGAGCCAGCTATCAAAAAGGTGAGTTACCATCTCCATATCTGGAGATCTTTGCATGGAGCCTGCATGCCTCCCTGGAAGGTGGGGCTTAGGCAAACACTAGCAATACAGCTCAAATCAAAGGTAAATGAGTGGAACTTGTGACCTCCCTTTTATGCAAGATTCAGCCTGGGTGACCCATTGATCCTTAAAGTCTTAGGAAGTAATTCCCATGCTTTGCAGCCCCAAAAGTTCATCCCCATCCCTTGCTCCCCCTATATTTTCCAGCCTCCATGTGCAGGTGGCTATAAAGCTAGATATTTAAGACTACTTTTACATATCTGTGACTTTTAAATATTTTTTTGTGATTTATAAGCACTTCTCAATCTATAAAATTTAGATAGTCTCTTCCCTGTTTAGAAAGGCAAAATGTTGCTGTTTATATTTTCACATGACTCTGCAAGCTACAGCTTTTGAGAAGTGCACCAGATCTTGAGAGACTGGGTGTCTTGAGAGACAGTGTGGGTCTGGATGAAGTTGCATGGTGTTATTTGGTGAGGTTCATGTTGAAAGAAAGAAGGAAATCCAAGACAACCCAGCCCTCTCCACCAGCAGAGCTGGTGAAGCTCTATGTGCTGTGCATCATGCTAACAACTTTTTAGGTAAAGCTGTGTCCTCTCTTCAGGGAAGAGTAGGTTCTTTTCCTCCTCCAAAACAGTCGTGGGGGGATCAGGTCAATGCGATCATCTGCATTGTTCAGATCCCAAACTGGCCTCCCGCCAGCCTTATCGTAACATTGACGGGGATTGTGGTGGTTTGCCTTTTGATGATGATGATGATGATGTGTTGTTATTGCTGCTGCTGGAGACAGTTTTGGCAGGCCTCCATTCCCAGTTTAGGTCAATTAACCCTCCCACTTCCACCTTTTCTTCCCAACCCTCCTCCTAAGCCATTAAGACCAAGTGTAGTCAGAAGTAAATCTCCTTATTAAAATATTTAGAGCCTTTCTAATGCCAGATGCCGGAGAAACAGTTCTGTAATCCTGTGGGCTTCGCAGCATTCGAGCTGAGTGACTTCAAAACACCTGTATTAATGTAATGTAAAACTAGCTTGGAAGAACATGGATCAGCAGAAATTAATGGGTTTTCTTTAACAGCTGCTTTTACAAATGCACCCAGCTCTGATTCATATCTCGGTCATCACTGGCACTGCTCCTCCAACTTGCTCTGCTGACCCCTGATTTAGGGGCATCAGAGGTGCCAGTTTGGGATCCCCAGACTATCCCCTTGCCATCCATTGAGTTTTAGGGAGCGACAGACTTGCCGAGAAGACGTGGTTCTGCTAACCAGTTTTTGAGCGGTGGGCAGGTGCCGTATTGCCTGTGCTTTTCTGAATGATCCTCCCGAACATCATCTCTAGCCCAGAGGCGTGATTTGATACTTATCCTCGTGGCCTCTGCCTGAGAGAGCAAACCATTAGCAGATGGGGCACGGAGGCACAGGCTAATTGAATTGCTACTGCGGTAAGCTGGACCTCAGGGAAGGAGAGAAAAAGGCTCCTGGTCCAGTGTGTCGTACATTAGCTTGCAGTGCCAGTCTGCAGGCGTCACAGCTCCGGGCTAAATCACAACTGTCTAGGAAAACGCATTAGCTACATCCAAAGCAGAGAAGCCCAGCAGCCCTCAGGTAACTTGTCCGGAAAAACTGACGATAACCGTGAAATCTCAAAAGCAGGAGTTACGGAACAGTGTCAAAACACAACTGTTCTCCACTGGTTTTAACTGCTGTTTTAACAAGCTCAGAAGGTCACCCTGCTCTGATAAATGACCATCCTCTTGCCTGCTGTGGTGTGACACCTGCAGAGGCATCCCTGGCTTGGTCCTGCCACCCGGGATGGGAGGACCATGCTCCATGATGGGGATTTCTGGTGTAAGCATCTGGGGAAAGTGATTCCTTTCTCAATTTTATTCCCATTTCGGCATCCACTGGTGAATCTGGCTGCCACATACCTGCGGCCAGCTCTGCCAGAAAGCTAATTGAAGGGACATCCCTCCAAATGATGGCTAGCACTGGAGAGCCACAATTGTCCCATCTCCTCAGCTCCCGGGGAAGGGAATACGTGTGCTGGGAAACCACTTGAGAAGAAATCTTTCTGACTGTGAAAGAGAATCTAAATCCCCTTCTCTCTGAGTTTAAAGAAAAAAACAGGAAAGTTTTGTGTGCTTTTCATAGAGTCACAGATCAGCCTAGGTTGGAAGGGACCTTGAAAGATGATGATCTTCGTGGGAAAGGGAGCCTAGATGAGATTATGTAGCACCTTGTCCAGTTGCATCTTGAAAACCTCCAGTGATGGAGACTCCACCAGGTCCCTGGGGAGGTTGTTCCAGTGAATGTTCTCACTGTAAAAAAATTATTTCGTTTATTGTGCTTTGTTTCTGCCCTGTCAGTGTAATTTTTTGACTTGCTTTTGTCTGGTTGTGATTTTTCCCAGTTCCTTAGCTGGAAAAAAAAAAATCAGTGTGGGTTTCTTGGTTTAACAGCATCTCACTTTGCTGCTCGTGGTGGGGATCTGGCGCTTTTGCTGCTCTTCAGCAAAATCCACGTCTTGGTAGTGATAGGATGCGGATGACCTGCGGATGGGGCAGGGGTCTCTGGGGCTGGAGGGACCCAGCCACCGATAATTGGGCTTCTTGTCCTTTGTACCTCAGTGATTTCTAGGTTTTAAGGTCATGGTGCTTGTTTAGTCCGACCTGTATAACAGAGATTCCTTGAATTAGTTTCCACTCTGGGTTCAGCAGTTGTGGGTGGACCCAGATGTGCATTTTTGGAGGAGCAAGAGAGGCAAGGTGGAATCCCATCTTACTTTAAAAATTGTCAGTGCTGGATCGCTGGCCATGCCAGCTGGAGGACTTTTCCCTCTGTTAATTACCTGCAGTGTTGAAAAATGGTCTCTTTGTTTCTGGTTTGTTTTCTGATGAGCTTCAACTTTCAACCTTTGGTCTTGTTATGCCTTTGTCTGGTAGACTGAAGAGCACTCTTCATTCTTCCTGACAGGCACTTACAGACTGCGAGGTACCTTTTAACTTTCTCTTTGATTGACTTCCTTGAGCTCCTTGGTACAAGCCTGGTTTTGTTCTTGCGGCTGTCCTCTGAACTCTCTCCAGTTTTTCCAGCATTATTCCTGAAGTGTGGGTACAAGCATTAAACCTCGCACTCCCATCGACTCTGCCAACCCAAGGCCCAAAGATAACAGGGCCTCTCTGCTGGTACGTGACATCCCTCATTTGTGCATCCAAGCGTTGTGGACCTGCCTTGTGAGCTCACGTTGGGCTAATTATGCCTCTTCCCTCAGCCAGTCCTGTAGGTCTCGTACGTTTGAAAAGTTTCTGTGTAGCCATTTTTTTAATACGTCAAGTGTCTCCTTAGTCTTTTTGATGTATTTTTTTCTTGGTTTGTATTCTGAAAGGAGTTTTAGTCCAACCTTTCTCACTGTACCAGCCACATGTCAAAAATCTTTATATAGCTGAGAGCTGCTAGGAACGTGTTTTACAGAGCTGGGGGAAGCAAAAAGTGGTTCACAAGCGGGAAATAACACTGAGATGTATCTCCAATGTGTGGTGGGACAGGATAGACTGTGCCACTGGGCTCCAGAGTCCTGCAGGTTTTTTTGACCTCTTAAGTTCTTGATGGATCGCTTTCTCCCATGGAGATTAACCATGGAGATGGTTAACCTGCAAGCCCTGTGCCAGCCAAACTTGTCATTGCTGGCTACGGAGTGTAGCACCAAGGTCCTTGCTTGGAAGTCATGGGTTGGCTGACCCCGTTGAGGATCTGGGTCCGTGCTAGAGTATTGCTAGACATTAGACACAGAGGGCTGACTGTATTTCCAATTGAGGCACTTTTATTATCAATGTTATGTTGTTTCTTACGTATAATGACTCAGAGGAAACAGAGGTGTTGATCTGATGGGGAACCTAGAAAGCCTTTTGGTAATAACATCCAGATGTTTCCTCAGCACATCTGCTTAAGCCACTGTTGAAGTCGGTGCCTCCAGCAGCCCTGCTGGTGCATTTTACTGCCTGCTGCTGTGTGTGATGCTAATTTATTAGTAATGCAGGAGTGGAGGAGGGGGAAATCTAGACAGCAGCAGAAGCAGGGACAACTAGCTGCTGAGGAAGCGTGGAGCGGAAGGCAATCCAGACTGTAACCCAAATTATTCTTGCTTTTACCATTCAGGTAGGGTGTTTGGAGGTAGTCTTGCGTGTAATTGTTGTAAGTACGGTGCCCCAGGTTTGCCTGGTTACAGGTCACTGTGTCCCCGTGCCGTTGCAGCTCAGCCATGTGGGCAAGACATTAGTCCATCTGAACATATTGACTTCAGCCGAGAACAGGGCAAGCTCCGCTTCTGCAGCGACCGATGTGTGGAAGGATATTCCTGTCTGTCCCCTTATTCGTGGGAAGCTGTTTTGCTCCCTGGTTGTATCTGTGTTTAGCACTTCAACACTGCTTTGCTAATCCCCGTGCCAGGATTGTCAGCATGTGGTGTTCCTCCCGGGAAGGGTCAGCTTTGGGACAGCTCGGCTGCCTCGTGCCAGGGCTTCAGGCGGCCGGGATGCTACTGGAAGCTGTGCTTTTAATGTCACTGTGTCAGCGTCATGCCCTGCCCAGGGGAATATCACTGGCAGCCTGAGGATAACGCTCTGTAATTCCAGATGCCCTGAGCCATGCAGTCTCTCTTTCCAGGCTGCACATTGCAAACCCTCGATTTACGGTCACAGCTCTTCTGATGATACATACCTGGCCCTCATGTGCACTGGAGCTCCTCACACCACACTGCTCTTTCCCCCTCTTCCTCGATGTCCCTGGATGAAGGGACGGAGTGTACCCTCAGCAAGTTTGCTGATGACACGAAACTGGGAGGACTGGCTGATACACCAGAAGGCTGTGCTGCCATTCAGCGAGACCTGGACAGGCTGGAGTGTTGGGCGGAGAGGAACCTCAAGAGGTTCAACGTGGGCAAGTGCAGGGTCCTGCACCTGGGGAGGAACAACCCCCTGCACCGGTACAGGTTAGGGGTTGACCTCCTGGAAAGCAGCTCTGCGGAGGAGCACCTGGGAGTCCCGGTAGACAACAAATTCACCATGAGCCAGCAACGTGCCCTTGCGGCCAGGAAGGCCAACGGCATCCTGGGGTGCATTAAGAAGAGTGTGGCCAGCAGGTCGAGGGAGGTTCTCCTCACCCTCTACTCTGCCCTAGTGAGGCCCCATCTGGAGTCCTGTGTCCAGTTCTGGGCTCCCCAGTTCAAGAAAGATGAGGAACTACTGGAGAGAGTCCAGCGAAGGGCTACAAAGATGATGAGGGGCCTGGAGCATCTCTCCTCTGGGGAGAGGCTGAGGGAGCTGGGGCTGTTCAGCCTGAGGAAGAGAAGACTGAGAGTGGACCTCATCAATGCTTATAAATATCTCAAGGGCGGGTGTCAAGAGGATGGGGCCAGACTTTTTTCAGTGGTGCCCAACGACAGGACAAGGGGCAACGGGCACACGGGAACACGGGAAGTTCCGCCTGAACACGGGGAAAAACTTCTTTACTGTGAGGGTGACAGAGGCCTGGCACGGGCTGCCCAGGGAGGGTGTGGAGTCTCCTTCTCTGGAGATATTCAAAACCCGCCTGGACACAGTCCTGTGCAGCCTGCTCTGGGTGACCCTGCTCTGGCAGGGGGGTTGGACTAGATGATCTCCAGAGGTCCCTTCCAACCCCCACTGTTCTGTGATTCTGTGACTTCTGCTGGTGGCTAATTTTCAATGTCACAGAGTGTATCTTCAGAGCAGAGCAGTTTATGGTGCTCATTGGAAAGCACTGACGTGGACACCTGGTCTTGAAAGGTGCTCGGCAGCCAGAAGGTCTTTGAATAAAAGAAGAATCTCATCAGTGAAAATTAGGGCTAATGTGTCACCTCCTTCCAGCGGTGGTGAGGTGACGTTGGAGGTTGTGCAGGTTAAAATGAGGGAATAAGGTGGAAGTGTGTGGTTGGGGTGTGGCAAAGCACTTCAGTGGGGAGGAGACGTTGATGTGGTAGGTGCGTGTGAGATGGATGGCCCAAAGGCGTAGATCTCATTCTATTCGTGTTTCCTCCTCTGTCATGCGTGACACAGCATCATGACCTGGCCAAGGATGGGCCATCAGGTGCGTTTGGTTACATGGCAGGGAGCAGGCCTGGCCCGGTGATTCACGGGATGGAGATGGACGCGATGAATAGCATTGTACAACCCAAGAGGAGCCTGCAGCAGCTTGGTATGTGTGGGGTGGGCCTTTGGAGAGCCAGGCCGCCAAAACAGCACAGCAGGTCTTGGAGCAAGAGAGACAGTGTGACGTGGAAACGCTTGACACGTAAATACAGAAAGCAGCAAGAGATGGTCAGAGAGACACATCTCTCTGGAGCTGTGGGTGGTGTTGCCACAGGGCTTAGGCCCTGTTTCCAGTTCCTGTCTTCCTAGCTGTCCTTCCCACGCTCCCAGGGAGTGCCAGAGCCATTCGCTTCCACCACACCGGTTATGACCTTGTTTCCTTTGGCAATGAGGTGATCCATCTCCCTCAGCTTCCCTGGCCCACGCCTCAGCTTCCCCAGCAAAAATGTGTTTGAGCTTCGGTGGCTTTGTACCTCCTGTGCGACCTTCTGCGCCCAAGGGAGGGATTTCTTCAGCAGCACAGACCAGCCCTCCTGCTTCTCCTGCCAGCCTGTCATTTCACCATGGGTCTCCGTAACTGAGAACATTAAATCTGGGTGAGACCAAACGTCCATTGATAAAAGAGATCTCTTCTTTTATGAGGCTAAATTACAGGTTATTCTCAGCTGCTTCCTAAACCTGAACTAGTTTCTGTGTCACCTACCCTGGCAGCCCTCCTTGGTTGCTGGGTTGGAGTTTGTTTGCAGTTCATTCCTAGTGAGATGGGGCTGCCAGTTCCTTCTTCTGCAGCTCTTGCCATCCAGAGAAACCTTGTAGACCTCTCCATTGCGTCAGTTCTCCATCTCTTTCAAATGTCATCTGAAAGCAGATGAAGGCTTGTCATTTCTTTCTCAGGACCCTTACGTTGGACTGCTTGTCCAGCGTCCCCGGGAGGAGCTCCTGGGCGTTCTGAAAATCTTTAATTCCCAATAAAGTACCTAGATACTGTGTTTATGTTTCTGTCTGTACAGCAAAAACTGCTATTTTTGACAAAACTTAGAATTTAATCTAGATCTGATTTTTGGAGTTTCTCCTACCTCTTCGTTGGATCAGTATTTTATACCCAGTGGGGCAATGTCTGCATTGGTATTAATCAACATGCAATGTAGTAATTTTGCTAGTGTATATGAATCTGTAGTTGAGCACTGAAATTGTTTTAGGATAGAATTTACATGCAAAACTAACTGTATTGCATTGTATATTAAAATCCAT
Source organism: Phoenicopterus ruber ruber (assembly GCA_009819775.1). Lineage (NCBI taxonomy): Eukaryota > Metazoa > Chordata > Aves > Phoenicopteriformes > Phoenicopteridae > Phoenicopterus > Phoenicopterus ruber. The sequence continues at coordinate 159,327,196 of CM020216.1, forward strand.
TTAATTTGATTAAAGTAGCTCAATGTTTCCTTTGTCAGCATTTGAGCTGACTGGGAATTTTTCGCTAATATGCCGCCGTGTTGAAGTTGAATGTACCCTCAGGAGAGAGTTGGCTTCAATAAATCGTCCTTTTTGGGAAAAGTATAGCAAAATTTTGGAGCGGGTTGGCTACTGACAGTACATCTAAACTTTCCGACTGCGTTCATATTTTGGTTTGTATTTGAAATGACTCTTTGTTTCTAATGCAAGTTATAATGAAAAGTGTAAAGTTTATGAAGGGAAAATTTTCAACTGTTGAAACAAAGTACTTCAAATCAAAATGAGTTTGAATTTAGCAACCTTCAAAATTTCAAGGTTTTTGTCTTTTTTTTTCCCCTACTCATTTAGAATGGGAAAAAAATAATCAAGATCTTGAAACCCTCTAAGGATGATAGAATTGGGTTTTTTCAGCTTTCTTTGACAATCCCTTGTCCATCTCTGTTTGAGTAGTACCTTCTGTTGGCTGAAGTTGCAGGCAAGAACAAGGTATTCTTCCATCAGTACTGCAAGGTTAGGGTATCCCCTGAAGGATGAACCAGACATTACTCTCACACGGGGGTAAACATTTCATCTCTTTTACTACTAACAGAAATCATGTATAAAACCTGAAAGTTTGTCAATCCGTCCTGATCCTCATATTAAAATTGTATTTTCTTTATAGGTGCGTCCACTGTTTGGATGATGAAGCTTGATGAGCTGCGATTTGGCTTGGATTACAGTATTTCAGAAGACTTTCTGAACTCTCCAGGCTACCCTTCCCAGACTTTGGGGACGAGTGGGATTAAGCTTGTTTCTCCAGTATCACACAAGGAGAAAGAAGGGAGTTGGCTGCTTCGCACAAGTAACTGAAATCAATACTGTGTTGCTGTTGGGAGCGCTCAAAAGGAGAAAAGCCTGGAGTATAGCTCTCAATTTAGAGATGGGTTTTGCCCAGGAGGAGGATGCACAAGGGAAGATACAGGAGGAAGGAGGAGAGGTGATGCTACAAGCCAGCTTCCTGACCTCCAGAGTGGGATTGAAGCTTCATAACAAGGTAAAAAAAACCCAAACCAGCCAAACATTTTCCCTCCTTCCCAGCTTACTCGAATATCCATCAGACAACAAGTCCAGGCATTGATTTTTGATTGAGTAGTTTCTCCTACTGCTCCCAACCTCCCTCCAGTTCCCTTGCCCACTTCCCGTGTCCTGTGTCACCCGTGCCTGCCTCTGCAGAGTCCGTTGCAGAGGCCAGCAGACACTTGAGCGGGCTTCATGTAAAAATGATCAGCAAATCTCTACAGTCTTACTTGTCCATGTATCTAAGACTTTATTTTTCAAGCATCTCTGCTCACACACACACATTAAATATATCGCTTCTGGAGGAAGCTTTGTGCCTTTACTTTATGCCAGAGGAACTTGCTGCTTTATTTTTGGAAGTGAGGATTGACAAGTCCCTCGCACTCATCTGCACTGTTTGCGGCTCCAGCTCCAGAGCACAGCAGTGATGTATTTTCCAAACTGATGAGATACAAAGAGAGCTGAAATAAATGGGCTTATTGCATTGCCTCATCCAAAGCCACAAGAGGAGAAAGGCAGGAACCGATAAAAATAGAGCACAACTACCTGGTTTCAATTTACCACCTTTGGAGAACTGAAAAACGTTGGTTGCAGAAAAGAAAGTTAAAGCTTGATTTATTTTTTAGCTTCCCTCCTGCTGCAAATGTTTTTCCTTATAAGCATGCGTGGCTCCTCACTTGTCATGCCCTGGGCTCAGGAGTGCTGGAAGTGTTCCTTGGAGGGGAAGGCTAGCCAGGATGGCAGAGAGTGTCTTGGGCTTGGTCTGTTCTAGAGATACAACTCAATGGGCATGAGGGACGCGTGGCTTTCCTCTGCTGCACTTCGTGCGGTCCGTCTGGTTCGTGTGAAGGCTGTGTGGTAGTAAGGGTGGAAAGGGTTCATCAGGCTCTTCCTCTGAGATTACTTTGTGTGATGTTGCCATGAAGGCCATGCCAGTGTGTGCATGTAGACCTGTATCATCACGTTAACATTCCGTAATAAATTTGGCAATGATGAATGATGCTGGATTGAACTCCCTTGAGATGAAAATCCCCTCATTTTTTGCAGATCAGAGGTTTCTCTGCTTCCCCTCACCCCCGTGTCTCAGCACTGAGCTGGAAGGACCATCTCTTAGTATTAGTGAGAAGTTTTTAATCTCCGTGACTCATTCAGTCATTGGTTTAACTGCTGATATTTCCAGTGAGAATGCCAATGACATGGGTAGATCTGGTGATGGGAAGATACTGCTGGCCAGGAAGCGACATTGATTTCACATCAATGAACAGACTATCTATGACCAAGTGTGTAGCTACTACATTTCTACAGCAGGTTTGAATCAGAGAGAGGAAGGACACTTTCGAAGTCTGAGTCTGGCCCAGTTCCTTGGAAGCATCAAATTGAAATATTTGCAGGTTAAGCATGAGTTTCTGTTTCAGAGTGGACATTGGGATATTAATCTTCACTCTGAGAGTGAAATTCCCCCATTTAAAGGTGATGGTGGGCAAGTATGTGATACACGTTGAACAGCAGCCCTGCTGATGAAGTTGAGAGGGAGTAGAAGTGGCTGTACAGAGTGAGACCATCTAGTTTGGTATCTCCCTTGATGATAACCAAGAGAGGGAAGAGTATAAGAAAGCAAGCTCTCTAGGCGTAGGCCTTCTCCAGCAGATCCTCCCAGCAACCAGTGGTTAAACACGCTAAGTGCTTCTTGGGAGTGTCCTTGAGTTGTCCCCATGGATCAGATGCTCCTGCCGCAGCTCAGGTTAGGGAGTTCATTACTCTCTGAGCAGCCCAAGCCATGCAATGTCTGGCCCGATGTTGTGTTTATACAGATTAGCTCAGGTCACCTAAATCAGAGGTGCTAAGTTGGACTTGGCAGGAGAGCGTTGCAACACCGAGTGCACCGATGGTGCTGCAGGCCATTAATTTTAAACTGTGCTCTAACGCTAGAGCTTATCTCAGGAGACGGGAGTTCAGCCCTTGGTCCTGTGTAATTCTGTCACTTAACCCCTCCGCTTCCTCCCCTGGATAGCATCTACTGGCACTTCATACAGAGCACCGGTCATATCCGTGGGTGTAAGTTCCTGTGTAACAAGTAGGATTTAACGAGAGGAACAGACCTTAGAAAATCCCGCGCAGCCCCGTCTTCATTAGTCGTGTAGTACTGTTGTCTCCTCGGTGGCGTGATGCTCAGAGGAGAGAGATACAACCCCTTGTATTTCGCAGGAGCCTCTTCCAGGTCTGCAAAGAAGAATGGAGTGTAATTTGGCACTTGCTATTTCATTGCATCAGCTTTTCTGCGTCTGGGAGTGCTCTTAGCACGAGCAAATAAATTACGCATCTCATTTTGCTGCGTGCTCTGCAGCCAGCCATATGTTTGAGCCTGATAGAGATTCTTATCTCACGGGCTAAAATTACGCAATGGAGGATGACATTTCTTATCAAGGGCTTTGCTGAATCAGAGAGTGGCCCTGGCACCCAGCTCTGAGACACCGCTCCTCTTTGTCCAGCCTCCCGGCCCGGTGATAAATGGATTTGTGTCTGTAGGTCAGAGGCGCTTGCATCAAGGTTTTGTTGCAGATAGAGGCTCTGAGGATTGTCCGTGTGCCCGAGAGGACGTGGGATTGAAGAGGGGAAGTGAGGCTGTTCATTTAACTAAAACTGAGGGGCCTACAGCTGTGCAAACACATCTTTGCTTGGAAGGTCTTTGTATGCACCACTAATAACTTCAGGCTTCGCAGCCAGTAGGAGCCAGAGACCTTCTTCTCCCACTGCACATGCAGGTTTTGCTTAAAATCATTGGTGTGTGTAACCATCCCCTTCTACCAGCAGCCCTAGCTTTTCTCCAGACTTACTCACAGCTTGCATAAAGCTTCATCTCTCCATCCTCCCACCTCTTTAATGGACAGGTTATTTTCCCTCCTCTCTTTCCCTTTCTCTCTTATGTGCTTTGGAGTTGCCGATGATTCAAGATGTTCTCTGGGTGTTTAGCAAGTAGGAGGCAGCCAGGGAGAAACCACTGCTCTTCCTTATAGCTTCTTCCCATACAACATCTTCCCTTTGCTTTCTCTTTGCCTCTTTGTGGTGCAGAACCGACAGCATGGGGTGTTCGGCTTCTGCAATGTGTCTGGACAAAGCTCTTGATGGAGAGCGGAGGGACCTGCTGATGGATTGTCTTTTCCTCTAGCTGGACCCTGTCCACAAAGGCAGGTTTGTCCCTAGGAGCCCTCCTGGGCAGAAGCAATGCCAGCCACCCACCCAGCCACGCAAGTGTGGTCAAACTCTCTGTAAGAGGTTCCTGGAAAAGGCAGCTCTGAATTAGCATCTTTGTTTTCTTCTCGCAGGAGGGCATCTTTGCCAGGTGAATACTCTCTTACAGTCTTGTACTAAGGACAGGGCAAGGTCATTGTCTCAGCTCAGAATAAATCTGGTAAAATGCCCTCTTCCACATGTAGGGATCAAGAGAGACCATCTACATGTGCACCATGGGTTTCTTCTGCTAAACGATCACACATGAGTTTTTCAGATTTTCTGTGACCATAGCAAGTTACTTCACTCACCCCTTAATTACAAATATCTTCAAGCTGGCCTGTGGCAGCCACTTAATGCACAGCAGGAGGTCAAGCCCCAGGAGTCCAGCAAAAGACATACTTCAGGTTGGTATCAGGTTGATAAACGTGACGGGTATGGTGAGGACATTGCGGCTGAAGGTCCCACCATGAGTGCCTTCACCAGCTCAGCCCTGGTGTGCTCTCAGGAGCATGGGGCAGGTCTTGGAGCGATGCTACCTGGCACTGGTGAGAGGACTGCTTCGTTTTGAAGAGCCAAACAACGAGCACTGCTTTCTGCAGCACCCCGTGAGATGCCTGGAGATAACAGCCCTCTGTGGTGTGGCAGCAGGCCAAGACCCTGCCATGGGCAACTCCTCGGGGAGGCTCTTCTGCCACTTGCAGCAGCCATCCTCTTCGTCAGCCTGCGAGAAATGCTGAGCTGGGGCTGATGGGTGCAGCATCCCCAGGGAGCCCCGTCCCTGGGGCAGGGTGGTGGGAGTTGGAGAGTGGGACAGTGCTGCCCTCCTTGCGGGTGCCACCATCCCTGGGGACATGCAGCCTTGCCCCTTCTCCTGAAACCATATCCGCAGCCTGATTTTGAGGTTTTTCTGTATCCTTCCTCCTGCTTTCTGTAGTGCAGCCCAGCACCCATCACAGCTCACAGCATGGGGGTCCCAGGCACCTCCGGGTGCCGTCACATGCGAGCTGGGTCTCTCTCCCTTCAGACTTTCTCTCTTCACCATTTTCCTCCCTGTATTGCGCTGAGTCACCCCGGCCTTGCCGCAGCGACCTCGGGCCAGCCCGTCAGCCCTTGGCCCTGTGCCACCGCTTGAACAGCCGCTGCCCAAACACCGGTGCCCTGAGGTCACGCTGGGATGGAGGTCTCCGGGGCGGTGGATGACCAGCGGGCCCTTGGGCTTCGCTCCCTGGCCAGGTCCGCACGACATCGCACCACAGCCAGGTTTTTCCCCGTTACCTAGCTCGTGCTCAGGTATCTGTTCATTGCCGCTTTACCTTTGGGTGCAGCGCTGCCCCATTCTGTGGAAATGGGTGGTTGTCTCAGGGGGGGATTGGGGGCGGTCACAGGGAAGCGCTGTGCTCAGGGCTGGTGGCCAGCTGGGGCGACCAGCCAGCATAGCCAGGTTCACTCCCAGCTGAGTCAGCGTGGCTTGTCCTGCCAGGTGTCTGCTCCTCATCGTACTGCAGGATCAAGTTGGGTTTGTTAAAAGAAAGAGGAGAGAGGTTTCCCTAACTGCTGACCGTGTGCTATGTCAGTCCTTCATCTCAGGTGTCGAGTCTCTCTGTGGCTTCAGAATCATTGCAGATAACCTCAGCTGAGTTGGACTCAGGCAGCGTACCCATGGCGTGCGCCCCACATACCCATGGCGTGCGCCCCACATACCCATGGCATGCACCCCACATATCCATGGCGTGCACACCGCATACCCAGGGTATGCAACCCTGCATACCCGTGGTGTGTACGCCACATACCCATGGCTTGCATCCCACATACCCACAGCGTGCAACCTGCATACTCATGGTGTGCACCCCACATACCCATAATGTACACTGCTGCATAGCCATGGTGTGCACCCCACATACCCATGGTGTGCACCTCGCATAGCCATGGTGTGCACCCCATATACTCACGGTGTGCACCCTACGTACCCATAGCATGCATCCTGCATGCCCAAGGTGTGCACCCATATACCCGTGGCATGCACCCCATATACCCACAGCATGCAGCCCACACGCCCATGGCATCATGGCATGTACCCCACATACCCATGGCATGCACCTGGTGTACCCATAGCATGCGCATCTCCAGCTTGTCAAGATTATGTGCCAGGTAGTGATACTTGAGGTGGCAAGGAGAGCTCACGTCTGCTTTCGGTTCCCAGACTGTTTGCAGTTGGAAAAAAACCCAAACCTGTCATTTTATTTGCCAGCTGAGGTAGTTTTTCTCTAGAAGCCACCAGGGCACAGTCAACCTGGAGCCCACAGTGCTCTTGCTAGAAACCATTTTCTGGGTTAGGGTGAAGATTGAAGCAATTCCAGTGTGTGGCCGGGACGTTGGCAGTGCCCAGTTTTGGTCCTGCTCTGGCACAGCCTCGGGTGATGTTGCAGCAGAGACCTGTGGAGCAAACTGTTGGGGCTGTGGTTGACTGTGACTGGCAACCATCCCATCTGAGAGTGCAGCCGCCCCTCTGAGAGTGCGGGAATGGGGACTGGATGGGCTGAACTACCAAATATTCCCAAATACTTGAATCCCCAAATCTGTTCAGCACAGCTGCTGGCAGCCATGCAGGAGTCATTGAGTCTAGAAGAGCCTCCAAAACATCTGCTCCGTGCTCAGGGCTTCCCAGTACCAGCATAGGCTCATGTGTGTGAAGCAGGACAAGCCAGCAGAAATGCATTACACCATGGGGAAGAAGCAGATGAGCTTGATCCCTCTCATTTTGAGCAGGTCAGAAAACGTCTGTTAGAAGGGGAATCCAGTAAAAATTAACTGGGAACCTCTCCTCTATAGCTTTGGTGTCTTGAAAACACAAAGTCTGTTTTCAAAGGTGCTGTGGACAAACGCTGTGTCCTGCACCCTGGGCTTGCTCAGGCAAACCCTCAGTGCCAGCTTTTCCCCATCCAATTTCTGTCCTCATATCCAAACTGTGCTTGATCATCTTCCTACCTGATCTGTTACAGTGACAAACAGCTCATTTAGGTAATTGCCATCTGGCTTTAATTAAGATTGTCCATGCCTTTTTATCCCAAAGAAAAAGGGTTTCATCTTGATGATTGCTTCTGAGTATGGGAGCGTGCAACTGGGTGCCCTTGACCTCGGCAGTGATTTAAGCGCACGTGCAAGTGCTTTCCTGATCTGAACCAAAATTACAGTAAATCTTGACGCCTTGTGACAGGAGTCTTTCATCTGCACGAAGTTCTGTGTAAGCGAAGGAAGCATTGATAACTCTTGGAGCCAGCAGAAAGAATGTGCAAATCCTGGCAAGGGGGTGAATTACTGTGGAGTTCAAAGCGTGACACGCTCCTTTGTGTACTCTATCTCAGTTGCCAGGAGGGAGTTAGCTCTTAAAATGTGATGCTAGGGATGGGGACGGGGTTGGTTTGTGCTTTCTGAACTTTGCCAAGCGTTCGGGAGGGTGAGTGCTGCCCTGTCCCACGAACTGCAGCTGGCTGAGCATCGCAGGATGCGGGATGAAGCTGCGCTGGAGTCACTCGTTTCCTTTGGTGCTGCAGGAGTAACTTTACAAAGCAGTCCGTCCAAAGCTCAGGAAATATTTTTGTGCTGACCGCATCCCTAGCTAGTGATTGCCCTCCCCCTCAGGGAGGCGAAGGCAGGAAGAGTGAAGTTCTAGCTGAAGGTCCTCGGTTTTCAAAATCAGTGTGATTTTATTTTTTCTTCATTCTTGATCTCTGGATTATTCTTTAAGGCATCTTTCACTGGAGTTTGCAGAATGATTCATTTCTTTTGAAAATTTTAAAGAGGGAAATGTCCCAGCAATGCCATAAGACTCCAGAGGACTGCATGGGATGCAGGCAGGTGTAATGCCAGCAGGAAGGGATTATTTATGCGAAGTTATCATGAAGAAATTTGGCCTGGTGAGGGCATTGAGCAGCAAAACACCTTCCCAAGGAGAGACAGAGCATCACTGCCTCACTCGTGTGACGCAGGGAAGGATCCAGCTCTCTTCCCCAGGGGATGTGCTGGTGCATCTTTTCCATCTCTAATGTCTCTCCTTCCTCATATCTGATGTAAATAATTTATAAGGATCGAAACATGATCGTGGGACTGTCTGTGCAGGAGACAGGCTGAAGCCCAGGGGCTGGCAGTGTGCAGGGGATCTGGTACCTAATGCAGTGCCTGTTCTTCGTGGGCAGTATGCCAGGTGAACAAGTGCTGGGCTGGTGCCTGAGCCTTACTAAAGTCACCCCACCTGGTCGTTTTGTTCTTTCCATCCTTTTCTCCATGTCTCCTTCCCCCCGGCCTTGTTTTCCTTTTTCTCCTCCTTTTTTTCATCCCTCCTCCCTTTTTTTCCCTTCTGTTTTTCACTTTTCTCCACTGTTTGACACTATGTTCTGCATGTGAAAAATTGGCAGCTCTTTTTGCTGGGCAGTAGGAGTTTTCGGCTGTAATTGAGCTGCGGGTATTTTGGCCGTGTAAGAACTAAATAAGGGGGCTGTCACTTCTGTACACGTCTGGCTTGAACTCGGGGATGAAAAATCACCTGTTGATGCAGAAAGGAAGTCTGCGGAAAGCCACTCTGGCAGCAGGGTGAGAGATGGCTTGAGGTGCCAGTAGGTAGGAAGATTTTTCTCCGTCTTTGAATTCGGAGTGTATTAGTAGGCAGTGAATGTAAAACCCATCTGGAGGCAATGGGGCATGGTCTAGTGTGAACCCCTGCGGTGCAGCTGCAGCAGAGTTTAACTGCCAGGTCCCAGGACAGTTGCACGGGTGCTTTCAGCTTTCTGGAAAGCAACACGAAGCAGAGCCAAGTCTAGCTAGTTGTGCTGCTCCCTTGCTTGGCAGACTTGCTCCTCACCTGGAGCTCCAGAGATTGGGAGTAGACGATGCAGAGTCATTTTTCCATTCAGAAGGGTGGGTTAGCAAGCACAGCGGCCAGAGGTGTTCTGCAGAGAAATGAAATAAATAGAGCTGAAACTCCAGGGGTTGGCTCACCTGCAGGAGAGCTGCCTTTATCTACCTCGGTGTCCTGATGGAACACCTCTCCTATGAGGAAAGGCTGAGAGAGTTGGGGTTGTTCAGCCTGGAGAGGAGAAGGCTCCAGGGAGACCTTATCGCGGCCTTTCAGTACTTAAAGGGGGCTTATAAGAAAGATGGAGAGAGACTTTTAACCAGGTCCTGTAGTGACAGGACAAGGGGCGACGGTTTTAAACTGAAAGAGGGTAGGTTTAGACTGGACATAAGGAAGAATTTTTTTTACGATGAGGATGGTGAGACACTGGAACAGGTTGCCCAGAGAAGTTGTGGATGCCCCATCATTGGCAGTGTTCAAGGTCAGGCTGGATGGGACTTTGAGCAACCTGGTCTAGTGGAAGGTGTCCCTGCCCATGGCAGGGGGATTAAACTAGGTGATCTTCGAAGGTCCCTTCCAACCCAAACCATTCTATGATTCTTCAAATCCCACAAGTTGTGATCTCCTGTTGCAATTAATCCATTTGCATTAACTGAGGGGGAAGAAGCATGGCAGTTTCAGCCTGTTCAGCAGCAGAGATGTGCTCACGCCAAGAAACTGCCGGTAGCTGCTGCGACTTGGAGGTGGCAGGTTCAGCGGAAAGGTGGAGGAATGGATGAGCCCAAAGCCCAAGCATCCCTTCACCTGCGCGGGTGAGCTCTGCGGGCCTGGGTTGACCACGGTCAGATGTCCATGAATTTACTGAAATATTCCCTCGGATTGTCTCTCCTTTCTGGGGAAACAGGTTGCCCAGCCAAATGAGATGGGAGTCAAGCATAATTACATTGAAAAGTGGCATTTGCTGGCTTGTCTCTCCATGAGCTTTCTCTTGGCATCTCTTGCTCTGGTTGTTAAGAGCTCATTTAAACGGACGATTGCTTGTCCCTGTGCCTGGGTGGCTGGTCTTGTCAGTCTTTCTGGTGTCACTCATGGAAATAAATTGTAAATATATATTTTTTTAAACTCAGGGCTTTCATTACATCAAACACAGTGGCACGGTCTCCTTTTTGTGCCGTCTCAAATTTATCCTTCAAACAACATGCGTAATCTTTCAGCACCCTTTCAAAATATTGCAATAATATTATTGTAGACTCAAGTATTGTAGTTATTTATAAGAGCAGGATGCTCAGGGTTTCCTGGGACTCTACAGTATTTTCTTTTTTTGGCTTTTCTTTGAGACTTGTGTAAACCACTCTTTATTTTCAGCGAAGCATCTGTTTTAGCTTCACGATTACTTTGTCCTTTAGACTGAAAGGGGCCTCAGAGCGTTTTAACCTCCTGCTTCCCCTGCCTCGTAATCTTCCCAGGGTTTGCCAGGCTCCTTCCCAACATGAATGGGGAGCCGGAGGGGGAGGAGGGAGAGGGGGGAGATTCGCTTCCGATGAAGTCAGCCGAACTCCATCCCGCAGCGCGTGAGCTGGGAAGGACCTGCCGCGTCCGCTGCTCACGATGCTGCCAGCGCCGGATTAGGCAGTGCAGCCCTGGGCTGGAAAGCCGGTGGTGACCGCACTCCCCCATCGCCAGCCTTCCCATGGGAAGCTTTTCCCGACAGGAAGATGCATGAAGTTGTTCAATACATCCTGACGTCTTGCTAAAGTTTCCCTTTTCGGAATTTAATTTCACTTTGCTTATGAGTTAGGTTGATTATTTAAAAAAAGAAAAAAAATCACTTTATGATGGTTTATGTATTTTTTTCACTTTGAAGGGTCTTGTCCTACCCTTAGGTAGGTAAAAATCCTTTGGTCCGTCAGAGGTGAAGTGGACATTGGCTTCGGAGAGCACCTTCATCTCAACAAATTGCTTTATCCCAACATAAAGGGATATTTTAGAAAAATTTAGGTTTTAGGTTTGAAAACGTTCCATCTGATTTAAAAAGGAAGAAGAAAGTGTACGTGAGTCGTGTCCTTGCTTTCTTACCGGGGTTGCTTTCTTTTGGTGTTCCCATTGCAGCTGTGGAGAACACCACCCCTAAGTCCCCATCAACAGCAAAGGCCCGCTGTGCTGCACGGTCCCCATGCATCTGCCAAGGTCCTCCAGCTGAATTACCACCATGAGCAAAGTGCAGAAGAGAAGGGTCATCCCCCTTCCCGCTGCAGAGTCCTACGTGAGGTCAAACATCTCACCCAAACATAAGGGGGATGACTGCACAGTAAAGCTGGGGCTTGAAGCGCTGCCAACTGAGGATGTCCCAGCACTTCAGCCTTGAGCTGAGTCTTCTCCTGGGACCACTGGAGCTCCGTGAGGAGCTTGGGCTGCCTGGGCCCACCCTTGACTCTGGAAGCAATTTTGGGATTCTCTGAGCGCCTGCTCCTGAGGGTGCTAAAGGACTTTACATCCGCTAGAAAACATGGCAAGCGACAGAAGCCTTGAGTAATTTGGTACCATGAGAGGAGTGAGGAAGGGAGACATGGAGGAAGAAGGAGGCTGCTCCTCCTCTCTGTGTCTGTTCCATCCCCCCTCCATCCTTCCATCCTTCCTCTCCCTGCTCCGCGCTCTGCCTCTGGGACTCAGCCTCCGCTTCGAGGGGGTCCCACCACCGCTGCTGGTTAGGAAGCCAGTTGTGCTGACTTTTTGAAGCCCTGCCAGGTGTGTTTGTTTGCTCATCTTAGAGAGTAAGCGTGGAAACAGTTGCAGCCTGAGATGATGGTAGCTGACAGTTACATCTCACATATATTTCAAATGTTGTTATCTTCCTGCAGCTATTTTCACAATACTCATACGAAAGGTCTGCTTATCTCACTTGTGCCACGGTAAAAATGGCTAAAGAAAACATTCATGTTTGTTTGTATTGAAACTGGTATGGTTTGTGGCTTTTATGGCTCTTATGTTTTTTTGCTGGTTTTTTTATGGTCTTGAACTCTTGAGCAGAAGGTAACAAAACACTCAAGGGCAGAGTCTTATCTCTTCTACATCAGTGCAAAGGCAGGATAACTACTGTCATTTACCGTGGGATTGCATCGTCTCACTTTCAGACACAGGCTCTCTCTTTTTTAAGTAAATAGATGAACTGCTCTGCAAATGCTGCAGCACATTAATTCTCCACTCCCTTTTCTCATTCCTTAAGGTATAGTTATCAGGAGACAGATCTCCTGTAGCACAACATTTACGTCGTCATTAAAGACATTTTTAAAAATTCTTCTGTACAAACAGCTGCATCAGAGAGGTAGATGCAGGGGGGTTATTGGGCATCCTGGGGCAATGCCAGGATTGCATCCATGCAATTGCAGCTTGCACGGGTGGGCCAGAGGTTGCTCACATCTGGCTACCCTGTACGTAGCCATCAATGGCATGGAGTTTCAAGACTAGCCTGGAAGCCGGGGAGATGGCAGCCTGAGGGGTGCAAGGGTGCCTTGGTACCCCTGCAAGGCTGGTCAGGGTTGGGGCATTGGAGCTTCTCTGGGATGTAAGGAGTTTGGGAGAGGAGCTGTGGATTCTCATGTCCTTTCCTTCTTCTGGTGGCTGGTATGGTCTCCTGCTGCCGGGCCAGTGCTCAGGAGATGTCGTCCAGCGTGGCGGTGGCATTTGTCCAGCCTGAAAGGGTAGTCAGGGGCTTGTTTGCTTTTGTAATTAGCTTGACTGAGAGTTTGCAAACTGGGGGAAGGGCGGGCTTGATTTCTCATGTCTGCTCGCAGGCGCTGGGCTGAGACTGTGCTTGTCTGGTGGGGAGGCAGAGGGTTTTATAACGTCTTTACAAGTCTTTTTGTCTCTGGTCATTAGCTAGATGCAAATCATAAGATTTTTAAATTGGCTAAAGTTTGCATGGAGTAAATGAGTCAGAAGTTTCCCCCTTCGCCGTGGTCCTCCTGCCTGCAGATCGGTGCTGGGCGCGAGCTGGTGTGCCGAGGGCTTCGCTCACTGCTCTGCTCCAGCAGCTCCAGGTCAACCTGAAACCGTTTCCAAAGCCTGCGTTCCTTTGATCACCGATTAGTGAACTCAGCTATTTAAGGTAAATGTTACAGCTTTCTGGGAGCTGTCACCTCAGTTGCCACATAAATAGTATGAAATTATTGTCAGGGAGCGATTCCAGCCGACACGGGAATGTTTTCCACTTGCGTGGAGATACAGGAGAGGACCTCTTGGTGCTCCCGGGTGTTGAGGAATTCAGCCTTGCAGCCTTTCTGAGAAGTGATTTTTCTGCCTACTTTGTAAACCGTGAAAACGAAACACACAGATGAAGAGATTTACCCAAGATCGTGTAGGATGTTGCCACGCTCGAGATGAGAATCTTCATCTTCCGTGTCCCAGTTTTGCGCTCCATCTATTAATACACTGATGCTATTTTTAGCCCTCTTAAGTAGCCACGTTGTTTGTAATTAGCTTCACTAATAACTGCTCTTCTATACACTGCGGGTCCCACCAGCGGAGCAGCACGCTCTTCTGAGCAAAGCTAAATACAAGGGCGGCTAATAAAAGGCATCTGTATTTTGGGTTGGTTGTTGTTGAGCAGACACGTGTCCTTGTAGCTCTTGTGATCAGGCAGCTGCCTAAATACAGCTCCTGTACCTTGGTTAAGGACGAGGTGTTACTACTCGGGGTTTCCGGGGCGTTACCTTGCTGACCTTTGAAGAAAGTGAAGAAGCACGGTCTCTCCCTCTCCACCATATGCTGAGTCAAGGCTGTTGCTTTCGAAGAGAGATAGCATCTCTCATTACCGAGAGCCGGAAATTTAATTAATGGCTGCAAACATCTTAGATGACGGCTATATTTACACCCCGATGTACAACGAGAATTAGTAGCTACTGTAGGGTTTGGGAGGTGCGCTCGGAGAAACTGGATGAAGCTGGGTGACCAAACCAGATGCAAATCCAGGAGTAGATTGACTGTAGAGGTGACACTGAGCTGCAGTTCTCTTATGTGCCACCAGTGGCTGTGATTTTGCTCCATGAAAAACACAAATGCTTCACCAATTCCAGGGTGAAGGTGCTATCTAAGCAAATGGTTGCGTTAGTGGTTAAGAGGACAATTTTTACATGTTTTGCTGAAGAATCCAGTCTCCAAACTGCCAAGCTTAAAATAAGGGACCCAAAAATATTCTCCAGCTTGTACAAAACGAGGAGCTGGATGACGGCAGTACTCTGTCACCTCATCGCGTGCTCACTATGTGACTTTTGCACCAATGGTGTGTAGAGCAGAAGTTGTAGGGGCAGCCAAATGAGCTCTCCTTTCAGAAAATGCCCACGTCAGAGAGGTTATTGACTCCATAGCCATGACCTCTTGTAAGAGCACCGCTCGGTTGCCTCCAGATCTGCAAGATCTGTGCAAACGTCACCACGTTTTGCATGCAAGATTTTTTTTCTCTCCCTCTTTTTGATATAAATATATTGAGATAGTTATCTTTAACTGTGCACACACGCAGGCAAGCCAAGCTGGTTCACTGAACATCAGCGCAAGCCATGTGTGCTTAAAGCAGTGGTCTTTATTCAGGCAAAGCCCCTGCTGATGTTTCCTTGCTTCTGTAAATTCCAGAGCCTTGGTCTGAAGCTGGCGGTGCACGTTTGTTTGCCTTTGTATCGTAATATAGATGGGCAATCCTTGTAATATGACTACGTTTATTTACCGATAGAAATGTGTAGAGCTGTTGCTACATAGATAATTATTGATTTCTTCTCCCCCTGCAAAACTGGCTAGGCTAAATACTGTGTTAGACCAAGTTTTCAATTGATTTGGGTCTGAAGACCTCTCTTTTTTCGTAAAAAATTATTTATTGGTGACAAAATGCTCTTTCTTTTGCAGGAATCTCCTAATCTGTGTCTAATTTTGTATCACACGTGCTGCAAAAGCACTGCTAGGGCTAGATTACAGCTGTGGCCAGTTCAATTCCTACCCAGCACTTCATTTGCATCTTGACAGCAAGATGTGGCGGTTTTTCCCCCTCTTCCCCTGTATACTGATTTCCTATGAAATGTATATTTAGACATTTAAAAGGCATATGCAATTTTGATCATACAGCTCAAAAAAGGAAAAAAAAATACCAAGCCCAAACCCAGAGTTGACGACTCTACTAGAAAGGTCTCAGAGCAGCAGATGCGCACCTAGAAAAGCAAGGGAGGTTTCCTAGAGGACAAGTCACCCTCCTGAGACAGGCTGTTGACTTGATCCAGTTCTTGCATCCTCCAGATAAATTCAGATGGAAAAGGCGGATGGGAAGGGTGGGGAGGGGAGAGCCTGGAGCAGCACGGCTTGCTCAGCCCAGCAGAGCAGAGGGTGGCCAGGAACATACGCTTGCTGTCCAGGGGTATCGGGGAGAGGATGACCTGTTGAAGCTGAAGTATTGGTTCAGGAGCAAATGGATCTCACCTGGCATGACTGTGCTTAGGCTAGAAATGAGAAGAAGGTTTCTAATTGTGTCAGAAGAGAGGTTTTGGAGAAGCTTTTTAGTAAGAATGGTGGGAGCAAGGTGTTTGGTTGGTTTCTGGGCAAGATTATGCGTTTGCCTGAGGTAGATGCAGATGGAGTTTGTGCTTCAGGAAGGCCCTTCTCAATCCTATGTAATTAAAAAAAAATAGAGAAGAAAATGTATATCATGAAAATGAATTTGAGGATTCAGGAGAGAATACGTTGGCCTGATTTTATTTCTAAATGGCTGTCCCCATACAGAGCCTGTGCTCAGATGAAGGAATCAGTTTTATTCCAAGGTTGATGATTAAGTGCTGAGAGCGACTGTCTGAGTCCGTGGTTACATGGCCCTTTTCATCTGGCGTGAGTGTGCTGGTGCCAAAGGGGCTGGTCCCACTGACTTTCCTCTCCCAAATTGTTTTCCGGCCCATCCCTGGTGTTGGTGCTAGGGTTCACATGGCCCTGCAGCGACCTGGATCGAAACACTGACTTGAACAAAATTTAACCCAGAAGGAAAAAAAACACAGCCAAGCTTGTTCTTGTTGGGGCCAACTCCTGCACTAACCTTACAAGAGCCCCCATCCCTGGGGCAGGCAGGGAAAACGGGGGTAGCCCTGAGCAGTGCTGGGGGTTGCAGTGTGAAACTGCCCCAGCAGTGGGGTCTCCAGTACAAGAAAGTCGTGGAGCTGTTGGAGCGGGTCCAGAGGAGGGCCATGAAAATGATCAGAGGGCTGGAGCACCTCTCCTGTCAATGAGGGCTGAGAGAGTTGGGCTTGTTCAGCCTGGAGACAAGAAGGCTCCAGGGAGACCTTATTGCAGCCTTTCAATACTTAAACAGGGCTTATAAGAAAGATGGAGAGAGACTTCTAACCAGGTCCTGTAGTGACAGGACAAGGGGCAATGATTTTAAACTAAAAGAGGATAGGTTTAGATTGGACATAAGGAAGAATTTTTTACAATGAGGGTGGTGAGGCCCTGGCGCAGGTTGCCCAGAGAAGTTGTGGATGCCCCATCCCTGGAAGTGTTCAAGGTCAGGTTGCATGAGGCTTTGAGCAACTTCATCTAGTGGAAGGTGTCCCTGGCCATGGCAGAGACGTTGAACTAGATGATCTTTAAGGTCCCTTCTGACCCAAACCATTCTGTGATTCTATGAAACGCTGGCCTAGCCATGATAGAGCTTTCGTTTTCCGTTCCCAGCAGGTAGGAGGAGATGGAGGTGGACATCTTGGACTTCACGCTTGGGTGTGGAGGTGTCAGGGTTTGGTGTTAAGGGCTGGATTGGTTCCCACAGCTGTGCCCTCGCACCTGCTGCCCACTTACGGGCAAGCCTACAGAAGCGTTGTGCCCGCCCTTGAAGCTCCTTGCCCCACAAAGCCTCACAGCCGGGCTGCAAGGACAGCGAACGGGCTCCTCTCTGCTGGCAGGAGCCTTTGTGGCAGCCCGTGTGAAATGCTTTGGTGGCTTTGAGATGTTGGGGCAGGATGATTCATACCTGGGGTTTTCTCTTCCTTTCTGCTGTGTGAAGTTGGGGAGGTGTTTGGAGTTTTCTCCCCTCTCTGCCCCCGCTCCCCAGCTACCACTCCGAAATCTCCGTGAGACACCCGTGCGATGACTCAGCCCCCTTGGGAGACCCTTGGGGTATTTCCCCCGCCTCCCCAGCAGCGATTTCTCTGGTGAGAAAGTCCTCTAAGGCTTGACCTCGGCTCTTGCCAAGGCGCAGGCAGGCAGCGAACGCAAAGGTCGCGTACAGCTGGGTGTGAAAGAGCAAGCGCGGTCATTCAGGGTTGCTTTCATCAAACAGATGTGCAACAAGGCGGCTTTGTCTTTTTCTTTCATTAATTGCACCATTAAATTGTTTGCAATTTAGTTGCTGAGCTTGAGTAAAAACAAGGTTAGGTGAGGAAGCATCCCTCATGTTCAGGATCACTTCACATCCTCCGCGTGGGTGGGTTGGTTTCCCTGTTTTTCGGGATTTTAGAGACACCAACACCAAGCAGCTCTTTCCTGGGCGCTGAGTCCTTGCCTGGACCCTCACTCACTGCCAAGCACTGCTTGCCGCAAGGAAGCGAGGAGCACAAACCCTCAAACTGCCATATCTTCTCTAAATTTGAGTCCCAATCCCAAAAGCTGTGTCATGTACCACCTCTGCCATAGGTGTTTGCTGCAGCGTCCGCCAGCAGGAAGGGTCACGTTATGGTTGATTTAGTGGTACATCACTCATACCCCATATGAACCATTATAGTTGTGTTGCTCCTCCTGGTGTGCGTGTTTCATCCGATGACCCCAAGCTTTCCCCCTGCCACTTTGGGTGCTGTCTTGCTGCCCAGGTACCGTCCCCTTCCTTTTACTTCTTTGATAACATGTTCTGATAGCTTTTTTTCCCCTCTTGTTTTCTTTACAGATTTATCTGGAAAGTATGACCAGCGGGAGCAGCTTACTCACCATTAGATAAGTATTACAGATGACTCATGCTAGAATATTGATAGCTGTGCGGCTGAGATGAATATGTTGTTTTATAACAGCTCTAGCAAGATGCCAAGAGCCAGGAACCTTAATTCCACCATCCGTGCTTTTCCACAAACGTGCTTTGGGTCTCTGACACCTTTTTCCCCTTGGTTTGTCCATCTAAAGGGGTCACAGAAGAGTTTTTGCTTCCCTCAATGGGGTACAGGGTATGGGGTAGCTCATGTCATTTCAAGCCACACTTCAAGTTGTCACCTTAAAATGAAAGCTAGTGTTGAAAGGCTGCAGCTTTGTAGCTATTCTGCAGGACAGCATGCAATTTTTGTCTTTTTAATAGATGCTGTTAGTGGCTTTCCTCGATTCTTTGTGGGTTTTTTTTTTTGTTTTCTTTCCAGAGCCATTGCCCCCCTTCTCCAGCACAACAACCCAGAAGGTGCAGAAACAGGTAAGGCACCTGCTGTTCAGCATGTTAATTTTAAGTCATTAAGGGTGAAATAGTGGCTGCAGTAAAGTAAAAAAACCCGTTGACTCAACAGCAGTGAGAGTTGTACCCAATGTGCTCGGCTCCATGAAACCACCTGGAATAACTACATTTGGGGACAAATTTGCAGGCTACCTGAGAGAGTAAGCCCGAACCTCCCTCTGCTTCCAAAACCACTGGTGTTAAGGCTATGCGAGCAATAGGTGATGAGATTTAAGAAGTGATGAGCAAGGGGGAGGAACCTGTCCTAGGGGGAGATGCAGAAGCAGCTGAGCTGTGGAGGTGAGGGGTATGTATGGGATGGCAGGAGCTGCTGGCGAGGTGTTAACCCAAGTGGGTTCGCAGGGGGCTGAGGTGGCTTTAGCTGGAGGTGGGTAGATGGCTTGGAGGGCTGTGAAGAGCCATACAGGAACGAGGGAAATTTGGAATCAAAAGGAGACATTGTGAGAGGGAGCACTGCAGCGAGGGACGTGCCAGCGATGGCAGCGTGCATGGCTCTGCCCGATGCTCCTGTATGCGGTGTCAGTGGGGACAGCTGATGCCCTGCCTCTAGCACACACTTGGGCATCATCTGTGATTCCCGCCATGGCTTAAACTGCTGAAGACGTTTAGTTTCCACCAAGACGCTGGACCATGACGCTGAATAGCTGCGTCGCGAGCAGCAAGCCCCTTTCGCCAGCACCAGCCTGGGGCAGGAGCTTCCAGTGGGGCAGTGGAGGCGTCAGGTGCTGCACTCAGTTTCTCAGCGAACATGGACCAGAGCCCCAGTGCGTTAATACAGAAGAGAAATCGGGCTTGAGGATCTGTGCTTGTGTCCCAATTGCGTGATTTGGGTCTCTGCATTTACTCTGAGGGTGGTGAGGCCCTGGCACAGGTTGCCCAGAGAAGTTGTGGATGCCCCATCTGTGGAAGTGTTCAAGGTGAGGTTGGATGGGGCTTTGAGCAACCTGATCTAGTGAAAGATGTCCCTGCCCATGGCAGGGAGTTTGAACTAGATGATCTTTGAAGGTCCCTTCCAACCCAAACCATTCTCTGGTTCTGTGATTTTGATGCTTTGCTATGCTCATTGCAAGAGCTGATGTGGGATCCACTTTGCAAGGTGTTTTGTGCTGAGGTCTGTATGGGAGCTTCTGTTTTTCAGGCTGTTGTGCCACTCTGGAGTAAAGAGCTGTGTCCTGCTTGTGCTATAAAAATAAATTACGTTGCAGCTGGCTCGGGGAACTGTTGTAGCAGAAGCCCCTGCATGATGGCTTGTAATGTAAGCTCAGTTAGGTCCCTGCCTAGTAAAGTAGAAAATGCCTTTGAGGCCTTCTCCCTTTAGTCTCTGTCTCGATATTCGCGTGCCATGAACTGATCTCAGGACTAAATTGTTCTGAGTGATAATCTGACGTTGCTCTTTGGGGAAGGGGTAGGGGTTTGGCTCTTGGAGATTGTGTAGCATCAGCCAGTGGACGTGAGGGTAGGGGCGTCAGGAATTTTACCAACCCATTTTTCCACTTTGGGCATGTCCTCCTACAATGACACACCCCAAAAAACCCCAAAACCACGGTGAATGCTCTTAACCATCGCTTGGTGGAAATACTTTTGGAGTAGAGAAATGAAAACACCAGCCCCTGCCCTGCTCCCCTTGCCTCTCTGGGGTCAGGATTGCAGCTCAGAGGCAGGATCTGGTGCTTCCCCGTGGGTGGCCTCAGCCATACGTATTCAAATCGAGCACCCAAGCGTGTCACCTCGCTGCGACGCGGGGCTGAGAGATGCATGGGGGCTTTCCAGCCCCGTGGGCCATTATTAGTAAGAGAGTTCACGCGTGGTGTGTGTTTTGGTTCAAGCTGTGAACTGCCAGCGGACTCTAAAAACTGCTGCTGAGCCTTGTAAATAATATTGCAAAAAGTTTCCGAGAAGTGTAATAACTTCCCTAAATATATATATTTTACATCTAAAGATGCTCAGGCGTGTGTTCATGCTGAAAGTTTGCTGAGCCCAGTAGGGGATGTGTACTCTGGCTCCCCTGGGGAAGCTCGAGCAGGTAGCGGATAAGGATAAGGAGGTGGTTGCTGGGGTTTTGCTTCTGTCTGTCTGTTGGGGAAGGTGGATTTTTGGGGCATGTTTGTGGGTTTGGTGGGTAGGTAGAATGATTTAGATCAACGTGAGTGATTTGCATGGTAACTTTGAGATTGTGCCAGCTGAGTGACTAGATCGGGGATTACAGGTCCCAGGGTACCCAAAATCCAAATAGGTTTTTAAATCACACAGGTCATTTTAAAAGAGATAATTAAGTTCCTGAGTTACTCAGTAATGCCTACAAATGTTCCTGCGAATGGCTCATGAAGCACTTGCAGTCTCTAACTTCTGCCAGAGATAAATGCGCTATTAGGAGCAAATTAGCTGCCCATGCGGCGTTTTCTGTCTTAGAGTCTCAGGGTGTTTTACCGAGATGTGTTAATACAGCTGTGCCGAATGTACCACTCAAATCTGCACGCTCTGATAACCATTCTCAGGTGAAATGAATCCCGATGGAGCCGTTTGAGAAGTTGCTGCTCCCGGTTCCCATCTGACCTGTTGCCAAAAGCTGCTACCTGCGGAGGCAGGGCTATGGGACGGGCTATGTGTGCATCTGCACCTTATCCATGGTTTCGTATGAGCACGAAACCTTCTTCACTTACTGGGAGAGCTGGAGCACAAGGTGGGGAAGCCAAAATGTAGCATACCTGTTCTGCCTCCCCTTCCTAGAGGGATGGGGGATTAACCACTGGAAGCACACCGGGGTGGAGGCAGCGACATCTCAGATGCTGAAGTTAGGCTTCGAGAGCAGTTTTGCCCTCTGGAAATCTCTACTTCTTTCCATTTGACGAGTTGATGAGGTGGGAATCATCGCATGGCATCCCCCTGTGTAGGCTGGCAGTGCAGCATTTGGTTTCTGCTGTAGCTGGTGGAGACCTAGTCAGCGTTGTCCATGGGGTTTAAGGTGCGATGGATCTGATGAATGAGATGAACTGCACCTTCATCTTCCCTGGCTGTGTCGCAGACTCTTCACCGACCGCAAAAGCAGCCTATGCTGACTTGTTCAGATGCAGATGCCAATGCCGCACACACCTTTCTTTGATCAGATGTGGCGTGCCTCTAGCCAGCTTGTTCAGGCTAGATATATGTACTTTAGATGGCTGTAGGGTAGGTGAGATGAATCCTACACCTGCTATAGCAATGCTCATGCCCCAGGCTTCCTACACCTGCTATAGCAATGCTCATGCCCCAGGCTATGGTAGGCTGTTTGGGGGGGGGGGGGGGGGTAAAGCAAGTTTTGTGAGCCACTCTTGCAGCAAGACTTAATTTCCATCCATTTCTGACGAAGAAGATGGTCAGATCAAGACCACCTTGGAGAAGGGAAAACTCCTATAGGTCATCAGCAATTTGGCCACGGCTGTGTCACCCGCAGGCTCTGCACCCACTGCAGCTGTGAAACGTGGAGGTGATGGGGAGGCAAGGGTAGGACTTCAGGGCATGGCACAAGGACCATGTGGGAGCTTTTCAGGAATAATGTTGCTTGAGGCAGTATGGGGAAGGCAGGAGGTAAATACTATCCTCTTTCCCAAAGATTTAATTAGTTTTGTGGCAAAGGTTGCTTTGGGTCTTGGCCTAGGGGTTCCATAATTTTAAGACTTGCCATTTTGACGCTAGTATTTAAGTTACACAGAAGAGATCCTCAGGTGTTTCACCCTGTCTGGACAAATTGTGCTGGACAAGTGTCACAAGATGCTTTGATGAAACCGTAGTGGTCTATCATGAATAGGCTAATCGGTGGCCATCTAAGAAGCAGACATCTGAAGTGTATTTTAAACAGCGTCAGCTTTGTGATGAGAAGCCAACAGAGGAATATTTGACCCTTCAATCACAGGAAGGTGACAGGCTCAAAGTCTGCCCGGACATCTCACCCTGGCACACGTCATCCTCTAGGCACTAGGCCAATCATGAGAACCCCGTTGTCACTTCTGCTCCCTCTCCTTACCGCCTTTCCAGGGTGTTGCTGTTCTTCTATCAACATGGCATAGAAATGCTTGTTACCTACCATCAGTCACCATGGAAGGGGCCTTGTGAACTTCAGGACGCTCATTGCAATGAAGGAGCATGTTGAGAGGGTGTTGTGAGGTTTCATCTTGGCTGATTGATTCAGTGTGTTTGCACCAAGGGCAAGGTCACCAGCTCCTCTGCTCGTGTTTCCCATTCCCTCCTGGAGGAGCTGGGTTTGCCAAACAAGACATCACGGCGTCGGGCTCTGATGGAAACATTCACGTGTGAATGGGAGTGAAGCATCAGTCTCTGCAGTGCCTCCTTCTTGGTAGTGACAATGAACAGGGAAGAGTTTTGTCGGCTTCTAGGATTGTGGCCACTGTGTTGGAGAGGGATGTTTGGTGGCTTTGCCTGGAGGTTTGTAAAGGTTTCTGGGTCCTTCTGGGCCGTGATCCTGTAAAGAAATGTTGAGAGAGTTGGGGTTTTTCAGCCTGGAGAAGAGAAGGCTCCAGGGAGACTTCATTGCAGCCTTTCAATATATAAAAGGGAGCTTATAAGGAAAATGGGAAGAGACTTTTTACCAGGACCTGTAGTGACAGGACAGGGAACAACAGTTTTAAACTGAAAGAGGATAGGTTTACGTTGGACATGAGGAGGAAATTTTTTATGATGAGAGTGGTGAGGCAGTGGAACAGGTTGCCTGGAGAAGTTGTGGATGCCCCATCATTGGAAGTGTTCAAGGTCAGGTTGGACAGGGCTTTGAGCAACCTGATCTAGTGAAAGATGTCCCTGCCTGTGGCAGGTGGGGTGGACTAGGTGATCTTTGAAGGTCCCTTCCAACCCAAACCATTCTGTGATTGTATGATTTCATTTTGCCATGGGGTGATTTCCTAATGGAGGGAGGAGGGAGAGGGAAAGCAGCGGTGCCGGCTGCAGGACTCGCTTTTGTGTTAGCATCCCTGTAAGCCCTGGAGCTTCAGTTGTCCCTTCCTGGGAAGCCAGGGCCCTTCACGCACTAGGCCAAGGCTGTCATTTTATTCTGATGGTAATTCTGTGTATCTAATGGTTGTGGCACAACAAAACTGGGGGGATCCCACAGGATGCCACTTAACGCTGCCAGCTTGAAATGAGAGGGAAAGGCCTGCTTTGCTTGGGCTCTGCTCACCCGTATCAATTTCTTCACACTGCAAGGGCTGATGGCACGAGGAAAGGCAGCCGCTGGGATCAGGGGTGTCAGAACGGGGAAAAATAAGCAAATGAAGTCCTCCTGTTGCAGCAAAAGCATTGCCTTAGGGTCACGGTCGTGGAAGAGGTGGGGGAAGATTTCATCCTGCTCCTGACTCAGCTGGGATCCTCATCCTGCTGTAAAACCCAGCTCTTTCCTCCCATTTTTGCCAGTGTTATCTCCATCCTCCGCACACAGCAGCCTGTCCTGGGATGTGGTATGGTGTTTATTTGGGTGAGGATGCCTCGGGAGCTGGGCAGGGGCTATTTTTGCCTTCCTGATAACACGCCATCAAGTCTGCTTCATGCCAGGAAGATAGATGAGGATGGGGAGTGGGGCCTGCCGGGCTGGACGCCAAGCCGCAGGCAGTGTTTGGCAGAGGGAGACACAGGAGGGACGAGGCGAGCTGTTGGGCATGTGGGCTACAAATGGCCCCTCGCCCCCCGGGGCACGGTGGGGACCTGTCCTTCTAGCACATGTGTGAGCACCTGTGAAGTTGCACAGGTCGTTTGTTCTCTCCAGGAGTCACCTGCACGAGTCTGGGTGCTCTGGACTGGAGAGATTTGGGATTGCTTTCTCATTACCTCCCGTTGTGCCTAGGTTGAGGGGCTGCAAAAGGAGAAGGCAACTAACGCTGGGCACAAAATCCAATCTCTTGTTTTCCTGGGCTGGCTGCTGCCTCTGGAGGTCCGTGGGCCATGTGAGCAAGGGGAGCGTGGGCTGATGGGCACTTGGCGAGCGGTCTTGTGCCGCTGCATGGGGATGGTTGTGCCAGTCAGCTCTGGCCACGTGCCTCTCCGGGTCCCAGCACCCTCTCTCCCTTTTAGATGGCCTCCAGTGCAGGTGTACAGGGGCTGGCTCTGCCATCTGCACGGGTTACGGTGGCAGCAGACTTCCCCCCTGCGAGGGGAATTTTCCCTGGCTGCCACAGAGGCTGAGCAGTTAGGTGATAAAGCCTGGCCCTGGTATCGCAACAGATCTATAGATACATCATGAACAAGGAGAAGGGGAAGCACCTGGAGACACATCTGCATTGGACCATGTCGCATGACTGTCCCAAGTGGGCAGCAACCCCAGCCAGTAGGTCCGCGCAGTGCCAGTGTCCTGCCTGTATGGACTTGCCAGCCTGGCTGCCTGACCCAGGCAGTGCAGGCAACGTCAGCCTGGGCAGGAGGCTGGTGCTTGCTTGGCTGGGTCTTAAAGCCTCAATTGCTGCCTGATTTCTCCCCCCCAGCCTCCCCCAGCTTCACATCTTTCTTTGCTTTTGGAGTTGCAGCCTGAAAACACTTGAGCTAAACCCTGTGCCCTAACGGTTGCTCATCTGAAAGTGTGGAGCCAGCTCGCAGCAGCTGCTAAAATAGCAGAACTGAAGTGGGGAATGAAAAGTGAGACAGTGATTAAGACCCGATTTCCTGTCGCAGCCCCGCAGGGCTCCTGCCGGCGATGGAGACGTTGGTGGCATTGACAGCAGCGGTGTGAAACGTCCCAGCCATTGGCCTTGGGCTGGCTGAATCACTCACAAGCTATACCGTGCTGCTTAGTTATCTGAGTACTTTGTAGACGTCGGTGAGCGTGCTGGGCTGGGCTTGGGGAGACGATGAGGATCCCATTTTAGGAAGGGGGGAAAGGTAGGGAGCCCATGTGGGGTTGCCCTGGCTGAGTTGGGATCGGAAGCATCCACGGTGAAACCTGGCCCAGCCCTGGGATGGGCTGGTGTTTGTTGCTTTGTGGTATCTAGAAGAGGTAAAAGAGTGCACAGGATTTGGGAGCACTGGGGACGTTGGTCCTCTGGATTTTCCTCCCATCTCTGCCAATAAATTGCTTTACACTCACCATCTAGGAGTGGACAAGAGGAAAACGCAAGGGAGAGATATTGCTGCTGAAAGGGTGGTGAAGCTCCTTAGCTGGTAGTTTGCTCCGCGGGCACATGAGTTGTTCACCCATCCTGCTGTTTGGCTCCTTGTGTAGACAGATGTCATAAAAGAGCAAATGCATGAGGATTAGTTTATCTTTTTTGGCTTGCTTGCACGAGAAGTTTGTGCAAGGAGAAGACAGCTGAGTGCAAAGCAGATGCTGAGCTGATGGCTCTTCCTCTAAGGACACTGTGTTACATGCACTCACTAACATACAATGCATGTTCACTAGTGCCAGAGGCAGCTTCTGGTTTCTTTCTTGCCCTGGAAGTGCAAATCACTGCTCTCCTGTGTGTGCTTCAACAGCTTCGAAGTCCATGCTGGAGAGGTTTGAACCTGACGTGTTTCAGCGATCCAGATCACGTCATTGTAAACCGTATCCTCTGTGGTAGCTAATGGAGCAATGACCTGCAACGCGGAGATGGGACTTTACTACACCACCTCATCCTTTGGAGAAAGCCAATTGCGAAACCCACTGCAAAGAGGCCAGAACCCCATCAGCTGTGGCATTTGCTCTGTGCTTAGTGGTGACTCATCTGATGTCTCGGCAAAGGAGCAGCTGAACGAGCCCCTTGCTGCCAGAGGTGGTGGCAAGTAGAGGGAAGGAGAATGGAGAGAAGGTTGTTGTCTGGGTGCGGAGCACCTGGAATCAGCTCCTATTCTATTTTTGCAATAGGAGCCGTAGCTCCTTCCCCTCTCCATGCCCCCTGTCATGGTTGTAGCCTTGTGGCCTGACGGAGGCAGCACTTGGCCTGGTGTGGCAGGGGCTCGCAGTAGGAAACGGGGTCTCTGCTGTGGTCCCACCACGGGCATGTGGCCCAGCAAGGAGGGCCCTGGGCATGCCCCCTGCTGAGTCATCTCACAAGGAGCTGCTGCATGCACCAGAAGATGGTTATTGCAGCCCTTTGGCAGGGCGAGGAGAAGCAGGCAAGCCAAAATCTACAAGCTCACCTCCATAATTGCGGTCTCCCTCCAAATTTGGGCTGCCTAAGGGGGTGCAGGAAAGACGTCTATATCTCTTATGACACCACTTGTGTGAACTTTTGTACCTCTCAACGATCCACCTCCTATTTCTTTCTGAGTTTGAAAGTCACAGCAGCTCCCATCAACCCCGGTGCTAAACCCACCAGATTCTCTCAATACCCTTTGCTCTGAAAAGGGCAGTTGCTGCTTAATTCAGCAGAGTGAGGGACTGCTGCTTGAAACTCAGTGCCATGCGGCATTTGGGTTTTTTGGCCTCTCTCAGCTCTTGGGGTCACCAGCATCTCCTCCAAGGCTCCCTCTTCCTCTGCATTCATGCAGCACCCAGTGCCACTGGCACCACTGGGACAGTTTTGTAGTACGGAGGGCACGTTAAATGCCCTGCTCATATCTGATCAGCATTAAGGAAATGTAAATAAAAATGTAAATGCATTTTTCACAGAGCAGGTCAGCACCTGGGGAGGCTCTGGCAGTGGTGGTGTCAGGGAAGGCGTGCCAATTTATTGCAGCCAAGGTGATTGCCCTGAATTGGTATCCTCTGCTCCCATTTCTTTACTCTGATCCAGGAGTATTTCTCTACCGGTGTGCAGCCTGGGGCGTGCATGGCCCGTGTGCGAAAGGCGAGGAAGGGGGCAGAGGCGAGAGATGGGCCCGAGCCTGGCAGAGCGCCGCACATCGTCATTACTGTGCAAGGAGGGGGAGCTTGCTTGCAGAGAAGTGACTTTCTGCGCTCACGAAGAGACTCATGTAACATCCGCTGCTGTGGGGGAGAGGGATACTTTACACTCTCCCGGCGCCTTTCATCCCAGAGGAGTTCAAAGTGCTTTTTAGACTACTTTCATAGTGCTGAGAAAGGGATGAGCAAGTATGTTTTGCATGAAACGCCCTTCGCTGCCAGGAGAGCAGCACCTACCGCTGCAGCTGCGGCGCTGGAAGCTGGAGCTCTTCAAATGCACCCACTTCTGCTGGCGAGCAAAGCAGCACCACAGCACGGCATCATTTTAGGAGTCTGGAGAAACAGCTGCCCAGAATTGTTTTGAGTATTTTAGGAATGATTTCAGGAGAGGAAGGGTTAAAGGAGAGGAAATAGCGGAGATATGGGAAGGCAAACAACTGCTTTTTGAGCAGGGAGGCCAAGGATGGCTTCGAGGTGGTATCAGAGAACAGGCTGTGGATGAATTTGCTGCGCAGAGTGCTGTCATCTGGATATAACACTCTTCTCTCTTTGCCAGAGAGATCTTTCATATCAAACTAAGGACGAAACAACACTTGGTTGGAGGAAACAACATAGCCTTGGTCTGGTGGCACCTGGAATATTCCTTAGTCCTGGTTCCCCAGCCCAGCAAGGCTATAGAAAACCTGAAGGATATGGAAAAGATGACAAATTTGCTCCAAGGATCAGAGGTGTGTGCTTCTGGGATGATCCAAGTGCCTTTAGTTAAACTCCCGCAGCCACGAATGGCAGTTCTGCTGGCATCTGCAAGTCACGGCAGAGAAAGGCAGCAGGGCTGTGCCGCCCTCCTGCCTTCCAGGCGGTGGTCTCAGGGTGGGGAGGACATGGCAGAAGTGGAAGAGCTGGTGGAAGAGGCAGGATCTGACACAGCAAAGAGGCAGGAGAGGTTGGACAGGGTGGTCCTGGCATCCGTGTCAGGCCACAAAAGAGGGCAAGTGTGGGCAGCTCACCTGCTGCATCTCCATGGCACCGAGGACGTAGTCCGAATGGTGGCTCCCCATCCTACAGTGCTTTGCAGCAAGAGCACCGCAGCCATCCACTAGCACGTCTTGGATGGCTCCTCCAGTGTGAGCCCATGTTCATGACCACGTCCATCAAGCAGCGCTGACTTATGGAGGAGCTCAGAAACTGCATGGAAGAGGAGCCGGAGGAGACCCTGGCTGGAGTGAGCCATCTCCAGTGGCCTCCCTGCTGTTTTCTGGCTTTGCTCAGTCTGATGGTGGAAGATGGTGCTCTCACCTTGCAGCGTGTCCAGCCCAGCCCAGGTGCTGCAGGCCACGCTTTGAAGTGCCTTCCCTTTGCCAGCTGTGCCAGCTTGCCTTGCTCACCAAGCCCACGTTCAGTGCGGCGAGTGTCAGCAGCAGAGCTGAAGGATCGCCGGCGTGTGTTGGACTCTGTCTGCAAAGCCTGCGAGAAGATGGAAAAGGTCATTTCGTCTGGGGGGCGTGAGGAGGGAAGGGACATAAGGAATGATGCCACGTGGGTTTGTCACGTTCCCTCGAGGAAAACAAAGCATCTCTGTGATGACGGGAGAGCACCAGGGAAATAGTCAAGAGATGAAAGCCAGCTCACCCCTTAGCACCCCTGTCTCGCATCTCTCCTCTCGTGTGTCTCTTTGCCACCAACAGCAGGGAATAAAAAGAAAAAAAAAAAAAGCAAGCAGCGAGATGGGTTTTGAACGGATGCCAAGGTTGATTTAATTAGATGTATTGAATTCGTTAACTTCTGAACGACGTGGCTGCCGCGCGGCACAAATGACGAGCTGCGAGCGGCGATGGCAGCGCAGCAGCGACCTGCCAAAAGGTTCAGCAGAGCAGAAGGATTGACCTACTTCCATCGGCACCGCGGGGAGCGCAGGCGAACGCCCTCCGCCCGCTGCTGCCGCGCTCCCTGGAGGGCTGCGCGTCCCTTCGCGCAGGGGAGGGCTCTCCTCCTGGGCTGGGGGGCTGCCGGGGAGCCCTGCATCACCCGTCGACTCCGACACAAGCCCGATGTGGGTAAATGTCCGTGTGCCCATGGGAGGCAGCTCGCTCGGAGCAAGGGCTCTTGCTTTATGTGCTGACTGCTGGCTTCTGGCTGACACTGATTTTCTGCTTCTTCCACCTATTGCACCCTAAAATAATACTCCGGTATTTTCCAATAATGGTCCTAAATGCTGTTGCAGCTGATAAGGGTGATAAAATCATCCGTGCACACTGCCATGGCAACCTACAGCAATTGCTCTTCGCTCTCATGTGTCTCTGCTCTTTGATGTGAGCACAGATGTGTGGTTTTGGCTGAGACTTGCCTGGGAATTACCCAAATCTGGACGATTTGGCTTTGGTTATGAGCTCTGCCATGGATGTGGAGCTGCTCAACAGCTCCGAGCCTTGCCGGCTGCCCTTCAGAGCAGGACGTGCTTCCCCTTGCGCCTTGCTGTGAGCCCTGACAGTGCAGATGATTGCATCTCGAAAGAGTTGTCAGCACCGGGGAGGAGGCTTCTGAAAAACAAGTTTGTTTCCAAATGAATTTCATAATGATTATCAAAAGGAACCGCTGGGCATCTGCTCCCAGCCCTACCATCGTGTACGCATGCGTAGATCCTGCCAAGCGCCGGGGTCCTCGCGCAGACAGCAACCACACGATCCCTGTGAGGTTGGTGTGGTGCCTCATGGTTCTTCCAGCTGGAGAAGTTCAACAACTGAGTTGCATCCTGATGTTCTGCCTCCGGTACCAGCCACAGGTCATACTCCTCCCATTCATTTGGCCATCCTCTCCATCACTTGTTAGTGTCAATGAAAAAATGTCCTGTGGAATTGGAAGTGTCTGTCAAGTGGTGAAGAGAGAAGGTGGATCTCCTGAGCCACCAGCCTGGCAGCGGTGCTCCTATGGTAGGGAATGTTTGCCAAGACCTTTAGAGCTATAAGAGACCAACGGAGACATTCATGAAGTACTTCGGTACAGAAGTGCTGCATGAAACCATGGTGCAGGTTGTGTTGAAGATCTCCATGTGACTAAATGAGGTGCTGAGATGGGAGAGAAGCTTAGACACACCAGATTATTATCGGTGTTAACCCCCGGTTGGTAACACCAGGCCTACCGCACAGATCCTAGTGGTAGTCACCCAGCGTGGTGGGGAACTTGCTATTTCAGTGGGGAAATGAGGCAAAGCCGTGTTGGGGAACTTGTCCGAGGTCACGCAGAGGAGACGACCGGGACGTTCCTTCCCACCACTGAAGCTCTGTGCTTTTTCTCTTCCTGCCTCGAGTGCGGTTTCTTCTCCTGACCCCACAGCACCCCTCAGCCGGAGCAGAGAAGGGTTGCTGGAGTGGGGAGATGAAAGAAGAAATGTTGTTTCAGTCAGCAATGTTGGGAAATTATACAGGAACAAGAAACAGAGGACAGACGGAAGGAACCCAACTGTCTGCTTCTGCGGAGAAGACATCTCTTCATAGCGTTGAGGCTGCTTTCAGGATTCATGATTCAGCTTTCAAGTTGGTTGTTGATAGTTAGGATGTTTTCATTTTGACTTCATCTGTTGACAAGGCGGTAAGAGCTCTGCGAGGATGCATATCTCTCCATCAGGTATGACTAATTGTGTTGGGACAGCCGCATGCTCGATAACGCTTCTGTTTTTCTTTAGAACAGCTCCATTACAGACCGCCTGGTAGCCGAGCCCCGGCGAGTGTTTTTGCGGGAGTTTTGCTGATTGTGCAGCCCAGATAACCTGTGAGTGAGCAAACATGGAAAGCATTGAACATTCAGCTCAAAAACCAGAAGCGGACTTGTTTCGCTGCTTGTCTGAACCGAGGTTTTAACCATGTGTTGTCAGTGCTTTTCAGGAAACTACCTCGCCTGAGACACGTCACCTGGCAATGAAGTGCTCCGGTTTAGGGACAGCTACCAGAAGCTCTACGAAGGCCAGGGCTCGCAGCTAGGCACTGATGCCTTTGCAGTTCAGTGTTGTGCTCTGCTTTCCCCATCTTCTCCTTGGAGAGCAAAAGTCAGTCCATGCAAAATAGATGCATTTTTAAACAAGAGCCAACAACATGATTTCTCTTAGTCTTGCACTCAAAAAACAATATCTCTCCAAAAAACCCAGCACATGGCAGAAGCTGGTAAACACTTTCTCTAGATGTTTTCTGCTGTTCATCCTGTTTCTGCAGGAGCCCAGGAGTTCTGGTGCAACCTAAGGGCTGAATTTAAACTTTTTGTAGTTAAACTGGTTGCCCCCTGCTCCTCAGGGTAACAGTTGTATGTATGCATGGAAGCCACATTTATGTCCCTGAAGAAATGTGTCGGCAGAGATGAGCCTCTGACCTCAATATATCAGCTCAGTGGTCAACAGCCTTGTGCAGAAAGGGCTTCGGTGTGCAACTCTTCCACTTGGCAGAGTTTAATCTTTTATGGATGGATTACAAAAGAATGCTCTGTACAAGAGGCTACGCAGGTTTAAAGCTGTGCTTGCTTTTGATGGAAATCATTGCTTGCTCCTCAAGGAGGTTTGTAGTCATCTGAAAGCTGCACTAGAAGCATGCCAGTGGGCAGCCTGTCCAACATACAGAGGTAGCAGAGATCTTCTTAACCCTTCCTCTGCCCCTTTTCCCAGAGGAGGGAAGGAAGGTTTTCCTGCCTGCAGCAAGGCACCCCTCTGGTTTAGGAGTGGAAGACTACTTCCATCATGATGCAGGCACGGGGACATAATTTCTAGTTGGGTGTTAGAGGAATTAGTCAGTAGTAGTCAGAAGGATGATGCACCAAGAGGTAGTCGGTCAGTGCGGACCTTCTGAGGGTGTTGACTTCTCACAGTAAACTCACCAAAGGACCATTTCAATTTTCTTCTCCTCTACTTGCTATGTTGGCTTTGTTGTTTGTTGTTGGAGGACAGGAGTTGCCTAAGGAGCTCTGGGCACCTGAACAGAGGGGCAGAGCTCGGGGTGTGAACTTGGCAGCTGAGGACATCAAGGGGGAGACTGCACTCCTGAAAGTGTGAGAAATCTCTGGACACTGAGAGAGGACATGTGGCATCATGGCCTTATGACCATGACCTGTCCAGGGTGAACTGGCCACAGATGAGACACCCTTGGCAGGGGCTCTTCCATGTGTCTGCAGCTCTTTAAAATAAGGATGTTGTCCCATGAAGAGGAGCGACCTGTCAGCGTTGAGGGTGGTTCCCCTCGCTCCTGTTGGATGCACCGCGGCGGGAAGAGGAGGCATACTGGCTGCCAGTTCGGCTCTAAAAACGATGTCTGTGCAAAGTCCGTCCTTGTCTGGACTCCAAGGGGCTGCTGCGCACAAGGCCTTCACACAGCTTCCTTAACAGGCTCCTTTTCACTTTTTCCAGGGACTTGCACTGTGCTTCGTTTCAGAGGGATCCAGTGAATTAACATATTGTTGCTGCTGCCTGGGTAATTGCATGCCCAGGGTCTGCTCTGCTCCGACACAGTCTTCCCGGCTTCCCAGACAGAAAGCATCCTTCTCCTCGGGCAAACAAGGCTGCAAAGTATTGCCCTGAGACCTTGCTCAAAGGATGGAGGAAAGGGAAGGTGGGAAGAGGAGGGGGAGGCTGTTTCTGGAGGCATATCTGGCTTCAAAACCTCACCTATCAACAAGGAGGAAGAGATGGGGGTTTTAATCTTTATTTCTGTACCAAGATACTAATTTTGACTGAAGCTGTGGTTTCTCGTGCTAATTTGTACAGACCTCCGTATTGGTGCAGTTACAGAAATGTAGGCCAGCGCAAGTCACTACAGGGGCTCCGAAACTGCTTGAAATTAGCCATCGTGGGTCACACAGGAGTTTCAGCAGAAGTTGAAACTGAGTAATCTGATACCTTCTTTTGTACTGAAAATAAAAACCTATGAATAGGTAGGTATAAAAATGCTTACTGGTCTCACTTCCAAGTACAAACCCACCCACATAGCCCTTTAAAGCCCTGTGAGAATAGACCAGATCTCAAAACACGTTGGTGAGCACACCTTTAAAGCTGGACCAGCTTCCTAATGCAGATGCAGGTTTGCATTTTTAAAAGATGCTATTTGGTCAGGACTGACTTCTGGTGGGGAGCTGGAATCCCTTGGGCTTTAGTCTCAAAAAAAAAAATGTAGTTATGTGCAGTGTGAGGAGGGCAGCTTTACCCCCTAGCATGGCTTGGATGTCAAGCGGAGGCGTGAAGAGGACAGGGAGCGGAGCATCAAGACTCTGGGATCAAGGGGAGGAGGTTGGTTCATGGCTCTGCCACTGACCTCCTGGGTGACCTGGGACGAGGAGATGAACCTCTCCTCTTCAACCTCTTCCTCTCCTGCCCACCCAGCACATGTGACAGTTGCCTCATGGTTTGTATAGATTCTTCTGAGAAGCCAGAGCTCAGCAGCTCTGTCTGTAAGGTTCCTTTTCATCTTCTCAGTTGTGACATTTCCTGTCTCTTAGCCACATAAATTATTTTGACTGGAAGCAAGACATTGCTCCAACATCCTTTACGACACAAGGGATGGAGCCAGGGGGAGGCCGGGCTGGCAGGGTAGCTTGCTCATCCCGCACCGGAGCATTGCAGCTTGCGGGACAGAGGGAAGGCTTCTTCAGGCATCTCCATCGTGTGGAATCGAGGCTGCAGCCTCGGGCAGTACAGAGAGCCTTTTTACAGTCTGTGCTATTCACTAGGCTTAGGAAATCCTGTTTGTTCTGTAAATATGTGTGTATATAGGGGAGGGAGGAGGTGTGACTGACGTCCAACACTGCTCTTGTGTGTGCTGCAGATGGGACAATGGACAGAGGTTCCTTGGCCACTGATGCCCAAACTGAGATGGACAGTTGCATGTGGGTCACTGTGGGACTGGATGCAGAAGTGGGGTTTGTCATGACCTGAGGGGAACATAAGGTACAGTGCCTAGGGGTACCTTCTGGGCCTTTACAGTCTTGGGATGTGGTTGTTTCTCTCAACTGTTTCACTTGGGGGATATCACAGTACCCAAGCGCTGAGCGATTCCCACCCGTTCCTCCAAAGCCTCTTGCATTGGTGGCAGTTAGAAGATGGCTTGTATGACTGTAGGATAATTCAGACTGAAAGGCACCTCAGATGGGTCAGCTGTGAGATCAGACCAGGTTGCTCATGACTTCATTCAGTCAAATCTTGAAGACTTCTAAGGATGAGAGTGCACAGCCAGCTCCACAGCTTGACTGTCATCACGTGCAAAAAGTTTTTCCTAACATCCAGTCTGAACCACTCTTGTTTCAAATAATGCATGTTGTCTCTCATTCTTCTGCCAGACACCACTGTGGAGAACCTGGCTTTGTGTTCTCAGTAACCTCCCCACAGGTGCTGGGGGCTGCTGCTGGACTCCTTAAAGCCGTCTCTTCCCCTGGCTGAACAAGCCCAGCTCCCTCAGCCTCTTTTCCCTGGGCAAGTCCTCCAGCTCCTGGACAGCTTGGTGCTCCTCCACTGCACTCCCTCTAGTTTGTCGATGTATTTCTTGTACGACGGTGCCCAAAATGCGACGCAGTACCTAGATGCGGTCTAATGAACACTGAGATCTCTTGCCTTGACCTACTGGCTGCGCTCCTGCTCCGGCAACCCGGGATGCTGTAGGTCTTTGCGGCAGCTTGTTTGTCCCAACAGCTGCCAGCCCAGCCCTTGAGTGGTGGCAGAGCTGCTCAGCTGGGTTCTCTGGGTTGTGCCTAGATGATCTCTTACATAGGACCTGTCGCTGTGCTTGGAAAGCCTGAGTGTTTCTCAGCGACCGGGAGGGAAGAGGAGCATGGAGGAGCCCTGGGGTGACAAAGACTTCTTCTCACTGCTAATGACGTGGGCTCCCACAGGGAGAGGGACTGAGCCCAGATAGAGAAGGCGATGAACTGAGTTCTACAGAAAAACGCAAAGAAGTGTAGTGTTATAATTACCACCGTCTCACTTACTCATCTGTAAAGCGAGTTTTTACTCGCCGTTGTGCTTCCTGTGGGACTATGACTGTTGATGGCCACCGAGTGCTGAGGTCCTGAAATACCAGTGCAAAACGTTGTTGAACAAACCTCGCTTGCTGTGCTCACTGCTCGGGACGAAGCACGATTCCTGGTAGCCATGTGTAAAGAAATTGTACGTGTATATGGATGTATACCATATTGAAACAAAATGCTGTGGTTTCATTCTGTGCTGCCAACAGTTAGTGTGTGAGTTTGAAACCAGCAACCTATATTCTTTAAGATCCAAGAGCCTTGGGAAAAGATCCATTTTTTTATACTGTACTAATTTAAAAAATCCCAGTTTTTTAGTGCAGTGTGGTAGAAGTAAAAGACAAAAAGGAGAAAGACAGAAAGACCTGTACAATCGTTTTACAGGTTTTCTGCTTTTCCATTCATGTTCTTTTCAGGAAATGAGACTGACTATATATGGGATAGGAATGAAACCACATATCACAACTCACTGTTGAGTTCATGAAGTGACCACATTGCAAAAGTAGTGAAAAATGTGTTCTTACTAGCGCCTTCCCAGCCCGTAGGAATCCTGGCTGTGGCTTGCAATTGTAGTAGGGTGAAGATTTGCATTTTCAAGTTGGAGGTTTTCCTTTTTACTCTTCCACTTCCTACCAGCTAATTCGGTGCTGTGTTAATTGTGAATCTGGAATGCAAATCAACTCACCTGCTTGTTTTTCTTTCATTTTCAGGTTTTCTAACTATGGAAGCTCTCCTGAGGAGCTGCATCATGCGCTGCTGCCCCCGGGATGGGATGCAGAGCTGGGAGTGAGGAGGAACTGCAATGTGCTGCTGCGAGTTGCTTTCGTGAGGAGAGAGACTTTCTGGCATGTCATACGGTGCGGAAAGCCATTCTGCCCTTGACAGCAAAAATCCTTATCCTTCTTGTGATTTTTTCCAGAACAGCTGATATTTCCTGCTAGAGATGCTTTGTATGCAAATCAAGGTGGTACAACAGAAAAAGAAGTCCTGAAAGCAATCGCACTG
This sequence comes from Phoenicopterus ruber ruber, assembly GCA_009819775.1. Lineage (NCBI taxonomy): Eukaryota > Metazoa > Chordata > Aves > Phoenicopteriformes > Phoenicopteridae > Phoenicopterus > Phoenicopterus ruber. The sequence continues at coordinate 159,363,598 of CM020216.1, forward strand.
ATAAACTCAGACCACTGGGGAATTCCTGCGTGCCATTTTTTATCTTTTCTTTTTTTTTCAGTTCTGTACAAAATACTTCTTTTCTTGCTCTTTCTTCCGGTCTTTAATGTTTGTCCTGCCAGACCTCTTGCTTATGAACTATGGTGCTTCTTGCATTTTGCAAGGCTCCATGTCAGTCTGCATGAATAAGAGGCAGTAAGTGCTAGAAATTGGGGTTAACAGTCCCCGTGTTCCAGCTTTGCCCTGCATTGCTCTGGTGCTTTCTGATGTTCAAGCTAGACATGAACCTCACACTGCAGGTTGTAATGTGCCTGTAGTGATGATCTACTTGGGAAGGTGAGCCCAGAAATCTTCAAGAAGCTCAGGTAAGGAAAGAGGAGAGGTAGAAAACAATGAGAAGCCAGAAAAAGTTTACCTAGTAGCTTAAACAGGAGCAGGATTTGACCCTCCTGAGGCACCTCAAGAGATGTTGTGCTCAACACTGCTCTAACGCAGAGGCACGAGTTGGTCACCTCCTTGTTCCAGCACAGCGAACTCCCATCTGCCCAACCTGTGCCCTGTAGGTATCCTTGTAAGTGCAAGGGGCTGATCAGAGCCTTGCTCACACCAGGCTCCCACCCTGTGCTGGCAGCAGCAGCTCCCCGATGCTACACGTTTTGGGGTTGAAAAACAGACTTGTAGAAGCAATGCAAGAAAAGGACATGTCAGAGCAAGAGAGAGCTGCAGAGCTGCATGGCCCGGAGAATATTCCCGTGTGTGTCCAGAGATACCCGCTGCAGCCCGGGTCTTGTTGAATCACACTGTGGTTGCTCTGGCCTTTGTGTGGGGAACAGCGATAATCGTCGTGTGTGGTGTTGGGTTTTGTTATTTGGTTTTTCTTGAATGTAAAATTAACAGTCAAATTGGTGTTGGTAGGGCAGCGAGCCTAGTGCGGCTTTTATCTACCCCGAACCTGGGGATAAAGGAGGAGAGGAAAATGGCTTGACTAGTTTGGCGGCCGTGCGCGTAACGGTCCTGGAGTTAAAGCAAAGGACAGAACAGTCAGATACCCAAACCCGCCTGGGCTTCAGCTGATAAGTTGCATTTCAAAGCAAAAGGCAATCCTGAAGGGGCTCTGTCAAGTGGCTGAAGCCTCCGATGCTGAGTCTTCTTTAAAAGGGGATTTCATAAGGAGTAATATGAACAGAAATGGCTCTTTTGTGGTTTTACACATTCCAGGCATGCCAGGACTGTTCCTTTCAAGGATGGGCAGTCTCTGGGGTTTTGGGTTCTTTTTTTTTCCAAAATATTTGCCACAAACTAGCAGCTGAAATGGTGAAAAATAAATAAGAGTTGCAAAATCATTAGAGCAGCAGTAATGGAAACTGTGAGGCTTATATGTAAACTGACTGTGGGGTTTCACCCCACCGTCTACGTTGCTGCACTGTTGGGATCGCAACTTTTGCCCGCTATGACTGCTTCAGGATGGATGATTTAAAAGCAGAGCTTCAACTGTTGGTTACCCAGAACCTCAAAAACCGATGCTTTAGGCTTTTTTCAGAAGCAATACTTTTTCAGCTGAACCACTGTTAAGTATGAGTCCCTTTAGTGTCAGTGCAGTTATATGGACATACAGCATCTTTATGTTGTGCCAGCATTAATTTCTGCAGATATATGGGTACAGAAAGGGGATACAGCTCCTCCTGCTTCAAGTGCACTTATTTTGGTTTCAAGTAGGCTGTGTCAGGTTGGTTTGCATCTGTACACTTCGACACAAACAGGATTTTAATTGATTTAAGAGCTTCCACGCACAAAATGACAATGCCTTAAACCTTAAAGAAGAGCGCCTTAACTGTGCCTAAAACAGTCTGAAGTTTCAACATGCAGTAAGGCACTAGATAGTTTTTGTAGACCTGGCCTGTTAGATGGGTGTTTAATTAATAAGCCTACGTGTCCTGTTCTTCTGGGCGTGTGTGCTGCTCCTGTTGCCATACTCCTGTGTGCCATGTAGGTAGCAGGAGCTCACGGATGGCTCAGAAAGCCAGTCCCTTGGGTCCCACAAGGAGTACGGCTATAAAAGCGTGTAATTAAGTGTGGACCTCAACGCCCCCCGAGACAGCCTAGACGAAGACTCAGCGCCTTTATCAGCAGCACCACGCTGACCGCAGCCAGCTCAGCACCTCTGCGAGCTGGAGCTGCACCTTTACCTGCTCTGCAGATGAGGCTAATCCCTCCGCAGGGAGCAGAAAACTGAGCCAGGCTCGTCCCGGCAGAGGCTGAGCCATGGGGCCATAGATACCCACCCTAAGAATTTGCGTTTCAGCCTGGGTTTGGCCATAGCACGAGTGCAGGCAGAGAGTAAGATGCAGAGGGCGAGAAAGCATCTCTTTGAAAATGGCAATAAAATAGACACTGTTGGAATGAACCTTCTGGCTTGGTTTTATTAAATGTGAATATGGTTATTTAGTGATGAACAAGAACGGGAGTGGATTTAGGACGTGGTGCCTGAAGCCCCTTCCCACCCTCCAGCACAGGCTGATGTTACAGAGAAATCTCAAGGCTGTCCCCTGGGCTGTTGTAGTTCTGTGGGTGGAGGAACTGTAATCGCTGGGGTTGTCGTCAAATGCTGCACTTGCAAGGTACAAGGAAGGAAAAGCTCATGTTAATTCGGTGCTCAACGTAAATATTTTTCACCTGAGAGGAGCCTGGTCTTGTAGCCTTCTGGATGGCTTGCCATTTTGGGTTTGTTTCCTTAAAAAAAAAATGAAAAAAAAGGAGTTTTCTTTACCCTATCAGTGCTTTCAACCACAGAACTGTGGAAACAAAAAGTCGGAAGGTGTAGTCAGCAGCGAGCTGTGTTTTTACTGGGCCTGTATCTCAGGAGACAGTTTTGAAGCGGATTTTGCTCTGGCTACTCAAGGTCTCTGCTGTGGAAATATTTATTACGGTGAAACTGTAGCAAGTTTTACAAGTGGCAGAAAAAAATATTTTTGTAACCAAATGTGTTTTCATTACAAGTCACACAGAGAGGTGTATGTTTGGAAAATTTTTGTTTCGAACCAAATTAACTTTTCCACTGTGTCATTTAGAGTGGGAGAACAAGTGGACGTTGAGTTGCATTTTAATGTATCACAGAATCATAGAATGGTTGGGGTGGGAAGGGACCTTCAAAGATCATCTAGTTCCAACCCCCCTGCCATGGGCAGGGACACCTTCCACTAGACCAGGTTGCTCAAAAGCCCCATCCAACCTGGCCTTGAACACTTCCAGGGATGGGGCATCCACATCTCAAATCCATATCTCTCCAGTTTAGAGACAAGGATGTTGTGCAGGACAGTGTCAAATGCTTTGCACAAGTCCAGGTAGATGATGTCAGTTGCTCTTCCCTTATCCACCAACACTGTAACCCTGTCATAGAAGGCCACCAAATTTATCAGGTATGATTTGCCCTTAGTGAAGCCATGTTGGCTGTCACCAGTCACCTCCTTATTTTCCATGTGCCTTAGCATAGTTTCCAGGAGAATCTGCTCCATGATCTTGCTGGGCACAGAGGTGAGACTGACTGGCCTGTGGTTCCCTGGGTCTTCCTTTTTTCCCTTTTTAAAAATGGGGGTTATGTTTCCCCTTTTCCAGTCAGTGGGAGCTTCACTGGACTGCCACGACTTCTCAAATAGAATAGAGAGTGACTTAGCAACTTCATCCGCCAGTGCCCTCATGCCCCACGGATGCATGTCATCAGGTCCCATGGACTTGTGCACCTTCAGGTTCCTTAGATGGTCTTGAACCTCATCTTCTCCTACCGTGCATGGTTCTTCATTCTCCCAGTCCCTGCCCTTGCCTTCTGTGACTTGGGCGGTGTGGCCAGAGCACCTGCCAGTGAAGACTGAGGCAAAAAAATCATTGAGTACCTCAGCCTTCTCCATATCCTGGGTAGTCAGGTCTCCCATTTCCTTCTGGAGAGGGCCCACATTGTCCCTAGTCTTCCTTTTATCACAGACGTACCTATAGAAGCTTTTCTTGTTGCCCTTGATGTCCCTGGCCAGATTTAATTCTATCAGGGCTTTAGCTTTCCTAACCTGATCCCTGGCTGTTCAGACAATTTCTCTGTATTCCTCCCAGGCTACCTGTCCTTGCTTCCACCCTCTGTCAGCTTCCTTTTTGTGTTTGAGTTTGTCCAGGAGCTCCTTGTTCACCCATGCAGGCCTCCTGGTGTTTTTGCCTGACTTCCTCTTTGTTGGGATACATCGCTCCTGAGCTTGGAGGAGGTGATCCTTGGATCTTAACCAGCTTTCTTGGGCCCCTCTTCCCTCCAGGGCTTTATCCCATGGTACTCTGCCGAGCAGATCCCTGAAGAGGCCAAAGTCTGCTCTCCTGAAGTCCAGGGTAGTGAGCTTGCTGTGCGCTCTCCTTGATGCCCTAAGGATCTTGAACTCCACCATTTCATGGTCACTGCAGCCCAGGCTGCCCTTCAGCTTCACACTCTCCACCAGCCCTTGTTGGGGAGTACAAGGTCCAGCATAGCACCTCTCCTTGTTGGCTCCTCTATCACTTGGAGAAGGAATTTGTCATCAACACATTCCAGGAACCTCCTGGATTGCTTATGCAGATTTCATCCATTTGACCGCAGCAGAAGGTTACTTTGAGATGCTTTGTTATCCTTCTCTTGGCATGTCCTTGCTTGTCCTTTCATAGAATCATAGGATAGTTTGGGTTGGAAGGGAACTTTTTGTGCTTCAGAATCTCCATTTTCCCTCTTTTTGATGGTTTGAGAGTTTTGATAGAGAGGGCAAAACTGCATAAAAGTTATCATGTCCTTGGGAAGGCTATGGCAAGTTACGCAGTGGTGAAGAGATGCTGACAACCTGTAGAAGAGCCAGTTTTTGACAGCATGGGAAGTGGTTAGTGCCTCATTTGACGTCCTCACATCAAAGCTGGACGGTAGGCTGGTCGAGATGCTCTGTTTGAACCACAAATTACTGGGCTTCAGGCAGAAATCACTGGATGAAATTCTGTGGTCTTTGCTAGGCAGAAGGTCAGACAAAATCATTTAGCTGGTTTCTCTCGGCTTTTAGAATTTATGAATCACATAGTTAGGGGGTTTTTTGAGTTTCCACGAAAAGTTTGCCTTGCTAGCATGCAGACAACAAACCCCATCTGTTCTCTTGTCCTTTCATCATACTGTGTTGCTTTCAAATTGTCCTAGAAGGAGGATGAAATTGGGCTTGTTATTTAAATTTCAGTATGGGTGGCAAAAGCAACTCTGCCTTGATTATTATGGGCCTCCCATGACCACAGGAATGGATGATGCCTAATGCCAGCCCTGATTTAACAAACATCTGAGAACTGGCTCGTCACCGCAGCATAGCAAACAACTGTCTCTTCTCTGTTCCCCGTGGGAATTGTGCACCATGGGATCCTGCAATGAGGCAAAGATGGGAGGGAAGCTCATAAAGCAGCATATGTGCTCTTATTAGTGGCCAGATACTCCACCTGCAAGCCACCGAACCTGGGGCCACAGGAGCCAGCAGGAAAGTAAGACACCTCAGTTGCCTGGCTGTGTAAGAGTCCCTGAACTCTGGTCCTACACAGCGCCTTGTGGCAACACGGGAATTTGGGAAAGCCCAGAGCAATGCAGTAACTGAAGAAAAGAAGAGGAAAGTCATGTGGCAAAAATATAATGACAATAAAAATAATGTGAAATAATGTCATTTTCTTTCCCAGTGTGCAACTGGGATGAAAATGCAGGCAAGAAGCAGAGCACTTGCTAACTGCAGCCTTTTCTTCCCAGCCAAATGCGACTTGTAACATGGTGCCGCTCGGCGCTCGGAGGTTTTAGCAGTTCAGTGGACATCCCTGGTTGTATGCCCCAGGCTTGGCCTGTCTTTGCAGCAGCTTGGACCCACTTTCCTTTGTAAGAAAGAGCTCCAAGACCCTTCCTGTCCTACAGCAAGACTTCTATCCAGACCTCAACAGGGACTTCAGTCTGGGTTTTCAGACTAGTCTAGAGCAATGGGCTAACGTCTGTTTTGTAGTGAGGCCCTGGGATGCGTGATGAGCCACTTCGATGGACCCAAGGCTGCTTTCTGTCACTTTGCCAAAAGGCACGGGATAACCTGCATCTGTAGAGCATAAACTCTCCAGCTTTCCATGTCAGGGGACTGCAACCAGCTGGTTATTGGGAGTGGTCTATGTTGGATTCTAGTCTTCGTTCACAAAGGTGCTAGTTGTCATGAGCCGAGAGCGTGTGAAGGAGCAGTGTCGCAGCAGAGGTGATTTGAGTACCAGTGTCCAGGAATATTCCCTCGCACTATTTAGTAGTAAAGACATAATCAGTCCTCATAGGGTAGTATCTGGTTAAAAAGCAGCAATGCAAAAAGCCCCCTCATTTATAGCAGTTAAATGTATGGCAGTGTAGTTGGGAATGAAGAATTCAGGTCTGTCTAGAGCCTGAGTGAGACTATCCAGGGAACAGAGTGTTGGAGAGGGAGTCTGAGGCGTTGTGTAATGGTGTGAAAGCAAGATCTCCATGGCGCAGTGTGACAGAAAGGATCCTTGCAACTCTGGAGAGCAAGTAGAAGCAGGGAGGTGACTTTGTCCCTTTGCAGAGAGATGCACTAGCTGGTGTCTGTGCTTGAAGAAGGATGGGGAAATGCCAGGAAGAATTCAAAGGATGGCCACAAATGACTTGGGATTGCCAAGCCAGAACTCCCTGGTGTAAGGCTTAGGGAGCTGAGTTTACGTGGTTAATTGGGATGAAGGCTGACAAGGGGGGTGACTTGATTGCCACATGTAGTGGAAGAAAGCTTCAATGAGCACGTTTGGGGTGCAGAAGGAACCCTTGGAAGTTTTATGCCTTTTTGCAGATTTTAGAGGAAATCATGATGTCTCTCTAGGGTTGCAGCTTTAGTCTAAAATACTGGGCTTATTATGTAGAGGTCTTGGGTGAAAGGGAGTGATTTGCAGTGTACTGAAGGAAGGATGGACCATTTGGGTCTTTCTGCCTTTATGCTCAGAGCTCTGATACTCCCCAGCACCTTCCTCTGTCGATCCCTGGGGTCGGGCAGTTCTCCCGCAATGCTTGGCATAAACTATCGGGTCAAAATGCTTTGGAGCCATCTCATCTTAAGGGCGTCTAAAATTGGTGGGTTTCTCTCTGGTAATGGCTGTTGTCCTCCAGTGACTATGGGGAGAGGCCAGACAGCTGGTTGAGACGTGGTCTCCTGCACTTTGGATGTCTGAAGCTGCATGAGATGAACCCCCCTCTCATTGCCCGCATGAGTGAGAACGAGCTGCTAGAACAAAGCACCTAATGAAGATCCGTCTGACACCATCCAAGATGAAAATAATACAGAAACTTTAATCAGCTCTCACAAGCTGAGCGGTCCCTGGAGGTCCTGTACCGAGCCTGACCCACTTGCTGGGCCCCAGCGGTGCGGCACCGGGCGCTCTGCCTGCCTTCGGAGGAGTGGAAGGACAGCGATCTAAAAAGAGACAAGGAAGCACAGGGGAAGGCAAGGAGTGGTAAGGCTTCATTAGAACGAGTTGGGCTATTTTGATCATTATACAATGCAAACCCACCTTCTGCAGCATTTCTTTTTTTGAGCTGCTCAGAAAGGAGGGAGGTGTTTGGAAAGATTTGTTTTCAAACTGATAAAATGATTTCCCAGTTCCCTCCCTGCACCCCTGCCTGCCGCATCCCGGTCTCTCCAGCCGTGCCATGTTCGGGAAGCTGCTGTGAGCGTGTGTCCTCGGGGCTGAGCTCCAGCACCATAACTGGCCTGGTATCAAGGCGCTGCTCCCATCCCAGGCTGTAGTCTGCCTTCTGGTGATGGAGGGAGGGCTCTTGCTGCCGGCAAGTAGCAGCATGACTGTTTTGCCAAATGTCCCCATTTGCAGGCAGGACTGCCTGCAGCGGAGGCTCGTGGTGAACCCAGGCTCCCATCCCTAAGCCCCCTGAAGGACATGTGCCTACTTTACAATGGCTTCACATTGGGGCATCTAAGTGGACAAAGTAACACTGGCTTACAGTGGGTAAGAGTCAAGTCCAAAATCTCTGGGCTTTGAGAAGATGATAGCAGCAGACTATTTACAGCAACCCGTAATCAATATCCCCGTCTAGGAGATGTTGTTGAGAAGGTGAGTTGCCCAGGTGGCCAAGAAGGCCAACAGCATCCTGGCTTGTATCAGAAATAGTGTGGCCAGCAGGAGTAGGGAAGTGATCGTCCCCCTGTACTTGGCCCTGGTGAGGCCGCACCTCGAGTACTGTGTTCAGTTTTGGGCCCCTCACTACAAGAAAGACATTGAGGTGCTGGAGCGTGTCCAGAGACGGGCAACGAGGCTGGTGAAGGGTCTAGAACACAAGTCCTCTGAGGAGCGGCTGAGGGAACTGGGGCTGTTTAGTCTGGAGAAAAGGAGGCTGAGGGGAGACCTCATCCCTCTCCACAACTCCCTGAAAGGAGGTTGCAGTGAGGTGGGTGTCGGTCTCTTCTCCCAAGTAACAAGCAATAGGACAAGGGGAAATGGCCTCAACTTGCACCAGGGGAGGTTTAGATTGGATATTAGGAAACATTTCTTCACCAAAAGGGTTGTCAAGCACTGGAACAGGCTGCCCAGGGTGGAGTCGCCATCCCTGGAGGTATTTAAAAGCCGTGTAGATGTGGTGCTTAGGGACATGGTTTAGTGGTGGACTTGGCAGTACTAGGTTAACGGTTGGACTCGATGATCTTAAAGGTCTCTTCCAACCTAAATGATTCTACGATTTCCACATGCTCCTCGGAAGGGCTGCTGAATTGCCAAACAAGCACCGATCTTTCACCCTCCTGTGCGTCCCCATCCCACAAGCTGCAGCTGGGATGCCATTAGCCCTCGATGGACCCCAGGAGGATGTGAGGTGCTGGCACTCGCCGGCATGCCAAGGCCTGGCCGGACTGCCCAGCAGAGCGATGCTCCAGGGCCTTCAGACAACACTCCGGCAAAGCGAGAGCAAACCGCCTCCTCCTGCTGCACAACACACCTTGATTTTCTGGGGTTTTTCTCTTTTTCTTTTGGCTGACTGAGTAGCTGAAGTACAAACCTCTTTCACCTATCTGTCATTCATTCACTGGTGGATGGCTGAAGGGTTTGTGTTTATTTTTAACCGATAGAGTGACAATGCAATTATAAACCTAATATTCATGGTGTATTTTTGAGCCATCTGAAAAGTCTGAGTCGTTATGGAAAACGTGAGAATGGTGGGTTTTGTGAGATAATTTTTTTAATCCTCAAATTTCATTCTCAGTTTTGAATGAATCAAATGTATTTCACGGGACTGAAAAAGCTGGGATTTTTCCCTTTTTCTTGCTGCAGTGTTGTTTTTTTGTTTCGTTTTGTCTTCTTTTTCTAATCAAAATGTTTACTTACATACGAAGATTTCCATATCAGTAAATGGTTTCTGATAAACAAGTTGATGGCAAAAGGAAAGTGAGGGTGAGGAGAAGACAAGCGTTGGGTTTTGGTTCTGTCCATTTTTTTCCATTTTGTTTAAGTTTCAGCAAAACAGCAAGCATTTCATTTTGACCCACTTTCAAATCTCATTAGTGAATGAAGAGGGACTGGGAGGTGTGATCATGTGAACTTCAAAAATGCAGCAGGTCAGGACAGGAGAGGCTAGCAGCAATCCTGCTCTGACAGTATGCCCAGACTGGGGTGGTTTAGTGTTTCTTACCATTTTTTTTCTGTTACCAGTAGCAAATTTCCAATGAGTGGAAGGGGAAGAGGAAAAGGAGCCACAAGCATTCCTCTCCCCATTTTCCTTGGCTCCCTTTCAGATGACAGCAGCGTGCATCTCACAATCACCACGGTTGCATCAAGGACTTTATTTTTATGTAGAGCTCATCCACGCAGATAAGTGCAGACGGACAGACGAGTGCTTGCTCCGGTCCCTGAGCTCTGGAGCCTGCCGTTAGTGCCAAGGCTGAACTCAAAAGCCTTGCTCAGAGGAATCATGGAATTATTTAGGTTGGACCTAAATCAGGTCCAACCGTAAACCTAACACTGCCAAGTCCACCACCAAACCATGTCCCTAAGCTCCACATCTACACGTGTTTTAAATACCTTCAGGGATGGGGACTCAAGCACTTCCCTGGGCAGCCTGTTCCAGTGCTTGACAACCCTTTCAGTGAAGAAATGTTTCCTAATATCCAATCTAAACCTCCCCTGGAAGGGTACATCGACTCTAGTTAGCAGCATGGGAGCATGGTTTCAATACTCCCAGGGCCGAGCGAGCTCACCAACAGCTTGCTTGGCCTGTGGGAAATCGACCTTTGGCTGTGATTCATCCAAGATTTTGCTAAGCTGTTCTTCTCCACAGCAGCTCTGCCTTTGTGCTTGCAGGGAAGGCACGCCAGCAGCTTCAGCTGGGTTTGGAAAAGTCCGTCCCAAAGTTACTGTCTTCCTGAAGAAGTAGCAGGAGAGCCACATTATATTTACCTAAGGAAATCAGTGCATCTCCATTGGCCGTGATGGATTTGGGATGACTTGCACCGGCTGAGAAGCTGACACTCAGCATGTGTTAGAGGCAGCTGGTAAGTGGTTGCCCGATACATCCTGTTGTAAGACCTTGTTTGCAATTGCTTAGTGGTTGGGAAGCCTTAACTTCCACATGCAGTTTCCACACCAGGGAACAGAGACTTTCCTGAGCACTTGATTTTGCAGCCAGGGTATCGTTGCTTTTATTTATCTACAATGTGATTATTTCATGAGCGCTCATGATGATACACTTCGCATTGCACAGGGTCTTTTCCTGAAAACCCAGATGAAACAGCCCTGCTGTGATGAGCTCTGTCGAAGCCCGTTCCCAGCACACACCGGCTGCGTGGTTCATGTTTGGTTCGTGTTTGGTTCAGGCGGGCTTAGTGGCCTTTCTTCATCATTATCAAAACAGCTCACTTTCTGATGACTTGGGCATTCCCAGTTTCGATCTTACAGCAGAAGCAGCAGCACTTTTCCTTCCATGAGTCCTTGATATTTTTTGGTGCTTATCAGCTCCTGAGACCTTCCTCCCAGGCATCTTCAGCCAGTGCCTAGGAAGGCTGCAACACAGGCTTGTTACCAATGAAGGAGGGTTTTTTAGAATGGTTGATATGTGGGAATATTCCAGCTTCTGCCTGTCTCTGCTTTTCTCACTGTGAGATCAAGACACTTTGTAGTCTTCTGTCCTTATTCCCATTTTGGTGGTAGGAAACAGGCCAGCCAAGCAGCTACAGAAAAGATCTTGGGCAGCAAACCTAAGAGGCATGTAGGATGCTGATACTGTTGCCCTGGTGCCTGGAGCGATGCTGGGAATGCCCAGCCTGTGGCGAGTGTGGCAATGACACCAATGCTGCTGGGTGTGCCCAGGCTGGGGCGAGCGTGGCAGTGACACCGATGCTGCTGGGGGTGCCCAGCCTGGGGCGAGCGTGGCAGGGACACCGGCAGACTGGCTCTCTCCTGCCTGCTTGGGACCCCGTAGCCCTGGGGTACTGAGGTGCTACCAAAACATAATGCTGTTTCAGCCAGATCAGCAAAGAAAAGAGCACTCTCTGCTCGTAACTGGAGGGAGATATGGCTCCGCTTTGCTTTTTTAGATCTGCCTAGAGTTTGTGCACAACTCCATCTCCAAAGCCTCGGCTCTCTCTTCCCAGTGCCCGACCACCAGGTGACAAGCAGAGGTACAAAATCCCTGTCCCCAGCCGTCTGCAGAGAGAGAAGAAGAGGTGCCCAGGGACCAGCCCTGGCATCGCTCCCTAAAGCTGGTGAAAGTATTACTTCTTCCAGCTGCCCTGCCTGTCCCCTGCCTGTCCAGTCCGGTTTATTAGCCTCTGCAGCAGATTGGAACTGGGAATCAAAGGGATAAAGCGCAGTTTGGGGTCTGTGAACGGTTGCGGAAACCTGGGGCAGGGAGATGGGAGCAAGGAGTGATAATGTGCTAAGCCACTGCAGGTGCTGGATCAGCGGAGGGTGAACCAGCCCCTTGCTCCCACACCAACAGCAGGGTCCCATGGAGCCATGCGATTCAAACGGCGGAGACCTGGGGGAGATTTGCTCCCGTCTTTTGGCACCTCCTCCTGCCCTGGTAGGCAGCCATCGTTGGATGCGTTGCCTCGTGCCAAACCTATTCATAGATGCCTAATCCTCTGCAGCCAACCAGCGCGGTGTCGTGGACTTCCTTCCAGGAGCCAGATATGTCAGTACCATTATACATGTGACTTTTGAGTGACTTGTGCAAGGCCAGGCAGCAAGCCTGTGGCTGAGCAGGTGTTGAAATCCAGCTCTCCCAAGCTTGGGGTTGGCAGCTTTTCCACCAGGAAATCCTTCGTTTAAATTTCCACCGCAGTAGATGGGGTTGCATCGATGTAGGAGGGAAGTCTCCATGTGCTCGTGCATCTCTTCCAGCCCTTCTTCACCTCCCCACACCTCTCCCCAAAGGCACCTGCTCTCAACAAGAAGGCATTGAACTATTACTCGGTGTCCAGGAGAGAGCAGAAACGGAGCTGGATTGCCTCTAGCACCATGCACCAGAGAAAAGAACGGGACAGTTTTGGGCAAGGTTCAAGGCAGATCGTGCAAGTTTGCAAGCTGCTCCCGCAGGGCTCCATCGCTGGCTCTTATCCGTGAGAGCTCTCAGGTGTAGCAGCAGGTTTCTGTGCCACCCCTCACTTCTCTCTCCTTCAAAGCAGGAACAAGCTGCCCTGGAACAGGCTGACCTTTGGCATAATTCTTTCTTTTTTTCCCCAAGTCAGGGGCACTTGAGTGAAAAGCGAGTAAAGCTAAAGCAACCTTAGCTTTTTGTCAGCTTTCCTTGCAACAGTGACAGGGCTGTTGTTCTGCTCTTGGCATTAAGTGAGAAATCAATGTTACCGTGGGAGCAAACTCCCAAACAGGTGGCGATCACACACATATTAACCTGAACCGGAGCAGGAGGCACCACGTCCCCCTGCAGACCCGCCGAGGGGAGAGGAGATCTCATCACCCTTTGTTTGTGCTCAGAGTGCGGCTGTCCGGAGGATGGTGCCCAAATAGATAAGGCTCTGGGCACAGATGTCTCGTTTGATTATTCCTTTCCTTTTGCTACAAACCATATGGCAGTATGGGCAGCACAGATAGCTGGCAATCAAAATTCCTGGGCTCCCTCCCTGACTTCGCCATTTGCTCATTTAATTTTCAAAGCGGTTTTCATGCATCAGCAAAACTTGCTGCCTTGCACCTCCCCACCCCCTTAAAACAAGAGCTCTCCCTCATTATTGGAGGTGCTTTTGAAAATAGTAACCACATCTTGCTTTGCTATCGCAAAATTAGATGCACTTAATGCTTGTAAACTACTTTGGAACCAGCAGATAAAAGGCGCTACAGACAGGTTGCTAATCAGTTTGATTAAGTAAAGCGCCTAAAGTTTGCCACTGCTGCTGGAGGATTGCGGGCTGATCCATCTATAACCCAGAGGAGTAAGATGAATTAGGTATGATAAGGATTGTTTGGTTTCTGGTCCGTCAGCCAGTGAATGAAATGACTTGATGTTTATATGCCAGGTCACAGAGAAAAGTTTCTTGCGATTGGAAATGATTAGGCACACTGATTAATGTTTCCAGCGCTCTTTGATCCAGAGCTGCCAGTTGGAATGAGTCTTGCTGCCCAGAGACATCCCGGCTGCCTCATAGCGAAAGTGCAGGGGATAGAAAATTGAAGGAAAAAATGCGGGTGGGGATGGGAAGGCTCTCCGTAAGATACGCTCTTTTTCCATCAGGGACTCCGGGGTTGCATTCTTTGAACCATCCTCTTATTCCTGGAAGTCAAGGCAGTTTGTAACTCACATTGTGTTTGTCAGGTTTATTCATTTTAAAGAAAACGTTCAGGAAGATTGCCGAGTCATCTAAACATCCAGTACTGATAAGGACCTCAGGGTCTGCTAAGTTAAGAAGAAAGCATCACAGGTTCAAGAAAAGCTTTAAAATGTAGAACTTTCGGAGCAGTCTGCAGCTCTTGTGAAACTGTTGATGTTGCTCTTGTGTGGAGGTGCCATCTCCTGCATACCTCCTTGTGATGGATGTTCCTTCTTTGGGCCGTAGATTTCCCATTTTTAACCCTCAATTAGGATATCCCCCTTTTGTCATAGGTGAGATGTTTGAAATAGTTTCCTAAGACAAGACACCGGAAGATTTGCTTGGATAAGAGGAAGAATCCTCACCACTTCTATCATTCTCACGTCACCACACTGTTTGTCTTCATTATTTTGTGTCTCCATCATACTTTGGGCATTATGGTTGAGCTTTGAACCAGCCGGGAGGCCACGAACACGACCGCGTTGCCCACTACATTTTCTTTATAACCTGTATTGCAGTGTTTGTCTTCCTCACTGTCACACCCATCATCCACACTTGGTCTTTCTGGGGTGATGTCCTCTTTTGTGCAAAGTTACATGTATCAGGATGGGATTTCTAATAAAAATCGAAGTGCCCTGGTCCCAGAGTAGCCAGTTAGCAGGTGGTGAATGGGCACTCAAAAGAGCTCTGGAAAACTTAAGGTGAAGTCCCTAAGATGCCTGGGTGTACCAAGGAGCTGAATTGTAGATGCCCACACCCACGGGCATTAAGCCATTCCCAAATCACTGTCTGCTCATTAAGTGTTTTAGGAGACCCCCCAGATCCATAGCAATTTATCTCAAAATTTTTCTACTGCAAACCCAGTTGGTTCAGAAGTTACAGCTGCTTTTGTTTAGGGAAGAGAGGAGGCAGGAGCTGGGACTGCCCCTTCCTCAGGCAGCCCAAGGTCTTCCCTACCGCTCATGGCCACCTCTGTGCTCACAGAGCACTGGGTGAGCGCTGGGCGCCCTGGCCATCCCACATTTCTCTTTGCTTGTGTTTGTGCTGAAGACTCCTGATTTTATGAAACACAGGAAGACTTTTGAAATATTGGAAGTGTTCAGGAGCTGAGAAACCAGGGGATGAAAATGGTGCCCAGTGAATCCCACTGGGGCTGTAGGTTGGTGTAAGGAGGGAATTGCAATGCTATTTTCACCAAACTTCGTTGTTTCTTTGGGTGTGCCTGCTTTTCCCATGTTTTACCAAGCACGACAGCTTGCAGAGACCAGCACTGAGCAATTCTTCTTTAACATCGGAGGCCCATGTCCCATCTCCCACTCGAGCTGGTCACCTTCCTGGACACCTGCCCACCACCATTTTGTATCTGCAGGCAGGATCTGTGCCTTCCCTGCACTCACAGCCCCCGGGCCGCAGCTGGTCCCCATCCAAAGCCTCTGATCTCTGATAGTGCATGAACTCATCCCCAAGCTGGGCTGGCAGCTTTAGGGTTTCTCTCCTCTGCTCAGCTGTTTTCACACAATGGATCAAAATCTCGTCATGTTTCAGTTCTCTGACATGTTTGGCTGCCAATGTATTCAGCAGAGAGAGGATGGACAGTGATCTCCTGGACTGTGTTATGTGGAAGCTGGTATAAATACGAGCATACATCAGTTTCCTGCCTTTGTGAAGCTGTGCCTCTTGCCTGTTTTCAAGCCCAAGTTGTCTTCCTGTGCATGGCCTGAAACAGTTAATATCAATTTAATTGCAGATAATTTTCACAAAAATAGGTGCCTACTCTGCCTATTTGCTAATTTCCGAGCGGCTCCACGGTGGCTGCTTGGCTGCTGCCGGCCCCGCTACTAATGCTCCCGCTTTCCTCCCCAGCTTGCGTGGCTGCCCTGGCTTGTTGCTGGGACAGGGAGCAGTGACGTAGGGTCTCCTGGAAGCCTGCGGATGGGGCCAAGCAAAACATAGCTGGGCATCACCCCAAGTACCTTAAGGACTGCTGCACCGAGCAGGTTCCCATTGTCTCAGACATCTCATTGTGCTTAATAGCGACGGAGGTGTCTGTATCGCTCTCGCTTACAGCAAGCTAGGAGCTGGGGCCAGGAAAGGGAGGAGTCTGGGATTAGACATGTCTCCAGCTCCTCAGGGTAGGAATCACTGCTTGTCTGAAGCAATTTTGGAGAGGTATTTCAGGTGCAGCATCCACGATGGAGATGATTTCATGCCGGTGGAAGCCACCCCAAAGGTGTGCCACAGCGCTTGGTGGCCCCGACGCCTCCCCAGGTGCCCGCCACCGGTGCTGCTCCAGCTCGCTGCCATCCCGCTTGCTGCCTCACTTGCCGACTGCCTCCCACCGAAGCCGACTCTCCTTTCCTCCTGGCCCCGCGTGCAGGACAGTAAAGTGTTGGCGTGAGCGATAAACTCACCCTCCTTATTGTGTCCATCTCGGTATGAATCCTAGCAGGAAAACGGTGGGATGGCAAGTTTAAAGATGCCCAGCCCAAAATTGCACAGCTCAATCATTTGCCTTGTTCTTGCTACCACGGTTAACCCTTTGGTCACTGGCCCTGGAGTAGGTTATCTGTGAGGCTCTGTTCATCTCTTGGCCTCGTAGCTCAAGCCATGACAGGGGCTTCTGGTAGGCCGAGACCTTTGGCTGCAGCCAGTTTTGCCTTTACCAGTAACAGTCGCCTTTTTTTCCTCGCTTTCATGGGAGGTGGGTGCGCCCACTCGGAGGCTAGGCCATGCATGCCAGCTCATGTCCAGGAGGTGGAAGGGCTTGTGCTTTGGGCTGGCACACGATGTGGAGCACGAAACACGTCAGTAGTCAGGGGAAGCATGGCCAGCGAGAAGCGTAAGACTCACTGCCCTTCTGGGCAGGGTTAGACCGGGCAGAAACCTGGCATGGAGGATGTCTGCCAGGTGTCCAGGTTAGGGTGCAGCCCAGGCCATTAAAAGTCTGGGTATGTGGGAGCTGGAGCTGCTGTCTGAGCTAGCAAGCAATCTTTAACTCTTTGTATCTTGGACACTCACGGAAAACAAATACTGTTGCATCCTTACTGCTTTCTGCTCCAAATTGAAAAGCTCAGGACAATTTTTCCCCTGACATAAATACATACAAAGTATATATTAAGAAGAAATGGAAAGGAATCATAGAAACACAGACAAGTCTAGGTTGGAAGGGACCTCCTGAGACTATCTGGTCCAACTTTTTGTTGAAAGCAGGGTCTTAGATTAGGTTATTCAAGGCCCAGTCAAGCCAAGTCTTTAATATATCTAGTGAGGAAGATTCCACTCTCTTCAGGCAACTGATCATAATCTTTAGTTGCTCTCACAGAAAAGATTTTTTTTAATATTCAAGTGGAACTTTCCTTGAAGCCACTTGTGCCCATTGCTCCTTCTCCTGTCACAGTGCATCCTTTTGAAGAGATGCGTCTTCTCCACAACTACGTTTTAGGTATTGAAAGGCAGTGATTTGGTTTCCTCCCCCTAAGCCTTCCCTTCTCAAGGCTGAGCAAGCACAATTCATTCAGTTGTGAAGTTCTCTAGCCCCCTAATCTTGCTGGTCCCCTCTGGAGCATCTGCAGGCTTTCAATGTCTCTCTTGAACTGGGGAGAGAAAAACTGGACAGTGTGTTCCAGGTGTGGCCTAACAGTTGCTGAGCAGAGTAGGGAAATCACATCCCTTCATCTACCAGCAATAGTCCTACTAATTCAGCCCAGGATGCTGTTGGCCTTCGTTGCTGCCAGGATGCATGGCTGGCTCATGTTCATCTTGCTGTCTGCCAAGGCACCCTGTGCCTTTTCAGCAGAGCAACTGTCCAGCCAGCCAGTGCCCAGCTGGTGCTACTGCCTGGGATTATTCCATCCCAGGTTCAGGACTTGACGTTTATCTCTGCTGAACTTCATGTTAAACCTCATTCTTGCTGGCCAAATCTCAACAGCCTGTTGAGATCTCTCTATATGGTGGCTTTTCCTTCCAGCACATCTATCTCCTCTCCCAGCTTAGGCTTATCCTCAGATTTGATGACAGAGCATTCAATCCTACCTTCCAGATCATTTATAAAGCTGAATTGCATTGACTCTAGCAGAAATTAATTTGTGCCCAGCTGCCAGCATGACTTTGAGCCTTTAACCACCACCCTCTGAGCTCAACAGTTTAATCAGTTTCTCAACCATTTTGTGTTTCATCTGTCCAGTCCATATCTTAATGGCTCGTCAAAAAGGATTTTGAGGGAGGCTGTGTCAAACACCTTGCTAAAATCAAAGTAGATAATTTCCACAACTTTCCCCTCATCCACTGAGCAAGTTGTTTGGTCAAGCGTGATTGACCCTTCAGTCTATCCATGTTGGCTTTTCACAGTCAGCTCTTGTCATTTGTGTGCCTGGAAATAGCTTTTGTAAGGACCTGTTCCATAGTTTTCTCAGGCACTGAAACAAGGCTCACTGGTCTGCGGTTTCCTGGATCTTCCTTATTTCCCCTTTTTGTAGGTGGACATAGTATTTGTGTTTCACCAGTCTTCAGACTGGGAGAACTCTCTCCACACAAAGCTGTTTATTCTTTGTTTTTCACTTCCCCTGCATGGGGGAATAATGTGGTCGACACCAGAAAAATTGCTTAAAGCACTATGGATGACAACATGCAAAGAACAGAAGGTCCTTGTGTGTATTGGTACCAGTCTGGAAATGACAATGGTTCATGGCGACATCTAGTCATGACCTAAATTCTAGAGATGCTCTTGTTGATGGTGGAATAATCCTGTCTACAGATCTAGGTGAAGTAAAGTGCAGGTCTGTGTAGTTTGAGCTATCATTAATATTATTTTTGCAAGTTTTATTTAGCAGGGACCAGTCTTTGGTCTGGCATGCGTTCAGATTTTGACCTCTCTGCCAGTACCTGGAAGCCAGGTCTCTCCAAGGAGTGAGCTTCGTTTCACGGGACTATTGTGATATTGAATGCTGGTGTCTGGTACCATGACAGGGGTCATCAGATGGAGTTGTCACCTCCTGAGAGGTAGCTAGAGTTCTTTTAGAGGTCAATTATTAGCTGAAAGGTCTGTGTAAAGTTTGCACAGACCAGTGTAGTAAGTGCCCTAGTTTTAGACTGCCATTGATATCAATAATTATAGATATCAGTATGTGTTTAGTCAATGCAGTCAGTCAGCACGATTACACCAGCTGTACAGCAACATACACTCTCAGACCTGTATGTTTCTTTCATGTTGCAAAACAAGCTACGCATCTTTAGCCCAGACTTTCCAGCTTTGAAATATTCGGAGTTATCCAGTGATACCATAGTAGTTGCATTGGAACATACTATTTTTGCATTTTAATAACCGCCACATTGACTAAGACTAGGAAATATGTGCTCTCCACTGCCAAAGGATGGGTTTTTCTGCTCCAGCTCAACAAGTGACCACGTCCTTCATATATGAGCTGTTGGTGGCTCACAATCTGGCTTCTGAGAAAAGCAAGAGGAGAATAGCAAGGACTGAATGGGAAATTACAGAAAGACCAGGGAGGTTCACGCGAGGCCTCTGAACGGTACTGCCCTCCTAGGCAGGATTTACTAATGCATAACTGCACATGGGTGTCCTTCTCCCACACCTATGGATTCAAATTTTAAGGTGTAATTGTAATTACAGTTGTAATTGTAAGGCGATTGACATGACATTGCTTAACACTGTTATTAACATTCACAGAGCAGGTAGCTATGTGCTGTGTTAGGATTCTTGTATCTTTACTAATGAAGCATATCCTCAAGCCTTGCCGCTAGGAGGGTGGAAACCTGGCATCCACCCAGGCTCTGTTAATACAAACCTCAAGTTATTTCAAGATGGTAAGAAGGAAAGTGTGCTTTTTTCCTCCCTTTTTCCGGTCTTTTTTCTTTTTTTTTTTCCCCTAAAATTACCCGTTTCTGGTCTGGCTGGAAAGGGTCAATAGAAAACAAGATACCACTGAAGCATATCATTGCTGCACCCGTGGTCAGGATTACATGTGTATACTTTAATAGTCAGCTGAGTTTAAATAAATATGCAGAACTCTTGTTTTTGTCCGAGCAAAAAGTGACAGCTGTTTGTGCTGGTGTTTCCCTTGTGCTGCGGGCTGCCTGCTGGCGTTGCAGCGGTGGAACTGTTCGGGGTGTCGTTTGCTTGAAACACTTTATCACAGCTCCCCACAAGCCCTCCCTCCGTCTGGCTCCTTACAGGTTTTCAATGAAAGGCCCTGTTCACACATGCGGCAACTCGAATTATCTCTAAATAAACTAGTATATGTGGAGAGTAATTCACGAGCACTTCCAGCGCGATGATAAATGGCAGGCAGGGCCAGCGCGTACAAGGTGGCCCCTCAGGGATGTGTCTCCACCATGTTGTGCAAAGATACTGTAGAAGGGTGTGGAAACATGACCTTAAAATAAGAGCTGTGTCTTTTGGAGCTTTAGAGACCAGGCTGTAAGTGACAGACATGCAGTATTTGATCTGTCTCCTCTTGTCTAATATTGTGCCTCCAGAACTTGACAGATGCTTTGGGCTTTACCCCCAATTCCCTATGTGACTACCAATCTGCTTCCTGAAAAACAACAGTCGTCTTAGCCCTTAAAAGACACCTTAAACAGTCAGTTCTGATAAAAATAACAATAAACTCTAAGAATTTGTGTACTGTCCCACTATTTTCCAGCCCTTGCTGACATGATTCTTGAACTGCAGTTGAGCTTTGGCTGAACAGAGGCCATTCTTCTGTGATGACCAAGAGAGAGAGGAAAAGCCCACAAATACAAGAGCCTTAGGAGGTTGTGGCCAGGTTTATTCCAACAGGTTAAACAGGGACAAGGCATACCCTGAGCACTGGTGTATACCTGTCCATGCTGCGAGCTGTTAGCACGGCTCCAGCCCACACCAGCTAGCGCTTCTCCAGACAACGCCTGGGCACCGTCTGGGGACTCACGCTGGCCAGGGGCCATCCCCAGTAGTAATTTGGCTGTAGGCACCTTGTTCTGGGGAGGTGAAAGGGCTTAGCTGTCTGGATACGAGGTGCTGGGCAGTTGGCTCCAGTGCCAAGGAACAGTCCTGGCTTGTCTTATTTACATGTATGGACAAGATGAAGGCTTTGGGATACAGGAGCCTCAGTGGTGAGGTACAACATACGTGAATTTTGCAATTCTGGATACAATTTTGAAATACATATTTCTGTTGAACTTTCAGATACTGCTTTCAGATACTGTCTCTCTTGAAACCCCTGCACTTGCTGAGTATCTATTACTGCTCCCATATGGCAAGGAAGGGAAGAAACCCTTCATCTTCAGATAGAAGACATAAAATAATGTGAAAGAAATGTGAAATGACTGGGGAGGAGTTTTGTTCTGGTCTACAGCGAAACTGTAGGAGATTCATAGATTGCTGCTGATACAATTAAAAACCATGCTGTGTCTCCCTATTTGTGAGAAGAGGGAGAAGAAACAGAAGGAAAGACAGCACAAAAACATGGAAATACTAAACAGAAATGGTAGGCAATCTGATGTACAGGGTCTTACTTGTCACATAATAATGTCTAGACTTTGACTGTACACATCTGTACTAGTGTCTACTTTTTTATTAGGCATAAACTCATAGTAAAAGGCATCCACTATAGTCAAACTGGCCATACTTGTAGTTCCTGTTGAAAAATGACTCTTTTTCTGCCCTTAAAATCCCAATTGAAATAGGTAAAAATAAATAAGTAGTCTTGTCACCAAGGAATGACGTTCCTGGGGAACAACCTGTAATGTGATCTGAATCAGTGCTGCAAAGCTCATCCTGTATAAACCATTAGTCCTGGAATCCAGCACAGTTGAATTATAGATGAAATGTATTTTGGTCCATTACGTCAATGCGTTGCTTGTACTGGGGAACCCAAAACTGGACACAATGCTCCAGATGCAATCTCATGCGTGACAGATAAATGGGAATTATGACTTCTTTCAACTTACACAGTTGTCTCATCACAGAAAGTAGCTTAGTTGGTCAGCCAAGAGATCAACAGCACTCTACTTGTCTGCACTGACCCATAATAGGTTACCTTCAGAGGAGTTAGCATGTCTTTGGCTAAGACACTAAGGCTACAAATGTGTCTGACTTGAAAGGCAGAAGGTGGGCCTGGGTCCTGTTTGTATACATTGGTGTACCTGCATCACCTGTTAAAACGGAGTCCCATGAGCCTAGGGCGCGTGGTCAAGAGCAAGCATGGGACAAGATCTAAAGGCAGCAAGGGATTTGTGTGGTATCTTGTGGGGCTTAGGGTATAGGATGGTGCTTTCTCAGTCCTGAATGTTCTTCGTACATGGTTCTGTACCCATCCAGTGTTTTGTATCTTCTGCTTTTTAACCAGACTAGCCCTGAAGGAAGGGACACGAGGCTTAAGCATCTTGCTGTAGCTGAACTGCTCTAGCTAGTGGAGCTGCACAACAGTTTACATGTTTATGCTAAAGTGAAGAACCATGTGAATAAATTAGTAGCCCTAAAGTGCTGAAAACAAACACTTTGGGATGAATTGAGGGGATGGGGAAAAAATTCCCCCTCTCCTTGCCCTGCATCCTCTCACATCGTATCCTTTGACTATGCTCACCAAGGCGGGTGAAGGGGATCGATAATCAGGAGGTTATAAAGCTCTTGTCATGTTGACAAAATGTGCGCAACCACAGAGCAACCTGAGAGCCTCTTCTCAGGCTGGGAGGTCTGAGCGCTGCCAAAGGCTTCTGGCCCCCTCTCCCAGCCTGATGCTTTGAAAGAATATCGTTTGGCTCCATGACAGTGCGGGTCTGTTGACTTGTGCTTGTATGTTTGTGCTTGGATGTGTGCACAACTCAAAAGCAGGTCTGAAGTTAAGTAAAGCCCCTTGCTTGGTGGGGAACCTTGATCAACATGTCACAGAATGTGACAGCTTCCATAAAGGTTTTTAAAAAATGCATATGGGATTAGCTGCCAGCTTCCAGGGGAGGGATATGTGGTAACCACTTGAAATATCTGACTTCTGGGCTCTGCCCTCATCTCCACAGCAGTTTTGAACAAATCGCTTGATTTCTCTATGCCAGCCAGTTGATCTGTAATACTGTACTATTTATCTGACATCTTTGAGCGTTGCGTGGCTTATTGAAGGGCTTTTCGTGTCGGAGACTTAATGTAGGCTTTAGTGATTTTTTTGTGGGTTCAAATTGAAAAAGCGTGCCTTTTTTTTTCTTCTTTCTTTCTTTATGGACAGAAGTTTAATAGGTTCTGAAAATTTACTCCTTTTATCGTGTCTTAATTCAGGCATCTAAAACCATGGTCCATTTTGAATTTAGGCCAAACACCCCTGCCATGGCATGACACAGTTTTCTCTTGGTTGGGCACACAGCCTACTCAGATGAGTATGGATGTGAGAGTAGTGAAAAGATGGGATGTTACATATCTTGGCTGCAAGGATATAACAAAGTTTTGTCCTGTGTACCTTAGTTGTAGCACGGTCATACATTCCTCCAAGACAGTGGGTTTTGCTCTTTATGAAAGGCCTGTGTAAGCATGAAATACTGGAAATAAAAAGACAGCTGAGGCAATTCTGCAATCATTATGGATTTTTATTTCAGGAGTGACGTGACTGCTGGTGTCAGTAATAATACCCAGAGTGGGCCTGCTTTTCATATATGCTAATAAACAAGATTTGGGGTATTTACGTGGAAAGAGGAATACTTATGATGAGCATCAAAAAGTTTTATTACATAGACAAAAACCCAGAATGATGCCATGTCCTCCTTGCCACCTTCTAAGGACACCTCTTCTGCCAACATTTCAGTCATTTGCCAACAATCTCATTTGCTACATCCTTTTCGGTATACACTTTTGCTATGGATCTCGAAAGAGTTTAGAGTTGAAGTAAAACTGATTCTCCCAGCCCCACTGGACTTCAGTGCAAATTAGAATGAGAATCAGGTAAAAGGCTTATGAAAACAACTATTTTTGGCTCAGCCCTGATAGGACAACAGCTCCGTTGTTCCGCTCTGATATTGTCAGTGTGACTCATCTGTAGAGGACTTTCTGGCCCATTTTCTTTAAAAATGTGCTCTGTCCAGAGAACTGACTGAGACTTTCTAAAACTGGAAACACTGAAAAAGAACAGCTTGCTCATTTGTTGGGTGTCGGTTGACGTTTTCTACACCACCTCAGGTCCAAAGGTGGAATATGTGCTGTCTTATGCAGCGAGGTGTTTTCAACCAAAAGAGTGTTTTTATGGACTTTTTTTCCTTCTGGAGGAAGGGAATAGTAGAGAGGACAGGTTTCAAGGCTCCCATTGAGAGTGATGTCAGGTGCCCTCAGAGTGGGAAGAGTTGGCAAGACTGGAAGAGGCCACTCTGAACCTCACCCTGGCCTCTGGTCATACCTAGCTAGCCTCTGGTTTCAGAGGATTTTCCAGGTCTTTGGGCCTCCCAAAGCATGAGGACTGCTGCCAAGCTTTGAGGGTGCCACAACTCATACAAATGTGACACTCATCAGAGAGCCCGGAGACATTTCCTCCTTGAGTGCCCCCGTTATCTAGGATCCAGGAATGCCACTTTTCCCCAAACAGGGGACAGATGAAAAATGTTTTCTTCAGTCACTCAAATACCAGAAAGAAACATACATTTGAGAACAAGGGTTAGGGAGATCTCAGACTTGTCATCCTCCTAGTGAGGTCATGTCCCTTCCTTTTCACTTCTGTATTTTCCCTGAAGATATAATTTTAGGCCACAGTTGGACAAGATAAGCACTTACTTAGTGAAAAGCAGTGAATAATCTCTCTCTCAAGGGCTTTAGGTACCAGGTTGAATTAGGACTTTAGAAAGGTAGGTGAAAGCTCCCTTCACCAGGAGGAGCTTCCATGCATGGAAGCTGGAAGTGGTCTGATGTGGCCATCAGTGACCTGCTTTGTTAGCTGTGCGTGAAATCTGTCTCTGCTGAAACCAGCAGCAAAATTGCCATTGATTTTAAGAGATCTGAGTTTCATCCCCAATACGTTTATTTGCATTACTTTTTTTCCTATACTTTTTCCTATTACTTTTGGTATGTAGGTATGGAGGACTTATGGAAAATATTGATATGATTGAGACATCCTTACCATTATGGCAAGGGGTGGGCAGATGCCACTGTGGGAAGACACATTTAGAGTTTTGCCTTACACTTTGAAATGCTTTTCCTACCTGCCTTGCTTCAGCTTTCCAAGTTAAACTTGTGCATGAATGACAGGTCTTACTATTTTGAGTACTCTGTGTTTTTCTTCGTTATTTAGATACTGAACTTGCAGAACATTCCTCTTAGCAGGGCAATTTGTTCTCAACTGGTTCTTAATGAGACCAGTCCTCCTTTTCCTGGGAAAGTATGTGCCTCTGGTGAGAGAAGCCCACCTTTCACAAACCACAGCTAAAACTTGTTTTTTCAGCGAAACACAAAGCACACAGCCACTCGCAAATGTCAGTTTTTCTTAGCATGAAGCAAAGATGCATTTTGTAAATGTGGGACACAGACATATTTTGATGTGGGTCTTGAACAGGGCTTCAGTATAGGGATAGCTCATCTTTAATTTATAGTTACACGCAATCAAGCCATTCCAGGAAAAGACATTTTGTGGTTCTTGGGCCAGGGAAAAAGAAGGATAAAAACCTTCTACCCTAAACAGAAACAGTTACAACACGCAGTACAGAACTATGTTCCCTAAATGAAAACTTAGTGTAAAGCTTTTGAAATATTTTTCAGGATTAAAATCACTGAGAGATTGATGCCAAAACTCTTTCAGGTATCACCTATTCTTTCTCTGGGAAAACCAGAAACATTCTTGTTTGTTTGCTACCTCTGTTGCCACAAGCAAGTTAAGTTAAATCCAGTTGGCGGCCGGTCACGAGTGGTGTTCCCCAGGGCTCAGTATTGGGGCCAGTCCTGTTTAACATCTTTATGAATGATCTGGATGAGGGGATCGAGTGCACCCTCAGTAAGTTTGCAGACAACACCAAGTTGGGCGGGAGTGTTGATCTGCTGGAGGGTAGGAAGGTGCTACAGAGGGATCTGGACAGGCTGGATCGATGGGCAGAGGCCAATTGTATGAGGTTCAACAAGGCCAAGTGCCGGGTCCTGCACTTGGGTCACAACAACCCCAGGCAACACTACAGGCTTGGGGGGGAGTGGCTGGAGAACTGCCCGGCAGAAAAGGACCTGGGGGTGTTGGTCAACAGCCGGCTGAATATGAGCCAGCAGTGTGCCCAGGTGGCCAAGAAGGCCAACAGCATCCTGGCCTGTATCAGAAATAGTGTGGCCAGCAGGAGCAGGGAAGTGATCGTCCCCCTGTACTGGGCACTGGTGAGGCCGCACCTTGAGTACTGGGTTCAGTTTTGGGCCCCTCACTCCAAGAAAGACATTGAGGTGCTGGAGCGTGTCCAGAGAAGGGCAACGAGGCTGGTGAAGGGTCTAGAACACAAGTCCTCTGAGGAGCGGCTGAGGGAACTGGGGTTGTTTAGCCTGGAGAAAAGGAGGCTGAGGGGAGACATTCTCGCTCTCTACAACTCCCTGAAAGGAGGTTGTAGCGAGGTGGGTATCGGTCTCTTCTCCCAAGTAACAAGCAATAGGACAAGAGGAAATGGCCTCAAGTTGTGCCAGGAGACGTTTAGATTGGATATGAGGAAAAATTTCTTCACCAAAAGGGTTGTCAAGCATTGGAACAGGCTGCCCAGGGAAGTGGTGGAGTCGCCATCCCTGGAGGTATTTAAAAGCTGTGTAGATGTGGTGCTTAGGGACATGGTTTAGTGGTGGACTTGGCAGTGCTAGGTTAATGGTTGGACTGGATGATCTTAAAGGCCTTTTCCAACCTAAACAGTTCTATGATTCTAAGCTATAACCACATGTTTTAATCTGATTATGAGACCTGCTGCAGGAAATTCTCTGGCCTTTCTTGTGCCCAGGGTTGACTTAGTTGATCAAAATTACATTTCTGGCCTGAAAGTTCATCAATCATTGGAGCCCAACAGAAAGCTTATGGTAGTGTGGTATGTTTATAGAGGGTCTTATAGTCTTTTAGGAGTCGAAAGCATTTTATAAACAGTAATTGATTCATGCTTTCCTTCCACATAAATGCAACCACCACCAAGGATGAGGTCTGGTTTGGTTTTTCCACGGGATAGCAATCAGGAAGATGTAGGTAGGCAGCATGCAATTGTAAAAAAATGGAATTTTACCAGAACTTTGTGTTCACTTCTGTAAAAGAGCTATGGGATTTTTTAAGGGTCTGTGCAGGCTGAGCTGTAGAGCACCAGCAGTAACGTCACCTTTGGATTGTGTTGGGGTTATTGCTTCTGTACCAACAGCAGGAATATGTTGCTGGATTATCATTACCTTGGCCTGGAATATCTCAGTGCCCTTTGATCAGCATTTGGGTGAGAGAAATTTCATTGTACCTCTTGTTTGGTACTTCAGGTAACTGTGTACTGCAAATACAGCTGCGTGTTTGGCAGCGCGCTGCCTGTGTGCCTACCTCTTGTCCAGACCAGCTGGCTGGTCTTGCTGAAGGCTCTTACCTCAAACAGCAGAGTTGTTCTGCAGTGTGGTGTATTCAGCCTTTACTGACGCTCACCACAGCTTCTCCTGAAAAGAAAATGGATACTTGACTAATCTGTCAGAAACTGGCTTGTCCCAAATCATTGAAACAAAGAAAAGCTTGTAAGGAAACTGCTGCCCTATCTTTATCAGCCAGCCTTTCCTTATTTCCATTACGTGCAGCCTTGCTTATGTCTCTGACACTGGGGGAATACTCAAATTCTGCTCCTCTTCTTTTTTTTTTTCAGACCAAATGGCTTTGGGTCTGATCCAAAACCCATTCGGTTTGAGGGGAGTCTTCCTAATGCCGTCGACTAACTTTGGATCGTCTCCCTCAGGTGCAGCCCTTTCGGAAGTCAGAAGGCACATGTTTAACTTACTCGTAGAAAGCTGATCTCAGGAAGGCAGAAATCAAATAACTTCAGTGTAGCACCTGAGCGCTCTGCTTGAAACAGATCTGTCAGAGGGTTGCTCATCCCAAAGAAAGAGATAACAAAGGAAGGATTTTCTCCAGGATATAGTACGATTTCTAATATTTTCTAATAAATACAATTCAATAGAAAAACATAGAAGACAAAACAGTCTTTTTTATGCAGCTTGCTTCCTTTGCCCCACAGACAAATTCCACTGGACCAACTTCGTACACCCCTACTTTAACCATCCTTGCTGTAATAAAAGACCTATGAAACTAGTCAGCTTTCACCATTTAATATATGCCAGCATGGCAAAATGGGCCAAGTGTCTCAATCAGTACTGGCAAGTATCTGTGGGAACTAAGGAAATGGGCTTCAAATCTTACCCCAGACCAGCAATGAATGATTTTTTATTATTATTATTAATACCCTTATCACTGAGGAGACGTCTTTTATGGGAATAGAAGTTTTCCTTATTTCTCGCCTACTGACTGGAGGTCTAAATTAAGAGAGCAGCTGATCTTGAGAAGTCCCAAGGGGATGGAAGAGCACAAAGGCAGAGGGTCCTCGATGGCTTCATGGGGGAAGAGGGAAGCATAGGGGGAGCCTGGAGGGATGGAGGAGCAAGCTCCGCGGTGCCTTGTCTGTGTCAGGGTTTATGTATGGATCGCATGTGCCATTGCACCCCAACTTTGGAGCAAAGCATCACTGGGGCAACTACCGAAGAGGGCAGCTTGTGAGAGCTCTTGGCCAAAGGTGGCTGGCAAAAGTGACAGCTACCACCAGTCACTCCAGGCGGATGGGTTCAGCTGCTGAGGGAGCACCCGAGCTGGAAACAAGGGTAGCTAAAACTTCAGCTGTTCTCCGTCTTATCTGTACCTCTTGGTGCCAGATGGGTCATGCACGAAGAGTGGTTCTGATCCAAGGATCAGATGGGGCTTCTTGAGAGCCCTGGGCACTCAGGAGCCTCTGCTGGAAAAGCTGGGAAAGCTGCAAACTCAGCTTCTGCTGGCACTGAAAAAATTTCAATAAGGGGAACTGTACGGCAGTGGATGGCAGGTTTGAGGAGCAGCAGGTAGTGTGATAGGGAGTGTGGCTGTGTGTTGTTTCCCTCCTTTCCCTAAAGAAAGGATTTAATGTCTTTAATGCAGTACTTAATAGAATGAATATTGCATGTGCCAGAGAAAATCTCGGCTGTCCTCCTAGGCACCTGGGTTGGGACTGGTGCTGATTTTACTGCTGCTCTTCAGCAGGGGCCTTTGGAGACCAAACCTGACCCCTTCAAGCCTTGGCAGAGGGGTTACATGTGAGCTGTGTTTAGCTCTCAAAGGCCCTGGCTGGAGCCTCCAGATGCTACTGAAATGCTTACATATAATAAGGACAAGGACTTCTTTTCATCTCCTTGTGCTGAGTGGGATGTTAGCTTTTGGGGATGGCATCTGTGTCTGCCTGGAGAGCACTGGATCTAACACAGAGGAGTGATGGAGAATCTGTAACAAAGCTGTGGATGACCCTGTCCTTTTCCATAAAAAACTTGAAATCTAATAAAAATGTTTGTTTATTTATTGTTTTACCTTGGCTCACTCTCTTAGCTCTTATTATATTGTGGCTACAGAGGTATTAATTAAGAAGAATATTGGATGTGGTCAACTTTGTGCACACTAAGGATGTTATAAAAGCAACGGCTACTGCAAATATCTTTAAATAGTTCTGTCAGTCTCCTAAAAAAGAGGAAACTTGCTGTTTTCTAACCAGTATTTTCCTATCATGGAATAGAATTGGGGGATTTTAGAGGATGACAAATTGCCTATGAGTCAGTGGGGCAACATGGTGCTAAAGGAAGCTGCTCTGCTGGGCTGCAGGCAGTGTGGGGTGTATTTCAAAACCCAAATAAAAAGTACCCAGACACCCAGTTTTCTGCTTTCCTCAGCAGTGGCTGGACCACGGGGTTCAGCTTGGGGCTTCACGTTATAGAAGAGGACAGTGGCAGTCTGGAGAGGAGACCACAGCAGTTGTGGAAAATGAGAATCAGTATTTTCTCAGAGGAGGGGTGCTGGCCCGACGGGAAGAGAAGTGAGCAAGGACAGCTCATGACAATTACACACAGGAATACTCAGACTCTGCAGCAAGGCACCTGATTGTCGGAGGTGCTCTGTCTCCAGGACCCCGCTCTGCGTGGGATTAGAACTGCAAACATACATCGAATACAGGAGACTCTATCAATCAGAAATCGGAGACCCAGCTGCTTGGTTCTGTTTGTTATTTTGCTTTTGCATCTGATCCAAGTTGCAGGAGGACTGATACCAATTCCTACTTAGGAAATACAGTCAGAAAAGCATCCTGGGTGGTTTAAACCCAGACTCCTTGGGGAAGAGTTAATCTGGAGGGTGCATTTTTATTGTCTTGACTGGCAAACAGCTGATCTGACAAGAAGCCTGTGCTAGTGCTGAAAGCTCACAAAAGTATTTCAGAAGTATCTTAATTCATGGCTCATATCTCAGTTAGTGCCTCAGCAGAACCGGTTGCTCTATAGTAAATCTTTCAGCATTTAAGCCCAGCTGCCTCTGCCCTTTTCTAACAATAAAGACGAGGGTCAATTCTTCTCATTAGTCAATAAGAGCTGAATTTAAAAATAACATGCTGATGTTGCTGCACGGAAGTGTTTAAGTTGGATTAAATGTGAGGGAAAAATAAATCAGGGAAAAGCAAGCTACAAAGGGAATTGCAGATTCACTTTCCAGTCTGAAAGATTTTTAGGGCAGGGACTGTCAATTATTTTGTTTGTGCAACAATCTCAACTTAAATGGCGCCTCTAGCTGCTTCCACAACATAAATTATTGATGCTGTTAGGATCCACAAAAGACATGTGCCTAGCTTTAAGCACAGGGGTAATAAAACTGAAGTCTAGAGGAATCCTTTAGCTCAAAGTTAAATATGTGCTTATGTTCTTCGGGCTTCTTGTGGCTGCTTTAGATGCTTATGTACCTGATGGGATCTTGAAATAACGAAGCTGGCCGTGCTATGGAAGAGGATACAGGTCTGAATAGACACACTTGGAGGTTCCAGATAATTCTCATGACCTCTTGGAGAAACTTGGCCCCGTTGACTTCAAAGGAAGCCACTTGAAATAGATAGTCATTATCCGAAGTGACAGCAGGTACACGATCCTAATAAAAGAAACATGGACCCGTTGCACATCAACCCGTCATTGCGTTACCTTGCCTGACAAAGGAAGGCAGCACGCTGTGATCTGAAGAGATCCGAGGTGACACGGCGCCCGACAAGGCACCCCGCTAGATGGAAAGGCAGTCGGGAGTGCAGGAAGGAAGCGGGGCTGGAAGCACCCGGAGCTGTGGCTCAGCGCTCGCTGGTTGCTTTGTGTTGGGTGGTCCGTGTCTGCACTCCCGGCGGCAGATGGGAGTTTGTGAGGTGCCAAACTGAGTCTTGACTAAGCAGGAATAACAAAAAAAAAAAAAAAGAAAGAAAAAAAGTTTAATAATCCTCAGGCGCTGGGGCCTTTTTGGCTTGCTATTCTTCATCCCGGCCTTCGAACAACCTGTGCTACAGCAGATTGCAGGCTCTTACAGATTTGCCAGCCCTTGCCTTTTGGAAAAAGCCTTGCTTTGTTTTTGGCTCAGTTTACACTCCTTTTCAGCCATCTCTCCCTCGCTCAGAGGTGGGAGTTTGCAATGTATTATGCATGATGTTATTTAAACCTCTATGTTGATCGTGGTTTCTATGGGGCTTTTCTTTTTTTAATTGTTTTTTTTTAATGTATCACCTGCCTTTGGGAGCAAGACACGGCTGGCTCGGCTGTCCTCGCGGCTCAGGCGAAAGGGCAGAGGGAGCTACGGGAGACGAGCCCTAAGCCCTGCAGATACAATGCCGTCGCGATGAGCAAAACCTACCTGATTACGTCTGGCTGTTTGTCCTGCTTGGGGCCTCTGTTTGTGCTCTCTGGATCCTTCAAGCTCTCTCCTCCTGTTCTCCCTTTCGCACACTTGCCCTTTCCTGAGGGGTAAGTTGCAGGCAGCCTGCAGGAGGCAATGCCTGTGTTTCCAGCCAGAGGAACACTCTTTGGGAGGAAGATCGTGCATCGAAGGCATCCAGCTGCTAGAAAGGAGCTCTGGATTTTCCCTTTCCTTTACTCTTCCTGCACAAAGGGACACAAGCCGTGTAATGCCTCCGGGTCAGCTCTTTATCTGCCCACTTGAAATACAGAGCTGAGGGGCAAGTTTACATCTTACAATGGAGTTGTCACCATGTGGCTCTTTCTTTCAGGAAGAAGGTGATGCAAAAAGCCTTTGGGGAGATGCACAGCAGGAGCCCATGAGAGATCTGCCTCTGATGAGGCTGCTACACCCAGAGCCCAGGGAGGTGGGCTCTGACCTCCGCAAGCAATGCTCTACTCACCCCAGTGCTTCCTCTTCCCCCTCAGCAGGAGACG
The DNA here is from genome assembly GCA_009819775.1 of Phoenicopterus ruber ruber. Lineage (NCBI taxonomy): Eukaryota > Metazoa > Chordata > Aves > Phoenicopteriformes > Phoenicopteridae > Phoenicopterus > Phoenicopterus ruber. The sequence continues at coordinate 159,395,821 of CM020216.1, forward strand.
ATGCCTCCAAAAAAAGTGAGATTGTGCCTCGGTGAGAGGCAGCACCTCTCAGCTTTGCCAAGTGCTCAGGAGGAGGTTTGACTCTGCAGAAAGATGGGCAGTCTCAGGGCATCCTGTGCAAGGTGGCAGCTCCTGCTCCTCGGGTCTGGAAGGGAATCCTTGGCCAAGCCTGATGAAGCCCATCTTGAGCTCTGCTGGTTCAGGAGACCCCGCTGAGCACGAATGAGTCAGAGACCACCCATAGTTCTGAGCCTCCCAACTCTTTGAGCGCTGCCACCTGAAGAGAAGAGATTTCCTTTCTTCCAGCTCCTGGCTGCTTCCTCAAAGCCTTTCCCTTCAGGAGGAGTCTTTTTCTGAGGGTGTGTGTATATATGTCCTCCATGGAGCCGCCACCGGAGCTGTGCTTACAAGGCGCTATGCTATGGGCAGCACAAAACTGATACTCGAATAGAAACTGAAAGAAGAAAAAAAGACGAAGGGAGTTACACAGATCAGGACGCCTTAGGTGATCGAATGACACTTTCGCCCCTCCGCTGAATTGCGTATGTAGGTGTGCGATTTGGTTGTGCTGAATCAACCCCACCTAGGGTACAGACACTACCACCTAGGGTAAAGGGATGCCCTTTCAACGAGGAAGACTTGGGACCTGCACTAGTCTGTGTGCTCCTCAAAAAGCTGTTGGAGACCTTGGGGACATGCTTGCAAAAGGCAATGCTGCTACATCTTCGTGGCTTCTCCATCCCCAGGCTCCATGTGCTGCGGTCACTCTGCCTGGTGGCAGTGGAGATTGTCTCCCAAATACAGAAAATGTCCATGCTCTGGTGTGCTGAGCAGCCACAGCTTCTGCTGTAAGGCCATCACCCACCGCTTGTCCCGGCGCTGTGTGAAACTTGCCAGGTCTCAACCCTGGAAATCAGGTTTGGTTCATCAATTGTTGCAAATCTTTTGGCAAATCACTGGTTGAGTAACTTCTTGGCTGCGCTGTGCTGACTCCTGAGTTTACATGAGATGATTAATTTAAGATGGAGAACCAAAGAAATTTGAGGTTCAGACTGTAGGGTTTTTTCCGCTTTTGGGGGGGAACCATTTCTTGCTTCCCTAGAAGAAATTTGAGGTCTAACTCTCCCTTTATGATGCTGCTGTGGCCCAGGCAAGGGTTAACACCTCAAAGTCACCCACCCCGCTGCCCACCCTGCATCGGCTTAGCTTGCCCTTCCATTGTTTGGACTAAACCTTCCCAGATTTACTTACTTCCTTTTGATGTCTGGCAATGTTTGTTTATTAGCGCCAGTGGCCTGTGTTAACTCTGAGTAAGTCTTTGACTAAATCCCATTCTCTGCCTTTCCTCCTCCCTTCACGGGCTTGTGAGCTGATAAACTTCAGCACCGGCTTTCAAACCCAGTGAGGTTAAACATGAACTTCTTTTACACCTGCCTGCTTTCCCAGCTAATGGACTCTGGTGGCTGCCGAGAGAGGAGTCCTTTTATGGCAAAGAGAAGGCTGCAAAGGTTGAATTCATTTCTGATTTGTATGTTCAAGAAGTGGGTTTTTAACTCTTGGAGAGGAAAGGATTATTTTAGTGAATTCCCTGCTGTCCTGAGGTCATCTGCTTAACCACAGCAGAGAAATAAAAACAAGACAGGTATTAGCCAGTAAGTCACATAGTGTTATATGTAGTCTTCCAAGCACTGTTTTATTATTCCCTTTTTTTCACGGTGCTTGAGTACCATTTTAGGACTCAGAGTTTAGTCAGCTTCAATCTAAAGTATGAAGAAGAAAGAAGATGAGAGCTGTTTGGGAAACGATAAGTACTTCCTATGGAAACATTTGCAACAGTTCTGTTTTTCCTTCAGTCATGGGAAAGTTCCATTAAAAGAAAAAAGCCTACCAAAAAAAAATCCCTACGTTTTTTCACATTTTTAATATTTGAAAATTTTTATTTTGCTATGGATCTATCTCAGGGGAGGAGGTATTGAAAAATCCCCTGCAACTATTTGCGCCTTTACATTTTAAGATACAAAAATTCCTGACTAGCTTTCACTTGTGTCATTTAATTACAGATGTAAGCCCTACTCTCACATTCCATACAGGTTATGTGCTCTATGTTAATATGATTATAAAATAATGATGATAATAATTTTAATGTAAAGAATCTTTGGATTTTTATTAGTCCATTATTTTGTCTTCTAAAATGCTCTTCATCAGCAATGATTAATTCTTGAGTCATCAGTATCTAAGAGTCCTAAAAAGTCTTGCGGTTGCTTAAATGTTCTTTATACAGGATTTACAAACCCATTGATTTTTAAAACTGCATTTCAAGGGTATACAGGCATTCCAGCTGGGGCAGTAACTCTGTTGTGGCAGGTCTGCACTTTTCTATGTAGTAAAAGTGTCTTTGCCAAAAAGAACTCGCATTCAAACTGGAGGTGATTGACAGGTGGCAAAGAGGAAGGATTATAGAATATGAATTGCAGAGAGAATCCAGATTGCACTGAAAGGTTTTAAAGGCCCAGGGAAAGTTTGTGGTCATCCAGAACTGAATTTACTATGACAGTCAGACGACGTAATAACAGCCCTCCATTTTCTTTCCACTACAGTATTTTGTCTTCATATGTTTTGTCAAACTATAGCGTTTGGGGGAGAGGATTTTGCCTCGTTTTGGCAATGATCCTGTGGGCAGTGCCCTTTGATCTCTTTTGGTGCGGTGATGAAAAGGCCTCCGCTGAAGGTTTCTGGGATGCTTTCAAAACCAGTCGCCCGGTCCCTCCCCGGCCCTGGCAGAGCGGCGCAGGGGAGTAGATGCCTGCCTTTCTGCCCCTCCGCTTCACAGCCCAGGTTCCCTTCTCCACCCCAGCCCCACCGCAGCTTCTTTGCCAGTGCCCTGTGCAGGCTCGGAGCAGGAGACGTACCACGCGGTTCTGCCGGGAAAGGCCACCGACGGGATCCACAGGGATGCTAATGTGCCTGACTTCCACCGATCTCCACAAGCGTCTGGGACCTGGTCGTCGAGCCTGCAAATCAGACTTCTCAGGCCATTTAGGCACTGAGAAGGCGAGCAGACTGCTATTTAACTTTAAAGATCAAAGCCTGACACTGTCCTCCTGTAAGCAGATATCTCTGTCCGTTTAGAAACTCTCTGGTTTCAAGAGGTCTCTGGTTTACACAATCATGGCTTTCTCCAGCCCTTTCTGCAGCCAGCCGAACGCCAGGATGTGCACAGAAATACTCTGCAGAAGCCTGGAAACAGCTCACTGCTTACCACAAGCCTAGCGGCACTATTTTCCAATGGGTCAATATTTCTTAGATTGTTATGATAACCAGTGACAAAAAACCTGTTTACATGGAAAACAGTATTGATGCAGCTAATGCAGTTGCAAATCCCAAGTGCATTTCAGCGCAAATCTGCATATAGACACAGTTCTTCGTGAATGAACGCCCTATTTCCATAGCAGGCTTCTTTCAGAATAAGGCACAGATTTGCCTCGTCTTTAACTAAGGCTGTGAGTCAGAGAAAAGTTTTGGTTCTCATTTCTGCATGGACAAACCCCAGGCTCTTGTATGTTCCAAATATCTTCCTTTAAACATTTATTTGCTTGTTGCGGTGCCGGACTGCTTGTGCCCTTTGCCTGAGCAGTCAGCTAGTTCCCTTTGAAGATGTTTACTAATTAAATCAGAACAAAGATGGAATGAATGTTAAGCACCTTCAAACACTTGTTGCGTGCTTCAGTCCCATGACTGTACTTCACAAGCTGCCGTAAAATCTGTATGTTTTGGAATACACCACATAGTGATTCCTTTAATGGATTCTCTTTTTTAAACAGGTTAAGGAAAAAAAAATAAAATTTCTGGCTTGTTTCATAGTCTATTTTTCACATTTGCAACTTTTAGAGTAGGAAAGGTGCAGTCTGTTCAATCTGGCAGAGCACCGAGACCCAGCACGGCGGGTCCGAGCTCCAGCTGTGGCTTTAGGGAACTTACTGGCTCTGCTCCTTTTCCTTATCTGCCAAGCATAGGCTAGTACCCAGAGACACGAGCGCGAACCAAAACCCCAGCTACAAGCACCGCCAGCTTCGGGAGTATCCAAATTCTGAATAACCCTTATTTTTAGGATCTGGGGTAAAGTTGCTTTCTCACTCGTTTGGGTGTGACGCACTCGTGCTGATCTCAATAGCTGGAGATCTTTTTAATTAAAGAACAATGATAAAAAGCCACATAAAATGGGTTGCATCAAAGCATCATCATACTACAAATGCTAATTATTATAATTATATAAGATTGCTCACGTTTATTTTCTAGGTGGGAAGGCACACCAGCTGACTGGGTTTCAACGTGTGGCTTTTTCAGCAAAATTTTAAGGAGTCAGATGTCTTGCCTAGGACTTGTTGTCCCTTGCAAGCTGCATAGCTACGGTCAGTCTCTCACCTAATGCAAACATCTCACTCAATGTATGAAAATTGACACGAAGGACTTCCTTTGAGCAAGTTCCAGTCTTAGCTGACACACAGACTTTCTTTGGTATTCTTGTCTCAGGGACACTTGGCCTCACCCTCTTCCAAACTGACAAATGCTACTATCTCTGGGGAGGCAATGGAAGTGCTGTTAGCACAGACAAGTGTCCGAGAAGTCTGCTGACTTTTTTGCAGCGTGTTGTGTAACCATCCCTACTTAACCATTCCCCTGGGATTGTGTCAGGATTTCAGGGTTTGGTCCCTTCCAGAGGAGCAATAGGCCCAGCATGATCCGGTCCTGCTGTTAGCTCCAGGCGGGAGCTGGGACATGATGTGCAATAGCAGCAGCCTCCTTTTCCCCACCAAGAGGCTGGCGAGGAGGCTTTCTGGGAGAGCAAAGCTGGAGCCATAGCAGGCACTGTTCGTTGCTCCACATTAATTACCTAGGAGAGCTTTGTCAGAAAGCCGGGAAGACGTACAGCTTAGGAGCCTTGCTCTGGTGAAATCCCAAAGGTGGAGAGAAGGACCCATGACAAGCTGGAGATGGTCAGGAGACATCTGGACATCAGGACAGGGCACAGGAGGAACCACTTCTTGGTTTGACTGCTCTTTCAAAGTCTGAGACCAACATTTGTTTCAAACTGACAAAAATTATATTGATCTATACTTTTGGTGAGCCAACAAGCAGCCCCAGCAAACACCTCAAAAAGTCAAGATTGCAGTCCTCATCTCAATATAAACAAACTTTGGTAGAGGGCTAAAAACATCTTGTTAGGTCCAAACAAATGAAACAAAGCAATTTTGAATCATTCTCAATTAAAAATAATTAAAGGCTGTTAAAAATCCTGTCTGAAGATGGCATGTTTTCTGAATAAAAAACCCTAAATGAAATGGTTCCAGAGTGGGGGTCATTTTTTAAACTAAAGCAATTCAATAGGTTAGATAGAAACTTGTAAGAAAGGAGTTGCCAATCCAGATTTATGGGGTTTTGCTGGTTAAAAAAACCCACAAAAAACCCACATTTGGCTGAATTTTTTTATTTATCTTTTCTTCTGAGGCTGGTGAATGCAGGGGACCGGGGATGTGCAAGACAATTAGATTGGTGTCCGTTGAGTGTTACAGCTCTTGAGTAGATATCTGTATGATCACAAGATATATCAAGTTTGAAGGCACCTCAGAAAGGACCTCTAGAATCTTGCTCAAAGCAGAGGGAGCTCTGAAGTCAGGTTGGGCTGCTCAGGGCTTTATCCAGCTAGCTATTGAAAACCTTCTGGAGTGGAGACCCTGTTCTTTCTAGACTGATGAGATTTTGGATACTCCATGAGATCCCATGAGGTGCTGAGGGCAATTGTTTTCATCTGGAAGAGCCAAGAGAGGTCTGTGGAGTTACTCCACTTCTCTTCTCTGCCCTCACAGGTCAGGGCCAGTGATTCTGCTGTACATGAAGGTCTATCTAGCTGGCAAAAAGTGAAGTCAAGGGTTTTGCTTACTGTTTCTGTTCAGCAACTGGTTTTCCTGGGGCAAAAGCAATATCATACAGTTTGTCTAGAGCCAGATATGGCATCACATTTCAGATCACTCAAAGCTGAAGGCAGTGATTTCAGAGGGGAAACTGAGGCAATGGGTCCATCTAATGAGACAGAGAGAGAAAAAACATTCTGGGCATAGATCACTAACGATATCTGGTACCTTGCTGTTATGATGTTTCCTTTCCTACACTGGAAATTAAGGCACACACCTCATTTTCCATAGACTTACCTATTGTCTCCAGGATTCAAAGCTGTACAGCAAAACTCCTTTCATCTTCTAAGCAGCAGATTTTCACTATGATAAAAGATGAATTTTCTTTTTCTGCCTATTGAAGGGAAAGCTGAACACATATTTCCGTTCTTTATTTTCCACACTACTGCTTTAATACAACTTCCTCTTAATAAAGGCAAACCAAGAGAAACCCACTACGGAAAAGCTCAGATAGTTCCATGAGTAGCAAAGCCAAGGAAGTTTCATTTCCTATAGATTTGTATCTTGAGGTTGAAGTTTTGTGTGGTCTCTCTGCCGTCTAATGATAGCTGAATCACAGGATGATTTAGGCGGGAAGGGTCTCTTTGAGGTGTCTAATCCAGCATCATGGTCAGAGCAGGGCTAACTCTGGAGTTAGATCAGGTTGCTCGGTGTCTCATTCAGCCAAGTTTGGAAATCTCCAAGGTCAGATAGATCCCACCCTCTCAGGGTTCTTGTTCCAGCACTGAACCCCTCTGAAGGTGAAACTATTTTCTTTTGTCCAACTGGAATAGCCCCCGTTGCAAGTTGTGATTGTTTCATCTTGTCCTGTGCATCTCTCAGAGGGGATGGCGCCATTTTCCCTATTTTCCTTCCATCAGGCAGTAGAAAACTGCAACTTAATCCCCCTGCCCTTAGCTTTCTCCTCTCCAGGATGAACAAAGCCAGCTGTCCCAGCCTCTCCTTGTACATTATGAGCTTCAGTGCCCTCACCATCTTAGTGCTCTTCACTTGGATGCCTTCCAGTTTATCTGCCTCTTATAATGGGGGGGTGGTCCCCAAACAAGGCACAATATAGGTTTTTTCTTTATGTGACTTTTGTTCTTCCTCATCCTCCTATTTGCATAACTTTTGTGTCTTTGAGTCTTCCACCTCTCTGTCAATGTATTTATTAATTTTTAAACTGATAATGGGTTTTAAAGTTGTTGCTGGGAAGGGAAGGCCCGCATACAGATACACCCAATCTTACACAGTGTGATTACATAGGCCTCGTATTCTTGGGAAAGAAGGCTAAAAGAAAACACCAGCAATGATAATGTAATGGTCTGACATGGACAGACAGAAGAAAACCCGGTGAGGACTGGTCAGATATCCTTCCAGATCAGTTGTGTCTGTAGAAGAGGTTATTTTTCTGAGGTATTTGTCATGTTTTCCTGCTGGTATTTACTGACCTCTCAGACAAAATTATTTCTTCTAAAATCAGCTGGGTTAATCTAGACATGGAGCTGAGGCTGTTTCACCTATCCTGGTGGACCCTACTTTGTGCAAATGCAGAAGTGCCAGTAGAATATCAGCAGATGTTTGGGGTGATGTCCCGCTTGGCACTCACCCTGTTGGAAGGTATTGAGCCTGCAGACCTGCCCGCTGAGCTCCTCTCTAGCTGACCCGAGGGGGTGGAGGGAGGGACCTGAAGACACAAGTCATCGCCCTGCACATGGGGAACCAAAAAGGATGTGCCCCCACAATCTTGTATGATAAGGCTTTTTATGCCAGCACAAATGAGACCTATACTATTAAAAAAGTGATTTACACCAGAATAAGATGAGGTCTTTTCAAGGAGTGTATTTCTGGTGTAGAAAAAGGGGTGCAGGTTATATGGGCAAAACTCCTCTTTAGCCTGTGTAGCTTAGTGGAGTATTCTGCGCGGGTTAAAGCACAGCTATTTGGAAATCAGTTTAGGCTGGGTACTCTTGCCAACTCTGATATGTCTGTCACACATTGCAGCCCAGCACACCCATGACTGATGCTTTCCAAAGTCTGTATTGTATACGTGGCCTAAACAGAACCGTTATAAATAATTTTGAACTAGTATAGCTGTATTGATTCTTGGAGGGTCAATGATTCTGCTTTGCTTATATGATTACAGCTAAACTGGCAAACCTTCCCGAGAAGTCATCTCCGTTCGATGGCAATTCATTTTCAGTTTCTCAGAGGTTATCATGAACATGGAAAACATCCGACAAATGGATTGTTCCCGCAGAAGCAATGAATGCAGATTGAATCACCCTTGAGTATGCCTAAGTTTTCAGACAGCAGCAGAGCACTGTGCCTGTGTTTATATATAAGTTTTGCATATTTATAAGCTAGTGAGTGTTACACGTTTGACATGGCAAGTCGTTGCTCAGGTTCCAAGGGCTCTTTCTAAGACAAACAGGCACTTTCAGAAAATCCACAGAATACCCTGTTTAGAGGAAGCTGGAGGTTGAAGTTGGAAACATATGTTTCAAGGAGCTAAAGCCAGGACTTTTTCTCTTTTAAATTACTGGGTTTGATTTTATTTATTATTGGGTTTGTCTCTTTCCTGTGCCATTTCATGTCTTTTCTACATGCAAACCTCTGTTCTTCTGTCCTCCAGTCCTCATCCAATAGTCAGCATTTGAAGGAACACCCTAAGATGGCAACGGATAATGAAGCTGGCCTTTTAAAAGGTCTTCAGATAATACAATGGTTTTGCACCAAGCTGTGGGTTTTATTTTCCACAGACGATGCAAAAATTAGCATGAACTCTTCCCATTTTCCAATGCTGTGTACATATTTATTTCCATTTTTTCCTTGAAGTTTAGGAGGTAGAGCCCTCTAAGGCAAATATCCTCTTTTCCTACACAAGGAGTCTGGTCCAAATCACAAAGCCTCTCTCTTTACCAAGCAGACTTTTTTCTTTCCTGCCTGGTCTCACAGACTGTCTTCTGCTAAGCAACTGAGTCATCTGGTTCCTCTTTACCTCCCAAACTTCCTTTGATGCTGAGTCCTCTTCCTTCACAAGTTCAAGTCTGTGTTTTTCTGCGTGGGGACTTTTCCACTTTTCAGCCCTTCCTTCTTTTGGACTGTCTGTATACGGTGTCTTTTCCTATTCATGGACTTACTTTTCTTACCTACCGTTCTGGAAGAGCCCTGTCATAAAGAAATGATGACTCCTTTGTTTGGTGCAACAACTTCTGGACAGGAGACAGCGTGTGCTGAAGGCCCTGGAAGTCAATGGGTTTACCCTACATTAGGCATTTCAGAAAATTTTAGCGGCACTTAACAAACCACCACAGTCAGATGTCCCAAGCTGTCTTATGAAGCTGTTTCATATCCATCTACTTAGACACACACAAACTCTAATAGTATGGAATGCTCAGTGTCAAATTAAGTGTCAGCAACCTAAATCCTGATGAAATCTAGAAGATTTCGGTGGTAGCCAGCAGCGATTAGTTTCCCTCTGGTTGTGCCTCCCAGCAAGGAGAAAGTGCTGTTGATGAACTTTTTATCTATTAAGGTTGTGTCTCCAGAAGTGTAGTAGAAATTATTATACTCCAGCTTTATGGATTTTCACTGTCAGTTGTTAACAAGGGGCAAAACCAGCGCCAGGTTTGAGACAGAGCAATCATAATGGCTCAGACCCATCTGCCCACCAGCGGGGCTGCTGCATCATCTGTGGTTGGATTAGCACCTTAGCATGACCTCATATCACATCTAAAACTAACCCTGTAGAATACTACAGTGCCTGCACTGTGCACTCATGTTTTGCCACCTTCACACCCACTTACTGGAAAAAAATTAAAAGTTAAGGCTGTATCTTCATTGCTCAGAAAAGGAGTTTTTCTGAAGCAGAAATGAAATGTGCAGCGAGAACCCACAAGGTCCCATAGGAAGCAAAGTTCAGGCCAGTCACAGTTTTAAGTACAGCTCTGCCATGCAATTGAGAAGACCTATTGTGTTAGCGCTGTATTACCCTGTTGTTAGCTTTCAGAAGATGACTAATGTGCCTTAATTAATCCCTGTGTGAAAAACATACTTTGTAGGCAACACAGACGAGGCCAAAACTGCCTTATTATTGGGAGCTGCAGCTTTGTGAGTTGCTTTACATCAGGGAGACGTCGTCCGCATAAGGAGGACAGCACAAACTGTGCTCTTTGGTCAAAACTGATTTACTGAAAGAGATGGTAACCTGACCTTAGCTCAAGAAAAAGCATCTTCATAAGTAGAAAAATACCATGGAAAATTACAATGAACCAGGAAGATATGATGGATCACGCAGAACGGCAATGCGTAGCGGGGATGCCGCAGTGTGACAAAGGTACAGTGAGGTCAGAGGTACTGTTCTGTATAACCTAGGCATGGTTTCTGGATGCAGTGTAAGTACTGTCGTGATTTTTTTCCTCTTTTTTTCCTTTTTTAATCTTAGTAATGAAGTTAAATCCTGACTTAAATCAGAGTCTTGGTAGTGATGGCAGATACGGACTGTCACTTTCAGCCAGAAAGATCTCAAATCTCTTTGTAGACAGATATTGAAAGGTCATTTTGTCCACAGCTGAAAACCAGCCCTCTCTGGAATAAAAATGAAGCAGAAAGTAGAAATGTGCAGAAATACCAGGCCAGGAAGTGAAGACTTCCTCTTCCAACCGAAGGGCAGAGGGACGGTTAAGTGATTAAAATATTAGCCAGAAGACTGACAACAAAACTGCCTTTTCCAGTGTCTGGTGTTACAGACATAAACACTGTATGCAATTGAAAATAACTGACCCAAGTCAGCAGTGAGTGAAATCTCCCTCGTAGAGTTGGGTATTCAGTTGATTTTACTTTGAATGTTTTGATGCAATGGGACGACAGTTGTGTACTGACTTTGAGACCAGGCCCTGGTGTAGGTCAAACAAAAATGGAAAGGCTGAGGGTGAAAATGGTCTTTATGGAGCTTAAAATGCTATAGGTGTATTAATTATGTGCTTGCATGGGGATCTTTATCCTGAGTGTGCTGATCTCAGATCTTGTACCCTGCGGTGGGTTGACCTTGGCTTGCCGTCAAGTGCCCACCAAGCCACTTAAGGAGGTGAAACACGTGCCCCTTTTAACAGACTGGATTTGAAAGGAAGGCTGGTGTGAAGGCAGGAGTATTGAAAGTGCATGTCTGTTAGGGAGGGGCTTGGTCCGTGGGGTGGGGGTCTTTCAGTTTGTGCAAATCTATTTGTGGATGGAGTGAAAGAGAACAAAGGAAATGGAATGAAATGAGAAAAGCAACTGGGATGCCACAACACAGACAGTGGTTTAGGAACAGAGATAATTCTAGGGAGGGAGGTCTAAGGCAGGGAAAACAAATCCTCAGCCCAGATAAAGCCAGCACCTGGATCCCTCTGAGACGCTCAGACCAGATCTGTGCTGGAAGGTAATGCCAGGTAAAGTACTTGTCACAGAGCTCTCCTACTGGGAACACAGTTTATCCTGGTGAAGCTCTGCTTTGGCCAGTGATTTAGCCCTCTCCTTTCCATCCTCTGATCATTAGCAAAATAAATTCTGCTAACAAGAACACTGTTTTAATGGAGCACCTTTAATTCTGCTGGAGTTAGCACAGCTATGTCAGTCCAAATCTGGCAAAGTTGGGCCAGCAAAAATTGATGGCTTTAGCCTAACCCCAGATTACGGCCCCTCATCCTCTTTACTTTCTACGATGCTGAAGCCTCCTGGTTGTAAAGTCAGATGTGAGATTTCAAATGAGAACAAGGGCTGGTTCCAGAATTTCCTCTCCAGAAATGTACGTGTTTCGCTGCTGCGAGAGGAGGCTTTACTGAGTGCACCGTGAAATGGCTTCTCCCAGCTCTGAAAACAATGACAGACTCGAGCAGGTTGCAGAAGTTCATGGGTATGTGTCTTGCACTGATAGGGCCTGGAGACTAGGGCGCTTGGGTCACTTTTGTGCTAAACAGTGGAAACAGTAATGCGCATATCTTCATACTGTAATCCTTGCCCAGCAGGTTTCAACCCTGACTTTTGGAGGGAGAGGTGGGATTTTTTTCTACATCCTGCTTGGTTCTGCTTGACTTTTTCACTAAAATGGGCAACAAAGAGATTAGTTAGGAGCTAACGAGAGCTTTAAGCTGGTGGAAATCTTTGCAGAGCCTCCAATGGGTTCTGCATCAGACTTTAACTGAATTTCTTCTTGTTCACTGGTAGGTAAGCTCTGTGGATGACAGTCTCATGTTTTAGGAACAGGAGCGATATGCTCAGGCAGAGCCTAACAGCTGCTCCAAAAGGCCAATCTGAATAAGCCCATTTACGTAAAGCACCCAGGAGCAATTGAGTAGTTGCAGCCACTTGTAACTTTGGTGGTGTTTTCCCAGTTTTAGTCACTGCAGCCTGTTCTAGTTAAAAGTGCAAAACCTCTGCTCCTCAGAGGAGATCTTTGTGCGTGAACAGGAAGGCTGTGTCATATTACGAGTAGAAAAGTAGTGATTTTACTCTACTGGAGGGACAGGAGATGGATAGGCATTTCAGGAGGAACAGTGGTCTGTATCCTCAAAGATATTTAGGTACTTGATTCCTATTGATTTTCTTATCTTCCAGGTAGCATGTAAATACCTGGAACAATCTGTCCAGAGATAAGCTGGTTTCTTTATGAAACTGTACTGAATGTTAAACATAGCAATGACTCAAACGCTGAAAGGAAAGCTGGAGAGCAAAAAAGCCACATGATTATTTGGGGCCATGAGAAAAGACCTGAAGGACAGCTAAGCAAGAACCGCTCTGTGAGATCTGAAGGAATTCTGTGCTGGCAGTTCATCGATGAAGGTTGCCCAGTATTTGCTTATTTTGAACATGTTGTTTGCTGAAGGCCAAAGCTTGTCAGATCTTAGGAAAGCTCTTTTTCAAGAGCTTTTGTTGCTTCAGCAAACAGGTCATGAGTCCAACCCACCCACTGCACAAACAAACATTTCTCCAAATTATCAGCGGAATGGGAGTTCATTTGACAGAGATGTCAGTTTTGTAGAGACAGATTGCTTAGGGTGTGGGGGTTTTATTGTGTGTGTCCAAGTCTTTGCCCTCCGCTCCTCAACTTTCTCCTCATGCATCCTGTGTAATGACTCTGTGTGTGTGTTGATTTCTTTCCTTTTGGAGCTGCTTACCTCTCTAATTATACTCACTAAGTATTCAGTACTTCGGCTGGCTGTGTTCCCCAAACACAGGCTATAGCTGAATACAAATAACCGAATTAAAATAATGTTGGCTTATAATCAGAGGAAGGCCCTGTGTGGCTTAGGAAGTTTGAGATATCACTAAGTAGAAAGGTAATTCTACTTGCTCACATGCAAACTGGATGCCTGTCTGCTTTCCAAACCAGCCTCCATACTTGCTTATGTGCAACAGGTCCTATGAGGAGCGGCTGAGGGAACTGGGGTTGTTCAGCCTGGAGAAAAGGAGGCTGAGGGGAGACCTTGTCGCTCTCTACAACTACATGAAAGGAGGTTGTAGCGAGGTGGGTGTCAGTCTGTTCTCCCAAGCAACAGGCGATAGGACAAGAGGAAATGGCCTCAAGTTGTGCCAGGGGACGTTTAGATTGGATATGAGGAAAAATTTCTTCACCAAAAGGGTTGTCAAGCCGTGCAACAGGCTGCCCAGGGAAGTGGTGGAGTCGCCATCCCTGGAGGTATTTAAAAGCTGTGTAGATGTGGTGCTTAGGGACATGGTTTAGTGGTGGACTTGGCAGTGCTGGGTTAACAGTTGGACTTGACGATCTTAAAGGTCTCTTGCAACATAAACAATTCTATGATTCTATGATTCTGTAACATCACATCTACTGGTAAGATTTATAGTAGACTAAAAAGGAGATGACAGCAATAATTAAAGTAGTTTATTGGGTCAAGGAGGAATTGTAAATGGGTAAGAGTATTTTTCAGAGACAGAAGAATAACTCACAGAATGTTCGAGCTTGAGTAGAGGTCCTGGAATCATTGAAATGAAAGTAGGGCAGGAATTACTTATAGATGATCTCTAAAAGATATTTTAGTGGAAGCCCATTGCAGAAATGCTGTCTTAATCTTGCTGTTCAAGAAACCAATTTGGTTCTGAGAAAGAACTGGGAAGAAGAGTGGGTGAGAGCAGCTTTTGTAGGAAGTCGAATAGATTGCTCTTCCAAGAGAAGGGAACACAGAAGTGACATGCATGAAGAAGAGAGCTCATCTCTCTTCACTGATGATTAATTCAGAAAAAAGAAGAAAAAAAAAGGCTGGAAGACATAGTTTATTGTGGTCTTACATATAAATCCATCCAAATTGTCAATAGTCATTCATTAGAAACTATTTTTGTCCAAATTTTAGCTCTTGAGTTTGTTTTTGTTAGGTCTTTGGGGTTTTTTTGGGGGGTGGGCTTCTGGTTTTGTTTGGTTTGGTTGTTCTAAATGTGGCTGGTGGAATTCAGAAGAGTAAAAACATCAATATGTTTTTTTTTCTTATGGGACCAATTTTGATATGGAAATGTCATGGAATTAACCCATCATAGAATATTATTATTAACCAAAGGATTTTGTTTCTGATTTTTTGTGTTGTTTTTTTTTTTTTTCCTGATGACTTTCTATTTCCAGTCTTTACCTCTGTGTTAATGTTTCTTATTTATTCATTCTTTTCCACAGTACATCAGATGTCTGCCTACATGGAGTATTAAAGCCCAGAATGGCTACCAATGTAACTTGGATATGAAAGAATGGTTTAATGCATCAAGTGCCCAACATCCCGTTGGTACAGATCCCAGTAGTGATAAGGAGATGGGAACAGTGTTAACCTGCTCCTGCCTGGGAGTGCCACATGGACATCCTGGGCATGCCTGAAGGTAGGTGTTTTATGTAGAAGGGATTTGCCAGGGAGAAGGGAAAGGAGGCACCAGGGACATTTCAGGCCTCCAGGGCACAGTTTTGAAGGTGCTGGATTCTTGCTTTGATTTTATAATGACCAAGTTTCCCCCCGGGGCCTGAAGCAGTAAAGGAGCCACAGCAAATGCTGTGGAAACAACTCAAAAGAGCTCAAAAGAAATATCTATCATCCAGTGGCCCCTCAGGCATAAACCATTCCCTCCCTCCTACCCATCCTCCAGCTCCAGGGCTGCAAGGGTCAGCGGAGCTGCTTGGGCTTCCTCTCTACCTGTGGAAGGCTTTGTACGTGCTGGGAAACCCCTCTGGGAAGATGTGGTCAGCTTCCCTTTCCCTTTGAGCTCCTGGAGCGGATCGGCTGGTGGAGGTAAGGGAAGCCCTTAGGCTGTGAAGGATAATATGCAGTTCCCAGAGTCCTCAGGGCCGGCGTGAAGTGCATCTTTGGAACATGTATGCCACCAGTCTCCTGCTGTCTCAGTAGGGCTGTCACGGCACAGCCCTACCACAGCCTTCAGGACAGCATCGAAGCACCTCTGAGGCATCTGCTATCAGAATTCGTCAGAGATGGTTTAGGTATGCCTGATCCTCCCAGGGACCGAGCTGGATGGCCTCTTGAAGTCTTTGCCAGCGCCTCATTTCAGTGGTTATCATTAACAACAGGATCCTGCTCTGAGAAATGCTGCTCTGTGCTCCAGCTAGCTGGAATGGGGGAAAAGAAACTGCAAAGCAGACATCAGCTTTTATTAAGCAAACTGTGCAGATGCACCAAGACTAACCTTGTGTTTTCTGAGCTGCTCATTTTATCCTCCACCAGTGTGAAACACGATGTATCACTTTTCCGGCAGCATATGTTTTTTTCTTTTTCTCCTCTGGCTTGGGGTTCTGCTTGTGAAACAAAAAAAGAGAAAAAATATTTTTGGAATAAAAATAGTTTTAGTGAAAAAGGAAGGTTATGCATGAATAAAAAAGAAAGCTGCACCTTTCCAGATACGTTATGCATGAATACAACATTCAGAGTGGCAGTTTTCTTCTCGAACGTGCAGTAGATTTGCGTGATAACGGAATGTCAACTTTTACAGGTAGGCTTCATAATTTCTTCTATGATCCAGATGCAATGGGTTTGGTGCATTTAAAGCTTATCTGTGGCCTTTAGGAAGAAACTGTGTTCTGAAGTTGAGAGAAAAATAGCACCTGATGGCAGTTCCCTTTGGCTGCTGTATTTTTGGAGCAAGCCTCCACCGCACTATGAGCACGACACTTGTTATGCTATCCAAGAGAAAGTCCACCAGGGTAAACAAGTAGGGGAAATTCCTTTAACATGTTCTTCACTCCTTTCACATTTCTTCCCCATGACAGGAACTGCTGCTTTATCTATCCATATCCACATTTATCTATTTTTATAATTGCTTTGGAAGTAGAAGAGTTTTGGGGCATTTGGATGGATGGTTTGGGGGATTTTTGTTTGTTGTTTTGTTTTTTTTTTTCTTTTTAGAGGGATAAAAAGGTAAAGAAGTGGCAAAACCAACCCATTTTATCGAACATTTAGTTCACAGATTCTTTTAGATCCTTCTTTCCTGGTTAATGGAACTATTTGATCTGATCCAGTGTCATCATCTAGTCTTCAGTGATAACAGATCTAGTCCATAATTAGCTCTGTTGATCCAGAGAAAAGGGGAGTGTAACAGCAGAGTAATTTCATTGTGAACAGCTCTTCAGTTAAGCAGGCAATGACATTACAAAGTCAGTTGTTGGAAGCAGAAGACAGAAAAATTATACCTCATTTCTAGTGTGATTTATCTACACACTCAGAAAAAATGAGATTAACAATTGTAACAAATGTAAGGGTGCTTTGGACCTGTGGATCCTTGGGCTGGGATTTATCTCACCCAGTTTTCGGTGCCTACAATATATCTATATCTACTTCTCACAACTCTGTGTCTTGTTTCCTTTTGGTGAGGATCCAGTCAGCAGATTTAATGAAGTTTAGGGTATGATTCACCCAATCAAAGGCAGGCACCTAATTTAAGATGAGGTGAATGAAGCTCCGAAGCTCAATTGGCTATACTGACCGTATCCCCACCGATTGTAAAAGGATCATCAGGTGACATGACAGACACCTACACGCAGGTGGATTATTTCTGTCTCTGGAGGCTTTGAACTCAGCCTAAACAACATGCTCCAGACCAGCCAGCAATGAAGAGCCTGATGCAAAGCGAGGCTTTAGTTGCCTGTTTTGCAGGAAGTCAGAGGGGATGATCACTGGCCCCTTCTGACCATAAAATTTGTGAATCACCAGTGAGTAATTTCTCCAACTACTGTTGAAAACTCTGCTGATCATTTTGGGGCTTTCACTATGATTTCCCCCATCCCCAACCATTCATCTCTACCCTGGCCAGGCTATCAAATGAGGGCCCATGGAGAGGTTGTTCTTTTTGTTTTGGATCTTGGCCCGCTGCAGGGAAAAGTGAGATGCTGAACTGTGTAGGCACCTTCCAGCTCATCCTGCTTACTTCAGACTGATGCCAGCAGAGATATGGAGCATTGTTGAAATCAGTAACATTTTGAGCGAGTTTAGGGGCCTGCCCAGGCATAACAGCTCACAACATTAGGGCCTGTTTTTATATGTCACACTCGATAACTATCTTCTTTGTCTCGCTTGCCCCAATTTATCGATTGTTTCTTCTAGGCTGATTGTGTCCAATTTCATACGAGAGCTGTTTGCCTGCTGTGTATGTCTTTGTAAGGGTTTCCTGCATGCCCTGAAAAGATTCCCCTTGCCAATACTCCCTGCCTGTTGTGTCCCAGCTGGTTTCCTCGCTGTGGACATACACTCTTCTCCACCTGCTTCGGACACAAGAGGCTTATCAACGCGTGCAGAGAGCCATACTGAGACATTTCGGTTCCCAGGACATTTCTCCCTTATGCATTCTCTCCAATCTGTCTTTGCTGATGCTCTTTTCAGGCTACTGGTATCCTTCCCACCCATCCATGGTTCTCCTGGACACCCTGCTCCCTGATACCATGTTTTTTCCTGTCTGTCACTCAGCTGGTTCCCTGCCACCCTTCCAGCTGGGATGTGGTAGAGCCAGTTGGCATCAGGAGTATTTGCCTTCATGCAGCACCCATCTTCCCTCCCCATCCTTCTTACAAGAAAGACAGAGAAAGACTTTTTACCAGGGCCTGTAGTGACAGAACAAGGAGCAACCATTTTAAACTGAAAGAGGGTAGATTTAGATTGGACATAAGAAAGGAATTTTTTTACGATGAGGGTGGTGAGGCACTGGCACAGGTTGCCCAGAGCAGTTGTGGATGCCCCATCCCTGGAAGTGTTCAAGGTCAGATTGGATGGGGCTTTGAGCAACCTGGTCTAGTGAAAGATGTCCCTGACCATGGCAGGGAGGGTGGAACTAGGTGATCTTTAAAGGTCCCTTCCAACACAAACTATTCCATGATTCTATGATAATAAGGCTCTGATAAAGTTTCCATTAAATTTGAAGAAACTTTCCGGGTTTTCTTCTTGACTCTTAAGTTTGTTTAATGTTTTCTTTTCTTCCCATATTAAGTATTGGCCTGATGGTACATTATTCTGTGCCAGATTAAAATACTTTGTGCCTTGCATTTCTTCCCCCCTCATACTGAAGTCAAGGTCACCACTGTGTCCTACTTTCATTGCTCTCTCCTCACTTATTAGTTTATTGCCAAATTTTCCTTAGACGTTTGCCATTCTTCTCAATGCTGGCAACAATCCCATCGCTACAATCAAATCTCTACCAGTTTTGATTTCTTGTTCATCTGTTCATGTCTCTTTTCTGACCTTTGCACCTCGTGGGAAATGTATGTTTGTTTCCCTGTTGTCCTTTTGTGAATGTTGCAGCAAAATAATCCCCTTTCATTTTAGTTTCACCAGGGACTTTTTAATGTCTTCTCTGTTCTGCCAATAAATTGTGTCACATCCTGGGAGGATTTAAACCTGTCTCCTTTGTTGAACTCTTAGACTGTTGTCTGCAACTGAATTTTACTGGTCTTTTCATTTAGCATTTTAAGAAGTTTGGTGTCCTCTGAGTCATTTTGCTTCCTTTCCTTCCCCATGACCTACTGTCTTTATTTTTCACATCTCTTGCTTTCTTCACTTTCTTGTTTATTAAGTTGACCTTACTCCCATCAACGCGCCACAGGTACCAAGCTGAACTTTGGGACACAACACACACTTGAGGGTCACTTAATGCTTCCCTCCCCTTTCTCTCTTTTTTCCTTAGGATCACCAAGTTTCCCCCAAACTCTTCCATGTGCTCCCCTTCTGACCCAGACCAGAGCACACTCTACCTCATTTCTTTTTCTCACAGTGTTGCACTCACAGTGATTAGAGGTATTCAGTGGTTTCGTTTCAGCACGGTTACTCTGGGCCACAGGAACCAAGGGCATGCAAAAATGTAGCGCTCACACCAACGCTTTTTCTCCAGTTGTGCCTGGACTAACGTGGCTCTTGTTGGTCCAGCACTCACTCAAGTGCCTGTGATTTTGGCCGTGTGCCTCAGCTCAGCTACATGCTTGATGCTTTCAGTGTTCATTCACCTTTTGTCTCAGTGCTGAAGTGTGAATTGATGCAGATGTTTCTTCAGGGAGCTCCCTGAACCCCGGTTGTCCCACGTGGGCTGGGAACAGGCGTCTCCTGGAAGCTTCCCACCTGGGATATCTCTTGCAAGGTGGGGCCTTTGACAAGAAACTCTGCCTTTTAATTCCCCTCTTGTTTGTCCATTGGCAAACAAAGGATGCACTCATCTTCCATCCACTTGGAAGCCTTTGTTTGCTAAAGGATGTTTTACTGCCTCTTCAAATCCACATAAGCCATCAAAGTTGAGCAAAGCAGCACAGTTAAACCTCTTAGCCCATGTTGTTCTGTAGCCAGCAAGTGTTCCTGAGCAGGAACAGCAAAATGTGCTACCACTTGAAATATGCAAAGAGTGCCTGTAATATATTCCTGAAAAATAATAAGCTACCTACAAATGGAGCTACACCTGTTTCCTCCAACCAGAGGAGAAAGTGGATTAAACCCTCGCCTCATTTTTCCACAACGCTTACAAAACACTGAGCGCCGTTTACAGTTGGGAGCCTGATTATCGTTATGCTTCTTTAGCTCAGGGAAAAACAGCTTTTCCTGGTGTAGATTATATTTGCATTTATATTTATTCATTTGCATACAGATTTTTATGCCCTAGTCTTGAAAAGTAAAGAGATTCCAGCTCTTTTAAAGGCAATAACAGTTCATTTTATGCCCTGTTCTCCATAACAATAATTGTTATAACTCTGAAGCTCCCGTGGCATTTTAAGGGCAATAAAGAAAGGGGCGGAGGGGAAAAGAGGAGAAAATTCTCCTATTAATTGGTGAGACTCCAGGGTCTGGTTCTGCGGTGCTTTACTCCTGCAAGTAATCTCATTATCCTTGGTAGGGCTGATGATTGTACAGAGGCAGCAGAATCATGGCCCAGAAGTCCAGCCTTTAATCAAATCTACCTGTTTAAAAGGAACACATGGCTGCCTTTCAGTGGGAGCCTTTAGCTCTGAAACGAGGATGTAAATTAGCCAAAATGCCTCAGAGGGAGGAAAACTCCATCTGCCAGGTTTTCCCTCTGCTCTTGCTGCAATTAATCCGTTGGTGGTGTGTGTGAGTGTGTGTACGTAGGGGGGCGATTCTTTGCTATTTTTCCTTTTGATAGAGGTTCAGATCCCCATTTACAGAAATAAACACAGGCTTTCTCCATGTGTCTGAGAAAAACGCATACAAAGGGCTGTGTTGTATGGATGGAGTAAAAAGCCGTATAAATCTTTAGTCAGGAAGGGGTGAGAACTTAATAAAAGTAACAGGCATTTGCCAGGGACTCTCTCAAGTATTGCAGAAACAGAACGGCTCCATAAAGGAGAATAAGGAAGGCTGAAAGTCAGGCAAGACCTGCAGGAGAGGAGAGAGTCAGCAGAGCAGTGTTGCTTGGCTTAAAAAAGGAGATGAAGATGAATGGATGTAATAAAGGTATATAAAATATGGGATTGTATAGAGAAACTAAAAAATGGGCTCCAGTATAACATTTCTCCTGATAACTAAATAAAAGTCTAAAGAGATGTAAAACACCATGGTTAAAGCAGATTACTAGCGTGTTTGTTTATTTTTCTTACCATAATGCATAAATTTTTATCACATATTGACATTATTAAAGCAAAAAAAAAAACCCAAACCCAAATCCCATAGACGGCTTAAAACAAACTAGTTGAATGCTAGTAAATGTACTCAAATTCCCTAAATGTGAGCTAGAAAGGCAAGTCTTTGAGATAATGTCTTCCATCCAGAGTGTGGTTTAGCCCAAATTCCAGATTTGTGGCATAATAGGAAGAAAAATCATTGTGTTTTGGGTCATTATGTTTTGCATAAATGTGAACAAATGTTACCACTTCATCTGTAACTATCAGATGGGGTAAAAACAGGAAAGAAATATCAGCTCTCCCATACTAAGACATGAAATGCCAGGTGAAGAAACAGAAAAGACGAAGAAAAGCCCTGTTTGTGTCAGAAAAATTTAAAATAAGGCCCCAAAGCAGTCTTGCTCTTTTTTTTTTTTCTGTAAGAACAGTCACAAACTCAAGTGGAAAATGAATGAGTCACATCAGAACAACAGCTTGGCTCTTCTTCCACTGCTTCCTTCCCCTGCCTGTCACCCCACCAGGCATCCGAGATTCTTTCCAGCTTCTGCCACCTCCTCCATGGCCTTCAGGAGCAGCTTGAGGGGGGTCATCTTATCTGATGTAGATGACCTTCCTACACTGATTTTCTACTGCTGTCGGTAAAGCAACAAACTACACAGAGAGGTATTGATCATCTTTTGGAACATTCCTCCCACGGCAGAAGTCTTGAGCCTTTTTAAGGCATTTTGCTATTCAGTTGCTGATATAGTGCCATTGATAGCTAATTGTTACAGTCATGTCAGGAATGGAAATACAGGTGTCCTGGTACAGGACCGGTCCTGCACTCAGTAGAGGTGAAGAGCCTGGAGAGGTTGTGCTTGGCCTTCTGAACAGCACTAAACAGCAGGGACAGCCATTATAAAGTGACTTTTAGTGCTTGGCTGCTTCTCCTGACCTGCTCTTTGAGATCAGTTTAAACCATACCCATTTACACCAAATGAGGATCTGACCTCCATTTTTAGGAAGATTACCAAGCTTGTTTACAAAATAATTGACTTGGCTTCCATCCCAAGCTAAGTATCTTTTTCTTTTGGCTTTGGCCAAGCTGGGTTCCTGTTATGGTTAGCCCAGGCTTGTACAATAAACATTTGGCAACTGGCAGCGTGATGTTGCTCAGCGTGAACTTTTTGTGCTGCGGCTGGTTACACAAGACCTAGCGCTGGGTCAGTTGAATAGCTGCTGCTGTGGGACAGTATTGGTGAAAGTGCGGTGAGTCGGGGCAGCCACACCAGCTAGGGCTGACTCACGCCACGGGGCCTTGCCTAACTCCATACTGACACTGTCCGGACCCTTTTCAGCTGTGGCATCCTATGGAGATTTGTCACACGGTCCCCGCAAGTGTGTAGCAGAGGATTTGGAGAGGCTTGAAGGTGCCAGTGGGACAAAGCAGGTGAGGTGTGAACAGTGCATCTGGTGGAGGCTGGAGGAGAAGCTGCACGATGCCCAAGGCTGTGGTGTGCAGCTGCTGGTTGTTCTCCTGCACCGAGCAACATGGCACCATCCACTCTCACGTTCGGATTAAACTGGAGCACTTCTAAGCCAATATTTACTTTTTTTGGAAAAAAACTTTTTTTTTTTTACAATACAGAGACCTTCAGATTGTTCTTCGTATGCTGAGTTTGTGTGTGTGTAGGTGAATCAAATACATGCTGCAAGGAGCAAAACTGTACTTAACACAGCACTGTTCAGTATGTACAGCTTCATTCCCATCCACAAAGAAACAGGGTCAGCCTCCTGCAGCCCAGTGGGGGATTTGGCTTGTCACTCAGCCTGTAGAGATGACAACTTTCTGGGCAGAGCTAGATCTAGGTTTTGAACAGATTTATTTATTAAAAATTGATGCAGTCTCACTACAGTAATGATTTAATTTGGATGCAAATATGTAAGGAAACTTGTATGGACCAGACAACCATGTCAGGAATGAACAAGGTGCGGATAACTTTGTCTTGAGCAGGACAACGAACTGGGAGACCTCCTAAGACTACTTCCAACTCTGTTTTCAGTGGTAACTTGTTCCTGCAAGTTGATGGTAATTTTCCCAGGCAGGGCATATGGACACAGTCCCTGGGAGCCTGGGGTCAGGTTCTTGGTAACAATGAAGGTGACGCTTACTGCGGTGCAGGTAAGGTGAACTCAAAAGTTTCTGCAAGACCCAATACCTCACTTTTGCCAGGCTAAAATCTCAGAGCTTGTGTGTCATTAGCTGCTACATCGCTCCCCTTCCTGATCACCCATCCTCTCGGACTTTCACTTCCTCGCTCTGATTTGGTTATGCCCGTGATGTTGAAACACTCTGTGTATCTCCTGCTGCTACTATTAGTTCCTTATTTGCTTTCTGAAATCTCTTACATTTGTTTACAGACGAAACACTCTGAACTTCCCCTAAGTCACCACCTCTGCCCGTTTGCAAATGGAGACCTCTTTCATAATTTTACTTTTTCCATTCATTTTAAAGCTTCATATTCTTTCTCTTTTTTGTTTCTTTTCATACTATTTCCCTTTACTCTCTGGAGTTTTCCAGTGTAAAGCTCATATTCTTTTCCTTTCTTTCCATTTTCCTGGGGCTGCCTACTACAGTAGTTGTCTTTCTTTTCTCCCAGTCAATTTGATGCTTTTTTGTTCACACATAACTGTTTCTTCCCCCTGAAGCTCATGTGGGCTGTTCAAATGCAATTTGTTTCACCAATCCATAAAATAAAGTCTCCCTAGAATAAAATCTCTCCTAGCTGCACTAATTTTCCTACTAGCTCCCCAAGGTTTCAAGGTTCTATGCTTTTCACAGAAAGTCTAGATTTGAGGTCGTATTCTTTAACTAACTGATCTTGCCTTGCCCAGGACAAGACAGATTGGTATTTATGGGACTTGTTTGACACATGGAAAACTTGAGCTCCAGCCCCTGGTCAAGATCAAGGGACTTGAATTTTGGTCCTCTTTGTCCAGCATGGAGGCCCTGCCCACCCGATTATTGACCCTTCTGAGATGAGTGGCTCTCAGACGCCTATGAAAATCTTCCAGAGGTCACAGATTTGTCTTGATGTGAAACAGGAGAAATCTCAAAAGTGGAAGTGGTTTGGGAAAACCATTTCCCACAGAGCTGCCACAGGGCTCGTATCCTCTGCTTTGTACAAGTCGTCACAATGCGGGGATTGGGCTGCGAATTTCAACCTTCTCCTGGCCTTCAGGACCACGTACAAAGTAGTAACTTGCAACCTTTCCCTCATCTGATCCCCTCGGTCCTCAGCATGGACACCACACATATGCTGAGTGCTTCTCCCTCTTGTTTGTCCCTTAGAAGGGACCATGGGTCTCTTCTGCTCCTGCGAAACTCAGTCCAACTTCCAAGTATAATTTGCCTCAGTGTGGAGGATCACAACTGCCTTTACCCCATCTTTTTAGAACAAGCTGTATGTATTTCTCCATGTTGTGAACCCAAGGCAGAATTTCCATCCTTTATTGCTGTTACTTCTCTAGATGAACATTTCCTTCCTCTTCGCCAGTTTATGCAATAGGGTAAAATTGCTGTTAGGATTGGCAATGCATCTTTTGACGGACACATACAGACAATTGCACTAGTCTATCTTCTAAAAATAAAATAAATAGGAAAAAAAAAGTCCCTCATTTTTCATCAGAAATTAATCTTTATTTTAGTTGGAAATATTGAAAGAACAAGTCGTCTTATTTTCAGTTAAAGCAAATCAGCCTGTTCTTCCTCTTTATTTACAGGTGAAACCATAACTTTTCCTGCCAAACAAATCCACCAAATACTATTTTGTCTTTAAATAGTTTTTGGGGGTTTGGGTTTTTTGTTTTTCTTTTTTTCCCTCCTCTGTATGGCTGTAATGTCCCAGTTTTGCATTTATTTTGCACAGGAATAAGGAAAGACAACTCTAATTTACGTGTTAATTTTTAAAAGGTGTAAAATGCAGTACAAGATGCAAAGGGCAGTAGAACTGGCTTGTACATGCAAGACCTGATTGCTCCAGTCATAGGCTACTGCATTCTGGTCCATATCCTTAAATCTTTGCATAAGTGCGTCCTCTGTTACTGGAGCTGGAACTGGAAGGATGAACAGTCTCTATCTGTATTAAATTAAAAATCTGTTAAATTTCACTAATGTTATTAATCTGCAATCTAAATTCTCCATCTGACATAAAGACAAACTAATCCTCACACAAAACTCTGACTTCCTGTAAAAATACACTGATCACTAGCTAATTTTTCCTGTTGTTTTCTTCTCTCAGTTGTTTTACTTTTATTTTCATGACCGGAAAACTTCAGCCCTTTGCCTGTGGGTAAACAACAAAGTCGTATAAGATCGAAACAAGCAATATTCATTGCAATGAAAGTATAAGCAGACCTTCGGAGCCTCATGCGTTCAAAGTGAGATTGCTTCATCCTGCACTTCAGATTCCTCCTTTGCTGTGGCTGTATCACCCACTGGTGAATAAAAATTGAATGCGTTTCTTCCAGCAGCATGCCACGAGGAACTGATTTGGTCCAGAGTGGAAGGAGGAGGTGTGGAGTACGTGACCAGTGCCACCAGGATCGGTGTTGCCTGACCATCGCGAGGATAACTGAGCCACCCGTGTTAGGAATCTGGTCGCCCTCATTTTCTTCTCATCCTCTGGCTTTGAGGCTCCTGCAGTCTCCTGCAAGCCATCTCCTTCTGCTTCACCTTTCTCCTCCATGGCAGGGCAAGAGTGTCATCTTTGCTGCAGGGAGATGCTGTGAGGTTTGAGGAGCTGATGTCTCCAAAGACTTCTTCAGCGGAAAGCTGTCGGCGTTTGCAATGCAGCTTCATCGCGGAACTGAAGTGAGCAAAAAGGTTTCCAGAGAGGATGTCCTGTGTGACATCTGCCGCTTAGACTTCGAGGCATTTGCAGAGGTGAAGTAAGCATAATATTACCTGACTAGAAAGCAAATCCTTTCTCTTTAAAGTTCTTGTTAAATGCAAACTGCAGTGGAAGAAGAACGGAAAGCATCAGTCCAGTTCATTTACTGTTACCCCCAAGGAGCAGATTCGTTGTCTGTTTTCAAAGGATTGCTGTACAGCTATTAAAAAGCATTCTTGGCTTCTTGGGGAGGAGGGGAATGTACCCCTGTTGCCATTAATTATTAATAATTGCTGGCATCTTTAATGAGTTCAGAAAGTGATCAGTTCATTTATAATAACCTCTTCTGCCTACCCCCTTCAGATCCTCTAGGAAACAAACCCAACAGATAACAAAATGGAGCTACTAAATTTCAAGATGACCAATGGGACTCACACAGCATCAAGTGGCAGGATGGACAGAATTTCTGTAAAGGATGTTGTTGTTTATGTATCTTTAGGAATGCAGGACACTTTATTTCAGTAAAAAAAAAAAAGAAGGTAGACAGAGACAGCCATAAAATAACCCAGCTACTGAAACGTCATTACTTTAACTTAGTTTTGAGTATGAGGAAAATAATGAGGAATTAGGTATTCAGAAAGAGCAGATCCCCATAAAGGCCAGTTAAAGTCAGTGGTGAGAACTGAGAGGCTGATCCCAAAGGGGAACCTGTGCTGAGTGAGAAGGGAGTTGCCCTGTGAATGTGTTTAGTCTGCAGCCATTTGGGGTACAGCTTTTGTGCTATGTCTTTACAATGCCTAGTAAAATAAGGCCCTGGCTTGTGACTAGGAATCCTAATGCTGATCCCTAACAGCAGCCAGCATTGTTAAAATGTCAGCAAGAATGATAAGAGGTATCAGACATTTGGGGGTAGTGGGAAAGGCAACAACTATGTTTCTGCTCTTTTATTTGCAAAAATGGGTTCTGGCAGTTACAGATCCACTGAGGATTGCTTTGCTCCTTAGGAATAGAACAGGAAGGAAAAATAATAGGAAAATATTTTATGAAGTGTGACAGCAGTTGGGCTATTAAATATGACTCACTGTGTGGCATGCTGGCAAACTCTTACTAATGACCTTGTGAGTCGGCGGCCACTTCGGCAGAGGTTATAGACTTGACAGGCCATCTCTGCCTGGCAAAGGTGAGCCTGAGCCTAGCAAGCATCGTGCTGTTCTGAGACTCGTGATGCCAAAAACGTGTTATCTGAGTCAAGGAAACTGAATTACGTGCATAATTAAAATTCGTATCAGAGTTGAGTGTTGTGGCCTATGTGGATGCTGAAGTTATTTCTGTCCACAACCACTTCATCAGTCTTTTAAATTATCAAACAGAGGGGCCCGTGCTAAAGGTGGAGGTATTAAATGGGGGTATATTACCCACATATTAAGTAGGGGTAAGTGAGGGGAGGATTGGATGGGGCACAAAGGTGATAAAAGCAGGGAAAATGCCAGAGCCATCTACAAATTGATAGACCCATGTTTTATTTGTCCCTTAAAAGTCCGCTGAGAAGATGCTGTACGATGCATGGTAGGGAAGGCCCCTGCTGTAGAAAGGGAATGTACAGGCTGATCTAATATTTCTTATCTATTTTTAATTTCTGTGTCACAAATGACAATTTAATCATCAAGTCTTCACAAAGCCCGAAGATCACCAGTTTTAGAATGGCTGTAGATTCACACCACAGGCACAGGAGACTCTCAGGAGAAAATGACCTGTAACTCTGGTGTCAAAGCTCTCCTTTGGTGCTTATATTACAGAGCATCTAAATCACGCGCTACAGCCTTTCTGACTGTACCACCTGCTGAAGCAAACAGCCAGAGACGGAGTCCTGTAGCTGCCTGTGATGCTTCCAGTTCCACGTGCATTTAATTTTGTTTACAGCTGCACTGGACTTGCATAGAGAAACGCTTACACCTCTTGCTGGTGCTTTGGAGGCTACATGTTCTTGTGAAATAATGAAATTACTGTTCTGTTATTACTTCAGACTTTATATAAGAAGATACAGGAGGCATGAAATAGCTTGTATCTGACATATATTTGGGTATTATGGGAATCCAATACTTCTCCTTTCTGTGGGCTGGGGGAGTTGTGTCTCCTTTGCCTTAGGGGAGCAGTTTCTGCCTAGGCTTCTCCAGAGGCCACCAGAGCTGAGCGGAGAAAGGAGTCTGTCCTCTCTCCTGAACCTCACTAATACATCTCATTGAGTTATTATGGGGAGCCCGATCTTTGCTGGAGAAACCCTCTTGGGAGGGTAAGTATGAAGCAGTTGCCAGTGAGGACAACTCTGCTGAAGGTGCAACACTGAGAAATTTGATGGCAGGGCAGGGAGGTAAGAGAGGTTGGAAGGAAGAGCACCTCTGATTTCCCAGCTCTTTGAGGGAGAGGGGAGCTTTCCTGTCCTCCACAGTCACAATCTACAGGCCTCCAACAAAAAGGGGAGCAAATCTCAGCATCTTCCTCTTCACAACTTACTCCTGTAGTGAGTTCAAATGGAGTTTGAAATATTCCTTATAACACCTATAGGATTTCAGGATTCAGATACCTCACTTTGGCCAATATTCGTGAAGGCTGAATAGTTTAGTGAAACTCACACACCCGTGTTTTCCAGATCCCTGCACCAGATGTATAATTTGACTCATTGCAACAAATCAGAGCGACCTCAGTTCAGTGACCCTCATGGAACCGTTGCAGCAGCAGGATATGGGCTTGTTCAGGGCATATTCCCAGTGCATTCCCGGAGCTAGGGATTATTTGAGATGGTGTAATACTGGATGTCCTATCACTGGGAAATCTCAACAAAGGTTGCCCCACAGCAGTTGCAAAAACACAGCCGAGAATTTGGCCTATGATGTTCTCGGGTCTTATCCCTGTTCATAGCTATGCAACCCAGAAGAGTATGGAGAGGCAGAAGGAAGCAGATGGCTCTCCTCTGACAAGAAGAGACTGCGGGCCCTTGTGCAATAACCATGCACTACCTATTTTCCAAGAGCTTCATTAGCCACTCTTGCACAGAGCCAAATGGACACTATCTCAGGAGAAGCGTCAGAGTCCTCATGCAGCCTCCTGAGCTTCCTGAGGCCAGTGCAAGTGCCTGCTTTTCCTGACGCAGGAGGATTGCCTGTGTAAACTTCCCCCTGTGACTTCAGCCGTGTAATCTGTATTCAGAAAGAGATGCTGCCTTTGGCCCTCCGGCTGCCTTTGTCTGGCTGTTGTGTGTGCAACCGGTGCAGAGCACGGTGGCAAGGGAAGTGCAGCAGACACAGCTGGAGGTGCTGTCAAGGGGGGGGTGGAAAGACATCACAAGTGGAAGGCAAGAGTGAAACTCTAATTGAGACTCTGTAAGATACTGTGAAAATACTGTGACCCCTCAGTGGAGCATGCACAGAAAGCGCAAAAAGTTCCCTGCCCTATATCCCGTGCTACAGCGTGTCTCTGCGGTTTTCAGCCCATTTCCACATGATGATTCCTCTTATTTTGCCAACAGGTGAGGATCCTCACAGAGGAAGTTAAATCCTAGGGGAAATGGGCTTGCTTTCCTTCAGTTTGTTCTATTGACTCCATAGAAACCTGCAGTCCCTATAGGAACCCAACTTTCCCAGGGTTACAGACCAACCACCGACATATATGTGATGCAGGAAGGCAGCCTGCTCTGCAAGTTCCTGCTGTCCCACCTCTAAAACAGATTTTGAGCATCACTCACCAGCGAGGCCCAAATGAGGGCCTCTCTCAGCCCTAATACGAGCTCCATCACTCAACAACAGCGCTCACGCTCTCCATTGCCCCTACTTGTGGGCAGATACATGTTGTCCGCGGGAAAAAAAACCATCTTTAATTGGGGGTGTATAGGTATAAATGGACTTTTTTGCTCTGTGCCAGGAGTGGAGTAGGGCCTGGCAGCAGTGTATCGGTACGGGCAGCTCCCCACCTTCTTACGGCTGAGCCTCTCTTGAGCAAATTGGCCATGTCTTCCACCCTTCCTGTGTCCCCACTTTCTTCCCAGCCTGGTGGTGATGCTGACACCGAGCTAGCAAGACTGCCTGCACCTATCATCTGTCCTGTAGTGCTTTCTCCAGGGCTCCTTGTGTGTGAAGACCCTGGAGCTGTCAGAGCTCCAAAAAATCCTGTTCATGGGGTTAATCCATGCCTCCTGCTTGTGAGGTACTGGTATTTCAAAACACTGTGGGAAATAACAGCTCTGTTACGTCCCATTCCCACTAAAAATGGGACCTCCCAGGAGCTGATGTCGATGCAGGATCAGGTTCTTAGAGAGAAGGTTCTGACCTGTTTGGGTAAGAAGAGCTGAAGGGACAACATCAAATCATAAAGCAGGTCTGCTAAAAGTTCAGAAATATTTCTCTCATGAAAATGAGGTTAGTGCAAGGAGACAGCTTTGCTCAGCATTTGCCTTCTGCAAATTTCCACCCCAGTCAGCTGTAATCATGTAAAAGAATGAGTAAGAGGAATGAAGGGCAACATTTTTCAGTAAATTCCTGGTTATCTGAAGATTTCCTCTGGACTGAAAGAATAGGTACTACCACCCATTACAAAGGTTTTTAGATGTGATCAAGTAGGAACAAATAATCTTGAACAAATGCAGCAGAAACAGCGTTAAGATGCAACGAGTGTTCTGACTCAAAAAGAAGGATTTCACAGGGGAAAAAGCCAAAGTAAAACTGCAAGAACAATGCTAATTAGAGATGTGTCAGGTGCTTGGCTCTGGATTACTGTTATGCTAGTGTGTGCATTTCAAGGACAAATCACAGGCAAGAACCAGCGTAGAAGATGTTGAAATCTCCCCGTCATTTTTTTGTTGCATTGGCTCCGTGAAGCCCTTGGGAGCGGAGGCTGGAGAATGAACCATGCTGAAGGCTCGCTAGCCCCAGCCAGTAAGCTATCCACAGCTGGTTTCATTACTAGCTAAATTGTTGGAAACGCAGCCCAGAATTCGAGGGAAAATTAAACTCTGTGGTGAAAAACTGAGAGATAATTTTTTAACTCTCACAAAGGGCGATACTTCCCAGCTTCAGACGGAGCTGGAAGTGGCGATACTGTGAGAAAAGACTGGTGCTGGCCACTCATCCTACCTCACTTCAGACCGACAGAAAATTTAGCAAGAAGTGTTGAGCTTCACAGCTATACCCAGATCTACTCCCCGGGGTCTCCGCTGGCTAATTAGTGCTCTCCCTGCCATGAGCAGTGATCTTTTCAAAGTCCAGCTTGCTTTCTCTGTTAAATCCAAACGACTTTTGCAAGCAAGGACATTAGTTACAGGTGAAAGCTTCTTTTTAATGAAATTGGGACCAAGTGTCTCCCTGAGATTTTGATCATCTGTTTTGTCTTTTTTTTTTTTTTTCCTAAATTTCTCACAGATGTTCCTGCTCGTGTCTTATCATACTGATATGGCTTCAACGCTTATTCCCTGGGTTAGCCTGCACATTGTAAGACTCCTTTCTCATCATTTCCAGTATATACGAGACAATCCTACAAGTCACCAGTTTTGCCGGTTATATCGTGACATTTGGAAACCTTTTCCTATATACTCTGTCTATGAGAGACAAATCTCAGCTGATGCTGCCTGTCTGTCCTAGAAGAAATTCCTTCTGCTCCGAAGGCTAATCTGGTATTCATCATGCTTGGGAAAGACCCCTGACGGTTTGCTAGGTACAATTCACACTGTTTTCTCGTCTGCTCACTCAGCATTCAGCCATTTGCTTTCTTACCGCTTCAGTGTTGTCTATTGCAGCGGTTTGTGTTTAGTATTTGACTGTACTTTAATGTTAGGATAAAAAGCAGTGGTAAAATGAGACTTTTAAAAATAATGAATTGTGTGCATATGCACATATATCTATGCATGAATATCAGTTACCTGATGTATAACAGGACTAATAACTGAAAAAGTGTTTTTTCTAGATGAGCTGCTTTTTTCAGACCCTGTAACTGTGATTTACAAGGGTGTTTAATGCACTGATCCTCACAACCCCCTGCCTCTGCTTTCTGCCTCTGCCCTGCACCCCATACGCGCAAGAAGGAGCTTGTCCTCAGTGGGGAGAAGTGGGGAGATACCCAGCCCACAAGGGAAGATCTCTGACAGGGCACGAGCTTCAGCTTGGTGACCCCGAGTCCTGTCCTAGTACCCTGCTTCTGGGCTTTCACCCCGCTTTTCCCCTGACCTGTGCACGTTCATTACCCATGGCTGTGAGCGAGCACAAACCTCTCACCGACACCTCTCTCGCACAGCCACATTCAAGCCTGCGCCAGCGACCCCGCTGCTTGCTTCTGCTGTCATGTTTGATCTTGCAGGGGATGGGCAAATACTTGCATGCAAAGTTGTAAACTGCTTGCAGTTCACCTGCCTATTCTGGTGAATAAACAGAATATTCTGCTTCTGGCACATCCTTTCAAGAGGGGAATACTTAGCAGATGAACTAAGGCACTGAAGCGTGAGTACCATTAGCCACACTTGCCAAAAGAAAGAAAGAAAGAAAAAAAGAAAGAAAAAGCAAATGGTAAGGCAAAAATCCCCTGGTTTGGAAAATATTTTCTGACCACCTTACCTCAGCCACATACTAGAGAATCTAAGCCTGTTAAAATTCCCCCCAAGTCCTTCTATCCTCATAAAAGCATTTAACTTTATATACCTCTTATGAATAGTTCTCCAAAAAACTATACTACCTGCATAAGTATCAGTTTTGAGTTTTTCACTATGTGATTTTTTTTTTTATAGAAGGCTCTTTGTACACTGATGGCATTACAGAGCTGATGAGTAATTTGCTTTACATGAAATAAAATGGGGAAAATCGCATGAGTAAGACGAGCTAATGAAGCATTGAAGAAAGAAAATGTTACTATGCTGTCAAAAAAAACCAACAAAAAACCTTTGTAGGCTGACAAGAAACCAGACAAGTAGACTCTCTGAGTAATAAATTTACCAGCACTGTAAGACATTTTTAGTTTTGATAACATCTTTACTGGGAATGGCCTGAACCAAACTTTTATGTTTAAATATCTTAAGATTAGGGGTGTATGGCTAAATAAGAACTTGTAAGTGTGTCTCTGTTGATTTAACAGATTGACTGAAAATCCTGAGCCAAATAAGTCTTAGCATTTGTGTCTAGTAGTGGTTTTAAATATTCTTTTTTTTATTTTCGCTCTCTCTTAGTGGAAGCTTTAGGCTTATAAGGGGCTATTTCACTAACTCAAGTAGTGAGATGTTAACTGCTCAGGCGTATTTGTCTTGTTTGCAAGAAGCAGTGGAGAGTGGGAAATCTATGGACCTTGGATTAATTTCCCTGGAGTTCAAATGATAGTCTTGAATTTTTTTTTCCATTTGCTTCTGCAAAATTCGGCCTGTAGATCTCGGTGCCTACAATTTCTTACTTAAGAAGTATTGGCACAAAGTCTCTGAAAAGCCTGGTGTGAATCACCCCCAAAAATCACATTTTAAATTATTTGCTTTAAAAAATCACCAATGCTCGTGCCAAAAAAACAGTCTGTAGAATAAAAAATAACCCTTCTGTGTTTTATAACCTTAGGGGAAACACTCCAGGGTTGGATCTGCTAGCTTGTATTGATGCCCAAGGCTATGATCCAAAACTGCAGATTATTCTGCCCGATGGGAGACTGCAGGTGTGGCTTTGTGTCTCTGTCCCAGGATGGAGCTCCTGTACCCCCGGCAGAGCTGCCTTTCTCCCAGATACAGTGCATTCGTCTGAGCGTGTGTCTTTTGCATCCCAAATGAATGCGTTGGGTGGTATCAGCAAGCATTTCCAAGATGCCCATCCCTGCAGCATGTGTGTGTAAGTGAGTCAAGTGGGTGCCCTGGGATTTGCCTGCTTCTTAGCCAAATTTTTGATTTTCGAATCCTGTGAGACTGCCAATGGGTGTGACAGCTCAGGCAGCGGGGATTAGCAACGGACACCTGGGTGGTGTTTCTGGGACTTGGCCCCTTGGCAGCCCTAACAATGGCTTTCGGAGCCACCCTCACAGGCAGAAAGTCTGATTCGCATCCCCGCCTCTGGAGCATCGTTTTCTCCTTTATGACTCACCGGCTGTGCTGTATTACCTTGCTGGGGCCATCAGACAGCGTAGGTCAGGGAGACTCGTCCGTCTGTCCCAGGTGACTTGTTCCTTCCCCCGTACCTGCTAGCCTGTCCCAGACTGAGCAGGGGGGGCCACCAGCTGCAGTGTCCCCTGGGTCCCTTTGAAGTGCCCAGCACCCAGGAACCTCCCCGCCGGATCCTGCCCTGTGCCTATTGCCTGCTTTTCACTGAGGTGATACTGGAAAAGGAAGGAAATATTACACAAAGTGATTAAGACCAAAAGATCAGCAAAAGAGGGATGAGCCCCAGTCCTCATTTAGTTGCATTGCAATCTCTACACAGTAATGATTTATGCTTCGTGTCACTGAGAGTACTTCTCCATATAAAATATTCCTTACAACATCTCTAAAAGTTGGTTCAGAAGTGCTCGGATACACTCGGAGCTCCATTATCCCCAACTCTTTTTCATATCAATGACTTTGCAAGACAGGTCGGCCCTTAACTGAGGTGCTGGTACTGAGGCCAGCTTATCTGATCAAATCATCTATTCCTTTGGACCGGTGAGCAAGAAATTTAGCAGGATCCATATTATTGCAGATTTGCATTAATATACTTACACTATTGAGCCACATATCCTTTTCTCATTGACTCGTAGGGGAAGTGCCAAACTTGTTTTCCTTGTTGAAAGTCGTTCTCTTTCTCCCATCACTGACATTATCTGGTGCTTTCTGTATAATTTC
Source organism: Phoenicopterus ruber ruber (assembly GCA_009819775.1). NCBI lineage: Eukaryota > Metazoa > Chordata > Aves > Phoenicopteriformes > Phoenicopteridae > Phoenicopterus > Phoenicopterus ruber. Next base: position 159,430,543 of record CM020216.1, read on the forward strand.
CTCATCCTTCTCTGCGTTGATAATGCCGGATATTTTAAACTTCTCATCAGCAAATTCCATTTACAGCAGTCTTTTTTTTTGTGGTAATGCTATTAATGAAATTATTGTCACATCAGTCCTGAGGCTGATCCTTGAGGAACTCCAAAAATACTCTCTACAGCCCAACAGTTCCCCTTTGTGCACAGGCCGTTGTCATCTCCCCGTTAGTCAGTTCCTTCTCTGCAACTTTGGATACTGCCTCTCATTTTGGATCTGCATTTTCACCGCGTCCCAGACATTGGCGCATGTCACAGCCATAGTGCAGTGAGGGCAGCTGATTTCTGAGGCACAACCATATGTGTTCGGTACTTTATGGCCAGTCCCTGGTAGCAAGCTCTGCACATGTGTTGCAGACCTGGGTACCTAATTGCCTAAATCTCAAGTCTTACTTCCTATCCCAACATTAATATTCTGGGTATGTGCCGAAGATCTTCATCCCAGTCAGAGTTTTAATTGCGTTTATACTGAGTAGCACTATCCCCCGTTGGTATGTCACTCTAGACACTGGTCGCTATGGGCTGCTCAGTGGTCCCCATTGAAGCAACATCCATTTACTTTATCTTTTCAGACTTTCCCACCAGCTGGCTTCCTGCCCACCTCTTTTGGCTTCTGAAGAAATTTTTCCTTTGCTTTCAACCTCCAAGAGTGATCCCTTTACAAAAGATTGCCAATCAAGCTGAGATTAAGATATTCATATGAAATCAGTAAAGAGCTGGTCTTTTAAAAACTCAGGTCTTCCCCAAAGATGAAAGAGTTGCACTAAATGCACTGGAAACGTCGGTGTGCATTGACTTCTTTTGGCCTTTTACATATAACTTTTTCTATACTGAACCCATTAAGTGGCTGAACTTGATGCCAAATATTGCCTGATTGAAACAATTCTCAATACTAAAATTTATACCAGGAGATGTTCTAGAAATATAAACTTCTGGGACCTAATTCTTAACCAAAGTAAAATGATATAGTTCTTGATTTCAGTGAAGCTTTGTTAATGCATACCAGCTGAAATTTTAGCTCATAATTTGGTTTTCTTTTCTTTCTTCCCTTCCCCCCCCCCTTAAAATTTCCGGTAAGTCCTCTCCCTGAAATCTCACAGGGATCTGGTAGGCCACAGGATTTTATAGTGGTTCACTGATATATATATGGCTGGGAGAAAGGTTAGTCAAATATTTGTTAGAGGAATGTTGTATCTCCTATGTAGATTAACTGATTGGCATCAAGAGCCTTATCTCCCCCCCATATCACAGGAAGAGTGGCACCAGGCTCAATTGTCAATAAAAATAGTGTAGAAGGAAGATGAAGCCATTTTGACTGCATGAAAACCTGTTCAGAGATATGAGAATAAGGAAGAGCAGAAAAAGGTCCTGTGGTGGAAATGGAAAGCAAGATATGGTGGTTTATGGGATAAAAAATCTACACATCAGAAGAGTCAATGAATTTAGAATGAGTTAAGCACGGATCAGCTTCACCCTAGTGAGCTTCTGAGTGGGGCACATCCACTCCCAACATCAGGAGCATGAAGCCAAGCCATGAAATTTACCCCAGCCAAGATCATGACCAGATACAGGTCAAGAAAGCAAAATAAATGAGGTTCTATGAGAAAAACCACAGACACAATTAGGGTGGAGGGACAGAGGAAGAACATGTGGGTGTGTGAATTTCTAAGCCTACCATATACTTCCTCCTGTGATTATCTTCCCTACCAGTGGCAACTTTTATGTAAGTTAGAACTTTAATGGTGGTAAGAATTGTATTAAATACATTCACACCAGCACAAGCCTCAAATTAAAAATGTTATGTTTTGATTTCTCCGCTTATATTTCTATTTCTTTTTCACTGTATTTTGATGCTTAGAAGCCCTCTCAGTCTGCCTTCCTCAGGCTTGCTTTCCCTTGTTTCCACTTAAAACTAATTTGAATTTATTAATGAAAAACAGCTTTTTTCCCCCACCTGAAATATTGCCTCTGTTTTTAACTGTAGGTTTAATTTTAACAAAAACTTTCACCACTCGTGGAACATTTTGTTTGTTTTGAGACAGCAACTGTTATGACTCCCTGTTTCCTTTAAATTACTATTGAAAAATGAATCAAATCTTGGGTGCTTTTCAGTGAAAAACATTGAAATAATTGATGCCTGATAAGAAACTGCAGCCAGGTTGAGGGAGTCGTCAACGGGTTAATGAAAATGAGCATGATATGCTGTCTTAGGCTCCTGTGTACAAATGCATCATTTAATTATGAGGCAGGGACCATGTTTTTCATTTACCACACATTGCACAATGGCATCAGAGCCTCTAGGTGCTACAGAAACATTAGTGATGCTCATGGGAACAGAGGCTTCTGTTTTCCATAACTGCATCTGTGACAAAACATTCAGTGCTGGACACTTGTTATGCTGAAACAGTACTGGCAAACAGAAAGGACTTCAAGAAAGTGTGAGGGCAAGCTAAGAAAAAAATATCCTGAGTGGAGGGAACTAGCATGGTCAGATAAATCATATGAGGTTTCCATAGCTGGAGGGACCTGAGAAACTGCCTTTTACTCCTCCAGCCAATGTTCGCGTGTAGCTTGGTGGACGGGATGAAGCCTTTGATAATTGTCCAGAACAGAAACCCATGTACCCATCGTATTCACGTGAGCTTGAATTCACATCTTGAGCTTTACATCAAGAATTCTTTGCCTTCACAGTCTTCTAAACAGCAAAGGTTTGAAATATTATCTATAGCATGATGAAGTGAAGCTTGTGTATAAGTATTTGAAAAGCCCAAATTTGAAGGAAAGATTATTGAAATTATCTAAGAAGTGAATGTAGCAACATAATAATACCATGCAAAGAATAACAGAGTAAATACCAAGGAATTTTCCTGAGAGGAAGATCTATTATTAGACTAGTACAAACTCCCAAAAGAGCTGGTATAACCCCCACAGCATGAGACTTTTAAAATGAGATTGGACAAAACACTCAGAAACACACTGAGGAAAGTGTGTCTTCTCTGATGGACTGGATGACCTTGCTGCTTCTTTGTTCTGTTTGCCTTAATCTTTGAACAATAGTGCAGTGAACCAGTCACTGCTTTTCAATCACACTTCTGAGGATACAAAAATCCAAGAGTGTCTGCTTGCTTTATGGTTCTTATCCCTAGTCTGTTAAGCAGGGCTTATACCGAACAATAGGCGTTCCTCAGCCATTGCGGTGCCAGGTATTGATGAACGTCCTGTTGAAATTCAGGACTGGTTCCCCTTCTTGAATGCATTAATGACCCATAATTTTCTTACAGATGAAGGGAAAAGGCGCCCAACCTATGTGCATTGTTCAAAGAGCACAACGGTGATGCTCTCTTTATTCCTTTATGATCTGGTATATTCTAACCTTGGCAGAAAACATTATCTGAAATGGGAGGGGAACCCAAGCAAAAGGGCATGCTACACACAACTCCTGAATATTGCAGGCGCTAAATATTTGGAGGAAGTTTTGCCTTTTGTAACCGCAACTGCATAAAAGCCAAGTATTTTAAGTAAACTAGTAATTCCAACTCCCTCTGTAGTCAGCAGAAAGAGTTGTCTTTGGAGGGCCGCTGGTCCTGCCCATACTGGGCGTTGCCTTCTCTCTCCATTGAGTACGGAGCTTAGAAAACTGCTTTAGATTAGATGTTTGGCTCTTAGATGGCTAATCTCAGATAAAATGAATTCTGCCCATAGTGCTTATTTTCTCTGTTGTGTGAGTGACCTTCTCCACTTGAATTCCACAGATAGCAATGAATAAAATTACATCAGGCTGAAAATATTCCACAAATTTTTTTTTCTTTTCTTGTACTTCTTTGAGCTAAAGCTAAAATTACCATTCTATGTTTCCTCTCCTACCTTGATCAGACTCATACCTGTGCATGAATGAGGTCCATGGATATTAGCTTATTCACAAAGAAATGCCACGGCCCCTTTCAAAATTATATATATAAAGGGTATGTATGTATATGCAAGTAGCAAGCCTGTTATTTATGTGATGGTATGAGGCAGGGTCCAAAGAAGAAACTGCTGCAGCACATTTCTGTTTAACAGAAATAAAGTGTAATGCTGTACTGAAGTTTCTGCAGTCTGACCTCCAGCCAACCTTCAGCAGATAAGAAGAGCCAATTGGGAATGGTCCCACAGGGAGCATCATCTCTTCTTAGTGCAACCCTGCCGTGTCAGTTCCATGCCATTTGCAGACCTCCAAAGGCTGCAGGTCTGACCTCCAGGGTATGCCCAGTCTGTACAGCTTTTATGCCACCTGAGTGAGGCATAGGAAGCTGAGCTTTGGAGAATATTCTCTATAATATTCTTCCATAGAAAGCTTCAGCAAAACAAGATTATCAGCTTCTGTATCTCACCTATGCCAAATCCTCTGAATCAAAGGGCAATGGTAACCATTCAGCATCCAGTCTGTGCTCCACACTTGATGCAGGGGTTGTTACAACTCTTTACACCTGATACCTGGTGTATCCTGCAGGTATTCACTGTCACCTTGAACAATCCCCAAGTATGTTCCCGGGTGATGAGATCCTGCGTTTTGAGAAGGAACTTTGAAACAGTCTTTCACAAATTATGTTGCTCAAAGGTCCAGCCTGGAGAAGGGGGAAAGTGTGTTTGTGAACTATACAGTCAAGCTGTGGATGAAGGCATTGAGATCCTCTTTGTAAAGCTTAGCAGCAGACGACTGTGGATGGGTGAATGGCAGCTGTTGGCAATTCTTCTGCATTGGACAGTGGCGATTTCTGCAGCTGCTGCAATTCTATCTCACCTCCACGTGGAGATTTCAGTTTCTGTATGTATGTGTGGCCATTGGTTTGATACAGTGCATGTGGGAGTGGAAGTTATTTAGCAATACAGTCCACCATTATCCATGGGTGGATTTTGCCCATAAACCATGCAGTACATGATGAGAGATCCAGACCTGAACCACCCAAGTCATAATTTACTAGTGCGGGCACAGTGCCAAGTGCATGTGTCTATGCTGCTCTCAGAGCCAGTGCTGGTCTCAAAATAGTATAGCTATACTTATGACTTACGTGGCACTGAGTACAAGTTGATAAGCCCCATTGCTTTAAATTAGCTCTTGAGGTCCCTCTTCACCACTGGTTCATAAGTGGCAGAGGTATGTGGAAACCATCATGTGTCAATCAGAGGCTTTATATGACCCTTGCTGAACATGGGGGTGATCCTGCAAGGCCATCGTGGGTGGCTTTGTCCATCATCCCCAGTGCTTGCTTCTCAGAGAGAGCTGGTTTTGTTCAGTGCTTCATGTTGTACCTCCACTCAAGGTGTCCTTTTGCTCCATATTGCATTGGAGACCTCCAAAATGTGTAAAGATTGTGGCTCAAACCAGTCCTGCCAGCAACATTATCCAGGGGTTTCTTTCACCCAGGGTATCCCTGCCCTAACATTACACTACCAGTTTATCATAATCCTCCTAAATGCTACATTACTGAATGTGTTGTAGGACAGGAAGGGATGCACAGCTACAGCACTTTCATTTAAACTATACCTCCCATACACGGTCAAATCTCTGAAGGGTCTTTACCATCGATTGATCTCTTAGCCTTAAGATATATTCTGCAGCTAAAGAGTGCAGGCCTGAAAGGGGTCTCTTGTGTGCAGGCAATCACTTTATATAACCCCCTTTATGAACTGATTAAACTCCATCTTAAAAGTAGTTACTATGTTTTACACCCAAATGTTCTTACTTGAAGCTTTTTCTGGTAAACCACTGCCCTGATGTTTAGAGGTGCTGCAGTCTTTCATCAAAATTAGTTTACAGTCATTTGTTCTTGGAAATATGAGCATATTTTGTACCGGACATTGTGCAAGCCAAGAAGTCCACAGGGACTTTGCTTGAACAGCCTGTGATGTTGAGGTTGCAGGGATACAACATTTTTTTTTCTGTTGAGCAAGCAGAAGAAGGCCTAAAGCTGAGCTCAGCTCTTTGAAAAAGAAAAAACAACAGCCCTTTTTAAATTTTTTTTTTTTTTTTTTCATGAAATGAAGGCACTATGACTATGACTAGTCAAGAAAGTAGATCTGCTGAGTAAGGTGTTGTCATTTTCAGGTAGACATTTTTGAGAATGGAAATGGCCTTCAAGGGACTTTCCCAAGATCAGACAGCAGCTTGTGGCAAAATTGGAAATATAACTCAGACTTTCTGAGTGATTTGCTGCAGTGAGAAAGCGTCTCTATCACTCATCTGTCTGTGTCTCTGGCTTTTTCATTCTTTTTCTGTTTGTTTATTCTGATCACTTAAGTACCTGAGAACCTTGCAAATTATAGTGAAAATGAAGCATGTCCTGTAGGATGTTTTTTTCTGGGAAACCTTTGCTTAACACTGAGTGAGAGCCTGGCTGTTACTGTCAGTAGGGTCCTTTGCTGATGGCAATGGATACTAGGTCAAAGCTTCAGTGATTCAGATTTCAGTATCTATGTGCCTCATAAATTTCACTGAAATGGGACCCACCAGCTCACACAGGGATGTCACAGACTCTTCTTGTTTCAAGGTACTATGGCAAAAGTGTGGGGAGATCATGTACTGCAAAACGCTATTCAGTCGGGGGGGAACCAAGCATGATGCAAAATCTGTAATAAGGGAATAATGACAATGGCAGCTACTAAATTTTCTCCACATGAAGTGTGCATGACTGAAAGGCCATGGATAAAAACTGGGAGAGGATGTAGAGTCCCTTTCTCAATCCTCTTTTGGTCTCATTGGAATTAGGCCAGCCTGATTTGCCCCAGACATGAAATATTCTAACTCTGGCGGGATAGCAAGAGCATCAACATTGTCCATCTGCTGAATGAGGAAGGATGGGGGTGGAGGGATTGGAGATGCTGTAGAGGAAACTGAGGTGATGGTGTGAGGACAAGATCAACCATGCCTGTCTGTTCTGCTTTGGAGTTCTGCTTCCATTATGGTGGTGACACAACCGTGCGATCCGCTTCCCAGGACATAGGGGCAAGGATTTGTTCAGTGAAATCCTCAGGCTGCTCAGCTCTTTAGATAAACCAATCCACTGATGTTTAGGAGTTTTCATATCATTCAACTGAAACAGCCAGGTAGGAGAAAATCTAGACATAAGCACTAGGAAACAGATCTGGTTTCAAAACATTGCTTCTGAAATTGCAAAGGACACCAAGAAAATAAGATAGGTAAATGTAGCACATTTGCCAGTAGCTTTAAAACAAGCACAAGCTAGATGCTGCCATTTCAAGGCTGAGTGAAAGGGTTTATAGAAGCAGGGTTTGGATGTAAGTGACTGAAGACCGTGTCTCCCATTCCCCTATGGATGGAGGCTGGTTTCTGACCTCTACTGCCTTTGTTTAATTTCACTTCAAATAATCCCAACATGCAGCTTTTTCTCAGGGCTGCATTTTTTTTTTCATTGGCCGTACGATTGCCAATCATAGTGACAAACCCTATCGTGCTAAGTGATAGGCAATATATTTTTCTCTCTTGGAATTTTCACTTTTCTCCCTTCCCTAAACACTTCTATTTACCAGAATTTCATCCATTCATTAATATGTAGACTGGATCCTGAAAAATTATAAGCAGGTTTAGCTTCAGTGATTTCAGGGAAGGCACACCCCTAGATTCCCCCTCACAAGCTAGCCTTTATATGTGAGAAATGGGCCATTCTTTTAAGACAGAAAGGGGCATTGTCCTGTCTTTGAAATATCTCCTGTTTGGTACTCAGTGAAGATAAATTTGAGTCTTTCCTTAAATTACTTTTCACTCCGAGCTGATGTGACATTTATCTCTGCTAGAGTGTTGACTATATGAAAAGCTGAAGCTTGTTTAAAGAATGCTGCCAAACTAGAAAGATCGTAATCCATCTAATTACTGAGCTAGGATGTGCCAGTGCTGCAAACTTCAATTACCACCATTAAAGCATCAATTGAAAGCTTCAGCTGATTCCCAGAGAGTCAGACACTTTCAGACATTTCATGCATAATACAGATGTTTTGCTGTTCCTTCAGTCGCTAATGGTTTGCTGTTTTGAACATTTGGGACTCCTGTAACATGAGAAGCAAGCTCCAGATGTAGAGGGATTTCAAGTGAATTCTGCCTCTTTAAACCACATTTTGTCAATTGTTCCCTCAGTAGGAACTGATGACCTCATGCTGGATGCCTTTTATTTTTCCCAAGTGTTATAAGATAAATTTGCCCACAGGGTTACTTACAATTCCTGGGGATCCACATTTCCATGGATATCAAAGGCCCAGTACTACAGTGAGGTCCCTGGGACAGAATTCTGCAGGCACACAGCTCTCTTTGTAGCCTCAGCTGCTAATTCTTTATATGTCAGTATTGCCATCGACACATTTAAAGAATAGCTTCAAAATGTGCAAAAATGACCCTGTGTTTTGAGCAAAGCTCTGGAAATTTTGTGGGCAACACCTTCTGTGATAAGCTCACCCTTGTTTCACTTTGACACAACTGTTAATAACTCAGTTTGATTGATTTCCTTCTGGCAATTTGCTCTTAAGTCAGAGTTGGGTCAAAATCAAAAGAAAAAATCCTTCTGGAGTCTAACCTTTAAAAAAGCCCAGGACATTAATAGCTGAGCATTGAAGGAAGTTTTAGAATTAAAAGTCAATTTCAATCAAAGAGTCAAATCATTTTATTTTGGAGACATTGAGAAAAAACAGTTCTCTTTCCAAAAACGTCTCTTTTCAGATGCAAATCGTCTGAGAGAGGTCGCGGAAGTCATTGCTTCTGTGTCACTTACTTACATTGCTTATATTTGCCAAGGGCAAAATTTGCACCTGTGCGGAACAGCCAGCTCCAGAGTTAAATCAGCATTTATGGGCCACTCCGGGTGACTTTGGGCATTGCTGACTTGTACCCAGCTCTCAAGAGAATATCCCACAGGAAGATCACCCCGCCTGGAAAAGGGATGTAGCTGCAGGCTGAAGCCCTTGGTCTAAAATGTGTGGATCTTTTGTTCTTAATATTTCCTCCTTTAAGAAAAAAATTACCTCCATTGACACCCAATTAGCAGCTGTGTCCTATATCTATGCAGTTAATCCCCTCTCTTGATCTAATCTTTAACTGTATGTGCTTTTATTAGGTAGACTTGTTCTCATATTATTATTGCTTTTTGAACAAAAGAAAAGCTCAGAAGGAGATTTTTCCAGGATGGTTCCCTAAAGGAATAGCAGTGTTTCTGGGGACATACCAAAAGGAACGTGCAACTTTACATTTGCCAGGGGCTGGGATATGGGGGTTTGTGGCCACAATTATTACATATTTCTCTCTGCCAGTGCATCTTCCCATTCCTCCCAGGTACTGCTGAAACAGATTTGGAAAATAAAGGGAAAAGACAACCTGCTTTGAAGAGAGATTTCAAGTGTAGAGGCTTCATGTCATGGACAGCTTTTACTCCTTGGGCGATGGCCCAAAGCAACAAGAAATGCTAAAACACACAAGGCTGCCTTGAAGGAATTGCCTGTCGGTCTTTTACACAAAGTGATTTCATGAGGTGTTCACACAAGACCAATTAGGAGAAACCGCAAGATCGAGTACCCTGGTGTTCTCTGAGTAGTGGGAAAAAGCATTTAACAGCAGAAGGACACAGGCAGAGGTATACTGTAGGAATGCTTTTCAGAAATCCTTTTTGTAAGGTATGCTACAGCAAAAAGGAAACCCAAACTCTCTTTATCCCTTGGAAGTTTGATGACGCTGATCATTTGAAATTCCCTGAAAATATCTTGTCATGTCAATGGAAGCATGAAACCCAGTGACTTCAGAAATATTGTGTATAATTAGCTACATTCCATTTCCACAGATATTGGCAGGACACACAAGGCATGACCATACATTTTCATTCAAACTTTCAGTTTATGTTAGGTGAAAATATAAAATGAGAAATGGTAGAGGACAATTGTGCCCAACAGCTCTGTAAAAGGTCTATTAATACCTAAATAAAAATGGCAGCCACTTCTGGCAAAAAGGAGGTTGCTAGCAACTGAGGTTACAGGGCGTAAGAAACAAATGGAAACCATTACCTAACAAATACGTCATGGGGAACTTCCTTGTTTTAAAGACAGGTGCTAGCAGAATTGGCCCAAGAAGAAATGGGTATTGACAGGGGCTGAGGAAAGGTAATGCCTTCAAACACAGAAATGTAAGAGCAGCTCTTACTGTAGCTCCAGCTACCCCAGGATTTCTGTCTCTGGCATTGATTTGCTGTGGATGTTTAAAGACAAGATATAAAAACGAGTCAAGCCTCCAGTTTCACTTCCCCCAGCATTTCCTTCCAGCAACTTCTGGTAAAGGAGGTGTATATTTATTTTTCATAGTCACTAATGGATTTTCATTCAATACATTTGTCTAATTGCTTTTTTAGTTCGTCTAAACTCCTGACACCTACAACATCCTGTAGCAATGGGTTCCATTTGTTTAGGTATGTGTCGCGTGAAAAGGTACTTCCTTTTAGCTTAAATCCTCTACCTGCTAATTCATTGCTTGCCTTCTAGATCTGGTTTTAGGGGAAGGAATGAATAATCATTCCCTAATCATCTGCTGTTTGCCACTCAAGGCTTCATACACTAGCCTAATCATATAGAGAACTAAAAATATTCAGTCAGCCTTGAGACCTATATATGGGAAGAAATTCACTGGTTGTTTTAATTCGTCCTTCTGCCGATGGATGAAAGTAAGACATCCTTTATCAGACTCTGAGACAGTAGCTACAGACTTTTGTATGCTCAGCAGCTTGTGGCAATAATGAAGACAGACAGCTTATGAAGTTTTCTGGAAATCCTTCTTACTGTTGAAATGCACGCAGAAGCGCTGCAACTGCTATAGGCTTCAAAACTTGAAATAATGCTAAACAGCAAGGCAGGGAATTACGGGTCCTTCCAGCAGGCATGGTGGTGAACTCCACACTTCATGTGGCCATGGTGTTCTTCCATGTGCTGCAAAGATCAGGACTAAAAATCTGCTGGGCTTATTTGTGTCTAACCCAAGAGTGCCCAGGCCCCATGGATCTCTTCAGTAAGACAGACTTGAGTATGTGCGCTTCAGGAAACTCAAGTTTCTCTGCTCTACCAAGTTGGCATCTCTGAGTTAGCTTGAGCAAGGCTAGTTCACGCACTCTAAGTGACGTAGGTATTGCAACAAGGATCTTTATGTAGATTAATTGCATGGGTATTTACTCTGCTCAGGCCAGTGTGAATCCTGAAATTAATTCCATGCTCTGTATCTGTGCGACAAGTAGTGACTGCAGCTTAGACATACCTTGTGAGTAATCCAGGAACCATGTTTTTACTTAAGGAAGAGAAAGTACAAGTGTTGGCAAGAGAAAAAAGGCCTGTGGAGGAAGAAGGTGGTTCTTCTTGTGGGTCTGACAAATGTTAAATTGTTAAGTCCCTGGATAAGCATCACCTCAAAGGGCCTGTGGTACTGCAGAAAATGGTGCAAGCTCTATGCATCTTGCAACTTTTAACCTAAAGGACAGGGTGATGTTCCAAGTTCCGAGTTGAAACTAGAGGTGATCTGTGAGACAGCGGAGGATGTAATAACGTTGAGAAAAGTGATCTGTTTGCATAATCAGGCGACCCCATATCTCTCTCTAGTCAGCTGCAGACATGCAGACCCAGTCAGACTTTGTTTAACAAGAAGATTCAGTCTCCTCTCCAAAAGTTGTTTGTTTTCTATTAACAAAAAGGGGATGTTGAAAATACAAACTATGAACATTGGAATGATCAATCTTGACAATCAGAATATTTCGGGTGTGAAATATTTATCTGTGTTCATCTTTTCATTTATAGAAGTCCCATCCTGAGCATCCTTGGAGACATACAATTCAAACTGATGTCAGAGGCCTGTCTCTACGCCCTGTGTTGAGGCACCGTATAAGGACCTAGATGGCTGAAGCTCTATATCTTCTATAGATTTATTAAAGAAATCATTGTTGTACCGGTGCTAGGAGTAACCTGAGGATCACAGGATTTTTTTCCTCCCGTTCTCAGTCTTCAGGACAACATATCCCCTACGAAGAACAACAGGCATTAGGATCCCATTCACAGCAGCTGCTGCCTCTCATCTCAAGTTTGTTAGTATAGAATCATAGAATCATTCAGGTTGGAAAAGACCTTTAAGGTCATCAAGTCCAACCGTTAACCTAGCACTGCCAAATCCACCACTAAACCATGTCCCTAAGCGCCACATTTACACGGATCTGACTCTGCTGGAGAATAAAGGAAAGCAAATGTTCATAAATCACTCATAATGGACAAAATGACTATTTTCGGTAGCATTGGCTTGTAACACATGGGAAGGACCTCAGTAATTTATTTGTTTGTGAAAACCCTGAATGGTTGCCGCTATTGCTGTGTACATCCTAACTTTATCAGAAGATAATTTCCCTTGGCTGTGGAATTTTCTTCCTGCACTGAACGATGAGGATGGCTTTCTCAGACTCCTACCTGGTAGGAGCTTTTATGAGTCTACTGCTTTGTAGGAGGTTCTTCTGCTTAAGTATAATAAAAGGATAATGAGCAATTGTTGTCTCTTAGACTATGCGGTGGTTTGTGTAAGCGGGTTTACTCATTTTGCTCTGTTAGTTTTAAGCCTTGCGTGTCTCTCCTAGGGTCTGTGATCTGTTTGCATGGGGTTCGCAGCAGAGCATTCACACTTCTGTAAAACTGTATGTACATTGCTTTAAGACTACTTCAGGGTTATTATTAACAATGAAAGTAAAAAAAAAAAAACCAAAACCCAAAAAAAAGCCTTGCTGCAAGTCATTAAGAAAACCAACCCATTGAGTAAAAAAAAAAAAAAAAAAAATTATCTCTGGAAAAGGAAAAAGCCAATATAACTGCAAACTACCGGTCTGACCACTCATTTTTCATTCTTACAACCACAGAACATACAAGCAAAAAAATCCCCTATCTCAGAGGTTAAAGAGAACTCAGACTAGCGGCTTATTTAAATGAAGTCTCTCGAGTTGTTTAAGGCTGAAAATCACACCTGTGCTGAGAGCTGGGCACAGAGATGAAGGGCCGGGTCCAATAACAGGCGTAGGGCTCTGCAATTCCCTGGTTTTAGGTTCTGAAATAGGATTTAAAATTGCTCAGCCATTTACCTCTCAGGATGTGTTGGGCACCCTTTGAACGTGTCCCGTGGACCAGAGCCCCAGGCTGGGGAGAGCCCTGACCCTGCAGGGCACAAGTCAAGCCTGGGACAGGGCTGGGTGTGCGCAGAGAAGCAAACGCGTGTGTGCCCACAGAACTTTCAAAGAAACTTAAAAAAAAGAGGGTGCAGGGGTGTTGCTCTCAGTTTGGGCTTTTGGCACCGAAGTTCAACTTCAGTTCCATGTTAGATTCCTAAATCCTGAACTGCTTCTAAGTGGTCAGCAATGATTCAAGACCAGCGCTGAAACCATTAAAAATTGTATGAGGTCTAAACTTCTGTCCTTGGCTGTCCTTCAGGGGGGTTGCTCATGGTGTACTTTGGTGACTAACTTGTAAATCAGCCTGGTCCTGGCTCTCTGTCCAGAGCTGAGCAACTCCCTGCTTACAGTAATAAACACTGACCACAGAGGACTGAAATCTGCTGGCTCGTACGCCCGTGTAAGTCAGGAGAAACCTCATTAGCTTCATCTGGGGCTGCTCCTGATTTGCATTGGTTTAACTGAATAACAGACTTTGTCTGGAAATGGACACGAGCAGCAAATCAGCCCCAGCACAATACAGGCCGAGATAGAAGGCGGCTTAAGAAGGCCTTTTTTCATGCTAAAGCGCAATATGAAAGTCCCTCCTGCTGCAATCCAGGAGTCACAGTGCATCGTTGTCTTTCATCTTTTGGTGCTATTATTACTGATTTTAACTAGGAGAGAGAATGAGGCCCAGGCTGGTGTTTCCTGAAGCCCTTTGTCCCAAACCACCCTTTGCTGCATGAGCATACTGGAAGCTGATGTGACATGGGAGTACAGCTAGAAGCAATATGCAACACGTTCTTCTCCTGGTACCAAGTCTTGCTCATTTCAGGCAGTTCATTTGAGTCATCAGTCCTCAGCTACTGACTATTAATTTCCAACGCTGCCCCTGTGCCAGCTCGCCAGGAAGACTGTGTCCTGAAGATAATGCTCAGCTGTCCCTTGCTGCTGGAGGAATGTGCCCGAGAACCGTTTCTCTCGGCTCAACCAGCCCCGAACTCCTGGTGATGAATTCAGTCCTTTGCCAATACTGTATGAAACGGCATTTCTTACAGCCACTGCCATTTACATAATGCAATATCCATATGGTGATTGTTTTATTTATGTTTCCCTTACTTCAAGGCAGAGGAAACCAGCAGCTGGAGCTGCGAGATAGAGGCACCCACCAGTTACTGGGCTGTGTTGTTCATGGGGGTGATAAGCTTTTATCACCGACTGGGAGTTAGGATCTTGTCTGAGTGATAGCATCCATCCCTTGAAAACAGAACAGAGCTCTCACTGTTTGCCTGTCTGAAAGGAAAGAGTTTATAAGCCCAGACTTCACAGTGACTGTGAGCTAAAACATGACATAGCTTGATTGTCTTAATTTCTTGACTCATTCTATTGCAAGTCGCAATATGAGCATTTGCTTCCTTTGCATCAAAAGAGTTTAATTGTGTTTGCATTACCTCCTTGTCTGTATTTGCCATTGGAAGTCTTAAAAAAAATCTCCCCTTCCTATCTGACTTTGATTCTGCTAATCCCTATCCACCTTTTGAATCAATTAAAGGGCAGTTTATGGTTTGCAAAGCGAAAAAGTGTAAATGAGAAGCAATTCCTTTGGCCATCGCGTGTGTAACTGGAGGACATTTCAAACACAAACCAGGAAAAAGGATTACTTCACTGGCTTGTTTCTTTTGCTCTTTGGATTTCATACCAAGGGAGACAAAGGGTAACTGTTGATGTTTTGTTTTTATAATTAAAATAATATAATAAAATTAGCTATACTGTGGCTGGATATCATCTGTATGGAAAGTTCTGCAGTTAAAAAGAAAACAGGAAAGTTTCAGAAGGTTTATTTTTAATTAATCTTTAGAATTTCTTCTTGTGTTATTTCTGCATGTGGATTCCAAGTGAATTTAAAGGCATTTCTGCCTCCTCCACAGAAAGGGAGTTTTGGCCAATTTCTTATGTTAGCCCAATAATTTTATAAGGAAATGTAAAGCTACAGGGTCTGGTTTTACCATTCCATTACTCTGATTTTACACCTTTGTGACTCCATCTTTTGAAGAAATGACTTTATAGGGGCTATGAAGCTAGGAAACCTGTATAAAGCATGATGCTGCAAATTCACAGGGGATGCAGTTGCCATTTGTTTCAGTGTCTCTTGTTGTTTTCTGTGTCTCGACAACAAGAGTCTGTGAATAGTGAAGCTCAGGCTGCAAAAGTAAATGTGAGCCTTGCTGGAGCCGAGCCCCAGCAGGAGCAAAAGGGCTCTGCTGCGAGGAAGAGCGATCCTCAGCCATGCTTCAAGCTTCAGCCCGTCTTTGCAGGCACAAGCATTGCTTTTTTGGTGGCAGGCTGTCCACTTTGGTGTAGTTTCTGTTTTATTTTGTGTGGCTGCTCCCCTAGAAGGGTATTTTCTACAGGTATAAGGGCCAATTGTGCAACAGCAGTGACACAGTAAGCCCTGGTGTGACTTAAATTGTATAGACTCGTCTCTGTAGTCAGACTGTTGCACAAGCATCCTGCATCCTTAGGTGCTTACGGTAGTGCTATACCATGGCTGGATGTGACCATCTAAACTCTCGTGATGTCTTTACATGTTTAGATGTCTCAAACTGATGTCTTCACAACATAAAAGGCTTGACAACAATGAGAAAGAGAAACCTTCACCTCACCCCCAACCTCAATTCCAACACTTGGTAATTGAATTCCCATGGAATTACTTCTGTTGGGTAATTTCTTAGAAGGATGCGTCTTGCTTTTAATAGTCTGCATCAGCTTTTTATTACAATATTAATAACATTGCATGTAAAGGATTTATCTTTTTTTTAAACAAACACTTTTTCAGGGTACTTGTTTGAGTTTCTGAATCACCAGTATACTCAGGGATCAGAGCCAGATTTGATCCAATATTCAGGTGGTCTAGAAATTCAAGTGTGTTGCATGCTGTAAATTGCCCTTAGAAGACTATTTATTCCTGTACATTTTTAATCTGAAGTGAAATATTCCTGGGAATTTCTCACTCCCACATAACTTTTTTCAAGGAAATGCCTGTGACATGTCAAAGGAGACATTTGTATTTCCAGAGCACAGCAGGAAGGGAAGCATAATGCTTTTTCCAACCTAATTCTGAGGGTGGGTTTTTCATAAATGCTTATCACTGGAATAGCTTCATTCCCACTTAATGAATGGCTTATGGGCTTTTGAGGGCTCCAGCACAGAGTGCCTGTTACGTGCCAGTGAGTCCTCTAAGTTGGTTAATTTTTACTACCTCTGCTGTCGCAACATTTTTAACAGTTGAGGTGAAGAGGAAGAATGGGATGGGAAGGAAGTGCTGTGGAGACTTGACTCCTATTTGTGCGCTTCTATGAATTAATTTATACTTTGGCAAACTAGATCAGGGCCATATTCAGACAGTGTCGATTAAGTATGCGTCTTTGGGGTTTCCCATTTGATAGTGGTACAGAAAAAGGTCAGTAGGATATATTAGACGCAACAATTTGGGTGGGATTTAAGGTGTTTCAACTGGGACTCTCAGTTTTCATCTATGAAAAAGGAGGAATAGTCTTTCCTTAAGGTTATGAAGTCTTGTCATGGTAAATCCACAGGTACTGAGATGATGAGGGTGCTCCAGATATTTAGATTTAAGTGTGAATGGACAGGGCCATCAGGCTTCATGCCTGAAGCAAGCACTGGGTGGCCAGCTAGCCCACCAGCGGTGCGCCGAAGTGAGCCTAGCTTTGAATTTGGTCTTGAAGGTCTCTTTGACTTCTGATGCTCTCAGGAGGAAGAAAGCAAGGAGCAGAAGCAGCAGTGGCAGAAAGGCGAGAGGGAGGGCAGGCGGGACTGACAGCAGCACTATTCGGCGCTGTGGGGATGCTGAATTCAAGAAGGAAGGTGAGACAATAATGCCCCCTCTCTGCAAAGCAGGATGACCTCTGAGGGTGAGTCACGCCTCCCCCTGCCTCCCACAGCGTTATCTGCTTCTGATGCGACCAAATGCTGAAGCGAAAGAAACGTCCTTCCACGGCAATGAAAGGAGAATGAACAATGACAAGAGTTAAAGCTTAACACAGGAAAAAACTCCCCCCAAACCGCAGCCAAACCCAAGCAGCGAAGAGAAGGCTCTGTGCGCACCCGTCCATCCAGAAACGGCGATGAAACCCCAGCAAGGGATGTGGGGGTACAGCTGCGAGGGCCAAGTATCAACCTCAACTGTGCACACCTGCTTAAAACCTCTGGATATTGGCAGGGGGGTTTTCTCTGACCTGCAAACCCAGGGAAATTCCTCCGCAAAGGGTTGCATTTCATCGGATCGACTAGCAGGCTGAGAGCAGGCAGTCCCGCGGAGATGGGTGCCCTGCACCGCTCAGGCACGCGCTGCGTATGCACATACAAGGCATTTCACCTTAAATACGAGATTGACTTACCCCGGGTCAGGTTCATACCCACATTTGACGTTGACTTTTATGAATTTACCTTGAGGTAAAACTGAAATGCTTCGACTGTGTTGTGTTTTTGCATCATGATGCCTCGTCTGTGTTTCCCTAAAGCAAAGCACAAATTGTTATTAGCCACAGAGATAAGAAGATAAGCCAAGCATTGTCCTCAACAAAAGAAGCAGCAAAGAAGGGAGTGTGTTGGAGATAAGAGATGTGTTTTGTTTACAGAAAGTTTTTTGAATTTCTTTCACACTGATCTGAAGAAATGACAAGGGGGGGGAGCATTATTCTTGACATGCAAACATAATTGAAAGATATTTTTGATGGCAGTGCTTGTAGGAAATAAGGGTAAATGTGAATGTCTCCCACATAGAAATAGTCATGCATGTTTTTAATTGCCTTTAATTGTGGTATACATTCAGTGGGTTCAGATGCACTGGTTATTTCTCAAAAGTCATAAATAATGTATTTTTCTGTGGACCATCATAATACAATCAATTACTTTTTTTTTTTTTTAATATTTTAAGATTACCCAGTAATTCTATGGGATTTGAGGTATCTACTTGTACTTCAGAGGTCAATAAAAATGCTGAAGGGCTGCCACCTCCAAATATTTCCTATCTCACCTCCCACTTGAAGCAGGACAAACACCAGTGCTAAATGAGATCAAGGGTATTTGCAAGGTCTTTTTAAAGAGTAAATAAATTCTTAATTTTTTCAGAGTACTGGAGGTAGCTTCTGTCCCTGAGATCAAACAGTCCCTGAGCTGAGATAGATCCAAGATTTTCCCCAGGTCGATAATGTCACCCATCTACCGAGCGACGGCAAAATCTGGAGTCCTCTGGGGCAATAATTTTTATGGTGCAGATATTGGTCACAGAAATTCCTCTTTCAGTCCTATTGGTGTAATTTGCATAAAGCAATGTCAGTCGTCAGTCAACAGGAAGCTAATTTTGGCAGGAAACCCTGCCCTGCCCCTGAAGCAGCTGTCCTGCTTCCACCTCTCCTCCGAGTATCGCAGTCTCAGTGTTGAACTCAGCTTTCCCCATCTGCAGCATCTTGTTCGAGCCGCTAGCACCGACTTTCGCATCTCCTAATCCCCAGTCCCGTGGATCCGTGTGGCTTCTCTGGGCACCAGATGTTCATTTCTGCAACTGCTATGGAGCCTGCAAAGTTTTGCAGTCAGATGAAATCGCTCCCACACCTTAGGGGAGGTTGAGCTCTGTCCATGTCAGACAACAGTGAAAGACCTGGGCTCCATTTGGGTCCCGCACACATCTGCTATGGTTGCCTGATGTTGGACTTTTCTCCCTTTTGGGTTGGCCTGTATGGAATTAATGATACGTTCATCTTTAGTCCCACCAAGCAAGAAAAATATATAGCTACATCAGCAAAATAAGAGGAGATAACAGTGCTTGTTGAAAAAGATGCCCCCTCATCACTAAAATGTGTAGTGATGGGACAAGCCAAGAAAGTGATCTTTATAGGAAATTATTTTCCCTGTTGGTTAAACATGAAAATCATTTTTTTTTTCAAAAGTGATGGGGAAGGAGTGGATAGTACTGTAACTACAGGTAGAGCAGGGCCAGTTTTGGCCTTATTCCAGGAGAGGATCGGGAGAGTAAACTCTGATCGTTTTGTTTTAGTAGAATTTATCAGTCAGGTTACGGTTTGCAAACCTCAATTCTAAACTCGGCTTCTCCACATCAAGAGAATTTCAAGAGTCTGTGCTGGGCCTATCTTTAGAAAAATAAAAAGGAGAAATTCCAGAAGCTTCTGGTATTTCCAGTACAAGGCCAAAGTTTTGCATGATCTGAAGAGATATGTTTCAGTTCTGTTTAGCACTGAGAACCCTAACCAAGAAAAACAGAAGAAACTTCTATCTTAGAAAACCATAAAATTATCTTGTAAGGTTTCAGATGAACAGAATAAACAATAGAAACATGAGCTGAGGATGAGCAGGGGAATGTGCCCCCTTGCTTTCACATGCTCGTCTGAAACACATTTGCAACCTTTCTGAGGCTCATCCTTGCTGAGGAAAGAAAAATACACATCTATTTAGGCTGCTATTGCTCTGCTTGGGAAACTGGAGAAGCCGTAGTTGCTATTTTTACAGGTTTGCTTCCTTCAGGGGAGAGATATCTTAGGGTTGAGGTGGGGGTAATGTGATCTCTTTTTCTATTTTTATAAAGGGCCTGGGGATGCACCGGGAAGCTGCAGATCTGTGCAGTTGAAAGTCTTCAGCTCCTCTTTTGAGATACTGAGGGAGGAACAGTTAGAAAAACATGGCCTAATTAAGGATATCTAATATGGTTTCAGGAAGGGAAGGGCATGCCTCATTAACTGGCTGGAATTCTTTGAGGATATTGCTGCTGAGGGAGACCAAAAAAAAGGCAACTCACTGTGAGCATTGTGTACCTCGGTGGGCTGGGGGAGAATAAAACACAGTTAGGAAAGTCCGGGGTTGATGCCTACATTACAGAGTGGGTAAAAATATAATACGAAATTAACTGGTAGTTAAACCTGCAGGGAGCGGAACTATTTCTTAGTTCTTGAAATCCTGGGTGCATTCTTGCCTTTAATCTTTTCTTTTTTTTTAAAAAAAAAAATTATTATTATTGGTATAATTGGCTTTTGTGATTCAGCTGAATCAAAAGCTGCAGCATTTCCAGATGATACTGTGCTAAATTTGGAGGGCAATGAGGAAAATTGCAATTAGATACAGACAGAGTTAAATGCTTTTTAAAGTTTCTAGCATGGCAGATGGCATATCCAATAAAGGTCAGATAAATGTAGCATCGTGCTAATAAGCCAAAGACCCTAGAATCAAGAGAGGAAAGAGGTGGAGTGGATGGAGAGTTTCTGTGTATATTGACAGCTTTAATGTGGGAGTTGTGGGAGATGCAGTTTCCCCAGATCTTTGCAGAAACCGAGTCTAAAATGCTTCAAATTATTCTTGGGAGAGAGAAATGACTCAAAATGCAAAATCATGCACATTTTAACCGGGCAAGTGTAGAGTTTCAAGTGAACCTGATCAGTGCAGCAGGAGTGGGGCTTGCAGCCAAGGGAGAGCAAGAACTCATGGTGGAGGGAGAGCTGGGTTGGGTTTGGTGGGGATGTGGAGGCAAAGAAGTCATTCAAGCTCCTCTCCCCCTGGGGATGGCATGGGGCCAGTTTGGCCGCTCACCTGGCTGCCTGGCCATCCCAAGGGCTGCAGGACCTGCTGAGTGCAATGCCGTCCACTTGCAATCCGTGGGAACCCTGTTGCATGCCCATCTGCTGGGAGGAAGAGTGTTGTCCTCATAAGCTCTCGATCACCTGGAGATTCCTTCAGAACTGGGGAAACTGCATGTTTTTGACCCAACTGTGCTCTTCAGAACTTGCAAAAGATCAATCCCCTTCATTTCCTACATAACCAGTCCTTCCACGTTGATAGCTTGGAAAAGCCAGGTATTTCTCGTGATTGCAAGAGACAACTGGACCCTGAGAGCTCATATGAGGGGGGGTGAGAAACAGTCCTGTGACTCAGGGGAGGTTTTCTTCCCTGCTGAGCAGAGGGACCTTTATTAGAAGAAGGAAAGCAGGTGTTAGAGGGGAAGGAAATGGGGAAATCCTTGTGTTTCTTTTAATATTTATGAAATTTTAAGAGCTTTGAAAGAGTCTCACCTATATGTCTCTGTTAACTATGCTGTGTTGCAATCTGGCATGAGACCGGGCACACGTCACTCTTCACTTAGATGAAAGAGGATGGACACTTAGAGGTGGAGGGGCAGGGAGAGGGGACTGCAGTGAAAAGCTGCCTGTGAAGCAGCAGGCAGCAGCCACGAGAAGGAGCACAGCCGTGCTGGAGGGAGGTTGCTCATGGACAAGGGCTGGGTCAAATGCACCTCGAGCACCACCCCTTCCCCTCACCCCTGCAAGGTTTGCTCCCAGCCAGAGTCCAGGCCATCCCTGGGGGCTGCCCCTGCCCCTCAAGGGGCTATCTCTGCCCTGCTACTCCCCAAAACCATCTTCCAGCACAGGTGTAGAAGAGCCACTCTTTTTTTCCCTTGCTTTAGGAAAAAACAGCATGAGTGTCATTGCTTGCAAAAGGTGCCAGACTGGTGTTTCCGTGTTCAGCCGCAGGCTGGTTACAGCAAATGCAGGGTAAGGGAGACGCTTCCAAGCTATTTCCTGAGTATTTGTCCTTGCTTTCTGATTTGTGCTGTGGGAAGGGCTCTTCTTCAAGGACCAGCCTCTCCCCATGACTCTCAGGGCTGTACAAGCACCGAAAACAAAGAGAGCCGCCTCCTACAGAGCCTCTGATGTGGGATGAAGATAGGAGCAAGCAGCCAGCGATGTGAGCGAGAGTGGGGAGGGAGAGAAGCTGGGGGAAGCCAAGAGACAGTGCTGGTCACCATGACAGACCACGTTCAGGGATGACTACTCAGCTGTCAACCACATTTTTGAAGTCTTACTATGTCAAAGCATTTACCTCTGGGATAAGAAGCATAATTTAGTTTCCAGAGGTTATTCGGTTCTTGATCTCTGGCTCAATACGGCCAGCGAGGATATTACCTGCGATGACTGTTTTGTGAGGAATGCATCTGGCTTTGGGGAACCGGAATATTAAATTCATTTTGCCTAAATCACTGCCTAACCTTCAGCAGGAAGGAATTAGGGCAAATTTTGCATGAGGCTAGTTTTGAGGTGGAAGAGCTTGAATTTTTGTGTGCACTGACAGATGTGTATCAATGTCCCCTAAGCCCTTCTAGCACCAAACTGCCCATGGGGAAAACCCTAACTTATAATTGACTGAGGCCAACCTGAGCCAGTCACTAACCAGCAAAAGGCTTCAGAGACTATTATCTGTTCTTAGCATTGGACTAGGACTCCAAGGTGTTATTTGTCTGGGTGCTGTATGAGTACAAGGGAAGAAATAGTACTCTGTATGCCTATAACTGGGAAAATAAAGACAAACTTTGAAATTCTGGCTCAACTATAGTCAAAAAGAGTTCTACTAGTCACCTAAAAAGGGCCAGAATTTCATCCAAATATACAGAAATGATAAAATGCTTGCGTAGGTTACTCAGTGCCTCAGAAGAAGCAAAAAGAGGCAGGAAAACAGTAGACTTCCTAGACTGATTTGATTAACAATGTTTTCAGATTGCTATACCAAAAAAAGGTGTTCGGGAAATACATACATGCGCATGGATTTGTGCTGTGAAAAACCATACACCTACAAAGAAACAAACAAACAAACAAACAAGGTGTTGCACATCCATTCTCCCACTTACACGACCTCACAGAGTCACAGGATCACAGAATGGCAGGGGTTGGAAGGGACCTCAGGAGATCATCTAGTCCAACCCCTGTGCTAGAGCAGGGTCACCCAGCGCAGGCTGCACAGGGCTGCATCCAGGCAGGGTTTGAGTATCTCCAGAGAAGGAGACTCCACACCCTCCCTGGGCAGCCTGTGCCAGGGCTCTGGCACCCTCACAGCACAGCACTCTTTGCACACCAAAATGCATAAGAAATACATGCACGTCTGGGTTAAAATCCCAGAGTCCTAGACTGGATTCCACAGTCGCTAAGGACTTCAGTGCAGAACTTGTGCCGATGAGGGAGCTTTAGCCCTGGGATCTTCCCATGACGTTGGCAGGTCATCTTCCAGGAGTGCAGCCCCCCAGCACCCGGCTGTGGCCGTCCAGCTCCCTGGTGCCGGGGCAGCACTCTCTGCTTGTACGGCACCTGACACTATAAGCTGCCAGTCGGATTTGCAGGCTGCTGTGTGATCTTGTGATATTAATAATATAATGATAGCATTATAACTGGACCATTCAACTCTGTAGTTTGTTCTTCTATAAATGATTTATAAGTTTTATGCATTTTATATGCCTCTCATTAAAAATGCATTGAAAAATACTATCAAAATACCATTTTGTGAGGCTCAGGCTCTCTTTATTCTTGCTACAGCCATCTGCCATTAAGCTTTAATAACTGACTGATTATAATTTATTAATTTATCACCTGTTCTTTATACAGTTGGATAAAATAATTGTCAACCAATGTGAAATGGCCTCCTATTGTGTTATTAATCCCCAAAGCAATTAGAAAACCCACTGATTGCACAAGCCATTGAAAATGGGCAGTAACTCATGTTCGAAACGATCTGCAGTGCTCGCATCAGCACACTTAGCGCGTGATTGGTAATAAGGTTTCTGTCGCTGGTGTGAATTTGAAAGGGGCAGTTTAACTAGGGAGGATTTTATTTTTATTTATTTATTTTATAATAAGCCTGGATTTTTAGAGCTGACAATAGATGTGGAGGTTCCAGCTTATGGATTCTGTGGGCGTAGTCTGAGAAAGGCAACACCAACTTCGTATAGTGTCATATTAATGCTTCTCAAACCTGCTTTGGAGAGACTTCTGCCCCTGCTACCTTCCCCAAGAATGAAAGGGTAATTTAGAGACAGCTATAAATGCCAAATCATTTAGGAGATTGACTTCAGTCAGTTTTGGAAGAAGATGTCAGACTTCAGTATCTCTCCTTTGATTTTTATCTGCCAAGGTTTCAGTATGGGTTAGCTCTGGGCTCTCTGATATGGATATTTACAGTATGTGAAAAGGGACAGAGCCGATGGTTCGCTGAATCCAACAGCTGTCATTTAGCAAAGCCCTTTGCTTACTTTGCCGGTGCAAAGGAGACATGCAGGCCACCCCAGATGTAAAGAAGTTCCTTATCTCCCACCCTGTTCGCGCTGCAGACTTCCAGCTACCCGCGTTACAATACCTCTGACACTGAGGAGTCACATTCCAGTAATGCTGTTCCTGATGCAGATTTAACTGCTTTCCTGGTAGAAAAGAAAGAAAAAAAAAGATGCCACTGACATGAGAGAGCAGAGCCACACTTCTGAGGAAAGCAGTTGTAAATGTTTCTTTGTCCTAAATGGAGCTGCCTGGCCCCTCGTGCGTGTGTGCTCGGTCTGGGACCACGCTGGTGGGTCAGGCACAGCGGAGGTATAGAGCTGCCAATTACAGCAATATTTTGTTCCAAATCTCTTGAAGTGGTCTGGGAGGACTTTTATTTAAATAAGATGATTGCACAGATCTAAAAACTGTCAACATTTTGGTTTTGAAACAAGGTGCTGAGCAGGCTCAGGGAGAGATTTTTCATCTCTCTCGTCTCTCTGCAGAAATACACACCAGGCAGTAAATAGGTCTGTGCACTAGTGCGATGTAGTGACTCCAGAGTACAGGAAAGTCTCGAGTGTTCCATCAGCATCACGCTCCCTCCGCATGATGGTAAGGTAGTTGAATTATCTCTCTTCCACCCAACATTTCTGCCTATATTTGCTGTTCCATTACAGGATTTGAAGCTTCTGCACAGCTAAAGCTGGAGAAACTGCTTTGGCGAAAAGATGCAGAAGAACCGATGTTGAACTGAGCGTATTGGATTTGTACTTCCTCTTTCTACAGGGAATCCAAAGCAGAAATAAAGAGGTTGCTCTTGATATTCTTATACTATTTCTGTTTTTTCTGGAAGTAAAAATCAGAAGAAATCTCACGCAAAATTTTGTCCTTCTGAGACGTCCAAGCCAAATGTGCAGATCTAAGGGGTTTAGATCAAGTAGACATAAGCACAGTGAGTTCTTTTTCTCTAATCTTGAGAAACTTTCCCATCTTACCCCTCCAGTGTGTCCACAGATAAAATCCTGACTGTAGAAAGTCCTCAGAAAAGGTGCGGGCACTGCAATTGTCTTGCACTGAAGGTGCAAACCTTTTGCCTGCGTAATCCTCAGCTGAGGATAGAGAGGATCCTCAGTAGAGCACAGAGAGGATCTTCCACTCCTTCCCACCTCTGCAGACATACACAAGACTACTTCGCACTCTTAAGCTAGGACAGTGCTACAACCTCCTCATCTTAGCTTGCAACAGAGCATCTGCCCTCTGTCATGACCCACAGCCAACTAATCCTATTTCCCCCAGATTTGGATCTCATGGTTCTTCTTGAATCAGGTTCTCAGCACCAGCTGGGGAGCTCCTGAGTATGGGAGCCAGTCACGGTGTGCTGTCTGACACAGGCCAGCAGGCAGGTGATTTTTCAAATCGTAGATTGACAACTGTTACTGTTTATGTTTTCACTGCAGGTAGGAGATCTCCAATTAAGGTTAATCTTGCAATGTTAATTGAGCCACAATGCATATACTCCTTCTTGAGTATAAGAGCATCACGGAAGGAAATCCACATTCGCAGCAAAGCTAGGGTCAGTTGTCCATGTAATAGACCTTCCTGGATCCTGCTGTCCGCAAAGTTGATGGTCTGTATAAAGCACCAGAAAAAAAACCTTCACAGATGAAGAACAGTGTCACAAAAGCTCTGATTCATGACGGGTTACCAATGGCTTTTTCCCTCAGCCAAATCATTATCTAAGGAATCTGTCATATTTTTACTAATGACAGAGTTCCAGTCTGGGGGCCACTGAATCCCTTAAAAGGACCACTAGCAATCACACAGCAAGATCTTTCTTGCAAAGCTGTGGTTGAATTCCATGTGGGTCTAAACTCAAGTTAGCAAACTGTGGCCATATTCCATACTCATTATTTCCACAAAGGGATGCCATGCACCCATGTGCATCTCTGAACCCATCAAAGGAATATCCCGTAATTCTTTTTACTGCGAAAAAGTTGTTGCTCTGGCTACATCTACCTCAATGAATGCACCCATTAGTGATTGCATCCACACTGGACAGGCTGGCCTCCTTGAGAGCAGGGTAGCTCTGCCCACTCCTTACCACACTTGGCCCTATGTCTCCTACAAGTCCTTCTCCTGAGAGATAGCTGTCATTTTGGGTCCATTCTTTTCAGTTCAAAGTGCGAGCTGTGCTGCAATCCTGCTGCTTGGTGTTTTCATGGAATGAAGCTGAGATTTTACATTTTGGTCTTGTATGTATGACATGAGTTTGCAAAATCTGCAAGGAAGATGCTGAAGGACTCTGCAGAGCAGAAGAAAACAAGCCTGACGCATTCTTGTCCATACTGTCTGCTGGAAGATATTCCCAGAGTAGAATATCTAAGACAAAACACTTTGATTTTCTTTCAAAGGAGCTACCTTGAACATTCCAAAAATGGCATGGGAATGAATTCATATTTATGCAGTATGGAGAATCAGTGAATCAAGACCAGGGGTTAGGTGGGGAGTGAGATGATGGTGTAGACATACCCCCACCCAGGTGAGTGTATGTAAATTGGAGTGATTTTCTGGGCCCAAAGTTGTGGGAAAGCACAGGGGAACTCAGCGTTTAAATGCTGCGACTGCATCCTCAGCACTGCGGGTGCCAGCCCTTGTGAAAACAGATCCTGAGCTTCAACTGGTAATCCTGCT
This sequence comes from Phoenicopterus ruber ruber, assembly GCA_009819775.1. Taxonomy (NCBI): domain Eukaryota; kingdom Metazoa; phylum Chordata; class Aves; order Phoenicopteriformes; family Phoenicopteridae; genus Phoenicopterus; species Phoenicopterus ruber. Next base: position 159,457,558 of record CM020216.1, read on the forward strand.
CTGAATGGAAAACACACCCCTGGATTTGGGTTTTCTCTATGAACCAGAAGGAGGAAGAGGCAACAGCTTCACCTTACTTAATTCTGAAGTGAAGACATAACCTCTGACACACAGGATCATTCACCCTTTTATGTGGGAAAATCTATTATTAGAGCTTGACTGAAATATTTAAGAGACTAACAATAATGTCACCTCCCTTCAGCTTTCAAATATTGAGTACTAGAGTTCGGTGCTGACTTCTCATCCTTGTTTAGACTTTCCTTCTTAGAGAAAGTTTTGTGAAGGTAACCTATTTCTTTAACAGAGCTGTGCTGCAGTGTGGACGATGAGGACAGTGAAGATCCTCAGGAGATCCTCTGCAAAACACCCTGGAGCCATTTGCATCAATTATCTCCACCACCAGTACGTGGCTGCCTGTAGGCCAGGCTGTTGCTTATTATCTCGTGAAGTGAAGATCATTTTTGATAGGGAAAGTGAGAGGCTTTTGCTTACGAGAACGAGTTCACCCAAGGGTGCTCAAGTTAAGGGTTCCTTGGTAGTGTTTGAATCAGATAGGGCAATTTATCATAGAATCATAGAATAGTTTGGGTTGGAAGGGACCTTTAAAGGCCATCTAGTCCAACCCCCCTGCCATGAGCAGGGACAACCTCACTAGATCAGGTTGCTCAGAGCCCCATCCAGCCTGACCTTGAATGTTTCCCGGGATGGGGCTTCTACTACCTCTCTGGGCAACCTCTTCCAGTGCTTCACAACCCTCATTGTGAAAAACTTCTTCCTTATGTCTAGCCTAAATCTCCCCTCCTTTAGTTTAAAACCATTACCCCTTGTCCTGTCACAACAGGCCCTGCTAAAAAGGTTCTCCCCATTTTTCCTGTAGGCCCCCTTTAAGTACTGAAAGGCTGCAATAAGGTCTCCCCGGAGCCTTCTCTTCTCCAGGCTGAACAGGCCCAACTCTCTCAGCCTGTCTTCACAGGAGAGGTGCTCCATTCCTCTGATCATCCTTGTGGCCCTCCTCTGGACCCGCTCCAGCAGGTCCACGTCCTTCTTATGTCGAGGGGCCCAGAGCTGGACGCAATACTCCAGGTGGGGCCTCACCAGGGCAGAGTAGAGGGGCAGAATCACCTCCCTCGACCTGCTGGCCACGCTCCTTTTGATGCAGCCCAGGATACGGTTGGCCTTCTGGGCTGCCAGTGCACATTGTTGGCTCATGTCCAGCCTTTCATCCACCAGGACCCCCAAGTCCTTCTCGGCAGGGCTGCTCTTCATCCCTGCATCCCCCAGCCTGTACTGATACCGGGGGTTGCTCCGACCCAGGTGCAGGACTCTGCATTTGTCCTTGATAAGACAGTGCTTTTAAAAAAAACATTTCATTTTCACCTAGCCTGTTAAATTTTGCTTAACGTGCTGCAGTTCGTTGTTAGGACTTCAGAGCTCTGATGAGCGCATGCGGTGTCACATTCCCAGGATGTGGTCCAAGGCAGAATCACAGTGGGGTAACTACTGTCAAATGGTGTCAGTGGTCCAGTTCTGACTTGAAAAGAGCATCACTGACACCTCTTATTGCAGCTTTTTAGCTTTCTTCCAAGGTTTCCTCCCCAACAGATGCTGAAATCCCAGTAGAAAGCAGGGACGAATGTAACAAAACAAATGCACAGTATAGCTAATTATTAATTAAAATCTCTTAAAGTAGATAGTATCAAAAAAAGGCAGAAGGTTTATTGGATCTCTAACCTCAAAGGATTTTTCTATTGCACCTATCACAGCATTTCATCATGACCAATTTTTAATGAGCGCAAGAGGGGAGGACATCCTGCTGTCAGCTACCCAGAGTGTAAATCCAGAGTAGTTCTGCCGCCTCCAATAAGACAATCCAGTTTGCTGTGATGGTAGCAAAAGGTAAGTTTGCAGCCAGGCTACTGCTTTCAGGAGAGCGCCAGCAAGAGCTTGAGAAACAGAAGAGAAAAAAAAAAAAAGACAGAGAGAGTATCATTAAAGGACTGAAAGACCTTTTTAAAATGTAGCTCCTAGGGGAAGGTCTCATTATGTTTGTACAGCACCCGGCACAACAGAGCCCTTCTGAATTCAGTTTCTGGAAGCTGCAGACACATCCAACGAAATGACAGCACCAAATACCGAGGCTTAAAATACCTATTTGTGACAGATGTATTAGGAGCAGGGTTTGGGAAGGAAAAGGATCGTGGTTGATGGACTCTGACAAAATTCCATCACAGTGAGTCACATTTTAATTGAAAAAGAATAAAAGAAAGCAAAGGCGGGGAAAAGACACGGGTGAAAATCAGAGGTCACCTGCCGTTGTGATAACTTAACTGAAGTTTTGGAAATGAATCATCGCAGTAGGCAATGGAAGGTTTCACCTCAGGCAGTGACAGGAAATGCAAGGCTGTAGCTGTGTGCAGAGCATTTCGGGCTCTCGATCAGCTTTTATTGATTGGGAAACTACAGCTGCGCTCAGAAAGTCTTAGCTTTTCTCTCATTTTCAATTCGACAGAAAGGAAAATCTCGAGCAGCCATTTTCAGCTTCTCTTTCTCGGAAGCAATGGGGTAAGTGGGAGGGGAGTTCACAGGAGGAAGACACAAAACTCACAATTTTACTCACATGTCTAATGAAATCACATGCTGTCAGTGGCCCAAACAACAAAAAAAACCCTGACCCACACCCTTGCTTGAAAAGAAGAGGTGCAAACAGCTGCCCAAGAGAAGACCCTAATGAGGCATCCTTCAGAAAGGCTCTCTTTTGTTCGCGAGCGCACAGCTATCTAGGACATCCCTCTTCTGGCATCAGATTCCCTGGGATGGGAAATGATCTTGACCACAAGATGAGCCTAATGCCAGTATCTGTAAGCCAGAAGTTTCCAAACTTCTGCTGCCAGGCGCGGGCGATATTGCCTGTGGGATCTCCTTGTTCTGGTCCGGGCTGCAGTGCACTTCAAAATAGTTCACATCTCACCAGTAGTAAACTTATTTTGGTAAGCCATGGTCATATGTCTCTGGGCGTGTTTGCCCCCGGGGTGAGACGGGAATGTGTAAAGATCAAGCCAGCATATCCACTTGGTGTGGTACAACTCTGTGGTGGCTTCAGCAGCCCAGGAATGGATTAAATGTAAATGCCTTAATGCCTCTGTATCTGGTTGCAAATGTCTTCTATATCAAGCTTAATATGTCTTGGGAACTGATTTCGTCTACAAATAGGTAAACGCTGCAGGACATCTCTGCTGGCTCAGGTGTCTGTACTGTTGTTCATCTCTTGCTGCAGATGTATCTTTGTGAAACAAGGTAAAGAATGGCAGGCTCTTTTTAAAATCGTTCTGACCATTAGAATCCAAATCGTGTGAGCCAGGAACTAGCCCCAAAGAGCCTTGACATTTCTGAAGTCTCTTTATGGACCTTCGCTTTGGCCTAACTTGGGTTTCACTCTTGTACAAGCGTGCCCCATTTGAACGCTGCCTCCCGAAGAAATGATGGGTGACTGAGCGGCAATTAAGTGGCAGTGCACAGAAAGAGTAAGCATTTCCATTTTGCTGGGAAAGGACCAGCTATTACATGGTGCTTAAACACACGCTTATACGGGTAAATATGGGCCTGTGCATGTGATGTCCCCCTGAAGTGGTGCATGGTGCACATTTATATCATGTGAGCTTTACCAGTGTTTCATATGAGAGCCCCGCTGAACCCGTAATATATGTGCGGTGACTTGTGTGCATGACTTATGCGTATGCTGATCATTTCAAAGAGGAACCAAACTACTGGGAAAGTCAAATAAGATTGTAGGCTGTGAGATACAAATAATTTTAAAGGAATGTAAAACTCTTCGTATATGAGGGATGCCAGGCAAGAGCTGAAGAGACCCACAGAGAGAAACTTATCCACAGAGCTTGTCCAGAATAAAAATTTTTGAAAAGTCTGAGAATAGGTAGAATTTTGACATTGCACCAGGTTTTCTTGTTTCCTTATTTTGTGCTTAAAAATACTTATGAAATTATATGCAAAACAAGAATTAACAAATCCCCACCTCAAAAGAAGAGGCCAAAACAAAACCAGAACCCCCTTACCTCCTGTCACCCTTAAAATCCCCCAGCATTTGCACAGTCTGACGCATGTGAGACGAAGCATTGAAAAGCTAGGAAACTCCAAAAGTTACAGTATCTCACAAAAGTTTTCATGGCTGTAGGAGAGATGTGTCATATTTTCCTTATGAAAGGTAACTCAGAATATCTGATTGTTATTAACGTACGCTATAAAATATGAAGAATGTGAGGCGCAGCAGCGTGATTGCGAAGTGTAAAATGTAGCCTTTCTAATTTGAAAAGTAGTCTATACCCACTTTACCCAGCTATCAATGACTTCCCTAGGTCCAAAACCCTGCAAAGTAATGCCCAAATAATTCTCAAAACCCTTTGTAATTTTATCAACTGCACAATTTATCACAATTCTGTGTTTCCTGTGTAAGCAGTGCACATGTGGGGAAATTTGTAACAAAATTCTATTCCCAAGAGAGTCTCACGGCTCTGAGCATCACAGCAAGCTGCCTGCAGACGCGTAAGTGAGACTGAGAGTTTGTTTTGATTTCTGAAGCTTAGCCTGGCTTGGGCATGACCAAAACGAAGTGCTGCAGGTCCTATGGCACCTTTGCGCTTCAGGGAAGCAAGTGGTGGTGTGTAAGCTGGAGCTGGCGGTAGGATGTCGGAGAAGGGTTTTCTATGGCATGGGGGCACTAGCAGGGAGTCCACATGTTTAGGAGGAGAATCTCTGAGCACATGGTGTGGCTCTTCTTTAAACACACCAGGCTTTTGGCATTTCTGGGAAAATGAAAAAAAAAATATGGCCAGGATTTGGTAGACTTTTAGTACAGAAAGTATGTAAATTGCTGTATTTCAAATGAATTCTCAGATTACTTTGAGGCCACCCAAAGCTCGTAGTTGAACACCTAGTCAGCACTGGGGTAAATCTTAGGTGTGTGAATGTTGAACGGGGACTTGTGGTGGTGACAACAGAAAGTACTGAATCACTGAGGGTGCTTGCGTGACCCTCATCACTGCTGTACCTGGGCACCATGGGGCATCACTTGTTCCTCCTCGCACACCCCAGTGGGAAGGGGAACAATAATCTTCCTGGGGTCTTTAAATACAGATACTCCATGACGCGGAGCCTGTGACTCAGGAGCGGCTAGAACTGACATCTCCAGAGTCCTGTGTTAGTCTCCTGCTGAATCAGCCTCCCTCCTTTTGTCGGCCTGATGACGATGGTGCCACAAACTTCTGTAATGCAACGGCAGCATCAGACTGGGTCTGCTGTGCTGGAGCTGATCGATGAGATGAGGATTAGCTGAGCTGGATGCGCGTGGCTCTGTGCGTGTGTGATGGGGTCTGGTACGAAGACTGCAGAAATATATAAACTCTGCCGTAACGTCCGCTAGCTTGTACGTGGTCAGGCTTGTAGCTGCTTTGCTTGGAATTTGGAGTTTTAATTGGCCTTTGTAGATATTCTTATATTACAGATTACACAAGATTTCCAGCTTTACTTATATGAATATTCATGAACCACTTTTAAAATTATGGTTTTATTATAATTATTTTTTTATTGAGATCTCTCTGAAAGCTGGGGGCTATTTTATGAGTAAAATAACAAATAACAGCACTATTGCTCATTTCTGTACAAAATTAAATTTAGGTAGTTCGTACATAATAAATAATGTTATGATTTGAAAATGTTTCATTACATTACATTAATACGTCTTAATAGGCACGGATCATATCACACACAGTTGTTAGCTTTATTGTTAATCAGATCTTTCTCATTAACACACTGTAGTTAAAAATGAAGTGCCCTAAAACTGACTATGTAATGTTAAGTGTAATTTCTGAAACTGCCATATTATGCTGTCCTAAGTATCCTGGAATTGCTTATTTAATGGAATATTCAGCCTCTAAAATAAATCCTTTCCTTTCTACTGTTAGCTTCACGAAATGTTTTAAGGACAAGCACAGGCACACTGTCCTTGCGGGAGAAGGCTGAAGTTATTAGACGTTTGAGAGATCCTGATCAGCGAATGCCAAATCTAAACTTGTCATGACTGCCGATAATAGCCGAACTTTCCTCCTCCCCGTGAGTGGCCTGTCTTGTCGCACTTATTCTACCTGACCTACTTTCCAGCTCCGCACCTAAGGATGTTAAAAAAATTTCTACATCTCTCGAACGAGGACAGAAATAGTTTTCGTAGTGCTGAATCGACATAAAACCGGTCCATGGCTGGGGACCTCTGCCTCCTGCTTCCCACAAAAGGGATTTTCCTTTTGGAGCCCTGGACTGTTTCCACCTGCATCATTCACTGGCTGAGGAGTTTCGTGACGAGGTGGAGATGCAAGGACCCCATGGCACATCGCTGAACTGATGCCATGGCTTGAGGGTAAAGAAAATAGGGAAGAAAGTATACTGTGCTACAGATATTCAGCCAAAGTGTTCATCCTGCTGTACTGTCTGTATTTACAGAGGGCTCCAGAGTACAGAGCTACGTACAAGCTGACACCATGAAGGGTCAGGGCATGGGGTAGAGCTCAGTCACACCATCGCCCATGGACAGCTGTCCTGGACAGTTTTCTGGCATGGTTGGGGGGCAGCCTGGGCTGCTTGCTCGGCAGCTGGCAGCCTCACCAAGGAGTGAAGGGGCAGTCTGGCTGCCTGGGCATCAGCCGTCCCATCCAGGGACAGGCTCTGGCCTTTTTTACTTGTTACAGACATAGCCACAGAGACTCGGCATCAGGACACTTAATGATAGCAACATCTTGTGCATTTATTTATGTGTCTGACTACGGCAATGATGAATAAGATTTTAAAACCACTAACAAATTGCCTTGTTCTTCCCTCACTCAGCTTGAAGATGTGTCCAGGCAAGTAGTTGTTCCCAGGGCCATTCTCTGGCACTGGGCCCTGGTGCCCCATCTCCTACAACTGATCTGTTTTATCATACCAGATGGGTTGGCTGCATCCAGATTGCATCCAGACAGGTTTGAATCTCTCCAGAGAAGGAGACTCCACACCCTCCCTGGGCAGCCTGTGCCAGGGCTCTGGCACCCTCACAGTGAAGAAGTTTTTCCTCATGTTCAGGCGGAACTTCCCGTGTTCCAGTTTGTGCCCGTTGCCCCTTGTCCTGTCGCTGGGCACCGCTGAGAAGAGTCTGGCCCCGTTCTCTTGACACCTGCCCTTGAGATATTTGTAAGCATTGGTGAGGTCCCCTCTCAGTCTTCTCTTCCTCAGGCTGAACAGCCCCAGCTCCCTCAGCCTTTCCCCATAGGAGAGATGCTCCAGTCCCCTCATCATCTTCATAGCCTCCGCTGGACAACAAATCATAAGTGCTCAAGTGAGGAAGGAGATCATCATTTCTGCTTTACATGTCACTAAGCTAAACCCCATAGGACCAAATCCTCAGAACTCAGTGGGAGTTATGCCTATAAGCAAAGATTATAAATACTTTTTGAGATTCACACCAAAAAAATCCCTATAATGTAGACAGGATTTTTGGACTGGATACGGTAGCAGCTTCTCCCACTAGAGGTGCAGTTGGCATGTTTCAAAGAGTGCTTTTGTTTGCTCCAAAGAAATAAGCTTTGTCAAAAGGGAAGGTTGGGGCAAGGGAAGAGTGTTCGTGCTGGTGTAGAACATGGGGCTGGTAACAAAGAATTGTGCTGCTAGTTAGCATGGAGCAGCGCAGGTCTCCTGCGTAGGATTCACCTACGTGTCAGCACTGCTGCCGAATTCTCATTTCCACCAGCCAAATATTTTCACCTCTCCATTCCTCTGGTGCACTTATTAAAAAAAGGATAGAACCGTCTCAAGGTCTCCCAGTGCAACTATGACACAAAGGATAAACATGGATCTCATCCGTGTTCTAAACACAACAATTCACCTTTTTTCCCAGCAGATACATGGCTTATAGACAGCTTTTCATCCTCACTGGAACTGCTTAACTTTTAGAAGCTTCAATAAATGTTTTATCTTTTGTACATGCGTAATTCTACCAAATGAAACAACTACTCTATGTAGGAACTGGTTTCTAATGACAAACTTTTACTGTAAAACCAGGAGGGAGTACTGTGTAGCAGAAGTCAGGTCTTCTGTTTCTCCCCCTACTCTGCTGAACCAGCACTTTGTAATGAGTCTATTGCCAAAGGACAAATGCTTCTTTTTTTCATACCATGGCAATTCTGTATTTTTCAGAGCAGAGCCACAAAGGTGAGAATTAGCGGGGAGGGAATGTGGTCCTCCAGCAACAGGATTCCAGTACCATCTGCTGGTAGGAGAAACGTGGGTTTAGCCTGGACCTCCCCTCTCAAATCTGTATTCTGTCTGTGTGAGGCAGTTCGGTGTATTTTTAATTAATTACTCATGTCAGTCAGAGACATTCTGCTAACACCAGTCATATTTTAACAAATGAGCTCCTCACACCTTTCATAAATATTTTATCTATCAGATTCAGTAAGAGTGGCCCAGTTTTCAGTAAGGGAACACTTGGTTCAGACATCAAGGTCCCATCTGACTAATGGCATAAGCGTGGTGTACCTCTGAGCGTGCGTGTCTGGGAAAGGGCAAGTAGTTTTGCAACATGAACATTGGGGCAATATGATTTCTTTCAGGCATATGCAAAACTCAAAAAAGTCATTATGTGACTTAGTGTTCTTCAGCCATGGAGCTGTGAATGCATGCAGATACTCAAGGGGTCAGTTCCCAAAATATTGATGGACTTCTGGTTGTCCACGGAGCATTTGATAGTGCTAGTTCATCTTATGGGTCGTGATTCTGCAAAGCACATCTTTAATTTTACACTTTTGCTCCCATCCCATCCCATTGAGTTCAACATTTGCAGAGTTTACTGTTGAGCTGAGGTCATGTTTCTGGATCTCTGCCTGGCCTTAGCTTCAAAAGTCGTTCTGGCTTGGTCTAGACTGCGGCTGTGGGTATCTGCAGAGACAATCAAGCTGTCTCTAATAGGGCTACCATAGGCACAGGCGGGAATTAGCATGTTTCAATATAAGCTTCAACACTGATGATACCTGAACTAATTGCTAAAATTAGTTCAAACTCTCTGTGTGTGCTACAACCATGTTCTGACATATCTAGCTGATAAAGCACATTATCCTCTTAGCTGTTTTCTGAACTGACATTTAACAAAATCTATTTTGAAAATGCATATGATGACTGGACCTTATATTCCAGCAAAGTTATCAGTAATGCTGTATACATTACTAAAATATTTTCCAAGTTCTATTTTATATTGTGTATTGTGAATAAAGCTGGAGGCAAATCCAGGCCTTTTAAATGCATGTTCTTTAGTTCAGTTTTCTGCAACTGTATGAAAGGTCTTCAGATGATTATAGAAGTATTGTTTGCTTATCTAGCACGAATGACAAGTCAGAAGATAAACACCCTTCATTACTCTTCATTGCAACCTTCGTACATGGAGAATTTAACAGTTTGTTATCATATAGTGAAAAGCAAGATCTCTAATGCCAGTTTTTTAGAGATTTTTTTTAACCTTTTCCTCTAGCAGAAACACAAATATTAATTTTCTTTAAAATCTCTAAATCATACAAATTATATGTGCTTTACGAGCTAGGCTGGGTACCCTATGTAACATACGGTACATTTCATGTAGCTGGTAAAAATAGTACTCACCTTATTACAGTATCATAGAGTTGTCAAACATTAACTTTACAAGTTTAATGAAAAACAAATCCTAATGATAGGGATAACTTACAAGGACTATTGACGATAAAACAACCTTACTCTCCATTTTAACACCATTTCAGTCTTTAAATATTAATATACTGCAGGTTGATTACTATTATTCTTCGAATTAAATGATCTTTGTTACATTAAAATAAACCATTAAACATTAATTTCACTGTTGTGCTTACGGCCTTAATTCTCTGATATCTGATACAAAGTCTGAAACTTTTAGCTAAAACTCCTCAAATTTTCATGTTTCTCTTTATACGACGAAAAGCCTTCATGGATTCTCACGTAAGTCAACATCCCATTCAGACTTCCGATGACTGTGTCGGTAGATTTGGATGTGCCACTGGGGATTTTGGGGTGCAGTTTTATGTTCAGTTTAGTCTGATGTAACCTAGTTTCCCCTCTCTGCCCCCACTCACATATTCCTGCCCCTCCCTCACACAGCATCTACAGATCACGCGAATGTGCGGTGAGTTGACGTGGAAACTAACCACACACAAGAAAAAAAAAAAGATTTGTTTTCTGCTGGTTTAGCAAACAGACCTGATTCTTCAAGGTGATTTCTAGATATGATGCAAGGGGTGGCTGGGGGTGGGAACGGGCTAGACCTGGGCGTCTTCCTTTGGCGGCTGCCTGCTGTGACATTGGGGTAAGCGTATGTGATGTTATGTCTCTGTGTATTTAACTTTTTTACTGTCTCTTTCTCCCAAATTTGCTGCTTCATTGTACCTGCCACAGGATACAAGACACAAAGGACGCCAAAAAGGACCAAAAACCTAGAAATGATGCTGAAATTCTAAATTAAGGGAACTAAGCATGCTCTGTTTCTCATATACATCCGTGGTAGAAGCTACAAGAAAACCTTCCCCCTTTGCAACCACAGTGACAAGGAGGGGACACTAGAGGAAGAAATGAGATCTAAAATCTTGAAACCTACACACAAATTACTCCTTCCACTGTCTGGACTCCGAGGTTGTTGCTCACAGAGGGGAAGACCCGATACGGGGCCATGGCCAGCCTTTCCACTGCCTTTAGTCAACGTTAGTGTAGTAAATGTATGCTTGACACATGCAGCTTTGATGCACACAAATATATAACTATTAGGTGGCCTTTAACCAAGACGAGAATTGGTGAGAACCAGGTGTCCTAGGGTTGCTAAGGATTTTAAACATATAAAGTTTGAAAAGACTTATTTCCTATTTTCTTTCTTAATTTTGAAAGCAAGTGAAATGCATGCTCAGGCTGCATGAGAACTTTATAGAAAAAAAATGCAATTCATAGCTGTTAAAGCCATCATCTGGCAAAGAAATCATTAACTCAAGAGGCTGAAAAGATAGCAAATATCTGCTGAGATTCATTAACTAGGAATTTTTAATCACCGCTGCACAGCTTGGATTGTTTTTTAAATGATCTCAGTATGGAAGAGGACATCCATCTACTCCCAGATATTGTTCCAGTGGCAGGAGTGTCACGATGTATTCAGAGCACCCTGGCTGTACTTCCAGAAGCTTCTTCTGTGGGAAGCAGGTCTAGGTTTTCTCCTGAAAGTATTTGGAGACTGAGACCTGCAGCAGATAAGACTTAAGTCCTCAAAACTATTTCCCTTTCATTTACCTTTTGCTCTCCTGAATGTCTACCTTTGAAAGTGGCTCATCTTCCAGCAATCCTTGACATTTTATTGCTTTCTGGAAGTGAAGGCCTTTTCAGGCATCTCCTTTTAATGAACTGAAACTAGTAGTTGCTTACAAACCTTAAGGCCCATAGTAGTGCCTCTGTTTCTTAATCCTTCCTGCAGGCCTGTTTCAGTTGCAATACATTTTTGTGAACGGCTTGCTTTATTTAATTTGCCTCTTCATTTCCATCCGCTGAGTTATTTCATCAAATACGTGCTGCTGAAAAGCACCAGAGATGTGAGATGCTTTGATAAAAATCAAAGTTCATGTTTCTTTTATGTGCCAGGGTTTTTTTGGGGGTGTTTTTTTTTTTTTTCTTTTTTCACCTCACCATGTTTGGTTTCCCATTCACAGGAAGCCTAAAGAACATTTGCACGTAAATTAAACCCTCGCCAGAGAACAAAAGGTATTTTCCTCCCACTTTCTCAATAGAAAATCAGGAGAAATGCCCACTCTAGTGTATGCAATTTCATACACTGGGTCAATGGGCAGTTGTAAAGATTTCTTGTAAGATTTGTAGGACAACTTACTCTTACTTTCTGCACAACACATGAAATCAAACCTGACGGTTTTGAGTTACACACCAAAAGAAACTTTTCTGTGGGAAAATATACAGGTGAAACCCACTTAAAAAAAAAAAGATGGCAGCAAACAATTACCTATAAGCCCAGTACCGCAAAGCTTAACTTGTGGGAGTAACTCTTTAAACGGTACTTTATGTCACCCAAGTGCTTTAAAAATAGTGACTCAGTCATCATCATGTTTTACAGAAACTTAAGCAAGGCAGTGATATGTAATATTATCCGCCCAAGGCCACAGAGAAAGTCAATAGCGGAGGTGGAGTTTGACCCTGATATTCCCAGCACTTGATTCTGGGTTTTCCTTTGGACTCATCAAGTGAGTAGAAGTTTACAATGTGGGACTCCTTGCTTCCTCCGGGTCTTCACAGGCTCCTCAGGAAGAAACACAGGAAAAATGGTCAGCCGCAATTAGATATTCGCTTCACAGGCTTTGACCAAGGAGACTTCTGTCAAAACCTCTGTAGTGTCTTCTCTGCTTGCTGAATGATAGTAAGGGAGCCCAGGCTTCCAGAAAATACAGTCCTAGAGCACATACATCATACAGACAGTCCAAAGGGTTGTGGTTTCTAGAGTTTCTAGTCTTTGACACCAAGCCACCACAGATGCAGTGAAATGGAGCTGGTGTTCCACCAGGTCATGGAGCCACTGCTCATCCCACCACTATGCTCTTGGAAGATCGGAAAATATGACCATCTCAGCTTATGCTCTGGCACTGATGCTTCCAGGCTTCTCTTCCAGGCTCTCAAAAATCAGCAGCTGTTGTTCTCCCACTCTGAAAGTCTGGATTTGGTCAGGTCTTCAAAGATCGTAGAATTTCCATATGAATAACCACTAGAAGCCACTATAGATAGTAGGGAATATTCAAACATTTGCTTATTTCATTATTTCCTCTTCCCCCCCCCCCATTTCTGTGCCCCAAGGACATTTTTTAGGTTTCTACTTCTTTTCTGAAATGGAGCATTGTACTTGTTTCCCCTAAATGTTGACATTTCCCTAGATTTTGATTAGGTCTTAGCCTATTGTAACTGTACCACTGGACTCAGACTAGCTAAGCTACTAACATTTGTGCTCTTACTGCTATTTTACTCATACTGATTTGGAAACAGTCCCAGTGGGCAGTCCAGCGGGGGAGACCTCTGATTCTGATCACTGAAGTGAAGACCAGGGCAAGCTACTGCTTTAATGAGTTTCCACAGGGTTTCTGTGTTGTCACTGAGCACAGAGGTGAGCTGCCAACATCCTTCCAGCCACAGCGGTTGCTGACTGCAAATATCTGGTTTAACTCATGAATGCCTTCTGCCTGTTTGCCATTAACCCTCTGCCAAAGACAGCCTTCAACAAAGACTGCTGGTGGAGGGGTCTATAGGAAAGATGCTGTCTAGTTTGTACCACGTTACTCAAAACAGTCCAAGTGCTTGGTTTGAAACAGACCTGTTGATGGTCCTGAATCGGAAGAGGGAGAACTGACACGTTCTGCTGCAGCAGTGGAGCTGGGGGATGGTCACCTGCAGCTTTGGGGCAAGGGCAATCAGCAGAGTCAGATCCAGATGAAGAAGGACTATCGATAGGCAGACCGCATCACGATGCACACAGCATGGGCGGATAGGGCAGGGAGATCACTTGGCTACCTTGGATTTCTTGCCACTGCACAGGACAGTGGAATTAAGCCACAAGAAATCTGTCGAGAGGGGGAAACAGTGTGGACACAAACCTCACATTTCACTGCCTGCACAGTAAAATTTACATTAAAAATTATGCTCGTGTATTTACATCCATAGAACTCCCCATAAGAACCCAAAATGGGGCCACAAACACACCCCAGACCTTTGTCATGGTGGCTGGGAATATGAAGAGAAATATGATGAAAAACTCAGGTGATGCCTGCCTGATTTTGCTTGGCTGGTGAGAAAGGCTGGACAGCAAGAGTGAGGTTTTCCTGTTCTGAACAACGTTCTCAAAGGCGTTGTAAATAATTGCCTTCTTCCAGGTGCAGCTGAGTGCTGCAGAGGTTGCCCTGCCCGTCAGGAGGTTACCGATCCTGCAGCAGAGCATCCCATGTCCAATTTCCCTTGCTCCACACTCCAGCCCACTGCAGGAGCGACGGCAGGTGATTTTTCCTGAGGGGGATTAGGCAGTATATGTGTGAGCACACAAAGCACTCTGCCAGCAGAGCTGCTGGCCAGGAACATTTTGTGTAAAGGCAATGACATTTCAACTGTATCTTACGGTGTTGCAGTTGTTCAGTGAGCCAAGGATCCCACCTCAGCCTACAGTGTTTTGTAATACCTGTAATGCCACCAATATCAGCCACTTTCCTTCAAAGTGAAACTGTCAGCAGCAGAATCACACCAACTACCCTTCTGCTAGCTGGTGAGTGGTTTTTGTCAGCATAATTCACACCAGTGCAGGTTAGTGTTAGCATCACAACTTTGTTTAGCAACATGATGTTTTCACACATCTGATCAAATAGCTGCACTTGATCTCTGTAGCACAGGTTGGGCCCAAAGCATATTATAATTTGCCCTAGGAAATAAAAACTTAGTTTAAAATGCCTTTTCAAAAGCAGTACTATTTTAATCAAAAACCCCACCACTGCCCAAACCTTCCCCATCATAGTAATGTGAGTAAAAGACATGTACAGTCCGATTTCTTACACTTGTGCATACTGAGAGTAGCACCTTCGGGGCTCTTGATAAACATGAGGCGTCTCTTGTTTGTAAAATGGTTATTTTTACAGTGCAGACCAAAACATTTCCCGTATTGCCCTTACTGAAAAAATGCTCTCGGCTTTGTTTGAGGGTAACACTTGCCCGCGGCAGGGTGGGGGCTGCGAGGGGGGGAAGCAGGGCAGCGGTGGAGCTTGCTGCTCCCTGTGGCTAGCGAGGCGACAGGGCACAGGTTGCCATCGCACCTTCTCACCGCCGCAGCCGCCTGCATGTGAACGCTTTTCCCCGAGTGTGGATCCAGCACCTGGCAAAGCCATGGTGCTTGTGCAGCACGACCGGCAGCCAGGGCTTTTCACGCTCTGGAGACGTAGGCAGACACTCCTTGGGGGGAAAAGAAGAACACTACGCTTCAAGCTCTTATATTTGAAGCTTTGTCGAGTACTCGATGCTTATCAGGTTCTCACTGTAGCGTGTCGTGTCAGCCACTTCTTCTGGAGACACTTTAAAGCAGTATCACCGGTATCTGATCTTCTCACTCTCTCGAGATCTGGCCAAGATCACTTTTACTTTCACTGCAGGGTTGAAAGAACTAGAGAGTGGCAAGGGTCTCTCAAGGTGAACCTTATCAATCCCTCCCACTCCCTCTTAAAATGTGTTTTCAAACTTTTCTTATGAGCAGTCTGTTGGAGTGGGGGAATCTCAATACAAGGACTTCTTCACTCTCTGCCCATCCAGTTGAGGCAGATGCTTAAATCTCTGACTTGTCCTAATTCTATGACACTTTTACTTGCTGAGGGTAGGACTCACTAGATTTCATTTGTGTTCTTACCTGTGTAAGATCCCCATGGTATCTGAGCTTCCTCTCACTTCTACCTCCTCTAAGATTCCCGCTGGGTTAGTGTTCAGGGGCAACTGTGACTCATATTCCTAATCAGACATAAAATGGGGGAAGAGCTGTTTATAAAACATCATTTCTATGTGTCTTTGTGGATACTTCTGTGTTGCAAATCTCCAAATTATTGTTGAGTGGTTGATTATTGATTCTGGTGTTTGAAATTCAAACCTCTGCTCTTCTCAGAAGGTCTGACAGAATTTGACACAAAATGATTACTTAGCTATGGATTTTTTTTTTGGAGCTAACCCACAGAATTGAATAATATATTGAGAAGTGATATCACAAGAGGGTTCCAGAACCGGAAAAAGGGAGGAGGAATCTTTCTTTAGTAGCTTGCATAGGATTTAGATAGTTTCTGGATTAACCTGCTAAATTTGATTTAGGTCCTGATTCAGCAGAGCATTTTAGTACTGCTTACTTTGCTGAAATGAACAGAGATGGATCTCAGCACAGACTTAGAGATCATTACGTGTTGGTGGATGAGATTTTTAAAGGTATTTATATGTTTAACTCACTAAGTACCTTTAAAAATCTGTCTTTAAATACCTTGCTGAATTAGGGCCCTAATTCCCATTAAATTCTCTGCGGGCTGGATTCTCCAGTTTGCCAAGTTCATTTGTTCCCTTTAGACTTCCTCCTGAGGTTTCCCTTGATCAGCTAATGTGTGTCGAAATACACCTTGTTCTGTCTGCAGTTGGCATTTAAAATACATTCATTAAATATGTTGGCTAATGCGTTATTAAAGGAACACCTTTTATCCTTCTCTAATCATATTCTTGGTACATCTCTCATGATGCAATAGGTGCTGGGTACATTTCAAAGGTGTGTAATTGTGTCTCACAGCATCATGATGTAACAGGCTTCTCAAGTATCATCCTTCCATGCGTGAGACAGGGCTGGGTTGGTTTATGGGATGAGACCATATTTGATATGTTGGCACTGGGTGGAGGAAGAGGTTGGTGATAACGTTGCTGGGAGGTCATGCTTGGTTATAATCCAATGCTCTTTCCAGAGCTGCCACCTCACTGCTGGGGACGTTCTGCATAACAGGTTGACCAGGTACTTGCGTCCCCTGGGCTTACAAGTCTGTAAGAGCCCGAGACACAGACCTAAGGGGTGAAGGGAGCACGGGGAGAGCAGTGATCTCTCTGCACAGTGCCTGAAGCAGCAGCTCCACACTGGGACGGTCCACACCGCCTGAGGGTCTGGTGACCCTGGTCCAAAACAGAGGGAGGTGTTCTGTCGGGCCTGGGTGACACGAGAGAGCACACCCATCACCCCACAGTGCCAGAGGGGTGTCACAGCCTGCATATCACCCCCCAGGAAATCTCTGCCTGCCAGTCTCACCTCTCGGTGCTTACGCCTTATTGCTGAGCTTCGGGAGAAATGTAAGTGCTTCATTGACCACGGGGTTGAATTTCACCCGGATTAAATCCCTTTGAAAACCTAAACTGGCTTGCTGATGAGCTACACAGAAATGCTTCCTGTCTACTGCATTACCATCTCTAGGTTTCACCCTTTCTGAAACACAAAGCGATCATGGAGGGATTTCAGACCTTGTGGTAGATGGTAGTGAAAGAAACATTATCCTCCTATAACACAGGAACAGCTCAGTTGATTTAAGTCAGGTTTGGCTGAAGGAATCTCCATCAGCTTTAACCTCCCATGCTAAAACCTAGCATAAACAGGTTGGCTGATTGAATATTTTTGAAGCTAGAGAAAAACAGGCCTGTGAGAGAAATCTTCATTAGAGCTGTAACTGCACAGAATCTACCACCTCTCCACATTTGTGCCATTTATCAGTATTTAATACAAATATATACATTGGAGCAAAAGGGAAGAAGAGAACCCCACAGGACATGACTTCCAATTAGCAGGGGGTCACATCCCCTGCTGTGATTTACTATTGGAAAAACATGCAAAAGATAATTGAACATTACACTCTCGTCTCCCCCTGCTGCTGGCAGCATTACGAGGAGGGCTGCTCTGGACCCCTCGGGGAGATGGGGAGAAGGGATCAGGCAATTACATGCAGCGCCACATAATAACAGTGATTCATAACCCCATGGCACTAAACTCACTGGGCCAGATCTTTAGCTAGTGCCCGCTGGTGTAGCTTCATTGACTTCAGGAGGGAGATGCTGATTTACGTCAGCTGCAGAGCTGGCCCATTTACTTTTTCTCTTTAAGAAAGCAATAAACTATAAAGAGGGAGAGCAAGATGTGCAGCGCTCCGCGCAGCAGCCTGATGGGTTTCTGCAGAGGAAAGCTAAATATCTGAGGGATACTGACCGCTTCTGCTAAATAAGATCAGGTTATATTGTCCCTTGTGCCTCCACAGCGTGGCTTAAACTGTGAAATTTGCTATTTTGGACTTGGAGTACCCTAAGAAGCTGGAGTGATCTTAGTTATAGTTAAGCTCCACAGAGCAGTCAAGAACAAGTCACTTTCTGTACAGCTTTAGGAACAGGTTCTTGCTACCAGGATCATCATCTGGAGGTGCTGGCATCCATAATATTAGAGAAAGTTTCCTTAGTGTGATCATTTTTTAAACTTGATTTGCCTTGATCCGAGTTGATTTAAGAGAAGAGAGCATAGTACAGCCGAGGGACCAGGAGTCCTCGTGTCTCCGTCAATCTCCAGCAGTGACTTGCAGTGTGACTTTGAGCAAGTTTCTCCACAGTCCTGTGTGTCTGACTCTCTTCCTTGGCTCTTGAGAAGGTTTTCTTTCCCTTGTGTGATTGCCTGGGAATTTTTCACCTTCCTAGGAAGAACAGGCAGCCCCTCTCTGATGAGACCCAGGCCAGACACAGCTGTCCCTCCTCTCGGGCTGAGACCACACACAATTCACCCCAGCCCTGGGGCAGAAGAGTTAGCAGGAGGGTCTTGGCACTTCTAGGGTGCAGGGGTCTGGAATGGGCTGGGGTCTGAGCAGCTGTGCCAGGAATACGGCTGCTGTAGGAAGAAGGCAGTTTGTGAAGGGAGCACTGGGGCCCTGGGACCCGCAGACTTTACTCACTCCATTTGGCACAGGCTGGAGTGAGGAATTTTTAATGACAGGGTTTGAAAATGTTAGCAGATTGTACATAGCTCGTGCCTGCTTTCACTAGCTGAACCGGCCAGTAATTTAATTACATGTGTGGCTTACAGTTAACTTATGCATGCCTATCTGTTGCATGCCGTGCAGCCCGATGCAGGAGGGTGGGCTGGCCCTGGGAAAGGGCACTGGGAAGCCGTGCTGATCCACGCCGACCCGCGCGTGACTGCCAGGGCTTGGATTCATGAGTGGGGATTGCATTCAAGGACACAATAATTTCCTCCCTTTGACCAGGCTTGATGTGGTTGCAGGAATACGTAACCAACATGTCTACTTAATTCTTTTTCTTTTTATGTGGCTTCCTGTTCTAGTCCCTCTGTCTGTATTGCAATGTTGTAAGCTCCTCGAGGCAGGGACCGTGGCTTTATACACCTCTGCTAAATGTAATACACTCGTCACATTGCTGGCTAGCGAGCAAGATTGCCATAGTGTGAGCTGGCTTCAAAACTCAGCTCCGACCTCTGTCTCACTTTCTCAAAGAATCAGGCAGTGCTGGGATTGTAATTCAGGTGCCTGTGCTGGTGAATTGGGGTGAATTGTGCTGATCTGATCTGTACTGCAATAGCACCCTAAGGGGAAAAAACAGGAAGAAAAAAACTCAGTATCGTCAGCTCTGCACTTACAAATCATTTATTTATCCTTAATAAAACCTCTATCAGCTTAGAAATCTCGATGTTTTAAAATAACTAATGTTGGGTTTTTTTCAGTTGCTCCCCTTTTTCATTGATGCTTTCAGGCTTTCATTTCTTTCCTCTGCCACCCCCTAACCTGCAATTTCCTGACTACGAAACTTTAGGCTTTATTTTAATGAAGAGCGAGATTATCCAGAATCACATGACTCCAGGAGCTGCGCGATCAAGGAAAAAGCATACACAACACCACAAAAAAAGCCCCTTACCACATTAGCATTTGGTGCTGCTAAAGAAGTCCTAGGGAAGAACTAGACCCAGGCTAGAGATGGAGCCTGGGAATGCAGAGAGATGATGGTTCCAAGATTTTTATTAGCATCGTATACCAGTTGCCTCAAAATTAACATTCTTAATACCATTTTGCAGCATGGAAGTGCTACTGTTTCCATTTCACAGCTGGGCAACGGGAGCACAGACACAATTAACAACTTGCCCAAAGTTGCTCAGGCAGTCTACAAAAGAGAAAAAAAATAAATACACGTCTGAATCCTAGGTCAGAGCTCTCACCGGTGGACCATTCCTTCCTGCTAGTGAAAAGGGCTGGAGAAGAAGGTTAGTAACACCGGGTTAGCCTCTGCAGGCTGAGTTAGGGCTCAGTGTGAGGAAGCAGTCAGATGTGTGACTGTCTATCTGGAGGGTATTTGCACTAATAAAACTGCTGAGTCTGGAAAGCTGAGCATTTTCCCGTGTGATTGCTGCTGTTTCATTTTCTGGTCATGGTGGGAACAGCCTTTCTGGTTCTTAATGGAATTAGTAAAACATCCAAACATTTCATAACTTTAATGGCTGTAGAAGTGGGAGAAACTCCAGCTGGTAGGAATAGAGATGGCTCCTGGTTTTCCAAGTCAGTTTGCCCTTTCTTTAGTGAGCTGGTTTATTTTATTTTAGTAACCTGCTGTCTTCTCTCTGTTTAATTCTGGACAGAAGAAAAGGAGAGGACAGATAAGTAGCTGTGCAAAGTCATTATCTTAAGAAACATCCAAGAAATGAGTAGAGATAAGGTAAATTGCAACTTCTCAGTCTCTTGGGACAGGGCTGTGCTCGATGTTGACCTGTGCTGAATCTTCCCTTTGTGTTTTTCTGCTGCCAGGGAAGACACCGAGTCCCTCAGCTGGACTGAGGCTTGTTCCTGCCTCCTTATCTCCATCTGTTGCCTCTTCCCTTGTTCTTGCTCGGCCACTTGCTCATAGACCTCCAGCCGGAATAGAGGACGGCCCCCCCAGCCCCCCAGTTGTTTATGGAGGGGAATATCCCCTTCTATACACAATTCACCTTGAAGAAAACACTCAGGTTTAAAATTACCTGACACATGCGCACAGCAAGCCTTCTTTCCTACAGAATGAACACCCAGATCAACATGTGCCTGGTTTTTTTGCTTTGTATATGCATTAAATACACCTGTAAAAACATGTATCCATTGCATCTGTGTCTATGCACACAGATTGGATGAGTAAACTTCTATTTGTTTGGATCACGGAAAATTAAAATTTTATTTTTTATTTGTAAAAATACACTTCACATGTACTTTTTTGCAGCTAATAAAAAAATATCTAATGAACCCATGGGCTAGCAAAAGGTGAAAAGTTGTAGTGACTAGACATTGAGCAGGAATTTAGGAATGCTGTGCTCTGTGTTAGCTCCCACACCGAGTTGTCTGCATCCTCTTTGGTAAATCACATGGAGGACTGAAAGAGGATGCTCCAAATCACCTGTAAATGCAATGTGCTCCCCAATGCACCCTCATGGCTCCTTCACACTCTGTCTGCAAACAGCCTGTATGACACTCCTGGTTTTGGCTAGGATAGAGTTAATTTTCTTCCTAGGAGCTGGAATAGTGCTGTGGTTTGGATCTAGGATGAGAATAGTGTTGATAACACACTGATGGTTTAGTTGTTGCTGAGTAGTGCTTACACTAAGTCAAGGACTTCTCAGCTTCCCAGGCTCTGCCAGCGAGGAGGGGCACAAGGAGCTGGGAGGGGGCAGAGCCAGGACAGCTGACCCAGCCTGGCCAGAGGGATATTCCATACCCTATTGTCATGCTCAGTATATAAACTGGGGGGAGTTGGCCAGGGGGGGTCACTGCCCAGGGACAGGATGGGCATCAGTCAGCGAGTGGTAAGCAATTACATTGTGTATTGCTCATTTTGTATATTCTATTATTATTATTTCTTCCTTTGCTGTCCCATTAAACTGTCTTTATCTCAGCCCACAAGGTTGTTTTTTTTCAATTCTCTCCCCCATCCCACTGGGATGGGTGGGATGAGTGAGCGGCTGTGTGGTGCTTGGTTGCTGACTGGGGTTAAACCGCGACAATGACAAAGCCTGTATTCTGGACTCACAAAGTCCTGCGTGGGGATACTCTGATCCTGCCTGAGGCAACGCTTGCAGGCACCCAGTGTGGGAGACAGGCAAGTCTGGTCTCAGGGGCAGCTTTCAGCCACCTTTAGCAGACGAGTGCAAACACAGCCATTAAGTTTTTCCATTCGTAAAACAGAAATAACGCTTTTTTCTCAAAAGCATCATGACACTTTTTTTGATAGGTGTTTACTTGTCCTTGGTGTATCTCACTCTGCAAATAGCTCCATGGAACATTTTTGGGAGGGGATTGCTGTACAGTATAACAGAGTGTGACGATGGGTAGCAGAAATGGACCCTGAGTATTTGCAAAGTGCCTTGGGAGCCTGTGATGAAAGGAGAGATGCAAGTGCAAAGTATTATTATTCTAATGACGCCTGACTCTCGCTGAGCTGTGCCTTGTGGAAGTGTGTGAACTTTGGAGCATGCCCTGATGAATGTGAACCCTGACAGCTCTCAGGAGATGCAGGGGATGCTGGCAACAGCTTAATCAATTATGACAGCAATGGTAAGATCTGTCCAGATTAGAGCACTTCAAAAACTACAAAGCCTCAGGCTTCTCTGTCTACGTTTTTGTGGGAGTGGGACAATGAAGGAAATAGATTGATTGGGGTCCTTTGAAATGTGGTAATACTAGCATCTTAAATGCAAGACCAGCCAGATAGTGTTTTATCATCTAAAGACTCAGGCTGGTACAGGAGGCGGTGCTCTGAGTTTTACAGTTATGCCTGGCTGCCAATGGGCTAGATATGATGTTTCCCTGGGAGAAGGGTGGGTTGTCTCAAATGTGTTACTGTAAAATGAGACAGGGATGAAGAAAAACAAAAGGAAAACATCACACAGAAAAGATCTAGGGGAATGGGTAACTGCAGAAACATCGGATCAAAGGAGGACATTTTCTGTTAGGAATCAAATTATCCTTTTCCTTTCCAAGTCAAATGGACCCATTTGAGGAACAGATAGGCAAGATAAAGCCTCTCAGTCAGAGTGATTTTATCTCCCTCTCAAGTGTGTGTGCACGTGTGAATCTCAAATAAACACAGCAGCAGAACACAGAGAGTCGTGAGAGCATGATGAATTATGCGAGCACGCCTGTGTTTTAGCAAGAGACAGGAGCAAACTAAACCAGGTGAGACTCAAAATTGCCAAATCAGCAAATAGGAATAAATACAACACAATTGCAACAACATTTCCTAAATATTGTCCTCAGAAGCAAGTCACAGACTAGCTACCCAGCTGAATGGGCTATTGAGATATGTGAATATTTCAGGGTATATTAAGCTGACCAGCTTCACTTGGAAGCCACTGGTCATTTTAAAGGGCTTCACAGGCAGCTGCTCAGAGTCACGCAGGTGTTGTACGGAGCTTCTCGTTTCACACTGGCAGGAGTGGCTGTGTGCAGGGACGGGTCCTGCGCAGTGGCTCTGCTGCACAAGGATGAGCCAAACCACTGGGGCCCCCTTGTCCCCTGTGCCCAGCCCTGGTTTCTGTAACTGCTCCTGATAGCCACCATCCCTCCCCGCTGCCTGGTCTGGTTCTTAGCAATAGGAAATGCAAATCAAGCGTGCAGGAATGATCTCGAGCCACGCAGTATGTGGCCACTATTTGCCCAGTGTCCCGGCTGTGCCACTTACGTCTTCAGTGATGCATGGCAGTGTTTTTACACCATAGTGATTCGCTCTCTGCTGGTGTCACCCGCGGCATCGCTCCGTCACAGCCTGACGTACCAGAGATGGAGAAAGGAGTCAGGCATGCAGGTCTCACGCCTGGTGTGTGAAGCCTGGCAGGTCTTACGCAGCCCGGTGACAAGAGCGAGAGCTGGAAATGAACCTGTAGCTCTACAATTAAGTGAGCAAACAGGGCTGGGCTTGTTCAGGAAGCAACGCACTCCGGCTCTTGAGGGAAGAGCAGCTTTGCCAAAACACCTCTGCCCGCTCCCTCCGTTCCAGGGTTAATGCCTCGTCTGAACCAAGAGGATCGCAGCAGACCTGTGGTTTTGAGAGCCCTGCGTGCATTGCAGGAGAGTTCAGGCAACAAAGACATGCTAATTGCCTGCTACTGTACTGCGCTGGGGTGGATTAAGCACAGGATTAGCAGTGCAGTCCTGGCTTCAAGTGCTGCTTTGGAGGTTGGTAGCGGGCCAGTTTATAGCTCTTCCTCCCCGTGTTAAGTGGGATTCCGGGGAGCAACCATTTGGATTTGACTCTCATTGTGCAACCTCGGTGATGTTATGATATTTCCATTTCCTCGGGAAAATGGGGATCAATAGCGTTCGCTCACTTCAGCAAAGCACCTTGAGATCAGCCCGTAGAGATGCTGGGGGAGTGTCACGCATTGCTTTGGGCTTGCAGCCCACTGCCCACTCCGTGAAACCTAAGCCACAGGAGGTGAACACAGCATCAAATGTGGTTTCTTTACCATTCTTCTCTAAAGCATTGCCAGCCTTCCTTCATATATCGCTTGCAGTGACCTTCTGTGCTTTGTTCATGTCCCGGCTTAGATAGCACTGGTTTTATTACTGAGCAGGGCCCTTGGTATGAATGTGGGTACCTAGAACGGTGCTGATGTTTGGTAGGTGATCAGAGTACACCATCGTAGACCCTGATCCATGTACAATAAAGGGACATAAGTCAAAGTGTTAGGCAGGTGGTCGACTGTGAGTGCCTGACTTTGATGTTGCAACTCCTTCTCCCTCTTTATTGCATAGAGAGGCACAGTCTGGCAGCCCTAAATACCGGGCAATGAATCACCTGCTTAATGGCTGTAATAGGCAGCCAGAGCACAGTCCACAGCCTTTTGGGGTCTATCCAGTGTCTACTTGCCTGTCTGTAAGCACACATTTAGAAATAATATTTGACCCCTGATTCATAGGGTCAGTACTTTTACATACCTACATTTTTATGATGAAAAGGGAAAAGTGTTTTCTTCATGGGGTTTAATTTACAAAAAGATGAGTTGGGCAATTGTTGGACTGGCATTGTGGGAATAAGAAGGGCGTAATTTAAAAAAGTGAATAATTCTGAAAGGGTTTTTTCCTTTTCTTTTTCTTTTTCTTTTGTCTTTTTTTTTTTTTTTTTTTTTTTTTCCCAACCTTGCTGTTTTACAGCTGGGTAGTCACTTTAAAAAAGTGAATTTGTTGCTAGTGTGAGAGAGGTTTTCATTGTTTACCCAAAAGCCAGCCGCCACCCAGCTGATTAGTGTGAAAGAGCAACTAGTTTTTCTTTTCCACCATGAGTAGAGACCTATCCTGAGGACCCAAGTGAAGCATCTTTTGCAAACTCTGCTCAGTCATTAATGAAGTGTAGGGACCACTATTGCATGTGGTTTATCACCATTCAGGATGGCTGGAGGTTATCTCCACAGACATGTCTCCACAGAAAAGCCCGGGGTCTCTTTCCTTACCATCTATTAAATCATGCCATCTTCTCTTTGTTCTAATGTACCTTTTTGCTTCCTAGTTTGGGATCTGGCATCATGACTTCCTAAATGTTTCTTAAAGTAGCTTCTGCCATCATTACCTGAGCTGCACTCTGCCTTCCTTGCCTCCAACGTGAAGAAATCAGTAATCACCAAGTCTTGCTCCTTCCTGCTACCTTCTACAGCTGTCAGAGAGGTTACACAGACTGGCAGCTCTTCTTCCTCTGCAATCATGCTCTCTTGGACAGGGCTAGAAATGCAGCCAGAAGAAGCTGTTTGCAACTCCCTTCTGGCCTTCGCACCCAATTTTCCTTCCCATTGATGCCATAGAGTTAGGAATAGGGCAGGGAGCTGCACTACTTGGTTTGCCATCTTCGCTCTTGCCCGTTGATGGCCACACTCACTGCCGGAATGCCGAGCTGAGAGGACGTTACTGTGTCCTTTCCCCCTTCTGACTCATTTCTATCATTCATTACGTGGTCTGTCTCTCACAGCCATAATTACAGGCCTGACTTTGTGCATGGCTCTGGAAGCTAGATGGCTTTGGGAAGATCACCGGGTTTGGGTTCTCTGGGGAAGTATGATGTTGTGGACGTAGATTTATTAACTCTCATCGCAAAAATGACTGAGCCAAACCATCCTCTCGGTGTTCACAAATCTGGTTGTAAAGATGATGTAGCCTTCAGAAGAAGTGCAGACACCTCATTCTTGCCCAGCAGTATCGCAGCATGCTTTCTACCTTTTTTTGCCCCCAGATTTCCACCACTTCTACAAAAAGAAATAGTTCCACAAAGAACAAGAGGACTGCAGCAGGGTCAGCAAGCTCTGATTAGCATTTTGAAGCCCATCTTGCCTGTGTCATTGTAAAAAAGGTATCTGTATCAGCATAAAAAAGGTATCTATACCAGCTCAAAAGGATTTGAAACACCAGGTCTGACCTCCCAGAGCTGCAGTTGCAATGGAAATGGTGAGCCAAGGAAGAAATTTGGACTGGTTCAGGCAGGCCTGTGGAGTGAAAGATGGCCTTTGTTTAAGAGCACTAAGTTCCTCCACAGACACAACCTGTTGAATTTTTTTTCTTTTCTTCCCCCCCCGCCCCGGTGAGAGCTTTGGAAGGTACTTTTTTCATTGAAATGATTCATAGACATCTAGATATGGAGCTTTCATGAACAAGAAAGTTGGTTGGTTTTTTTTCCAGCCAGTGGTATGCTAAGTTTTTCCACAAGAAAGAAATGACAAAGAGAGATGACAAACTGTAGAAATTTTTGAGGAGAAATTTTACTTTGTAAAAAAAACCCCAACACTCTCTCTCTTTGCTGAAGACAAGACCCACAAAAAACAGAGAACAGCTCAAATGCAGGTTCCCAGGAAACAAAAAATACCTTTATCCTGCCAATGCCTACTGGGGAATCCGGCATCTTTCACCAGGCTGAGATTTATGAAGGTCATCAGAGTTAGCAGCCCACAAAGAGCACACAGAGGGACTAACTTTAATGTACCTGCAGAGGCAAGGATTGAACTTTGCTTTTATGATTAATCTAAACGACAGCACTTCTGGTGGCTCTGTACCCTTCTGACACGATCTAGCCACATTTGTTTAGATCTGACTCAGATGTGTGACTATCTGCCACGAAATCATTGGCACCAGTTTTGCAGCACAAACCATGACCTACAGCTTCTAATTTTTTTCTGGGCAAGATCCAGATCCAGAGCAGTTTAGCCTTCCGAAAACTGACAAGGTTGGAGCTTAAAACAATCCATCTACTGGCTTCAGGGAATAAAACCTGAGTAACTCTTCACAAAGTCCATCCTCTGAGAGAAAGGGTCAGGAGTACACACTAGATTCACAGTCCTGCCTCTCTGTGCAAAGTAATAAGCAAGCAAGCTTAGGATGAGCGTAGGTTGAAGAAAAGGATTGTCCTCACTGATGTAGAAATGATTCCATATATAGACAAGCCCTAAGTAAGCTGTTTATCTTTCCTCAACAAGCCTGTTAATTACTGGTATTCGTTTGAGTCTGAGGTATGTTAACAGCATGAAGGGGAAACCCCTAATATGTGACAGATTGATGTTGCAGTATTCCAGAGGGCAAGTGAAGTTTTACTGTTTGAGAGTGGGATGTTCACTCATGGAGATCCCAGCAGAGCTGGTTAATATTTTTTTCACCCACTGAAGTCACCACTGCAAAGGTTTTGCAGTGATGGGAGGAGGTCAGTTGCTCTCTTCTCATGTTAATATTTGACTACATCACAGTCTATGAGTGACCTATTAATTGATTAGTTGCAAACTGCTGAAATGTCAGATTTTCATATGTGAGTGTAGAGAAAACAGGGAACCATATTCAGGTCAGGTCTTAAGGTTGTGCAGAGATCTACAGTGGTAGATTATCTGCAGACAACGTCTAGGGGAATTCTGTATGTTGTGCATTGTGATAATTATCAGTCTTAGAAAAATGCTGGTTAACATCTGAAATTCCTGGAGTCAACGTTGTTTTCTACCACAATGCATAAAACGAGGTGTTCTATTGCAGCTGTGCAATTTGGGTTTGGTGACGATGAATACACATTTCTAATGACCCATATCTACCTTGTTAATTTTTAGCTCATTAGAATACGAATCTGAATTGTGAGGGAGACAAGCTAGGTGATAATTTTAACTGTGCTGATGCCATAGGATGAAACTTAATAAAGTGTAGCATCTTGCACCCACACAATAACTAAAATTTCTTCAAATAAATAATATGACAGATTGATTTACTTATGGAGTAAATCAGACTAAGTGATTATTCAAGCTAAGTTGGTTGAATTCTAACAGGAGAGTGAGTGGGATGGAAATGGACACTAAAAGGAGGATACATTAAGGTGAAACATCCAAAGATGTGACAAAACTGGAAAAAACTATAAACTAGTTCACTTACACATGAGTATAAAGGAGAGATTTTTAACAGTGTTGGTGGGACCTGGCAGGAGGCAGATATCAGAGGAGAAGGTGAGACAGTGAGGATCCACCACTCTCAGGGTGACAGATGATGGGGTAAATCTGAGAAGAGTTTTTCACCTAAGGACAATAAGTTTGAGTTCAGTAGAGAAACAGTAACCACATTTGGATGTGTATTTCAGCTTGTGCCCTCTCTGTATTTTTAGCCAGGTACAGAACAGCAATTTTAATGTACTGAAACTTCAGCAAGAGATTTGCAGCTCAGCTCTCCTGAAAGCAGCTCTGTGATGGATAAGTGACATTTCAATGTCAGGCTTGTTTTTTGGGAGGTCTCTGCAAGGCTGGTGAGCAAGGAAGATTTTCCATATGTAGATCATCGAAGAAAGCCTAGGGAGCACTTCCCATAGGTTGGTAGAAGATAGTTAAGAAAAGTGAACTTACTCTTTACAGACTCACATTTGCTATACAGGGATTTGCTCTTTGATCAAGCAGGGTCTTCTAAGCCAGCATATCAAAAAATGTTGAACATAGAGGTCGAGAGAGACAAGAACTTGACTGAAGCATGCAAGGTTTCAAAGGGAAAGGAAGGTCTATGCCATGACAAGGTTGTCCTTTCTCTTCTTCACAGGGACCTATTGATACACAGTCTTCTCAATTATTGTGAGTAGTTGTCATTCTGGCAGCTGGAATAAAAATCCCTTCCATGTAAGGTGTTTGCATTGCTGTGCAAACAAAGACAAAGAAGAACTTTATTTAAGAAAGGCGTGTGTGGGAATATCCTCCCTTGTTGAGAATGACTGGGTAAGACAAGCTGTGTATGGATCAAAAGTATTTACCCAGGCCTAGTACTGGTGCCACTGAGGTTGGTGGGAGTTTTGCTGACTCGGGAGAAGAGAATCAGGTTTTCTGATGGCTCTCTTGGGGCGGGACAGGCAGAGCACAGTGGGACTGAGGTATTCCGGTAATGTGCCATGTTGTTTTAATCAAGGGACTTGCATCATTCTAGGAATGGAGATGTTTAGTGAAGGGTGGAGTGGCTCAGATAAATAAGCAACTGAAACTTGGGATGTTCATCCACCCCTTATCTGAACTAGCCAGATCTCTTTGTTGTGCAAAATGGGGCTGGAAAGCTTGCGAGGATAAACTTCCTTCTGACATTTAATATTCGCTGCTTCTGCTTCAGCTGCAGGCACAAAATCAGCTGCACACGGGTGGCCACTTTTTTCTGCTCTTTGGTTAGGCCCTTTTCTTCACCTCCTTTTTCCCCACATGCCAACTGCTGTAAGGCACAGGCAGCAGCTGCAGCTGCTGGTGGAACCGAATCACTTCACATCCCCAGCACCTTCCCTTATACCTCTGAGCGGAGTCACTGGCTGGTAAGTCACTTACAGCACATTTAAGCAAGATTGCCTATGCGGGAACAAGGAATCTCATCTGCATGCAGAGTCCTTATTATTAAGATGTTGATGGATGTGAAGCAGGATGAATTCCATTCTGTCCAGGAGCTGCTACATGATCATGAGACACCATTTTTGTGTACTTCAGATTTCTACAAACATTTTCTTTGCACTAAACTTAGATGTGGCATTACTAGTAAGCAAGTTAGGCAGTTCAGCATAAGCTAATACGATTTTTTTAGGCTGATCTCTGTTTTGCTCTGTAGGTACCCATTGTAAAACTGACATTCTGAGACAGGTTTTCTACTGGTTTGTGTTTCTCACATATTTAAGAGACAGACCTGGATATGCAATCCTATTCTGAAATTTGAAATTTGGGTTCTTTAGATATATAGATAGTTGATTTACAGGATCAATCAGTTCTCAGAGGATCAAATGACCTAAGCTAAAGCAAGAAACAGAAGTCTAGTTAAGACAGACTTAAAAATATGGCTCTGAAAAATGTCTGGATGAAATTTATTTGCAGAATAAATTTCCACCTTTTGCAGAAGCGTCACTAGTGTCATTTTTCATTGAAAATTCAACTGCCCTTACAAATGTTTTCATTTTCAATGGCTGAAAACAACATTTTTAGCAAGTGTACTGTTGACAAAATTACTATATGAGGATGAAAACTTTTTGTCTATTAGATTTTTCACTTTCTGATGAAAAGCCTTGCTCTTTCGCAGAAGGCTGACTCCTTTTATAAAAATAGGTTGTTTATTTGAAACCATATTTTTGTTTTAAAAAGGTTTGATGCACCCAAGGTCAAGATCTGCTGTAAGATCTAATCCTTCCTGTGTTCATGCTTGACTGTTTGCAGCAGCATGCTTCTGGGTTTCCAAAAGTAGAAAAAACTGCAGGGCCACTTTTTATGGCTGTTTGGAGAGGGGTTTACTTAGATCTCTACACTATCAAATGACTCAAAAAATCACCATATGTCAGATTAGATCAGCTCAAAAATTACAGCCAGGAAAGCGCTGATAGCTTTTCTGGAGTTCCATGAAAGTTTACATAATTGTCATTGCATGTCATTGGGTTTAGCAGCTGCAGGAAGATCCTGGTCTCCAATAAACAGAGATAATTGATTAATAAACTGTATCTGTGGCCACTGCCGTTCATTCTATGCACTGAGATCTGTGCACTCAGGTCCGGAGTCCTGCTGCTGAAGATACAATTTACCCATTCAGTTAGCTTAAAGTCCATATCTGGTCTGAAAAATTGTGGTGAATCATTTGAAGACCCAAAATTGATTAGGCCACATGCACATGCTGGTAGGGTTAACTTTTCAGGGTAAGCCTAATTAAATCCATGGCAAAATTCCCTTTGACTTTTATATGATGTAGGGGCAGAAGGGATGGGAAGGTTCGCTGAGTCCAGTCCCTCTGCTCAAGTAATATCATGAATTTCCATGACTTACTTGACTGGGTCTCATGATAAAGTCTCACAGCTTTTCTTATGTTTTCAAAAACTTTTTCCTCTGATGGTTAGAAAACCTCTGTTCTCCATTAAGTGTCTTCCCAGGCAACTTGCTCTGGTTGTTGTGCCAGCCATTGTCCTGTAGCTTAAATAGCTCTTCCACGGCGTTTATCGGTATGGGATATTTAGATACAGCAACCATATTCTGTGTCAGCCTCTGTCCTGTGAAGCTAAACAAAACTCGTACATCTCATCTCCTCTTGTAAAACAGGCTTTCCATGGCCCTGGTCAGTTCAGCAGCCTTCCTCTGCACCTATTTCCCTGTGAATCCTGCTTCCTTGAAAAGGGATGACCAGAATCGCACTCAATGAGTTTTCACAGGGCTGCATATGACACATTGCCATTGCCTTCACCTGACAAGCTTCTTTAAACACAGGTCGTTAAGAAGCCTGGGCCATTTCCAAGAGCTCATTTCAGGGGTGGATGCCTCCCAGAGGCAGGCAGCCCCACCAAGAGGGCTCTGCCTCTTCCTCCCCAGGCAGGGCCTGGGATTACTTCAGTGAACATCTTCATTTTATGACTTTTTGGAAGTGAGAGGCAGGATCTCGAAGGCCATGACCCTGGGGGAAAGGAGTGCCTTATCTCCTGCCCGTGACTGGCCCAGGGTGGTGGTGTTTGCAAAACTCAGTTTTTATGGGGCTTTTGTGACATGACGGAGGGCAGGCGGGACGGTGGGGGCATGTATTGTGCCGTGTTGGTGTGGTCTCTGTGCACCAAGTGAAGAGCCGGACCCTGAAATAAATCACTCAGACTCCAGTGAAGTCGATATAGCAATTTACACCAGCTAATAATCTGGCCCCTGGGCTTGAGGTTACCCTGGAGAAATAGTGTATTTTCCTGGTGTCCTGGGGAGTCTGTCCTTCTTACCTTGCTGTCAGCACAGGGCCAGACGGCTGGGGAGGGACTGGGGCTGTCAGCAGAGCTGCCATGGTTTTGGGGCAGACTTTTTCCTGGAATTTTCACGGATTTTCTGCATAAAGAAGAACCCATAGTGTAACTTTAGAAATAAAAAAATTTAACATTTTTTTTTCTTTTCTCCATTTTTTTTTCCCCCTTTCTCATTGCCTCAACTACCTGTATTTGACAGCAAACAAGACAATCATCGGGCTGTTTGGCTTGCTGTCTTGGTTTGCCATGTCCCGGCTGGCTCAGGACACCCACGGTCAGGCTGGTGGCTGTACACCTGTTACAACCCACCGGTCCCAAACCGTCTTGCTGAACCTGTATGTCCTTTGGGGTCCTCCGCTCCCGGGTCTGGCTGACGATGTTTGAAGGACAGGAAAATATGCTCTCAATTCAGCTAAGCAGTACAACATGTTGCAACCTTTTGAAGAAAGCCTTTTATGTAGCACCAAAAAAAAAGCTATGCAGTTATAATGAAATTCTCTGATGTACCCTTCATATCTCAGTATTTTCTGAATTTTCCAAGGATATCAATAATAAAAAAAAAATCTTCAAAGCTATCTCCTTACAGCAATTCCGGTACATTTAAGACATGCAGTAAAACATTCACTATGACCCATGAAGTGCATGGTTTAGAGAAATATATATACCTGTGGGAGGACATATGAAATTGAAATACACTTTTCTGTCATATAAATTTTAAAGGAAATAAAGCAATTATTCAAAAGTGCATTTAAAAATGCATCTGTAAGTATATAAGTACATATAATTAAAATGTCTTTTTGTATGTATTCTTCACTGGAAGGATTCTGCACAGGCAGTGGAGGTAGTTGGTGTAAACTAGTGCTCAGAAATCCTTTTTGATAACATCTTGAATCACTGCAGAGTTAGACCAGACATCCAGTTATTTAGTGTGCTGTGTTTGGGCCCATCTTTTCCTCTCTTATTCTGCTAAGTTTTCCAGTTGTAAGAGATGGCCATTTGGTAAATATCAAAATTGAGCAAAGGATAATTTTTTTTTTGAAACAGAAGATCTGCTAAAAATATTGATCAGAATAGAACTGTTTAACCACCTGAATAAAATTTATGGAATAATTTCATTGAGAAAAACCAACACAGAATTTTGTTTAAATATTGCGACATTTCTTTTTAGTAGTTATCTATTGCAAACATTTTGACTTTTCAGTTGAATGTGGCCTTTCAGTTTAGAAATTAACCTGAAAAGGACTCTGAAAGGGGGAATATAAAACCAAAAAATATTTCAGTTTAAATAAAGTTTTTCTGATTAATGCAAAGCAATTTTTTTCAGAAGGATTTGGTGGTGTTTGGTTTTTTTTGTTTTGTTTTGGTTTTTTTCCTTTTGGATTGGTTGAAATAGGAATTATTTCAGCCAATGATCTGGAAAAGGAAAAAAAATTCCCAGGTTTAATGACTAATGCTTCCTTGAGTAAAAATCTGGAAGATGAAGCTTCAAAGTCTTCCTTATATTATTAAACATAATGTAGTCTCATGTTACTCCCAAAGCAGTTTAGCAGATGTACAAAAATATTTAAGCAGTTCTTGTGAAAAATTCAAATTATGAGACCGATAAGACATAGATTTATTGTGTTTTACACATATATTAATCTGTACCTTCACAGTACCCCTAGGTAGGTGTGTGATGCTGCTGAATTCGTGGATATATTTTATTCTGTTCTTGCATGGAAGAAATTTATGCCTTAAAGCCTTAGTTTGGATGTAATTTTTCCAAACATTTACAGATGGAAGGATTATTTATTTTATTTGATTTTTTCACGATCGTTTCTGATGTCTTCTGCATGCTCCTGCTTTGGAAACCCTCCTTATTCCATAAGGCTCCTTGTGATGGGCTCCTATTAAACTGAAATTGAGGTGGTTTCATCTTCTCTGGTTGTTTCTGCTGTCTGATGGCTTGGTGAAACATGAGTGGAAAGCAAACCATTGCCCCAGTGCCTCCAAGGGCCTGCATTCAGGCTCGGTGGTGAGATTCCCCTCCCTGAGAACGTACTGTGGGTGCACATCGAATCCCAAGCCCCAGTTGTTCACACTTTGTGGATCTGGTAATGTAAAAAGAGAGGATCCATAAAACAGCATCCACTGCCCTGGGCAGGAGCTGGACATTGGTTGGCATTGATGATGGGGGGTCCAGGTACCGTCACACCGACTGCTCTTCCAGCACGACGTGTCTGCACTGAGGTGCTGGTAACAGTCTGGCCTGTGTACAAATGCACAGGGAACATAGGACTCAAAGGTCATTTATTCGTCCATCGCAAGGCCCCGCTGTTCTCTCCTTGTCCTGATGTGAACTTCTGATTATTACGTCGCGTGCTTTGAAGCTTATAAACTTCTTCAGTCAGCCTGTGCCCATGTGCATGCAAGTATGTGCATGTGTGCATGGTCCCTGCAGCAAGGCTGGCTCAGGCAGTAAAGCAGTACCAGCAGGAGAGAGGCGCGGAGGCAGAGACCATGTGTTTGAAAACATGTAGGTTTGTGTAACGGCATCTCACAGACTGGACTGGGGAGGATATTTAAAGAGCTGCTATAACACAACAGCTTAGCTGAGGCGGGGAAAGGAAAGACCTTCCTATTCACATGTGAATATTTCTGTTTTGGGAGCTCTCTCATCTTCTAATCCTGCGGTGATGAGAGGGGCGGCAGCTCCTGCGCCCAGCGCGAGAGCTGAGGTTTCCTCGCTGCCCCTGCCAGCCCAGGCACCAGCCGGAGGTGCACAGCACAGGGACAGGCATGTCTCATCCGCAGCCTGTTCCCCTGCCGCCAATTACTCCATCCCATCAGGGCCGCCCCAGCCTCTCTTGTAGATAGAAGAATGACTTGGCTTTAGCTTACAGCCCTGTACGGAGATTGTCTCACTGTGCAATCTCCAAGGCAAGACCAAGGCAGACTGTGTCTCCGAGGAAAGCCTTGCTCCCTGCCGTCCTCTTGCTCTGCCTACGTGGGAGAGCTTTAGCGTAGCGTCAGCTAATGCTCCCCGCAAACTGCACTGGCTGAGCTGTACCAGCTGGTACCCCGAAGGGAGCAGCACAAGCCTTCATTCCTCTTTCTACTCACCTTTCCTGTGAAGCCTTTGCTTGTGAGATCAGAAACTCAGTGACCTTGGCAGGGAGGGAACTGGAAAATGGGTTTAGTTGGAAGGTATGACTCAAAAGCACTGTTCAGAGCTCAGATATCTTCCCCTGGGGATTACAGAGTGAGCAATACTAAAATCAGTGTGTCAAGATGTCACCAAGCGTGTGCTGGAAGAAACTTTACCTGGCACGATGAGAGTGCTGCAGTCAGGACTCTGAGTTTAAAGAAATGTTCCAATTCAATCAATGTCCCTTCGTTTATCCTACTGTCTGCTCCTCCGTTCAGCAGGAAGCCTGTTTCACTCCTTTTACTGCTGCCGTGCTCTTTACTGCTTCCCTCTCCATGAGCATCTGTCATGGAGCCCTTCTCGTCCTCTGCCTTCAATAGCTAACGGGCGCCTGTCACCAGACTGGTCTTTGACGACGCTCCATCGATCATCCAAAAGGAAATGGTTATTGAGTGGATGGCAATCAACTTTTTACCTCTCCCCGGAGCCGGAGTGCATCAGTGCTTTCCAGCATTAGGCAGAAGTCTCCTGGAAGGTATTTTTTGTGCTACGTTTCCTCACGTGGAAGGCTGATGTGTTGGTGCCGAGTCATAGGGCTCGAGGGACATAGCTGCAATTCTTGCTAAGTTTTGCTTTGAACTTAGTGCCAGTGGAAGGTAGGAAAGAGAGCTGGTGCTGGGGGCCAGCGTCTTCTGGCTGACAGGTCCTGCTTTCCAAGTCTGAGCTGCTTTTGAGATCAGGGGAGAAATGTCCTGCTGATGCCAAAGATTTCTACCACCCCTCCTCACCTATGCAAACACAAACCTGAACCGAGACAGACTGTGGAAACACGTTGCCCAGCATGACTGGAGGAAGGAAGCTCAAATACAGATGTTCAGTGGGAAAGAAAGAATTAGGATTAAATCCTAGTCAGCGATGCATACAGGTTTAACCCTGTCCCAGTACTTACTGGAGAAATCTGAATTTTTAGTCTGAAAGAAGAGAAAGAGCATAAAAGAAAAGACAAATCCTCTGTGTTTCCTTACAGGAGTAGACATCAGACCACAGCCTCCATGTCCTGATCCTTAGTGGCATTTAGGTAGCTATCATCTCCGTTAATTCCCATTAATTGCACTGGAAGAGGCAGACTTTAACCAGAAGGACTTAGAAGGACTCAAGAGGCTACAGGGCAGGTAGCTACAACATGCACTCAACAGATACGTTTGAAGATAGGCGCGTTAAGGGCACAGAGTTGGTCTATCTGCGTACATCTTTCATGCAGTCGGCCAGCTGGGGCTCAGCAGGGCTGTGAACAGAAAGGCTGAGTTTGGTGGACCAATGTGGCTACCGAGCAGCTCTACCCAGAGACGTCCAAATGGACTCCATGTAGATCCAGTCTAGAGTAAGTGGAGTACACATGTATATGAGCAGTAGTCAAGCTGGGTTTGTGTATATAGGAATATCTAACATAATTTCAAAGCGGTGAGGTGGTAGTCCCTGTGCATTTTTAATCATCTGGATTGGCTTTTTCTTCCTGCTCTATTATTTTCAAATATTTGCAATAGCACTTCTAACTCTCATCTCTAACCACTGGATACAAGCATGTGCAATATTTTAGGCTTTAAAATACCCTATGCACTAGTATAGGAATTTGCTGGTACTTACAGAATATATTTGTTCCTCTTTTCAAAAGGATCCTGTACTGTGCTTCAGAGGGGAGGAAAAGCAAAGGTAGGAATAGGTGTGTGTTAGTCCTAGTGAGATCCTCAAATGTAGGACTATTTGCACTGACAGCAGACACACAACACTTCACATCTGCCCATGCATTCACATTTGAAGCTCTTTGCAGACAGGTTTTAATGATCTTGTGAGTTTTCTAACTGATGTGTAATCAAACTCTGCCTTCAGTTGATACTGTCTGGTATACGAGATGATGCACACCCCAACCTTTAAGACATTAGACCCAGATCCACAGAAGTTTTTCTGCATCAGAGCTCTGTGATTCGTGAACAGCGCTGGCAAACCAGGATGGCTGATGAGGCCATAGCTCTCAGCAGCGCGGTTTCCCTCTGGCTGATCTCCTGCAGGTCATAGTGAGGGTCTTGAGGCAAAGTGTGACAGCTCACTTCAAAATGCCATGTTACAAACCACGGAGGTTTGAACGCAGATTGATGAGCAGCTGCGATGTCCCACTTGTCTGGACAGTGAGGACAGCTGACTACGTCACTTCAGCAGCTGGATGGCGTGAAGCCGTTCCCACTCATCAGCCAGAGCTTGAGGTCCTGCAGGACAGCAGGTTCTCCATGGGCTCCCCATCAACCTTGTCCTATGGCCTAACTCCACAGAAATCCTCAGCTTCTGTGTCCATCACGTCTGTCTGCTTGTGACAGTTTATTTTCTCCCAGTTGCGTTTGCACTTTTCAAGCTGGCTTTGAATTGTCTTATTTATTTGGGCCAACTGGCTAAGTTACTGGGATGTATGGGGGTGTTGCTTTTGAATTTAGTATTGCTCCTATTGCGAGCATGGCAAATAACTCAAAATGAGTGATTTGTTTGATGAAGCTCCTCATATTCTGTTCATAAATGGTCCATGAATAGAGTGTAAAATTCTCTGATGCAGCCAGTAGAAAAAGTAATTTGCAAATTTCTTTTGGAAAGTAACTCTTGATCTGCAGGGGATGATTCAAATTGTTGTTTGCATTAGTATTGCAGATATGATTTGTGCAGTAATGTGTGTAACTTACCAACATATGTAACTAACTTAACTAATCAAAGCATTTGGATTCCAAGTGCTATAGCTGGGTTCAGCCTAAGCAATCGGTGCAGTGCTGGTCATCTGGGTGGCTGCTTGATCTGAAGAAACTGTGGCAGAGAAATGAATGCTCAGGTAATCAGCACTTGGTGTCTTCTTCACCCCTGAGCAGGGACCTGGCACCCTTTGCTTGATCCCCGCAATGGGTGGGTGGTTATGTAGGTTAGCAGCAGCAAGCAGCAGCGATCTTTGCTTTTGTACCATGTGCACAAATGGAGCTCAGCAGCAGAGTGGAAGAAATCGAGGGGGTTAGTTGCTTCTGGTTCTTGTTGGAAGAGGAAATGATGTCCTTGTCCACGCTTCCCCTGGAGAAAGGTTCTAGTAAGCCACCCCAAACACAACACAGATTGAAAATCCTTAATATTTTCTTCTAGGGATCAGGTGAGCAAAAAGGATTTAAGTCCCCCAGGAAGGGGAGGTGAGTGTCTGTACCAGCCAAGCTTGTGTTTGTGGCCAGGAGCCGTGACAGTTTGTTTACCCAACTTACCAGACTAAAGCTCACATCACTTCTTCTGAAAATTTTCTCCTCTCTCCCTGAGTTCCTGTGGGAATATCGCTGGAATTTACTGAGTTTTGTACATCCACCCATGGCTATAGATAAACACACTTCAAAATACTGCAAAATAGTCAAGCTGCAAGTGCTGGTAAAACGTCAGGATTCCCAATTTCCTCTTCCTCAATTAGTAAATGCTGGCAATTTTTTTCCTCTGATGAGGAATAAGTAGCATCACAAAGGCATTCTGTATCAAAAGGTCTTTCACTCTGCCTTGGCTTTTAGACGGCTTCCGATCCAGATCTACTATAGATATCTCCTTTTGGCTACTATTGGAAGCTCCCTGCAGTGTGCAATAAACATTCACTTCATATCACACATCTCACCCTGACAAGCAAATCCCTTGCATATCAATGTGGCCCTGTGAAGAGATTTTGCTTTTTTACATTCCTTCCACTCCCAGCTGTTAATTTGCACTGACTAGATAGCAGGGGGTCCCACTCTGCCTCAGAGACATGCTTGCGACTTCCACCGACTTTAATAGGATTTGCGTGAACATACACAGAGTCAGTCCCTCAGCAGAATTCAGACAAGCTGGCTGGAAATTTCAAAGTCGTCAAGGAGTTTTAAACACCCAGTTTCCCTTACCTTTAATGGGAATGAAGTGTTCAAATCTCAGGTAATCGTTAAAACCCACAACGTTTGTAATAACTAACTAGGTCTACTTTTATTGTCTCTTACATAAAGCAAACCTACTGCCTGTAATCACCCTGCACAAGAAAAAAAATGAGGGCAGGAGTTAGCCTTTCACTTACAGAGATTTTATTTGAAGTGAATTGCAAAACTTTCATAGGTTCGGTTACTGCAAGTGTGAATTACTTCTACAAACATTTTGACAGACCTGCAGAGGACTGAAAACACCTTTCCCTGCCACCACTGTTTGTAGAAAATGATTTATGGGTGCTACTGATAACTACTATTTCAGATTAAAACTGAACTACTTTAGATTAAAAGTATAGGAGAGTACAGGAAACCTGTAAATGGAAATATTAGGTGTATGTATGGCATTCTGTGTCTAATTTCCTTTATCCACTTGAGGCATAATCAGCAGTTATTAAATCAGGAGAGCTTTACCAAGCTATTGAAATACATAGTGGAACTGTCAAAGGCATCTAAACAGTGAGGTGTTCAATTCCCACAACTTTCAGAAAATGTATGTGCCAAAAATACATGTAAGAATTGGGTTGGGATTTGGGAGTGTTCTAGAGCCGGTGCATCAAGCAAGCCTAGTTCATTTCAGGAAGAGGAAAGCACTTACATGTTCTTTAAAAGGCCATTTTTCAAAGATACCTTTTGGTATGTTTGGGGCCTCGATTCTAGTTTGGCCGTCCCTCTAGAACAGCACGCTTCTTCTGATGGAGCTGATACAGGCAGGGCAAAAGAACATGATTAACTGTTTGTTTTTTAAATATTAACCAAGTCTTCACTTTTCCAATTAAAATCTATCAAATTAAGCAAATTGCATGGGGGATTGGAAAGAAAAAAAAATCCTTCACTTAATTATTTAGCCAATATTTACTGGGTAGGAGTGTATTATTAACACACCAAAGGAGGCTATTAATTACTATTCACAGCATTTCTAATAAAAAAAAGGCATCTGCTATTTCTATAAAAGAAATATTGTCACTAATAATCCATCCTAAATTGTAAATGTGGCATAATAAACTGGATGTGTCATTTCTCTGTTCTGTACTGACACACGCTACATGAGGGAGCTGAGCTTTTTTCGGGGCTGTGTCAAAAGGCTTTTTGTTCATGACCTTTAATCAACTCTTATCCAATTATGCAGGAGTCTAATGGCATATTTGTATATTTGTAATGTATTTTCCACCAGAAAACTTTGCTTTGGCATCTTCTCCTTTTCTCTTGTATTGTGATAACAGAGACAGCAAAAATAGAAATGAAAAAAATCAACCTGAATGCTATTTCTTTTACTATATGAAAAAGTTTTAATGCGTCATCTGTGATTTGTTGCATAAAGACTCTACATGTGTAATCTATTTATTGAGCGAGAGGAAGTGAGAGGTAAAGACACTTGAACTGGTGTTGTTAAGGTCAGGCTTCAATTTTCTGCTTGATTTTAGATGCCCCATGTGAACTTTGGTTGATCATCCATGACCTGTGTCCCTGAAATCCACAGTGTGTTGTGGAAGGAAAAGATGGGTAAGAGGAACATTTTGAAATCTTTTAGGCTACCTAGCTATATAGGATCACCTCTATCTAAACTACTTCTGACAGATGTTTGTCAAATTAATTTTTTAATGTTGGATTTCTTGTTACAATTAAAATCCATATATTTTATCCTAGCCTCAACATATAAGAAGAGCTTATTCCTTTTGTCTCTCAAGCACTTCAGGACTGTTTTCATGTCTCCTCTCAGACTTCCCCTCGTCCAAGACAATCCCAATTCTTTCCTCCTGGGCCACATTTTTCTCTACATTGCATTCTTGCTGCACAGTCAGTCCTTCCCGAAGCTGGACTCAGTACCGCAGCGCTGAGCAGAGCAGGAGGGATGTCTCACATGTCTTACAGGTGACGTTCTTGTTTGCACGCACCAGTGTCATATTTGCCTTTTTCACAACAGCGTAGCATTGTTGACTCATGTTCAGTTTGTGATTCACTATAATTCCCAAGTTACTTTCTTTGTCTCTGCAGTGGTTCTTTGTCCTGCATTTGAACAGATTTTTAGTCTCACCTACGTGAATATATTCCATTTGTTCTTATCAAATTGGGCTTTATTTTTCCAGGTCACCTCTCTAATTTGTCACAATTTTTCTGATTCCTGTTCTATCCTTCAGTGTGTTTACAGACTGCCTGCCTGAGCTTGATTTTATCTGTAAATGCAAGAAACACACCCTTATCCCTTCTTCCTCATCATTCACGAAAATATTGAACTTTACCAGACCTAGGACACACCTCTGTAATTCCAGCCTGATACAATTCTACCATTTTGACACCAAATAATTTATAAAGTACTCTTGAAATGCAGATTTCCAGCCAGCTTTCAATGCTTTTTCTCTGTAGTTTGATTTTGACCATGTTTTCTTAGCTTATTTAGTAGAATATTATGTGAGATGGTGTCAAAAGCCTCACTAAATTCAAGATGTATGACATTTTCTTTTCCTCCGGTACCCACAAGGCTTGTTACCCTGTTGTAGAGTGGAATTAGATTGGTTTGACATGATTTGTTCTTGGCAAATCCACGTTGGCTGCTACTTCTCTCCTTGTTACTGCCTAGGTGCTTACAAGTAGTTAGATTACTTGTTCTAGTATTTTTCCAGGAATCAAGTTAGACTGTCAGACTGGTAATTCCCTGGCTTCTCCTTTACTCCTTCATACAAATAGGTGGTCTACTGGCTCTTCTTCAGTCTTCTGACCCTACTCATCTTGCATGAGTTCTCTAAGAGATTTACTA
Organism: Phoenicopterus ruber ruber; assembly: GCA_009819775.1. NCBI lineage: Eukaryota > Metazoa > Chordata > Aves > Phoenicopteriformes > Phoenicopteridae > Phoenicopterus > Phoenicopterus ruber. The sequence goes on from CM020216.1 coordinate 159,499,307, forward strand.
ATGCCTGTGAGATTGTTTCTGCCCGTTCTTTAAGTATCTTGGGATGAATGTCCTAATGCCCCACTGAACTGGAAACATCTACCTTATCTAAGTATTCTCTAATCTGATCTTCCCCTGTTGTAACCTGAGTTATTGCGCCTTGGTTGTGTCAACCGTCTAGTCGTAGTTGACCTTTCCAGTGAAGGCTGAAATAGAAAAGGCGCTAAACATTTCACTTTTGTGGGACTCATCTGGCAGGAACTTGTTCTCTCCGTTTAGCAGTGAACCACTGTTTTTCCTTGGAGTTCTTTTTACTGCAAATGTGCCTACAGAAAGCTTTTTGCTTCCTTTGCTTATTTCCTCTCTTTTTGTACCTTCGCCTTTCTGAATTTTTCCCCACATATTTATGCTATTCATTCGTACTTGTCTTTAGTATTTCAATGTAGTTTTCACTTCCTGTACATTTTATTTAGCTCCAGGTCATTGAAGAGCTCATGGTTTAGCCAAATTGTTTTCTGATTACACTTCCTATCCTTCCTTCATGTTGGCATGGCTTCTGATTGTACCCTCACTGTCATTTCTTTAAAGAATTGCCAACTCTTCTGGACTCCTTTGTCACTTCAACTTGTTTCCGAGGAGATCTCACCCACCAATTTACAGTGTTTATTGAAGTCTGCCCTCTTGAAATACATTGCTTTTAGTTTTCTATTTTCCCTCCTTCCTTTGCTAAAGATAGTGAATTAAGTCATTTCATGGTAATTATAACTCGAGTTTCCCTATCTGTAAACTAGGATGACATCTGTTTGTCTCCGTAGATTATAAACCCTTCTGGGGAAGAAAAATATTCATTTTCTTTTCTTTTATTTTTCTTTTTCTTTCTTTCTTTTTTTTTTTTTTTTTTTTTTTTAACAAAATAAAACACAATGCGAGAGTATTCCAGCATTAGCTGATTCCTCCAAAGATGCCCTTGCTCCTCTGCCCTGTAGTCCAGGCTTCCCTAGGGGCCAGGAGTACCTTTCCCTTCCTACAGTACCATGTCTCTGTCTTGGACAGATAGCATCGATATAGCTCTCTGCTCTGCTATTCCGCGGTAATATCTCAGCATCTCCTATATGTTGTCAGCTTCTTAATTGGCTGCTGTTAAACAGGTTGAAAGGCACAGGCGGTTGTACTGGCAAGTACATCCAAACAGCAATACAAGTACTGGCAGTGACAGGAGAAATAGTCATATTTTAATATTTTATATATATTGCGGGAACTAATGCCAAATTAAAACAAGACCCGAGTGCACAGCAATGTATGTGTGGATTTCCCCTAAATTTGTGCTGCAGATACCATGTGAAGGAATGTGGGTTTGCAGGTCAGAAAGCAGCTCTGGCACAGTCCAGCCAGCACCTCAGCGTGGACATTCAGGGGACCGTGCGGGGCCTGTGCATACCCCAGAGACCAGTCACAGCATCGTATTCGCTCTGCTCTCCAGGGAGGGGCTAACGCTGCCACGCTGTCTACAGGAATGTAAAGAATTTCCAGATGCAGATATCTGATTGCAACCCTTCAATTAACTCCAACTGGAAAGAGCAATAAATATAGGTCACTTGGTCATCTACGCTGCGTTCATCTAGGCGTTGTCTGAGAGCAGACAATATTTAGGAATTATCTGCAATGTCATTCTTTTGAAGTCTTCCTGTGCGAGGCTCTTCCTTTGCACTGAAATATACCCAATTGCACACGGACATGAAAAGCGGCAGGCGTGGTTAGTGGTTAACTCTGGCCGCATGTGTCACGTCTGAGTACTGGTGCAGTGAGAAAGTGGCTTATGATGTTGGCCAGAGAAAATGGTCAGAGTCAGACCTGCAATCCTGTACTCATTTGCTTCTTTGAGTGAGTGCTGTTGGCACGGTATCATGAACGGCAGCTGCTGAATCCAGCTAGATGTGACACATTTGCAGCTACGTAGAGTTTGCTGGAAATTATCTGACAAATTAGGTTTCCACTGGGAAATGTCAAGTTCTTAATATCCATTTATTACGCTAAACATTTTAAAAAAAAAAGTCTATCACAGAAAGTGTCTGAAAGGGTTGTCGGGCATTGGAACAGGCTGCCCAGGGAGGTGGTGGAGTCACCATCCCTGGAGGTATTCAAAAGACATTTAGATGAGGCCCTAAGGGATATGATTTAGTGGGGGACCTGGTGATGCTAGGTTAATGGTTGGACCTGATGATCTTGGAGGTCTCTTCCAACCAGAACGATTCTATGATTCTATGATTCTACGTTCAGGATAATACTTCAGGAGCTAAAGAAAGGTGAGTGGGAGATACAAGCTGAAGGGTGATCTTCCCCAGAAAAATCATTAGCTCAGTAGATATTCTTCAGGGGTGTAGATGATTTGGACTGAGATTTCAAATCCTAGCTACTCTGAATTGGGTCTTTCTGCCTTTCCACTTAGAATTGTTTCCCTTTGTGTAAAGAAACAATATATTAGACCGAGGATTTGAACACAGGTTTTCCTTATTTGTGGTTACAGTAGAGCCCCTGGATTATGGAGGCAATTCACTGCTGAAACATGTTATTTCCTTTTCTCCTCTGTGCCAACTGTTTGTTATCATCTCTGTGCTGGAGGATCCCGCCTCCACTGATCCGTGAGAGGAAGGGAACGCGTCAATGCCAAGTCAGAAAACTGACTTAATTATTGCAATTGTATTATTACAATTATTAATTGAATGAATTCTTACACCTTCAACAGAGAAGATTGAACAAAACTGATCCAGAAGTGTTTTATAATGAGCAAAAATGGTGTTAAAATTCTTGTTTCTGCTCATAGTATTGTCTGAGGATGGTTCCTCTGGATTTTTGTATACTACTCTTAAAAGGTCTTCAGTTCATCTGAAGTAAAAGTATGGAGAGAGACAAAGAGAAGGAATTGAAATCACTAACATTTCTGCAGGAGAGGGAAACTAACTCCTGCCATGCTCTACAACCAACCTCTTGAGAAACGCACAAAGGAATTGACACTTGTAAACAGAGAAAAATGAAAATGAACCCAGGCTTTTATCATCCAAATGCAGTACTGTCTCAGATGCCAGGACTAGGAGACTTCTATTTCAGAAACTGCAGGAACATTAGTCTGTGGATTGGAGCTAAAGTACTTTGTGGAACAGTGAGTCAGGCATGACATGTATGAGTAGCTTTTCACTGCCTTGCTCCAGAAGACGTCTTGAGTGTTACACAAAACACAATGTGACTCCAATACAAATGTTTTCTATTTAGCAACTGCTACTGAGGGATCATAGAAAAAACAGTGCTGCACTCCTGGCGGTGTCTGATTCAAGTTTATGATGTCATTCATTCATTAAATACAATCATCTGAGGTATTTTGTGCAGCCATTGTGTGTCAGAAAATGAAATGATCACTTCTCTTGACAGCATGAGCTATCAAGAATGCATTTTTTCCCCATAATTTCTACAAGCAATGGAGCAGCAACATAAAGAGTGTGATTTGGCAATGATGATTCTCAGAATAAATCTTAAACATGTACATTTTACCTTTGTCATGTACCTATTCTTATTCTAACATCTGGATGGGACTTGGTAGTGATAGGTTAATGGTTGGACCCGATGATCTTGCAGGTCTCTTCCAACCAGAACAATTCTATGATTCTATGATTCTATGGACTAAATCATGTACATTCTGAAACCGCCCAGCGCTGAGGCTTCCTTTATTGTGTAGATGTGTCAGCGATGAGTCTGAACATTTTTATCTTGTAGATGATTTTGAAAGTTTAACACTGGCGAGGTAGTGACAGTTGTCTTGCACAACCCTTAAGATGAAAGTGTATGCCGTTACATGCTGCAAAGTGGAACAGATTCTGGCATTCTAGTGTTGGGAATTGAGATGAGAAAGCAGCAGAGATAACTCTGAGATGATTTCCAGGTTATGAGCTCTGGTTACCTTCTGATTTGGAAAATAAAATAAAATCAACATTGTCTGCATAGGTAGCACCTAAACAAATTCCAAATGGATTGAAATGGATTGAAGAAATCTAAATGGATTTCTTTAGGTTTTGGCTTATTAAAAATGTATATTATCAATTATGACATTAAAAAACTTAGAAACAAACATTGTTTTCAAGTATCATGAAGCTTGTTCATATTAAAACCTTCTGAAAACTAAATGTCAAAGTTTGATGTGATTTCCTGCAGTATTTCAGTTGTCCTGGAACTAAATTTTTTTGGCAAAACTGAAGCTTACAACTGAAGTAATGACACAGGTTCCTCTAACGGTCATTATTTATGTACAACTTCATCCTTAAAGCTGCTGCCTGAATTTTTTTTTAAATATGTTTTAAAATATTCTTAGAATGTATAAGCTCTAAGAATGTCTCCTAATATTTTCCAATTGAAATAAGCAACTTTAAGTACACCAGTAAAAGGACAGAATCATCTAAGCTACATGATTTTACCTTGGCCACTATATTCTTTTTTTTATGCAACCCTCTTCAGTAGCTGGCTAGTTTATGTTGCTAGAGAGCATGCAGCTGGAAACCAGCACATATGTAGTAAACTATTTTTGTGAGGATGGTTTAAAGCATTTCTGAAATGTGCTCTGTCACAGATCATTTTCTACCCTTGCAATGAAAAAAATGTTAAGGGGACTTTCAAGCTTCCTATGACTTCTTTCACAACTTCAAGTTTTTTGACTAAGTGCCCTCTACTGACTTGGCATTCTTAGTATTGTACAGCTAGTTATTGATTTTTTTGGTCTTAGCAGATGTTATAAGACATATTTTTTTCTCTCTGTTTCATGGACTAATGTGTAATCATCTTCTGAGCTGAACCTAAAATGAAATATCACACCCAATTCTTTTATTCTGAATGATGAATAATTTGAGATTGAGGATTGAATTTGAATAGAAAGTTGCAATATAGAGTCACCTCTCAGTTGTGGGCTGGAATTGCAGTCAAGTGTCACAGGAACAGTTTTCTACATCAAGGTAGAGTTAAAAAAAAAGGATATTTCCTGAAAAGCAGAGTTAATGAATTCTCCATGAACAACAGGGCTTCAAATGTCCTATGACTTGTTAAGATCATCTCTGGAAACTTACTGAGTCTCTTACTGCTTTTTTACTCCACCATTTTTAACACAGAATCATAGAATCATAGAATCATTTAGGTTGGAAAAGACCTTTAAGATCATCCAGTCCAACCGTTAACCTAGCACTGCCAAGTCCACCGCTAAGCCATGTCCCTAAGCACCACATCTACACAGCTTTTAAATACCTCCAGGGATGGCGACTCCACCACTTCCCTGGGCAGCCTGTTCCAGTGTGCGATAACCCTTTCAGTGAAGAAATGTTTCCGAACATCCAACCTAAACCTCCCCTGGTACAATTTGAGGCCATTTCCTCTTGTCGTATCGCTTGTTACTTGGGAGAAGAGATTGACACCCACCTCGCTACAACCTCCTTTCATGTAGTTGTAGAGAGTGATAAGGTGTCCCCTCAGCCTCCTTTTCTCCAGACTAAACAACCCCAGTTCCCTCAGCCGCTCCTCACAGGACTTGTGCTCTAGACCCTTCCCCAGCTTTGTTGCCCTTCTTTGGAGACGCTCCAGCACCTCCATGTCTTTCGTGAGGGGCCCAAAAGGGCCGAGATGCGGCCTCACCAGGGCCAAGTACAGGGGGACGATCACTTCCCTACTCCTGCTGGCCACACTATTTCTGATACAGGCCAGGATGCCGTTGGCCTTCTTGGCCACCTGGGCACACTGCTGGCTCATACTCAGCTGGCTGTCGACCAACACCCCCAGGTCCTTTTCCACTGGGCAGATTTCCAGCCACTGTCCCCCAAGCCTGTAGTGTTGCCTGGGGTTGTTGTGACCCAAGTGCAGGACCCGGCACTTGACCTTGTTGAAACCTCATACAGTTGGCCTCAGCCCATTGATTCAGCCTGTCCAGATCCCTCTGTAGCGCCTTCCTACCCTCCAGCAGATCAACACTCCTGCCCAACTTGGTGTCATCTGCAAACTTACTGAGGGTGCCCTCGATCCCCTCGTCTAGATCATTGATAAAGATGTTAAACAGAACTGGCCCCAATACTGAGCCCTGGGGAACATCCCACTTGTGACCGGCTGCCAACATGTTTTCACCACTGACAACTCTAAATGCTCCACAGATGTCACAGGTTCTAGTGACAGCCACAGATACATAATATTCCCTCTTTTCCCTTTTGTGAAGCTGACATCACCTTAACTACTCTGAGGGGCTGAGGAAAACCTCTGCCTCACTTAACTACAGCCATCCCAACACTGCAGGTATATTGTATCATTATATTATTAGCTCCTCACAAACCACCAAGAGGACATAAATCTGCTCTATGAATATCAAATGGGCTTCAGCCGAAGCATATATTTATGCAGTGTAAATGACTTGTATTTACAGATGCGTCTCATGCAATTATGTGTGTCAGGCTGGTGAAATGTGGCTGACATTGGAAGTCTTGATGACGTAACTGAGATGAGGTCAGTAAAAATGCATGCAGTTTATGTGCCACTGGAGGCCTCCTACACAAGTGCAAACAGGTGGGAGTTATTTTTATTACAGTTTTGATCAGCTTTGGATGGAGTAAACATGCTAGATTTTAAATAACTCGGTGATCTATGTGCAATGAGCTTGACTGTGATTATTGCTAGTCACTTCAGCGGAACAGCTAAGTAAATTAATGGATACTCTGGGGTGGGATTCATCTAAGTGAATATGTGTTTTGAGAATAGAGGCATCTACAACTAAGCAGCTCACCTCAGTCTCCCTTTGTAGTCAGAGGAGAGTCAGAGTCAGGCAGTGTAGTACTGCATTCATTTTAGCCAAAAGCGGACGTTTCCATTCAGTGTGAAGTATTTCTCCCAGACACCATTGGCTCTATTGGTCAGGTCTCCATTGGGTACAACAGACACCTAGACAGGTGTCTCGGATGTAGATGTTGACATCATAAGGACCTTGAGCGAGATATCCCAGGTCTTGGGTAGGCATGGCTGAATCTAGATTAAGGTTAATTTTATTTGTTGGATAGGATTTAATCTGTCCCACTGTGAATTCTGTTTTAAGTAGTTATGGATGCATTTGGCTACTCACTTTGACCTCATTAAGAGACTTAACAAGTTTTGAAAAGAAAAATGCTTCAGGAGGGCAGAGGAAACCAGGGATAAGAGAATGAATTGTATTCAGATGAAGAGTGGTCACGGGATTCATTTCATGGACATGAGCAGGGACAATGTCTGGTTTTGGCGCTGATAGTAAGCTGGCACATCATCTAAATGTGTGTATATGGTTTGCTGACCCTCATTTTGCCCTTTTGAAGGAAGTGTCCTTCACTTTGATGGCCAGAGCAAAACAGGAATGACCAGTGGTAGTACCTGACCTCTCGCTGCAGGCTACTACAGGAGCTACAAATGGTGATTGTCTACTAATTACAGCTGTCCCCAAGGGGTTTATTGTCAAAAATGGCAATGGTGATGGAAACTGCTTTTCCAGGTTTGGATTCTGGGATGCTGAATTTTTTCAGCAAGCTTCTCAACTGGCTGTTGTTGTGCTCAGTTGATACCACGGCAGAGGGAGAGAATCTCATTTAAAGAGCAGTCAGTTCCAGATTCCCTTCTTTTTGTTGACTAATCAGTGCCAAAGCACAGAGGACTCTATGAGATTGAGACTGTTCCTTGCCTAACTCACTACCTAACCGTGGGTGCAGGGAAAAAGGTGAATATACCTTTGGAGAGGAAACAGTAGAGGATTTTGGTGGTTTTCCTATGGATCTGTAACACAAGTTTGTTCTCATGGTATATATTAGTGGGTTAAGCAACTCTTGTGAGAGACCTGGGCTAAACAAGGAGTGAGGAACCTGCTTATTAACCAGTGCTCACAGTGCCACAAATGGGGGAGAGGAAAGGCAAAGTTTGCATAAATAAATATCATTTCAGCATTGAGTTCGGAGTGCTAAGCATCTGGGTTATGGGGGCAGAGTCATACCAGATTGCACAGGGAAGATACACTTGAATGTGATAGAGTCGGGGCCTGTCTGCCTGTCTTGGGGGCTGGTGAGACACAAGGGTTGATGCCCATTATTTCTTACAAACTGTCGACCTTTTACTGGTGTAGCAGGAGTCAGCTATACCAAACTTTAGTTCAGCACTGAGCCGCACTTTCTTTCAGAGCGTGACTGTGTGTTTTCATCTGGCTTCACAGAGCTGCTTCTTTCTTTACTGAAAAGCATGGAAAAGTCTAGACAGGAGACATGAGCCTGAGACATCTGCCACCTCTGCCTGCCCTGCAAGGTGGCTGGGCCAGCGTGCCTGAGAGCTACATTACACTGGGCTTATCACTTCACGGTGGCAGAGGGATTGCTAAGGGTTGCGTCTCTTCTCTCTGATCTGCTCCAGAGCAGATCTTATTGCCATATTATGGACTAACCCAAGATGAGCCGTCAGTGCTGCAGTATGTATTACCATGAGGTGGATACTACCTCCATGCACGGAAAGATCTGTGCACCACTTTGATTGTCAGACTAAGCTGACATCAGGGCAGTTACCTGGTCTGAGCTCCTCTCATTGAAAGAGAATTTTCCTAAGCACAGATGAGGCTGTAATTGAGTCCTCATGCCTCTGTCTACAGAAGCTGCCCTAGTTTTGTATGTGAGCCTCAGGCTGTCTCAAACCTCTACCAAAACTCCTTAACCCAAAGAAGAGCCATCAGATGGGAATATGTTGAGTAATCTGGCTTGCATTTGAACCTGAAATCTGTGAGTTTCTACGCTGGCTTCATACCAGCAACATCCAGCGCTTCACTGTTGTTCACATTTGCTTACACCAGGGAGGAGATGGATGTTTACCCATTGGGGAAACAATTCTGCTTTTCTTCAATGTCCTGGATTTCCCCACCCCTGTTTGCATAGCTTCCTTGCTTAGAATAATGAATGTGTCTGAAGCAGGTTTTTCAGTGGATGGTTTATCTGATTATTAATGATGTGGAGCACTTCAGGACCCTTAGGACCCCTGCATTGTTGCTTTAATAAATGTCTTTCAAAATGATGAGGCCACTGGCACCCTTTCTGTGCTTTTATGGTACAACGATCTTAAAGTAGCATGGTGCATTTTATTTATTAGCCAGCCCATTAATCACACAGGTATCAGTTGGCTTCACGGAAATTTTTAATTAGAGATATTTAAGGTTGGGAGAAAGTGCTTCTGTGACAGACAATGAGGGCAAGCAGAAGCAAGAGGCGGGCTATCTTTGTGACTCTGTGATTAACACAGGATTTAAATAAAATATTCATGAAAGGAAATTGAAGTTATAGCCAAATCCAAATGTTAAACCTCCTTTAAAACTCAAATCTAAATTCTTTGGAGATTCATTCTTCTCTGTATTCATTAGTGGGGAATGAATCTGATGAACATGAGAGAAAAGGGAATTTGTTCCCTAATGTAATAATTTAGCAACGTTTTTAAATGCTTCTACTAAATCTTCTTGAACCACAATTTAATGCCATTGATAAAATCCATATCCTTATTTGAAATGGCTCACAAGTCACTGGGACAGGTATAAAGGAAAGATATGGGGTGGAACTTGGGACATCCTTGACAGCACACTGACATGTGTATGAGGCAGGAAGAAAAGATCGTGTGGAGGACAACGGCATCCTTCTGGCAGTGTCGAATTGGTGGCTGCTAATACTTAAAGTCTGCATTGTCACATGAAAAATGAATGGTACTGGCTGTGCAAACATCTCCCTTGTTAGATAATTAATCAGGTGTACTTTGTTTTGATATAGCACCTCTCTGGTGCGCTCACAGGCATCTCCTGAAATAGCCCTGTAAAATGGATTGTTAAAAAGGGGAGGAAAAAAAAAAGGCAAACAAACCCTGTAGCAAATATTGCATGTGACTCAGTCTGTCTGCACAAACAGCAAAATGGAACATTAAATTCTCCCACTTACACAGAGCAAAATTTTCAGTCTTGGATGCCCACATTTAACAATTTAAATGTGTAGGAAAATTAATTTTTCCAAGTTGTTGAGCTCCTTCAGCTCCATTTCTCTGTTCCTCTTTCCCTTCTTGTATGCCACAGCTGTTGTCCCTAAACACACAGCATCCAAAGTCCTTGGGCCTTTCGGTGCTACAAACTTCAGAGGTCTCACTGGAGCAGTTCTGGATCCCTAACATGGAAAGGAAAGCTGCAAATTGGTCACTTCTTACAAAGTAGTGACCTGATCTTACTGGCAAGGAACACGAGTGATGCTGTCTCTAACATGAGGTAAGCTACTCCTGACTAGAGACAGAGAAAGATCAGGAGGCTCCAAAGGTGTCATGAGCAGGTATATGTGACACGGTGAAGCAACAGCTGAGAAAGCACCAGCAGGGTCCTGCCTACAATGGCACTGGGACCAAGAAGAAGAGTGGGCTCGTATCCCCTTCCTGCTGGCTTGTAGAGGAACAGGAAAAGCTACTAGTCTCTGTTCTCGCTGATTGTGTTACACAGTGGTGATCTTGTTGGGAAACTGTGGTCTGTACGCTTGCCAACTTTCGCAGCTTTGAGAGAATCTGCAATACTTTTCTGAATGAGAAAAAAAAAAACCTAGTCAGAAGGAGGCATCTAGGCACATGGAGGCAGCTTGCAGAGGCTTACAAATCACTTAAATCCCTTCTAGTAGAGGCAAAATAGTTTGCATGCCACATTTAGGCAACCCAGGGCTCCACGCAAGTCCACAGCCGGTTCCTTCTTGTTCAAGCCCAAGTATTTCTTGTGCACTCTACTTTGCCTTGTGTGTAAGTGGGACTGGTCCTCTTCCCTTAACTGCTGAGGCTTTTACTTTGTCTTCAGACAGGCAAGAGAATTCTTTAGGGATAAGAGATCTCAGCCTTTACCTTCCTGTCTTTATAGAGGAGGTAGGTGCACACACACAGAAACACAAAGTGCTTTGGTATTATTGTTGCTCACAAGATCAACAGGTTGCAGAATTAAAAGCAGATGTTCACACCTCCCAGGAGTATAATTTTAGATGCCTCCTGATTTTGGCAGGCATCATTTTTTCAATCACAGCTTCATTAATTTTCTTTGTGAGTATAATGGCTACAAATAAAATGATTGAGAGGTTTTCTTTAAGACAAAAAAAGGCTGAGATTCTGAATCCATTGCTTGACACCAGGAGTCAGGTTTGATGTGCTGTGGCTTTAGTCCAGTTGCTTTGAATGGGATGAGCATGGGGTGTACCGTTGTTCAAGAGCATAGACTGAGAGTCCTATTTGACTAAGAAAATACAGGTAATACCGCATTTTCCCAAAGCTTTGTGGACTATTTCTAATTCTCTTAGTTCTCTTGGAGAAACAAGACTAGCATGTGGATTTGCTATTTAAAATCTCTTCACTAATGCCATTTTTCATGGAATAAGCTGTTAAATTTGGTAATAAGCCCATCTGAAATGTCATGTCTATCACTGTAGAGTTCTAATTAACACTAAGGCTTATTAGCCTAAGTTGCCTTAGAAATTGAATAAGGGCAAAGCTATTCATAGGGCTATATGCAACCTATGCATCTAGTAGCTTTAAAAATGAATTTTCCAGCCTAACCAGAAGAAAAATCCATCACTCCTGCATGTGCAACTTAAGATTCACCCATTCTTGTTACTAAATTCTTGTTACCAAAGATTTTAACTTAGGGATTTTTCATCATTTGCAGACAAACTAGGGAGTTGGGAAGAAGATATAATTGGAAAAGAACAGAAGTAAGACCCAAGCCTATATCACAGGGACAAACGAAAGTGTTATTAAATTGCTGATAGCTCATTTTTCCCCTAAAGAACAGCCTCTCCCCTCCCCCTGCCTCCTGCAATAGGTGAAATTCAGAAATCGCTTTCTCCTATTGGAATGAATGTGTCACATTGAAACATATTTTCCCCTGCTCTAATTTCTCACAGGCCATTTGGCAATCCATCTTTTCAGGCCATGTTGTGCAGGTGTATGATTGTATTTGAAATTCCTGCACCCATTAATCACTGCTCTGTGACCTGCTTTACTCCGTACTTCCTAAGCTCCTTTCCTTCAGTTCTGGACTGCCAGTGCTGTGTAAACTGTTTACTTTTCTGGTGCAGCATTTGCTCAGCATTTTGGCAAGCTCCAACAAAATGTTCCCAATTGACTTTTGGCCAACAAATGCAATAGACTTTTCTTACATGGAATTTGATGCCTACGTATGTTTTTCCTTGCTCCCTGTTTCAGGCAGCTCTTTTAACTCTGTTATCACCTGGTCTCACCTTGCCTCTGTTGTGACTGTAGAACGGAAACAATTGTCACACAGGCCTGAAGACTCCTGCCAGCTCCTGCATTTTTTTTGCTCTCCACCATATATCTTTTGGTTCTCAGGAGGCTCATTTAACACTTGTATTGCTTGCAGTCAGACAGAAGAACATGTTGCTTTCATGGAAGAATGAAAAAAAAAGCGCAGACCAGAGATGGGAAAAACAGCAGAGGAATTAGATTTTCCACTACATTTTGTAGAAATAATAAAATAGATCTGATGCTTTAAATATTTGCATTCCAATAGACACCCAGCCTTGTGTGAGGTTATTCTGGAAATACATTGAGCAGGAATACCTTTGATGTAAACAGTTACTGTCTGTAGGCAGAAGAAAGATGGAAAGAAGGGGAAAAGGACAAAAAATGAGATTTCTCTCACTAAACTTAAGCTGTTTAGGAACTACAATCACTGGAGAGTGATAGGACAGCAGCCAGTGGACCCCAAGTATCTTAGACATCCATCCTGTGTAGGGAAGACGAGAGGGTGTTTAGCACTCTCAGCTGGTTACAAATGAAGTCTCTATACTTAACTTCGACTAGACAATGAGCTTTTAAATGGCTCAAAAAAGACAATGACTTTTTAAAATGGCTGCAGTGAAGTGGGAAAAGTCCTGCTTTAAAGTGTCCAATTCAAAGTCACATGGCAAATCCCCTTCCCAGCTAAGAGCGAAGCCCATGGCTCCTGAGTTGTAGTCCAACGGATGGTCCATCCTGCCCCTGTTGACCTGTTTGAGCCTGCCCAGCTGGGATGGAGCTAGCCAAAGCCCACTGTCACTAAAACCTGCTGGCATTTCCATCTCCTACCGTTGCCAGAAATGCCTAAAGAACAGCCCATCTGCCTATTTCATGTTCTGATCTAGATTTAGCCCACTGTTACCCCTTTCTATTTGTGTGTTGTATAGTTTTTGGCTCTTCTGCTTTGCATCTTAGCCAGAATAAGCCTAAAAAAACCCCAAACCTTGAAACCTAAACCCCATTGTGTAAATATTTTAGAACGTTAAACAAGACTTAATCCTGTTGAGGAGAAAAGGACTTCAAGGGTCTTATTATAGATAGTGTGTTTATTATTGTTATTCTGCGCTGGTTGTTCATCTATCCTGCTGGAGCATAAAACACATTTTGCACTGTGTGTGCTGGTAGATATCTCAATGCTTCATCTTCACACAGCAGAATATAACTGGGTCACTTGAGGACGGAGCGTGGGTGGTACTTGACAGTTTATATAAACAAATCAAAATACCTCTGCTATCCCCAGTGCCTAGTTAGCTGTATGCTCTCCAAGTTCTCGGTGCTGAAAGCGTGGAACGTTAGATCCTCTCCCGACAAAGAAACAGAGGTACATGTAAGTTTGATGTATTTCATCTGACTTCTGACTTCCTAATGGTCTAACTCATTAAATTCCCTCACCCCTGCTCTCTCACTGCACAAGGAAGTGCAAAATAAATACAACTTTTATCTTGAAAAGACGGCAGATAATCCACGAGACCACAGATGACAGAGATGTTTTCAGCCTGCTTCTGCCCACACCCCTTTTTAAAGCCTTGATATTTAAATTGCATCCATTCAGGCTCCCTTGTGCATTGATGGAGTAGGTGTTAGTAGGCCTACAGGAGATTGACCGGTGATACAAAGATTCAGGTCAGAAGAAGGGAATGTAATTTTCCCCTCTTTTGCATCAGTTCTGAATTTGGCACCTGGTGAGTTTGTCAGACACTGTTGCTAACTTATCCCATTGAAAGCCACACAAGGCATCACTCTCTGAGAGAAGAATTTTTGACCAGCTGTGTCTTAGTAGGAGTTTTGGTGTCAACCACAATGTCTTGAACACTTCGCATATCTCATAGATCTACCTGAATAGCACATGCTGGTATAATGGGTATTTACTTCTTTACTTCCTATCTTTCTACTGTTATGGAGGCTTCTTTATATAGTCTAGTGATAGGTACAGTTCACTACTGTGATTTCTTTCAGTGGTTGGAGCTTCTTAATTTAACTCACTTAACTACTTCAGCAGTAGTCTTTAGGATGTGTTCATTGCACGTTTATCAAAGCACATACCAGCAACTGCTGATACAGAATAAACTGACATAATTGCTCTCAGTGCTACTCATGAAGAATTTGACTTATTTGATTGCCTAAATACTGAATTGAATAACAACTTCTTGCCTATAAAATTGGATTTGGTGACAGAAAATCAAGGCCAGAAGAGGCATTTTGGGAAAATTTTTTGTGATTATTTTTTTTTGGTGATTTGTAAAGGATGTTTTTAAAGGACGTGAAGACAATAAGAATAATACTTAAATCTATTTTCTGTATGAAAGGGCCATCACCGTTTTGGAAACTTGTTAGATGTGGCCTCAGAAGTAGTAGCAGGAGTTCCTGTGATAATTCTTTTCCCAGAGGCCCCATGAGCTTTAGAGCCCGATTTATTCACTGATGTAAGAAATGACCCATGCTGATGAGTTAGTCAAGTGAGTGAGCTGCTAAAGCACCACTAGCATTTCCTCCACTTCAGAAACAGCACGACTGTACTCAAGCCTCCATTTCCCCCACACCAAAGTCCTACTTTTTAAGTCAAACAGGAATTTCTTCATAGTATCAGACATCTTATTTGTTTCTTCCTTACCACCCCCTCACCCCAGTTCTGAAACCGTTTGTCCCACCAGTACAACCTACTTCACCTTAGCAGGCCCACTAGCCATCTGCAGGCTCCCACAGCATCAGCTCTTAATGAATGGGGCTGTAGCAACTAAACCAGTCTGGTTTTAATCACTCTGAAGACAAGGAGGGAAATTTTCATTTCCATTTACTGCAGGAATAGTAAGTAGTAGGAGAGAAAAGAAGAAAATGTCTGATTTTCTCCCTCCCTATGATGGTTCTTATTGGGACTATATAGTTGGAGTAACTTAGGACAACTCCTCTGAGCTCTCATTCATGTCAGAGAGAACTGC
Organism: Phoenicopterus ruber ruber; assembly: GCA_009819775.1. Lineage (NCBI taxonomy): Eukaryota > Metazoa > Chordata > Aves > Phoenicopteriformes > Phoenicopteridae > Phoenicopterus > Phoenicopterus ruber. Next base: position 159,514,573 of record CM020216.1, read on the forward strand.
AGGTCCAGACTGCACCTGAGAAGCAGAGAAGCCGTATGATCTCCAGGTGTCTATCCAGTTCTCCTGCCTTGAGTAGTTCCTAAGAGAAATTTACCTTTCCTGTCCTCCAGAGCTTTTCCCACTCAGGAAGCTGACTGTGTGTACAGCTGAAAAGGAGAGTAATAGTATAAAAAGCTTTGAAAGCAGGGAAGGAAAAATGTCATTGAGCCAAGTGTTATTTGGAGCCAGTGGAGTAGGTTCAGCTTCTTCATGTGTGTACACAGAGGTTGGAGACACAGAGAACCACCCCCCCGGCATCTTTTCGTGCTGAATTCAGTGGCAATTTTTTTGTTCAAAGCCTTCAGGGTTTGAACCCTGTTTAATACCTCTCTGTTGAGCAATTCTGCTGCTCAACAGTCGATGCCTAGTCAACAAATTGTGCCTGTGATTTTGCAGTAGGATAACATTGTAGATAAGACACACCTACTGGGCACTTTCAAGTTATAATATTGTGTTAGTCATTGCTTTTATGTATGTTTATACACAATATCTGCCCGAAGGTATACATTGATTTCTAGCCATCAAGAACACATTTAAAATTGGCTGAGTGCTTAACCTTTGTTCGCAGAAAGTATATTTTAATTTTTTTTTTTGTCATTAAGAATTATTAGCTCAGAAGAGTTTGTATGGCTATAATCATCATCATGATTATTGACTTAAACTAAAATTCTTCTAGTGATTTTATTCCTTTTATAAAGTTGAGTTATACTTGTAATTTACCTTTTGTCTTTTAATAGGTGTATTCCCTTAACATGTATTGATTTAAGTGGATTCAACTGTATTTCAGGTAAAGATTTTCTGACAACTAAAAATAAAAATCTCATGTAGTGTTACTTTACTTGTATCTAGTAATTTTGTTGAGTTTCTACAGTTAGAATAGGAAAAAAAAAAAAAAAAAGAGGATAGAGACCGAGGTTCACATTGTAGGATTAAATGCTTAAATCCAGGAGAGCAATTGTGACGGCCTCCTCTCCAGTATGAGCTAACCTCTGAAGCACCTAAAATCAATCAGCGCTTCCATTTTTTTCTCTTAGCTCCCCAGCTGCCGAAACCTAAGTCCACTTGCAGCATCGTGGGCTGAGCAGCTGAGTGCCTGGTTTCTTCCTGCACGGCTGCCAATTCAGGGATGTGCAGAGCGAAGCTCAGACTCCCTCGCAGTCCCTGGAGGTGAGGAACCCATCGGCGGGCTCCGACAACAGCCGTCACCCACCTGCAGCCGCAGCATGAAGCCTGGCAGCTGTGTGCCCCTTTGCTGCGAAACACAGTGGGATGGAGGGGAAGGGATGCTGTTGTCTTCTGTCCTTTGAGTATTTTCCTCATGAGAAATCCACCCAGGTTGTGGCAGATGGTGCGAGTGTGATCACCTTGCCAGGGTTCAAATCGGTTGTATCAATTTGCCAGGGGAGTACTGGAATAGGGCCATTTTGTATCCCTCCCGTTAGAGCTCTGCAAAAACGGATGAGGCTACAGAAGAGGAACCCATTGGTGAAGGAGCCCTGAGTCCTGATCCTTGATTTTCCCTACATTTTATCCCAAGCTCATTAATTTGATAAGTGGAGTTGAAACCGTGGCCCATGTCATATTCCGGTGCCCAGTTGTAGGGCTGCCTGCCTGAGTTGTAGGCTCAGTTTTAAATCCCTCCTCTGCTCGATTCAACTAATCTGAAGTTTCCTGCCCCTGTCCTAATCACCAGAATAAATGGATATTTCTCATTCAGTTTTGGAAAAGACTCATGTATTTTACATAAAGTTGAGCAGATTCAACCACTAAGATAGCGAGAAAGTAATCTCAGTAAATGTGTGAACATGGAAGGCAGCTTCAAATCTCTATCATTTGACCCAAAAGGACTGATGCCTAGAAATAGTTAAAACTGTACCTCCTTTACGTTGTCATAGAATCATAGAATGGTTTGGGTTGGAAGGCACCTTACAGATCATCTAGTTCCAACCCTCCTGCCATGGGCAGGGACACCTTCCACTAGACCAGGTTGCTCAAAGCCCCATCCAACCTGGCCTTGAACACTGCCAGGGATGAGGCATCCACAACTGCTCTGGACAACCTGTTATGGGACAGTCCTAGCTACTGGGGGTGATGCCTTAGCTCTTGGCAGGGTGCGAGTCTGCCTCTAAATCCAGGCCTTTGTCTGCAGTTTTTTTGGTGCTTATTAATTCAAAAATTACCTATGAGTTTATCTGTCTTTTATTTACCACTGCACATCTGGGAAGATTTTATAGACTTCAGAGGGTATCCCACTTGGAACAATCCTATGGAATTTAATTGGTTTAAAGCAAAGAATTTTACTATTGTGGAAGAACATTTCTGTACAGATTACTCTTGAGACCTGTTTAGTAGACAAGAAGACCTTCCGACACATTTTCAGACTACCAACTGCATTCAGAGGTATTGGGATCATAGTCTTCACCTGAAAATCTCTGATATACAGGTGAAGCAGACAGCTTCAGTTCCCATTTTACCAGACCAAGCTTTCTCTGCAGTCAGACATGAAGTCACTGGTACAGTCAAGGAGAGATCGTGTTTTTCCTGATTCCTTATCCTGAGCTTTGGCTTTCCTTTTCCTCTTCATGTTCATATTCTCCAGTCCTTCACAAATCTCACACGCAGATTGTATCAATTTTATTGTGCCATGAGGTGAAAGAACGCTAGAGCGTAAAAAAATTTACAAGTTGTTTTATACCCATGATAGAACAAGGCAATCAATTATTTCCTTCTTCAAAACAACTCTGCCCATGTTCAGACGTGGATTGTTGATGGATTTCAGAAGCTGTGTGGCAGCATGAAGGAATGCTATGATTCATGCCCCACGCCTGCACCTCAGGATTGATTCAAATGGCTATTATCATGTTTCAGAATGTGGTGGCGGTAAACATGAGGAAGATGTGCTATGTCTAAGAGCCTCCCATGTCAAAATACACATCAGCTTTGATTGATACGTACTGACTCATGGCCATATAGGAGAGATGTGAGATTTGTCAACTAGGATTTCAGTGGTGTAATTATTTACACTCCCAAAATGTTCAGAATGATAGAGTGTTTATGTGAAGTATCATGTTAATGGAACTACTAGAAAATCAATACAAGGATTGGAACTGGATGCCATTTAATCTATTTTTTTTTTCTGGTTATACATCATAGTAGAGTTTTCTTTATCCTGCATGCTCATACAACTCTATTTTGTGTCAAGTTTGTTGCAATAATTGCAATGACACTGGTAGTTACAGACAGCACCATGCATTCACTTCTGTTCTTCATAGGCACATACCCTTATCTCTGAAAATTCTGCCCATTTGTTGATTTGGCATCATTTTGTTTTCAGCACATTTTAATGTACTGGGCCAAACCCTGCTAAACTCCTTTTTACAGAAGTCGTAATTTTACCTGATTGAGAAGTAGTTAAGGTAATGACTGAAGTGGGCTGAATTACTAGCCCTACTTCAGAAACCCCGTGTGACCCTGAGTTGTTCTCAATCTGCTAAAAGGGATAAATAACGTTTTTTGTTGTGATCTGTATATTTCTGTTGAAATTTTTAGTGTCTCAGCTGTATATTGCTAAGCGCTCTTACACTGTTTTTCTCTGGGAGCCCAAATCTCTGTGTGAGGTTGGCAATGTTAAGTTTGTTACAAATAATAAACAGACACTGTAGGATTTGGTCCATGGTTAAAATACAATATCAACCACTTCTGCAAATACATCCTTGTATTTTGTATAGGACATATTTGTATCTTTCATGTCCACGGTAGGGAAATTTGTCCACTAACCTCTAAACTCATCAAGGTTTGAGTCCTCTTATTTGTCTGGCACACCTGATTGATTATTAAGATCCTACACAAAAGCAATAGCCCTCTATAAATCAGCCTGAATAATAATAACAATTACGGTAATGATTGATACATGAGCATTTATTTGTGTTCCTCTCAGTCACACTAATGGGACTTTGATGCATAAATCTCTTCTCATTGTAACAAGATGACATAGTTCAGAATGCAAAAATGCCGTTTCATTTAATCTAACAAAGAAAAAGTCTTCCTTAGGTAGAACTATGTAATGATATAGATCATGTTATACTAGAGAGCTTATGGAAACACTCAGCATTGATCTGATAAAAATTCCTGTGGGGATTATAGATAAATACTATTATGTATACAAACATTCCCTTGGGAATTGCTGTGATACTGCCTACAAAAGCCGAGATCATGTGTTCCTGAAGAAGCTGCAGAAGGTAAACAGTGTGGGTTTCTGTTCTTCACACAGAGCAAAACATAGATACCATATAGTCAGGGAGAAAAGTTGGGAAAATTTTGCATGTTAATTTAAATGACAGAAACTGGCAAATCAGCAATTTAAGCACAGATTGTAATGTCTTTGGGACAGAGAAGGTATTTTTGTTTTGTATCTGTAGGGCAATATGGCACCTCAGGTGGCTGGTGTCTGTGTTTCTACAGTGTTAGCGAAACATGAGTAAGATGTAAACCATAGTAGTGAAGGTGCTGATCCAGCAAACAGTTCATTCCCATGACCATCTATTGAATTCAAAGATAGTAATCATGTAAGTATGCTTGCAAGGATGTTTGTGTTGGTAAGTTCTAGGCTCAAGTGGCTCCTGCTTAAGTTTTTGCAGGGAGCCAGGAAAAACAAACATAGATTGCCTGGTATTTAGTCCAGTGCTTTAAAGGGAAGTGACCTCTCTCATTCCAGGCTGGACTAGTTAGTCTATCATTTTATATCTAGGTCATTCATACCAGAACCTTTTTTCTCATCTCCAGTTTCTAACAGTTCTATATTTTGATACTGTTTTCAAGCAGCCAAAAAATAAACGGAAACATCACGTTTGAATGAAAGCTGTGTTTGTACTGGAGCACTTTTTAAAAGTCCTGTAATATACACTTTTACTATGAAATTATCATGAAACTCTTAAGAAAGAGTTACTGATGGCAAATCGGGCTGAGCAGATGAGTTCTGAGGTCTACATGGGTTTCAAGCTGCAACAAGTTCAGATTTGACCGCAGACGCATACAAACCCTTTCCGAATGATGCACGCTGCTTTTAGAAGGAATATATGAGGCTGCAACAGACAGTTAACTTTCTATTCCCCTGCTCACCCTTTGGGACACTTAGTGCACAGTTTCTACCTGCCAAATTAACTCCCAACATATCTGTATCCTACATCCTGCTAAACAAACTGTTACTCAGAAAGGTGCTCACACGTGCACACACACATACACTTATCTGAGAAGTCTTAAACCATTCTGTAAGGGCAATCTTCAAAGCAACTGCTCTTGAAATCCCATCTTTTCCCAAAACTAGATTAGAGATATTAGAAATTTCATCACCTTTTTAAATTTCTATTTTCAATTAGTGACATGCTTTATGGTGTAAGGAACACAGTACAGAAAAAAAAAATGGGAGTTTTTTTCATCCTGTTTTTTTCCTGAAGGGTGTGTCACTACCAGAAAAAATTGCATCTAGACTATAAAACAGTGTCTTTCATATCCCTCATAATGAAGAACATCCCTTACTGTGGTCCTACCATTTGCTATACTCAACATATGGCACTGTTGTGGGCAGGTATATGTGGTAGACTGTGGGCAGAGGCAAACTTGTTTTGCCTGTGCTCTGAGTAGAGCAACCAGAAGCTGGATGCACACAATTATCTTAGTGCTGAACCTGAGCTGGTTTGTTCCCCTGGAAGGTGGAGTGCCTTAAGTAAGGCTCAATGATGGGATAACCAGGTTTAGATGGTTTCTGGTTGGCTCGGAGTGTGGGCGTAGCTGTTGTGTGTCTCTTGGGTAATATACTATGCAGACGTATCCACAGATTACATGTTCCATTATTTTTTATCATTAAATTAAGTACCATGAATCTATAGCTATAAAGTTATTTGTACTAAGGAAATGAAAATCAAATATTTTCTTCTGGACAATGTTTTCACACTCTCTTTCACTGCGACCTGGCTGCACAGCATGTTCCACACGTGTGGCTCAGTAAGTTGAGAGGAGGGGAAAACAGACAATAGAAACTGCTTAGAGAAAGCTCCCTGCTTTTGAGTTTCTATTCTAAGATGAAGCTAAAGCATTACCTTTGCCTCACTGGAGAAAAGCATTGCATGAAATGGCATTACTCATCTTCTGGGCCTAACTGTGTACAGCACTGTGTACAATGAGATATATGTATATACCCTTAGTGAACTGCCCCTAATCGCAGAGGAAGCGTGAGTGCAAACCTGGATGCTCTGAGCATCTCTGCAGTCTCTTGCTTACAAGACAGTCCTTTGTGCCTTTCCAGCCTGCTCTTTGCAAGAGGTATGAAAGAAGAATCCTGTCTGCACAGGATTTATGGCTGGGAGAAAATGCACTCTGTCTCTTCCTGTCCACCCAAATCCTTTCGGGAAGCACCCACGTAGCGTGAGTGGAGCTCTCTTCCAGTCATCTATTTGGATTGGAAGGCCTCTTGGTTTTCTTGGAAGATGATCACTTATGAAGTCCCCCTGCAGAACGCTGTTGAGTACTATGCCATGGAAATTATTGATATAATCATGTTCAACCAATTTGTAAAGCCCTAGTGGGGGAGGGCATAAGGAGCCCTTAGTCTGACATTTAGAATTAATGCCAGGAAAAGAAAGTTTCTCCTCCAGAGAAACATCAAGCAGCCAATGTTACATATTTTGCAGTCGCATACATTTGCAGTCATAGTAAGCGTACAGGACCTGAACAGCTAAAAGAATAGTCTAATCAAAAGCCCATTGAATGCAGTGGGAAACTTCCCACCAGCTTCAGAGTTGAAATATTGAATGTATTTCTTGTCTGAAACAAAGGAAGGAATTAATGATTAGCAAAGGGTTTCCAGCCTCTGCACAGAAATGTAGTGGAGGCTGCCTCCCCGGTCTTCTGATATTCAATTTATCCATTTTTATTTGGGAAATCAATTACCAGAGTGTCTATGCAACTTTCTTCTTCAAGGGAGTTTAAAAATGCATCCCTCAATAAATCTGGCTCCCTATGTCATAGGCCTAATGACCACCAATTTCCGTCCCAACCTGATTTCCCTTTCCTGTTCATTATTTAATTCACACTGATAAACCCAAGAAGGGCCAGAGAACTCCTGAAGCTCAGCATGGTTTGGCTTCCGCCCATCGGCTTTATGTGGTGCGTCCTGTGGTGATTCGTAGCAGAACAAGAGCCGTAGGCTACTGTTAAATAAAGTAGGTCGAGACTTGTTCTGTGGTCCTAAGGGCAAGCGGCATAGCATCCATGTGGCTAAATCCCTCTTCCCACCACCCCAGATTAAGTTCATGGTATGGATGTGTTTGGGTTACCAGTGTAGCCAGAGCTGCAGATGAGTGGAGGAACACCAGGACTGCCCTTTCCACTGGAAGTGGATTTGCACTGTGGTCTTAATACGTGTCCGTGAACATGTCCACCACAGGGAACTGACAGCGCCATGACAGTGCGTTTGTTTAGAATTACCTTAATTGATGCTGAAACTATTCCTTGCTTCCTGTTTATACAACCTCCAATAATGTCGAAAGATCAAACGCAAAAACCTAGCCTGGCAATTTTCAAAAGCTGTCAGAGAATATAACAGAAATGACTTAGATGAATGTGCTTTCAACTCCCATGAAATGTAAATGTATGTGTAACACATCGGTCTGCCAGCCTCTGTGGAAAGCTCTCTGTGGATGCTTTTTGTTCTATGAAAACATGAATTTCTTGTGCAATGTCATGAAGCCTGGGAATCTCAAACAATAATCAAAATATAAATCAAAATATTTGAGTTTCTTTCTTTCCTGGATCTTCTATTTGGACTTTGAGTTTGGGATGTCTTCTCTTAATGTCTGTGATGGGGGTCTGAAAAGCTCATTGACTCATTTCAGTGTCATGAAAGATGCTTAAGACATGTATGTCCCATAAAGCCTTATCCAGTTAATTAATAGTGAATTTAATGGGATTAATATAAATTCATAGAGGTTTTCCCCAGGATTATACTATAATTATTATGTATTGATTTGTGTTTTGGTAGTGCTTGTTGGCTTAGTGCCTAGGTACTGGATCATGTGCATCGTGTGGTTTCTTATCTCGAGAACATGCCCTGTTCTTCCAGAGGGGCAGAGTTCAGCCCATGGACTCAACAGAAAACTCAGATACCTTTACATGTAGACATGAGGTATGTTAAAGCATGCTTGGCGTTTGAGAGGGCAAGAAACTGCCTATGGGGATGTAACCGTTGCCTCTACTTCACCTCTATAAACTTTCAAAAGCAGGAAAATTGATGCTGTTTTTTCAATAAACAAAATTAATACAACTTGCAACTCCAGCTGAATATTTTAACGATCTTCCTTGGGAGAAAAGAGGAGGGTTTGGCCTTTCAGTCAGGCATCAATGTGCCACCTGCTCGGTATGGGTGAGGTGAGGACTCCAATCTGCCAGTGCTTTTTTCCCAACTTCATTGCAAAGCCATGGAGCTTCTCTAGCCCGTGAGCAGTTGGGCCCCATGCGGCTTCTAACAATCAAATTATTCGTGACACATAATAGTTTTGTTTGTCAACTGTGACGTTTTTCCAGCAAAGCATAAGGTCATTCTCAGGTCTGGTGTTGGAATATGAGGAATTATAACCAGCATACTGTAACATGCTGTCTGGCTGCAGCCTCTTTCCACAAGGCTAAATATTCCTCTACCGATGCTGAAGCGAGATTCAAAGACCTTTTTATCAGCGGTTCCTTCTTTTCCAGATAACTTTACATTTGTCATTTCATAGCCCTGTGCTTTGTGTTCTCCTCCTGGAAAACGACAACAACAAGGCTTATTCTCTTCGTAACGTACTCTGAGATTTAAATATGAAAAGAAGGAGGCAGTGGACAGTTTAGCAGTGACTTCTGCTGAACATTTTGGATCTACTAGGAGTGGTGGGTAGCTTCTCTATAGGCAAACTAAACATGTTAAAGCAGGGAGCATTTGCTGGGATTACTTACCTCCTCACGTTACAATTCATCATTCTGTCTTGCATTTAGATTCACTCTAAATGGTCACGTGCAGGATAAAGAGGAAATCATTCATACCATCTGTGAATGTGATAAAAATTATTCTAAGAAAAAGTTTAAGTACAAGTACATGAAAGAGAAAAACATTTTGGTCTCCGGACTCAAATACCTTTTGATTTTCACAGGCTTTTGCCTAAATCCAGTGAATATAAAGGGAAAGATGGGAGGCTATGATCCTTATAGCCAGGCCAGCGTTCTGCAAAAATGAGAGTCAGCGTGGCATTGATCTTATCGTTGGAGACACTCTGCAGCTTTCTGGTTGTATATTGTACATCTCTGACTTTTAGAAGAGATGATTATATTTAGATAATCCTATGGATCCTCAAATCAAACATTGTATAGTCTTGTGGGAGAGGTTAAAAGCTTTCAAGCGGTTTTGTGTTCAGACATTGTAAAATAAATTTGTGTGTATATACACATATCTATATGTATGTGTGTGTGTGATGATGTAGGTTATTTTCAGCTGCCTAAGATATCCCCAGCCTTGTTTCTTGGGAGGGACTGAATTTTTAGTCTGGTTTCAGTGTCCCCAGTTGACTGCAAACTGTAATGCTGCCATGTATGTCTCAGATCTACCATTGCCAGGCACTTTCATGCATGTTGATGTCTTTGGCTTAGAAAAAGCAAACAGGGAGCACCTTTAAGACGTGAAGGAATCAGAGCTTCATTCCTGAGGGGAGGAGACCTGAAATATTTATAGCATTCATACTGCAGCAAGCTAACAAGGGTTGGGGGTGAGGGGGAGGGAGGTATGCTTGATATATTCTGTCTCAGCATCTGAGGCTGAGTTATAGTAATACATCCCCCTTTCCCTCTCAGCTTACCTTTTTTAAAAAAAAAACACACAAAGGAAACACTTTTCATGTCAACCGTATCAGGTAATGTACAGTGTATCTTCTTAAAAGCCAGGGAAGAACAGTAGCAGATGGGCCAAACATAATCCGTTGTCATCCCTTCACGCTGCAGTACTGGATACTAAGACACCTTTGCATAATTACCATTTTGAAAAGCAAACTGAAACTAACAAATTGCACATGTTTCCCTCCCTCCTTTCTCCCTTCCTCCTCTATCCAGTGCAGCTGTTTTGAGGATGCCCAAGTTTCTAATTCTGTTCCTCCATTTCTTCCCCTTTCAGGATTTCCTCTGTGTTTCTCTTCCTCTTGGGTTAACTCCAACCATTGCCATGCTCCACCTTTACCTCCCATCCCTGATCTTTTTTCCTAATGCTTCCCATTGATTCTACTTCTCATTTGCCTCCTTTCCGAGTTGGCCAAGCATTTTAAAAAGTCAGCCTGTTTTTCCACATCCCAAAGGCTGAGCATGGGAGATGGATCTCAGCCAGCTTGACTGAAAATCTCACTGACCTCTAGATGCACACGGTTGCAGCCCCTTTCAAAATTAGCTGCGGGTTTTGAGCTGATGAAAGCCAGTGGTGCTCCATTGTCTTGAGGAGACTGACACCAGTTTGCACCAGCTGAAGATCTGTTGTTATATCCTACGTTATTCACTGGAAACAAATCACAGAAAAAACATTTGAACGACCTTGAAGACAGACTGACTCACTGAATTCTCACCTTTGGATAAGTGGGTGTTTTACTGCTGTCTTCTTCTACTTTCTGTGTGTGCCCTTCTCTTGCAACCTAGACTTTATGCTATTTGAACATAGGGGCAATGGTTCACATTTATTTAATTTCATCTAAGTTCTTCTGGTTACCTTTGCTGTTGGTTGACTTTAGACTGTTTTTAGTAGTGACACCGAGGAGAAAAAGCCTTGAATACAGCTTTTAGGCACCTCTGCAGTACCATGACCTACTAACATCTCCAGGAACATATACCTTCAATAAGAAGGAGTAGGAGGAACAAAGGTTCAGAGAATGAGAAGGCAACTCCAATTTAAATGAGAAAGGGAGAGGGAGAAAGTCTGCACATCCCCACATCTTGCGGGATGCTGATGTTACCCAGGAGATAGGAGGGAGGTAGAGAGGGTGGAAAGAGCCAACACAATCTTTACTCTCCTCTTCTGAGCTATATGTGTATGAATAAAACAATTACCTGGGATGGGGAAGCAGGTCTATGGTAGACCCAGAGTATTAAACTATGATGTTCCCTGTTTCCTGTCCCTGTGTCATATCCACCACCAACATCACCTCACTTAATAGGGTAAAAATTGGCATCGTGTCATGGTGGAACATTCTGTGCCTCCACCGTGTTGACTGCACCCTCACTGAAGGCAGTCCTGACTGTTTACAAACTCCACCACTGTACCTCCCAGTGTTAAATTCCCCTTGGGTTAGGGGTGAATCCAGGATGGCTGAATTTCAGCAGTTTGCTCTGGCTTATGTTTTGAGCCTTCCTGGACAACCACAGCACGTTGTTCCCAATGAGACTAATTCCAAATGAGCCAATAAGTGCTTTCATACAAAACAGCTGCTTTCAGCTCCCTATCTGTATAGCAAATTAGCCTTCACTTTTAAATTTTAAATTGACAATTGTGATGTTACCCTGTGTTTAGACCAGCTGTATCCCTTCACAATAATAAAAATGATGTTTCAATGGTTTGAAATTTCACAAGGTAGAAAAGTATAAAATACCAGTTGAAGTTGTCGTCTTCTCTATGAATATTAGCTCCACAAGCAGGGCTTTCCCAGCTCCTAGAGGTCATTCAGGCCCCTGAGGGACTGTTGTGGGCTCAGCGTAGCTTTGTTTTCCTGTCCAGAAAAGACATCGTAGAGATAAAACTCCACAAGCATCTAGGCATAGGCATCTCTGAGAAGTAGCCCTGCTACTTTTAGGGAGAAGAGGCATTCATTAGTCAAGGTTTGAAAGGAAGAGTTTCAAAAATTTAAAAAAAGAAACCAAAAATTTTGTTTCATAGATAAATAAGAATTTCTTTAGTAAGAAATATCTCTTTGAAGTAAAACATTAAAACATTTCATGCTCAAAAATTTGACAGAAGCTTTTGACTGTTTTCAGTGTATTTCCATTTTCTTTTGTGACTGAAAAAATTTCAACCTAAATTTGTAATTTTTGCATCAGCTGCATCTTGATTTTTTGGCTGGAAAAGAGCCTCATAACAATGGGATATTGAACTGTGGCTTCTGGAAGGAACAGAACTGTGTGAGCACGTTTGTATTTACTGTGCAATGAAGACTTCTGCTTTGGAAGAAGGAAGCTGTCAAGGTGCAGTAAGGGCTGGGTGCTCCTTGGGGGCTGGGGGGTCTCCCGCTGGGGACCGGCAGCACAGACCCCTCCAGCCAGAGCCCATCCCATCACCCCTAGCCAGGGAGCAGGGCAGGCAAGGGGGCAGCCAGAGGCAGCCCCAGGCATCGGCCATCTCCATGGGACTGGAGATACGCTGAGGGCACACCAGAACATCACCCTGCAGGTGGGGGTCAGGATCAGGTCCATTGAGGGGAACTGGGGTCAGACACATCCCGGGCTGGCTGGGCAGGTCCATGGGCACAAGGCACTGAATGAACAGAAGATCAAAGACCAGTGTTTCTACTGTGAATAAAGGTCACTAACGTTCCCTCTCGTGAAACAGGAACATTGATCCAGTCCTGGTCTAATGAGTCAATGACATATTTACATGTTCTTGGAAGTCTCCTGTCCAGTTGTCGACCTAGACGGGATTATAGCACCAAGCAGCGAGCTCTACTTTCAGTGCTGCCTAAAGGCAGGAGAGACTCCAGCAGACTGAAACAAGGGCTGACCACAATTATAGGTGGTGTACAATGGAAAAATGTACAAGTACGACTGTGGTTCAGAGTTAAAAATCAGGCAGATAAAATACTGCATTCCTCTGCTTCCAATTAGCATGAGAAAGATATGTTCTCGGTGATTTCTCCTTTATGCTCATTTGAGAAAGAAGAGTTAATTTAACTACAGTTAATTTCATGCCCTCTGTAATGTACCCAATTATATCGTCCTAATTATTTCAAGCCCTCATGTGCCTTGGTTGAGTGCCTTTTTGGAAGAGGATATTAAATAACGATTATCCTCCTCATTAATACAATGCACGATAAAGAGAAAACAAACAAGACATGGCTGAAAGGCATAAATATCATTTATATTTTTTACTCACTTCCCCCCCCGATCTTTCCACGACAGCAGTAACATTAGTCATGGAGACATGAGGAGGCTGGGAAATTTTTTGTTTTGACTTGTCATTCCGGTTTTGTCTGGTTAATGTGTAAGGGTGTGGGCATCCTAGAAGCTGGGCTTTTCTGAGAGATCAGCTGTTATTAACCTATAGCACTAGGTTACAGCTGCAGAAGTTGAGACTTGAATTAGTTCTAATTCATCCTTGTTTTACTAATTTGGACAATGAAGCATAAAGGAGTGAGTCATAGTAAAGAATAAGGTAGGAGGGGCACATTCGTCTCTTATGCATGAGGACTAAGAAGTGTCAGAATTAGTGCTATCGTCTCATCCATAGAAAGGTAGACAGGATTTGGAGACAGTGTATGAGGCAGACGTGTCTTCCCATACTTCTCTCAATAACATGGTAGCGTTTGATTCATCAATTTGCAGGCCCATTGGCCAGTTCTGTTCATGTCACTATACATCAAGAGCTCAAAAAAAATTGATCTCTGCCTCCTACTCTCTTGTGTGTGCATCCAGATCTCAGACAGATGCTTGAGTCTCTGTCCTGCCCTATGTGCCAGATTGCTGAGACCCAGCACTCATGTGGTAGGTGGGCTCATTATGAAGGACAAGCAGCAGTGTTGGGATACAGAAAGCAGCATACCCAGTTAAGATGGCAATCTTTAGCTATCATGCAGTTAAGCAACATGCCATGGCCTTCCCCATTCTGTGAGAGGTCCCCCTACAACACTGGAAAAGGAAATACTTGAGAGCTGGGAGTGAGGGTAACAAGCTCTGTGGTCAGAATAGATGCTTGAGTCTGGGGACTGTTGCACCAATGGTAGAACAGTCCCCAGTGAGCTCAGGTGAAGGATTAGTATAAAGGATAACATAATCATAGAATCTCTGAATCATAGAATGGTTTGTGTTGGAAGGGGTCTTCAAAGATCATCTAGTCTGATCCCCTTGCCATGGGCAGGGACATCTTTCACTAGACCAGGCTGCTCAAAGCCCCATCCAACCTGACCTTGAACACTGCCAATGATGAGGCATCCACAACTTCTCTGGGCAACCTGTTCCAGTGTCTCACCACCCTCAGCATAAAAAATTTCTTCCTTATGTACAATCTAAATCTACCCTCCCAGTTTAAACCATTGCCCCTTGTCCTGTCCCTACAGGCCCTGGTAAAAAGTCTCTCTCCATCTTTCTTATAAGCCCCCTTTATATATTGAAAGGCCACAATAAGGTCTCCCCAACTCTCTCAACCTTTCTTCATAAGAGAGATATTCCACCCCTCTGATCATTTTTGTGGCCCTCCTCTGGACCCCCTCTAACAGGTCCTTGTGTGTCTTGCACTGGGGACCTCAGAGCTGGACGCAGTACTCCAGGTGAGGTCTCATGAGAGTGGAGTAGAGGGAGAGAATCACCTCCCTTGACCTACCGGCCACGCTGCTTTTTATGCAGCCCAGGATATGGTTGGCTTTCTGGGCTGTAAGTGCACATTGTCAGCTCGTGTCCAATCTTTCATCCACCAATATCCCCAAGTTCTTCTCTTCAGGGATGACTATATATAATATAAGGGTCTAGATAGGATAAAGGACAGTGTCAGCTCATATCATTTTCATTCACGTAAACTTTGTGAAGTGCAGAAGTGTATATGCTGTACATGGAGCAATCCCGGAGATTATTTCTTCATTTTGTTGTATCAAGATCAGCAGAAATGTAAAGGAAATTAAGTGCTGCCTGTGTTGTCTGTAAATCTCAAGCAACTGGAGAATAATGCGTTATTTGGAGTTGGAAAGTGTAGCTGGCCTTTGGTAGCCTCCTCCTTCCCACCTGTTCTGGATATTGCTTAACTGGGAAGATGAATAATGAATCAGCCATTTCAGGCTCTTTCAGATTCTACCTTGTCTGGAAGGGAAACTGCAAGACTCATCAAGCATAGGGTAATAAAAACATGTACAGACAAAAATACCCTAAGTCTACATAAGCTGATGTTGCTTCTGCCATTTGGCTCATGTAAAGATTCTTTAAATCCTCTTACAGTAAAAAGCTGTAGGGGAGTATGCCGTTGGACTGATAAAAGCATGCCTGTCTTTTGTAACAAGCAGCAAAGCAGCATTGCTGAGTCACCTTCGGTGTGAGCTCACTCTTCTTTTTTCATTACTGAGCAGCAGGTGTCACGAGCCTTTTCTGATGCAACTGCTAGTAAGTGCTCTGCCGTCACCCATTGTGTCACTTGGCATCATGGACAGAGTCAGCTGATGATATGAAGGAGAGAGGGTCAGCATCAGATACCTAAGTACAAACAAACTTAGAGAAACATTGCCTCATTGAGGAGAAAGAGGGGGAATGAGCACAGCCCAAATAAAAAGTGGAGAGGGTACAGAAAGCAAAGGGAGAAAGGGAAAAGTCTGCTGCAGGAACATTACTTTACCCTGGGCAGAGTTTTCAGCAGGTTTTGCATCAGCCAAGCACATTCTGTACAGCTAAGCAAAGGCAGAGACAAAAATAGACTACCCTACCAGGTGAATATTTGTACAAGCTCTTCTTGGATGATATACACTTGGAAGCAACCTGGAGCTGGGCTCTGACCCAAATTAAACTACGATTCCATGTGCAGATATTCAGCGTGATACAATGGCTCCAGCCACTCTTCAGTAGCTCAATGCGTTTCTCCTCTGCTGGCTCCAAATGCTGGCAATCAATACAGCCTGAGTAAGCCTGGTGGATCGGTATCCACATAACTGCATCTATCCCAGCATTTTCACGGGTATGTCCATCCCACGCGCTTGAAAAAAGTGTAGTTTTTCCCTCTTTTATTTTGGCTGTCCTTGGCTAAATATAGTCTAGATGCTCATGGAGACCATGTTCTTTTCTAGTTCACTGGCTTCAGTGGGAGAATTGCCTTGGTAATGAATAGTAAATGACTGATAAAGCACCAAAAAATTTGGCCCAAAGTGAACACTATGTCATTTTATGAAAGTTTTCTCCTTCTGCGAAGTTATTCAATCAGGGAGCACATCTTTTATTAGGGCAGCATTTGGGGGAATGCACCCTCATACCTAGCAGAATTTGTTGAAGAAGAGTTAAAAAAGAAAGATTATAAATAGAAGAGAAAGTAACTTGTGAGCCTTCACCTCTGAAATGGAAATACTGATTTCCTAACTTCTTTTTGTCTCATATAAAAATATGTGTGCATATGCACATATAGTCCAGTGGTTCAAGCTCTTCATCTGTGTAGGACGTAGCTCAATTTGCTTTCTCATCAGAGACTACTTTTAGCAGCCTGGTAAGGACTACGTCCAGTAACCATCTTGTCTGTCCAGTGTAGTACCATCAACCAAACGCTGCGGCTCACTACGCAGCTTACAGGGAGATTATGTGCTTAGAGTGGGATTCACAGCAGGTTGTATGTGAAACAGGGAGCTGCAGCAGGTAGCTGAGAGAGAACCAGGAGAGAAATGCAGGGCCTGGGTGGGCAGGGGCAAGATGCACGTCTCCAGAATCCTGAGCTGGGACACTACCCCCAAAGGTACATGCTTACAATCGTTTTTTTGAGAACCCAACAAGTCTCGCTTGCTTCCTCTGAAATGGTGACGGAGTTCTTATTGTCACTTCACAACCTTCTTTCCCCACCACACTTTGTAGAGTAGTCAGTGGCTGAAAGACTCACTCAGGATGTAAGTGGTCCAGGTTCAAGTCCCTCCTCTGACTGGGGAAATGTTGTTAATTATCACCAATTACCAAGCTGGATT
Source organism: Phoenicopterus ruber ruber (assembly GCA_009819775.1). NCBI lineage: Eukaryota > Metazoa > Chordata > Aves > Phoenicopteriformes > Phoenicopteridae > Phoenicopterus > Phoenicopterus ruber. Next base: position 159,531,510 of record CM020216.1, read on the forward strand.
TGGGTTATCCTCCAGAGCTCTTGCTGAAGCTGTGCAGCTGTAGCAGAGGACTCAACAATTCCTGGGACAAAATCGCGCACAAGCAAGGCTGACACAGTGTCCTTGGAAGGGGGACACTTGGGTATTTGTCACTGTCAGTTTAATAGATTTTCCTTGACACACTCACTGGATATAGCAAACATACTGTGTTGATGGGGCCAGATAGTAGCTTAGGTAGAGTCTGACTCTTTTGGCTGTCCTTGGAGAGAAAAAATCCCAGAGAATGAACACTTGATAGACTACAGGCTCTTATTCATGTGATTATTTGCATTATTTTTTAACCTTAATTTTCTGTTCTGGAAATTAGCTTGCTAAGTCTGAAGAGGAGAGAAACTCTTCAAGCTCTTCCACAAGCTGTCTCAAGCTGACAGTTCTTCACAGAAATTTTGTTGGATATGTCTAGTTTTCAAAGTACTTCATAATATTTTTTTCTTACTTAAGGGATTTTGAGGACCAAAAAGCATTAGGATTCCTGTGCCTAACCTAGAAGAATAGATCTTTTCTCTTCTCCAAAAACTCAAACTCAGGTGTTCCATCAGTACCAAACACCAGAATGTTTATGATCTACCAGCTCTATGCTTCCCTATACATTTATTGCTTTTTCTCAAACTGGGACGTCAGTCCTGCATACGGACATTTGGCAAAGAGACCTGCCCACGGCACTCCAAAAATGTGCTGCCCCTGGGCAGATTGCTGCTGTGGAACACAAGTGAAGATCACGAGCCCTTGTGTCTGTTGTTGACTTGCTTGCTCTACCCATTTCTTTTCTGCTGTAGTTCACCTCTTTGAAGCAGGAGAAGGTGCTGATCAGTGGAAGAGAAGCATTTCACTAAAGTATTCCCCCATCACCTTTAACAACTCCAGTTGACTTCTGACAGAAAAAATGTTGCAACCTGCTGTTTGCCTTGAGGCCAGCACACCAAGCCAGGCCAAAATCCGTGCCGTGGTAAGACAGCGCAGATCGCTGTGTTAACTGCTCTCTGCCCTTCATCCAGCTCAAGGGGTGTTTATTTCCTGATAAGCCTGCGTTCATCTTTGCAGGGGTACCAACTCCATCAAACTGCTCCTGAAATACCAGCAGTTCTAGTAACAAGTGAGACTAATATAAATGCTTTGTGAAGATACGGTTGGTTTACTGTCGCCCGGAGAGATTCCCTGCCTGTATTACTGTATTTTGAATCATTTTGAATATCACTGCAAAACTTCTCTTAAGCAGCACTCCTTTCCCGCTATTCTTGCTCACATCTGTTCGCTGTAGTAATGGATATTTGTTGGCTGTTAGCAGTTATGCAGCATGACACTTGGCGAATAGATGTCTGTGCGTGCAATAGCTACTGTTTTTTGAAGACTCATTTGGCCCTTGTCCCCTCTGGGTGAGACAAAAATATAACTATATCGCTATAAACTGCTCACCAGCCTTTCATTGCTACTGTTACCTTTTTGACTGACATTGCTTATGCTTGAGCTCTGCTCTGAACTGAATTCTTTTGGGAAAATTTAAAGGATTTGATTTTAAGCTTCAAATTTATTGTGTATATGTTTGCTGAATGACAAGTTGTGCTTCTGCTATCTAGTCAACAGCATGTTTGTCCTTTGTAAGTAGCATGCTGTTTATATGTGATACAATTATTTCCACTAACCGCTCAGAATCCAACTGATCACTCTCACAGCCATAAATGAATCTGTTTGACAACCTGTTCTCCGCACAGTAGGTAGTCTTCCACCCGCCAGCTAATTTATCATTGCATCTGCCTTGCTCTGCCAAGGGATATGTTCCAGTGCATTTATTCTGTTTCTAAAAGCTTGTGACTGGCCATTATCTTGGGAGGAGAGACACGTAGAAGAACAAAAAATTTTATGGTGTATCTTTCTGTCTTTGTGAAACCCTTGCTCGCAGCGTCTCAAAAAGATCTCCTCCATTGGTTGTTTTCATTCTCTTTTACAGGCTGTACTTCCCAGTAATCGCAGAGATCCCCAGCAGCCCAGCTGGTTGGCCCAGGCTAGAGGAGAATGTTTCTCAGCGTTGGTGAGAAGTGCTTAATTGGTATTAACATGGATGGAAATGGTCTGCTCAGCCACAGGACAGACGTCATTTGGTACACTTTCCTTTCCTCTAATGGTATAGTGCTCATGCAACCTGAAAGGACCATCTGCAGATCTTTGAGATTAGTGCAGGCCTGTTTATTGTTTGGCTTTTCTGTTGGTTTCCTATCTGTCTGGATCTGCTGTGCTAATCACCTTGATGTATGAATGACAAGGTTGCCTAGATATTCCAGCAAGCAGCAGATTTTTTAGCATACATTTATTCCTAATTCAAAATAAGTCTAAGAACTTGCCGAACTGAGCAGTCACCACAATGGGAAAACCTTCATCATCCGGACTGTCTGAGACAAGCTCCTCTGCCGTGCTGCTAAGCAGTGTTTTTGTGGCCTGAACTCTTCAACACAGTTTGCGTTTGGTTTTTTTTTTTTTCCCAGGACTCAGGGTTCAGGTTCAAGACCTTTCCTGACACTTCTCCTTCTCCCAGTTCAAGCCAAAGCTACATGTTTGAATCACAGGAAGACAGCAAAGTTCAGAGATGATGGAAAAGGGTCAAAACAGTAGGTATCACCTGCAAGTTGAGGCTATCTTTTTGATTCCCTGTAAAATCTGAGTCTTTACTCTTCAGTAATAGGATCTCCTGTGTTTTAGCCTTGTCTTGTCACATACATAGGAGGATTAACACTGTCAGAAGGGAAATTGAAGATGCCACTCAGAAGAATGGACAGGGCAGTAACTTATCAATAACAGTATCATCCTTTCACCTAACAGACTGTAACGCAGAGACATGTCTTGTTTCTATTAATATTTCATAGAACCAGCTGGTACTACTAGATCCAGCCAGTCCCAATGAACTTCATTTTAGCCTTTTTATTAGCTTATAAATGTGATAGGGTTGATGGATACCATTTAATGGAACGCTTTCCACCCTGCTCCCCCCTCCCTTCCCACCCTGAAAAGTCTGACATTCATAAATTGAGGAGGTCAGTAATTTGCATCCAGCTGAGTGGCTGTCTGGCTTTAATGAGATGATTTGTAATCATAAGCACTGCACTGCAGTGGTGTCTGGTACAGGAGGAAGAGGAGCACATATGCATACTCCAGCTGAGATGAGGGAGAGGTGATGGGAGGGAGGGACAGCACATGGATCAGAAAAAGGAAGCAAGGCTGGAATGACATAAGGAGCTCCATTAAATGTAATACAATAATGCTGGCCTGGTTAGCATAAGAAGAGCCAGCGGCTGGCTGATGCAAGCCAGTGAAACTCCTGTTACATAGGTCAGGCAGGCAGCTTGGAGGATTGCTCTTATCCAGAGCTCTTTAGAGTAGCTGAAAATAACGGGTTCGTTTTTGCCAGCTTTAAGTCCTCAGTGCCCTTATTGCACAACTCTGTCATTCCTCTCCCATTCCTTATATAATAAAAAACCTTCCAGACCAGGAAGGCGCTTCAGGGGCTAAAGAGGTTATATGTTGCATAGCTGGCATGTTCCCAATCAGCTATACTTTCAGCCTATTTTCCTAAAAAAGTGGATAGTGCTCTGTCTGTGTGCATATTCTTCCTCTATCTGATACCTTTTTAACCCACTGGCTCTTTTCATTTCAGTCACACAAAGCAGTAGTAAATTCCTGCAAGTCTCAGGCAGGCAGGTAGGAGACTATTAATCCTTTCGGCTAGGGGAAAGACTCAGAAGAGAATCCTTCTGGGAGAGAGAGATTTTTAATTCCCTGTCTTTGATAAAAGCTTCGCTTGGCATCTGTTTCAGATCAGGCAACCGCGAATCTCACCACAGGCACAAACCCGTAGGAAGCCAGGCTGCGCTCGCTCTCCTGCACACACAACTACTTTCTCTGGCTAACTGTGAGAATTTTGCACCTCCCAAAGACTATCTTTCCCTTGTCTCCAGGGTTTCCTCTCTTCTGTAGTAGCAATTCTCTGGGATCGTCACACGATATTTTTACATTAGGAGTCCCAGCTGTGGAGGACTATGTTTCTTTAACCGTGTCTCCAGCTGTCTTGAGTTATTCCGCAGCAGCCCAGCTGGACCAGTGTAGTTTTTCTTACAGCTGCAGTGGAATGGCTTGCACTAGCTTTAAGGTTGCTATTTTTTAATTCATTAACTACTTTAAGTTAGAAAAAATAACAAGACAAGAGTGTAAACTGATCTATTCTGCCGCAAGCCCCTTGCAAGGAGAAGACACTGAAGTGAGTTGGGGGGCTGATGGTTTGTCCTGACTCGCAGTGTCTCCCTGTGCAGTTTTTGATGCACGATAATGTTGTTCAGCCCAAAGACCATTTACGAGGGGTGGTATCTCCCGGACAGCCTGCAGCCAGGTCACTCTGTGAGGAAACTGCCAAAGCATCACAGGGCTCCCTCCCTTCCTCTGCCAGTTCATATCAGGTGACGTTCAGCCCTAGTTCACCTCACCTTTCTCAGTCATGACCTCACATCCCCTTCCTCGTCTGCCCCTGGAGCATGAACATCCTTCCTTCCAGGCAACAAAGAGCTTTTCTCTCCTCCTCTCTTGAGCTCCTTCTGTAAAACATACGTGTTTCATGTGCTTCCTTCCCTGCAGATGTTTGTAACTCTGCAACATAATCCCTTCCTCTTCCCTGGGGAGACACGTTACCTCTATGTTAAGTAACAGAGATGTAAGTTACAGGGATGTGTGGGTGGCCTTCAGAAATCATGCCAGTAAGATGTTTCTCAACCAGATTTTTAGTTCCAACAGAAAAAGAAGCAGCAACACAACTCTACCCAGCAAGCAATAACAATAGTCTGTCTTCTTTCGGGTCAGAAAGTGCCTTTAGTCACCCTAGGGGAAAAGCTTCCTCTGGGTAAGATGAATGTCCCTGTAGATGGCTCTTTTTGAGAAGAGCCCTATCGAGGAAGCAGGTCCCCCAACCTCTCTATCTTTTTCAGGCTATAACCCCATCTAACTTCATCAGCAGGTCTGTGAGCTGACAGTGTCTTGCATAGCTTTTATACAGAGGGACCAACTGCTTTGCCAGGTTCTTAAAAAGTGCCCATCTACTGTGCTATTTAAACAATCTATCATCTGTCAGAAAGGATTTAGTTGGGTATAGTCTTAATGTTAAGAAGAACATAAATAAACTGTAGATTGAACAGAGGGTCAGGAGGAGGGAAATTCATTTTTACTGTGCCTCTAATGTACGCTGTCTCCTCTTTGTCTAGGGAGTATCCCACAGATGATCACCTCTCGGCCAGCAGTGTGCTTTAGTGTAGCCATTCAAGCTAAGAAAAACCTTGAAACATTCATTGGTGCTGTTTTATTATTTTCCCAATCATGTTTCCTTGACTTGACTTGTCCTGTCCCTTTGATCAATAGTAGATGTCACCCAGCATGAGACATGTTTTGGATTGATTTAGAGTGCTTGTTAGTACCAACTTCTAAATCACTTTGCTGAGCTTCCTCTCTTTGATGTTGCTGGCATTGGATAAGGTCTTAGGCTGGGATTTTCAAAGCAACACAACAACTGAGGAGTCTGGAACACTTAGAGCTCTCCAGTCCCTGTTGAAAATCACAGGCAAAAGTGCAAGAAATTTACTTGCTTTCAATTATAAGATTTTCAAGCACTTTAAGGTGCACATAGCTGCTTTTATGGGGTTTTCAGAGGTGCCTTTCAGAAGTTGTGTGCTTAGGCATATTTGGAAATCTTATTAGAAACCATTCAGCATCTTTATATGCCTAAATTCCTTTAAAACCTGACTCAGCATACTGTGATACTCTTCTGTGCGTGTGAGAGCAACGACATAAAGAGCAGGCTCTCAGTGAATGACTGATGCTGTATGAATGTGTGGAATACAAGCCAAATCCCAAATGCAAAGGCTCATATGTTACAGTCATATAACCCAGCCACTTGTTTCTTCAGCAGTTGCCACAGCAAAGCTGTCATTTCCTAGTTCAAGAGTCTTTATCACATCCTTATCCTTGATACATAGTCCTGGAGGAGGAAGGATTCACGAGGCAGATGGAAGTGTGATTCAGAAACTACATCAAATCAAGGAATGAAAATGCTCCCAGCAGTGGCCTCTGTCTATTTGGATATGTGGAATGGATAGCTGGAGTTCCTCACATAATTTAGGTTACATTACCATTTTCCTAGAAAAATCCACAGTCTGTATTCAGTTTGCATAAATAGGAACTTCAAAACCAAAGTCTAAAACATCTCATTCCATTCTTGCCAACTTCCAGCTGAAGGATATTTCTGATCATGAATTGTAATGGTGGAAAATATTGACTAATTCAATCACAGCAAGAGTGAGAGACAGACAGACACATAGACCATTTCCGAGGACATATATCCTGTTTCCTATGACAGGCAGCTTTCTTATTAAAATTATCCCAGTATATACATTCTCTATTCGAGCATGAAGTGCTCATTACAAGTCTCTACATAAATAATGTACACTTAAAATGGTTCCCTGTGCCATAAATATTGACCTTGGTTAATAATTGACTATGAGATTATGTGTCTGCTCCCCTCAAATACTAGTGACTGAGAGTCTTGCCTCTTCCCATCAGGTTTCTTTTCTTTCACTCCTGTAGTTTTTGGAGAAGATATTACACTGATATCAGATGAGTGTAATGATGACACAAGGTTGGACTGGAGTATATAATAACCCCTTTCGCCCTCTCATTTCTTGCTTAGTGTCTCCAGTCATTTCATTGGAAAGTGTGGTGAAAGTAGTCTTTTGAATTCACTTTATAATTTAATCTGTGATTTCTCTGCAGGTGCTTGCTGTAGTCCTTGTCCATTTTTGCTTTAACATTTAGTTAGTATTATTACAATAAGACATAGCTGTCAGTCATTTTGTGAGGCTGGTTCATGAAAAGTTTTTCAAAGAGTAGAATACGGACCAAATTCGCTGCCTGAAACGCAGTGGAGCCAAAGCATTCCTGGTATATGAAGCTTCCCAGCTTCATGCTTGATGAATCTGTACTGACTGCACTGAGCATTTGCAATATTCTACAGATCCATGAAGGAAGAAAAAGTGAATAGTAAAATGGAGCCCGGCAGATTTAAGGTTCATAATGTCAACTGCAACTATGACTCCTGAATAGCTGGTGTCTCTGCAGGCCCTTACTCTCCAGCCCTTAGGCTGGGCATGCAGGAAAAATCACTCATACCTCATACACCGACATACCTTATGTATCTAGAATGAGTTGCCCGTAGAGATTTGCCTGGGCCTTGTAGATTGGATGAAAACTTCATGCTAAGATAAAATGTGCTGAATAGCATATCTGTGGTATTCAGGTACCAGAGAGCAGTGAGGAAAGGCTTTCATCGCAACAGCATGAAGAGATTTCATCAGGATGTTTTGTCCTCTAAGTTCTGATAGGACTTTCCTCTTTTGGACATTCTGCAAATATGTAAGTGTCACTAAAAATGCTGTGGCTCTTCCTGTAGTTCCCAGCTTGTACTTTTTTCTTTTTTTTTTTTTTGATGACACAGTTCTAGCCACACCATGTGGGAGCTGTCTGAGAAACTGTATCTCTCCTTTAACTCAGCCTTTGCAATTCCTAGCCCAATGGCTCCTTGCTTTGAAAGAGAGATATGGAGGATGCTGTCCAAAAAGCAACATCTATTTATGGAGACAGTGAATACACAATGAGTTAGGAGATGGTGACCAAAATGTGCAGCATTGTTTGTGAGTCCTTGAGGACGAATAAAAATAATAGAACTGCAACTGTAAATAGCTTATTACAAACATCCAATTTCTATGCTTGGAATTCAGGACTCTGTCCAGACCATAAAATTAATCCTCATTGCCTGCTGGACCTTGGAAGCAGAGCTCCTCTGCCAAAGGTCACTCAGTTCTCAGTGGTGGCATCAGTACTGATTTGTTTCAGCTCTGTGCATAAACATTTGCTGCGCTTGGTTACCGGTTGGGATTGCATGAAGGACATTGGAAAGAAGGGATGAAGTGCCACAGCCCCTTCATAGCTAAGAATTTCACCTTAAGAAAAGGCACATAAAAGGACCTAGGTACTAAAACCACGTATCCTGGGATGGTCAATAGAAGGAGAATGCCAAAAAGGTTTTGCCTTGGGCTAATATTTTAAATTACTGGTGAAGGAATGATGAGAATTTGTGGTTAGAGCTAAGGTTAGATGTGGTAAAATATGCTTCATGTTCAACAACTATTGGTTGTAATTTTTACTATGCCAAGAATGATAATGTTTGCAATACTTTTTTTTAAGGAATTTAGGGTTTTTAATTATTCTATGTTAATCAAGAATATTTAGAAATGCCTAAACGGGCCCAGCTGAGCTGGCTATTGTGCACAGATTTGCACTGATGCAACATGCACAGGTAAAAAACTGCTGTAACTCAGTTTGCATCATTATTTTCATTTTATTTTTTAGTGTGTTCCTTCCTCTGGAGCACAAATCTCACAACTTATAAACTGCTTTATGATCTCTGGTGGTGGTTTCCTGACCTATAAGAGAAATGAACCAATATCCCCCTCTTACCTCTCCCTTATAGATCATCATGCAACTGCATAATCAAAGTTTTAATTTAAAGTTGTACTGAAAACAATGTTTAACATGGTTCTATGGACCATTTCTGGGTCTTTCACATTAGTAAGCATATAACATAGTACCTAAGGGAATAAAAGGGCTCTAGATAAATCCTGCTGAATTAAACTTTTGTGTCACTTCCACCAAAATCTATTGACAAGACATTTTGCTCCTCAGTGTTGTCTGTTAGAGTGCATCTTAGATAGCCAAAAAACCCCAGAAAACCATGCAGAAACATAGAGCTGGGTTACTGGAACAGATTAAATACAAGTATGAATTTGACAAAGCCTGACTGCACAGCTATTATGCTCTGCTTTTACAGCAAAGATGTTTCCTCAGTGACACTGAGATATTTTGTCCCATATACCCATCCCCTAGGAGCACAAAACCAGTCAAAGACTCTCTCGAGATTCAGCAGGAAGGAACACTTCAAAGGTGGCCACGTGGCCTTCAGAGATGAGACTGAAGTTGCAGACATGCCTGATGTGCCCTGGCTGGTGAGTGGGCTGCTCTAACACAAGCCCACTCGCCGAAGGGCACTTCACTTCATCTCCAGGCTGCTGTGAGCCTGTGCCTCGGGCTGTGCCAAAATGGGCTGGTATCAATACAATTGCCACTTCTCAATAGATGACAAGAAAAGGTAGACATCCAGACAGCTCTGTTGTGAAGCCCAGGTGTTATCAGCCTGCCTCAGGGATGGTGATGCCAGTAAGAGTTTGGCAGCAGCACACAAGGTACATGGATGTTTTCACATCCAGCTTAACCCACACCGTCAACGTAACACCAAGCGGGAAAAGGATGAAAAACTCAAGAGTGTTCTCATTAGTTAATTATTTGAACTGCATTTTTACACCAGCAATCAGCATCCCCTGTTGCTTGACAGACACTTAGTAGGCCATTTCCAATTGCCCCTGTACAAGGTACCAGGTGCAGCGCCATACTGGTCGGTACAATGCAAAACCACATACCGAGTGCGCGTATCTGCTCGTGCGAGTGAGCAGACCTCTTCTGACACCCCTAGGCTCCAAGTCAGTAAAGAGGGCTGCCCATGAAGGCCCCATGTTATAACAGAAACCTAAAAAGTCCATCTGAGCTGCAGCTGGTACTTGCGGGCAGCACTGCCCGCTCTGCGGGGCTGTGAGTGAGGAGGCAGAGCTGGGCTCTGCAGCTCTCGCCACAGTGGGCAATGGAGAGAAGTCCCTTTTCCCCATCCTCACTCTTCTCCCTCCCTCTCCCTTGGTCTGTGAGCTGAGGAAGGCCTGTCTCATCCTGCTTGTATGTGCAGTGCCCTGCAAAATATGGTCCTGATCTCATCTGTGGTTTCCAGGCTTTATTATAGGACATAGAAACAATGGGCGTTTTATTACCCTGAGTGTATCATTTCTGTTTGAATGCTCCCTCAGCATGGTGTTCTGACTCCAGGCTGGCCGAAAGAGGCTTGCACAGTAATTAAAAGATTGTTAATATTGCTAATGCTGTTCAGAGCATAATTCCACATCAAAACGCTGCTGGGCTTTTGGGACTGTTTAAACATCCAAGTTTTATCCCACTTCAAATTCAGCTTCTGAGCCTCCCCTCCACAGTGGATCAAACCGAGGGCCTGAATCCAACCATACTCTGAATGAAGCTCCAGATTGTATAGCTTCAAGTCATCTTCCTATGTATGAAATTGCATGCTGTACTGCTTTGTATAACAGAAGTCCTTGGTCAAGTGCTGTTGTAGAAATGCAATAGAATGAACTTTCCCAGTTGGTTAATAATCTACGTTTATTGCAGCCCCAACAATTCATACCCTGGAGATAAAACTGGTAAGTCCCACGTCCCAATAGAAGTTTATCCCAAGTAGAACTATCCCAAGACATTCACACTGCGACCCAAAATATGGTTCTCACCAGACACCTCCATCACACTTCTACAAACTAGGGTACCACTTTATCTGCTTTTTCCCTCTTTCAGAGGCAGGAAATACAACCTGCAGCTCTCAAAGTTAAAATTGTTCTACCCACCTGGGGCAGATTTAAAAAAAAAAAATACTAATCACCACAGGGAGACTCTGATTTTCATAAAAGCTCAGTTCCTGTTTTGGCACAGAGGTAATTGGCTGGAAGTCATAAGAACTGTATACACTGAGTACTGGTCTCTTTCAAAATCTGTCAGAGTGTGAGCTGCTGGATGGTGAACGCTTGTGAAAATATGCCCTCACATCAGCAATATTAGCAAAAAGTTTTGCACCTGGTGCTTAGCTCTGGTGAGGGTCTGAATATGGCCGTTCATTGCCAAAATCAAAGGAAAACCGAGATTTAAGTCTATGGTTTGAATTGGGTGTAGTAAAGTCTCTGGAGATTTTTCACATTGCTGCTCCACCAGGTAGGATACTGGCTGTTTCTCTCTTCTCTATTCTCTCAAGCCAGTTTCTTCCTAACACAGGAAAAACATTTCTTGACACTCCATTTAGCCTTGATGAGCCTGGAAGAGTTGACTGTGTTACGCTTGCACTGCATTAATTCTGTCAAGCTAATACAAGAATGAACTCAAATTTGCTCGTAAACATGTACCTAGGGCACGCAGAAAGCAGCTCTACCAAGCTACGAGCATGTCATTTGTAATGAGTCTCCTGGCTAGGCATGCTCTGCATGTCCTCTCCGTCTCGCAAACAAAGAGTAAGAGCTGTCTTTTCTGTGTGGAAACCGGCATGGCATTTGTGGCAGCACGAGGTTGTTCCCAAAGACTGATATGAAAAGCAGTTTATCTGTGCTATGGTCAATGTATCATCCTTCTCACACTTTTTGAGCATTTTTTGAGAATGATGAATTGTAGTCATCACTGCATTCAATTAATTTTACTCAGCTGGTTCTTATAGTGCGTTTGTACCAAATGTCCTCTAACAGCTGATAAATCATCCCGGAGTGGCTGCAGAGGCAGCGGCAGTGACATACGCTGGACTGACGACAGGAATGTGTCACACCATGTCTCTTGTCCCCTCTTTCCAGAAAGATTTTTGTGACCTTTGGTGGCATTTGCAAGAAGCCATTTTATCCTGATGTTCCATGGCTCTATTGATCTCTGTGTAGGATTAATCTTAGACAAACAGGCCATATAATTTATGTAAACTGTGCAGGTAATTAAATTCCTTCCAGCAAAGGTCAGGGCAGAATATTTAAGATTTCATTTGAATAGAAATTACAGTTAGAAATGAAGGAAAAAAAGAGGGAAAGGAAGAAATTCGGAGCTTGTCATATCAATTATTATGGTGTAACTAAGAGGACTCAAAGGCTAAGATCCAGTCTTCATCATCTGCACACACAGTTCAGAAATGTTTGTCTACAATGACTTACAAATAACTTTAAGAAATATTCAAATAGTTCTAATGGATAGTGAATAAAAACATCATCTTTTTTTCAGAGAGACCTGAGACTCTCCTTCCTAAATAAGCAAGCCCTAAATGCGCAAGCATGTCTTTGTAACTGGCCATGATTATAGTATTCACTCTTCCTTCACCAAGATCTCAAGGCTCATGGAGAGCATTATTTTTCTGTTTACCTTCCAATTTCACAGATCTTTGGATTTCAGCGTTCAAGCTTGTCCTACAAAAAAATTCCATGTTGGAGGGGCAAGCCCAGACACTCAAATGAATGCACGGCTTCTGAGCAAGGACGTTGAACTACACAAACTGCCTTATGATAAAATTTTATGCTTTGAATACTACATACATAGAAATATGAAGGTTTGCATAAATTCTACTACTTATCTGATGAAATGGTCTCTGTCTGGACACCGCAGAGGACTGTCTCAAGGCTGAGAGAGGACCCAGGCTGGGGACAGAGATGTTCAGTGGATGAAATCCTTGGAGCAACCCAATCTATGGAGATGGTTTCAGCGAGTGTCACAGTCACCTTCCCCTCCAGCTGAGAAGACAATACATTTACAGAGATGGCTGGGGTATAAAAGTAGTCTCAGTTACAGAACAGTGTAAGTGGTAGAGGTAGGATTTTTCACAGAAACTCTTTTATTGCCTTTTTCCTCTATCTCTCATTGAATGTCCTTTACAAGGCTGTTGTGAAATGGGGTAGTGTCTGGCCATCATTGAGAAATGCAATCATGGTCTCAGTGTCATGACATTGGTCTACCTCCCTTCCTGCAGTGAGGACTTCACCGAGGTCTGAATTGGCTTCACCACCTCCAGAAGCTCTGTGTCCCTCACACCTCACTTTCCAGTGCACTCATCACCTCTTTGTACAGTATTTCTCTCACCCTAAAACCTTTCTCCTCCAACCCCTCTCCCCCATACTGACTTTGAACTCTCCATCCAGTACAGTTGGTCCTTAAATCTGCAAACTTAAATGACTGCCTTGAAACCATACCTCATCTCCAAACTTTGTTTGCAGTAAGAAGGGCAAAACATACCTGGGATTTAAAATCACAGAAGGAAAGAAAAATTCAGATTGTAAAGGACCTCAGGAAGTCTCTGATCCAATCTCCTGCTTTGAGCAGGAACAGCTATGATACCAGACCAGGTTGCTCAGGGCTTTGTTCAGTTGGATCTTGAAAACATGGATGCACAGAGATTGCACAACCTCTCTTGGCAACCTGCTCCATTGCTTTAGTGTCATCAGGGCAAAGAAGGTTTTCCTTATAACCAGTCTGAACCCCTCTTGTTTTGGTTTGGGCCCATTGCCTCTCATCCCCTCCTCCAAGGCACCACTGTGGAGACCCTGTCTCTCTCTTGTGGATAACCTCCTTGCTGGTACTGGTAGACTGCTATACCAGGTCCTCTCCTCCAGGCAGAACCTGCCCTCATCCCTCAGCCTCACCTCACAGGGCAAGTGCTCTGGCCTTTTTTGAAAATGGATGCAGTATTTATCCCTTAACTCCATTGCCCCTGACCTCCATGGCCTTTCAAAGGCCTTGCATGGAAATCAGCCAGTTTTCTCACTACTTTGGATGTGGCCCATTTGATCCCATGGGTCAAGTATGGGTCAAGTTCTCAGGAGTCATTCCTGACTTGATCCTCATCCTCTGCAAGGAGCTCTTCTCCTCCTCGAACCCCCTCACTAAGCACAGAGGCTTGTGAAGGCTGATGCAGAGAAGGCATTGAGTGCCTCAGCCCTATTAATGTTTGCTGTTATAAAGTTACCTGCTCCATTCGAATGGGAGTTTGGCTCCCAGGTCCTGTAACCCTGTGAGCACCAGCAGTGAATACTGCGACCACAATAACTACCATCACTTTGGAGCATTAAATGACTGTTTGTGACAATCCATATAACTCTGCAACCACACAGTCCTTGCCAACAACAAAGTCGCCAATGGAGGACATAAGCTCCTGTGATAGGAACTGTTTCAATTGGAGTTGCATAAACTGATATTAACATTGATGTGAGTCAGAGCTGACCTAGGCCTTTACAAGGATATGCTGATGTCAGACAGGCTTTCCTTCCAAAATTTTGTCGTTTAAAGGAGTTCCAGAAAAGAGGCCTCTATTGACCTCTCTTGATAAGTAAACAGAGAACTGTGGGCTTGCTCAGGTGATGGCTGGGTGAAACGCAGTAGCTGGCACGTCAGGAGCCAGAATAGACAGCCATGGAGGTGACTTCTGGCCTTAAAACCTTAGAGTCAAATAATTTAGTGAATGAATGAGATTATTTTGCAATAAATAGTTTGAGGAAATTATTGCGTAAAGGTAAATACACTTGCCCCGTTCAGCAAGTGGTGACCGCTAGGAATTCAAAAGCAAAGGGCACCTACAGCTGCATCCTAAATGCCAGCCACCCGCCTGCTGAGCGCATGCCCAGCTGCTCTGAGATAGCTGCAGCTTCTGCTGCTGCTGCAGGGCCTGCTGCAGATCTGCTCCAGTCACAGCAGCATCTGCCTTGCCAGCTTTGCGGCAGCATCTTCCATCTTGTAGCTACCTGCCTTTGCTTCAATTAGAGCCCCATCTGCCTCCACGCTGGCTGTCGCTGTTTCTGATATGATTACAATCACATCTGCTTCGCCATTGACTGCTGCTTTCATTATGGCTATAATGTCACACCCCCTTGCGCTTTCTGCTGCTGTTACTACTATAATGACATTAACATCTGACTTGGCTTTTGACACAGTTGCTTAAAACGTCTGCCTCTGTGCTTACTTGAGGACACAGATGTAGCTGGGCTGATGTGAGCCTAAGATTCACCTAACCCCATGTTTTCTCCACCACTGGCTATCTCCACACACTTATGGGGAAGATGTGGGCACTCTACAAGAAGAGGAAAGATCCGCTGCTGATCTTTGCCTGCTCCTGCAGTTGGTGCGGCAGCTATAGTGTTAACCTGTGATTTGGGAGAACTAAGTTCAGATTTCTGCTTTGCGACCAATTTACCAACCAAGTCCAAAAAGATTACTTACGCCTAGATCTATTGTGGAATTTTACACTCAATGTCACAGTTGCTGGTTTCCTGGTGGTTGGTTTTCACTATGAAAAAAATCTAAGTGTCCTTGACTTAAAGTTCCCCATGAAATGGATGAGGAAAGTTAGAAGAACCTCAGGAATTTTCTCAAAAGTTGCTGCACTGAGAAAGGGTGTCCTCATAGGAAACTGTAACGACATGGGCACCTCCTTTCATGTAGGATTCATAGCCTGAAACCATCCCCTGGAGGAATGAGCATGTTTCTTTTCAAAATGGAAGTGGACTCAGACATCTTTCCCAAACCACAGCTGACATACAGTAGCAAGTGCCCACATTCCCCTCTGGATGCAATGGCAGCACTGAAAACGAGTAATAGAGGGATAAGCATTCAGTGGGTTTTGGCTGTGGGTTTGAAATTACCCCTCCCACAGGAGATTGCCTCAAAATCAATAAAGACGTGGCTGCATGTGGGAAACTTTCTCTTCTACAAACTCTGCATACAGTGCTTAAAAATTCACCAGGTGAGAGAAAAAGGATGGACCATGCATAAGCAGTGAAGAAGAAATCTGAGCTGACATGTTTGCCGTCATCAGCTATGGCTCCCACAAGTAGTACTGGAGATATTTAAGTAGAATAGTAATCCAGGTTAAAAAAAAAAAGGAAAAAGCAATAGCACTGTAACTCTATTCTGAAGGAGGATTATGGTTGCAGGACATGGAAGAACATTAGCTGGTGAAATCCTTTGGTTGGTTATTTGATGTGTTCACAGGTTTTCCCAGTAAATCTGTGCCATGTAGTAAAACTCCCCTGCTTACTCATAGAAGTACCGAAACAAATTGAACTTTCCCATTTTCTTGTAAGTAATCACACTTCCCGGCCAAAACCTTGTCCCCTCACACATGTCCCCCTCAGGCTTGTCTTCACTGATGTGTGCTGGCACACCCAGTGTTCTTTATTACAAGCTTCAGCCCCAAACCCATATAGCCATGTTGGCACGCTCTGCTCGAGCAATAAGTCACTCTGGTTGAGCCAATAGACCCTGTTAAGAGGCTGGGCTCCTCAGCTCAAGCACAGCACTTGCAAATATATTGATTTGGGCTCAGGCTCATGGGTTTATGGCTCCTAATGTGTCATTTAGTTAATACAAATCTATACAGGTCTGTCCTGGGATATTTGTATGACTCCTCTGTCTCCTCATTAGTATAATGCCCCAGCATATCATAATTTCCTTCCCTCTCCTCTCCTCTCCTCATTCATTTTTACAGTTATATTCCCAACTCCCTGTAGACGTTTTATGACAGTGCACTACTCCGTTACATCCACTGCAGCTTTCAATGGTGCGGGAATTTGGGATGTTGCAGTCTGACACTGATGGGTCAGGCAGCCCCACGTTTGCTGAGCTGAATGCACTTCAGTAGTCTCCTCGAACGCAGCGGGCTCCGTCTGGATGCTTACATTTCAATAAGTGTGTAACATTTGCAGAATCAGGAGTCCAAATCTGCCATCCAAATGATCTGCAAAAGCAGCTGGTCTTACGCCTGTCTAGTCAAACTAGACCAAACCTCTGAACCTTTTCAGGTTCGCCCATCACTAATAATTAACGTCTGACTTTGATAAAGCTGACATTTGGCTTATAAAGGCAGACTAATAAGCTCCGAGAAGGCTTAGAAATCCTATCGAGTAATGTATTGCGTTACAAATATTAAAAATTACTGTCAAAATTAACATAATCTACTGCTGGGCACGTTAGTATATTAATCTGATTGGAAGCATGACCTCTTTTTGCTAACTTTCTGAGTGACCCTGGTAAAACTGTGACATATCTAGATATGTTACCGATAACTATTTTTTACAGATCTGCAAAAATATATGATACAGAGAATGTAGATATCAAAAATACTGTATTTTCAGGGCTTTTAAAATTTCTGTTACAGGCTTTTCTGTTACATGAATGTCTTTTGTATTTAATGAGTAGCCCAATGTTTTATGTGCTTCAGACAACTGGTTTTGTCTAGGCTTTCTTCTCTGGCTTTCCATTTTTGAGGCAGATGTTATCTTTATGGTTAAAGAGGTTTGGGCCTCCCTCTGTGATATTTAAAGGGACCCAAAGCCTACTAATTTTAATTTCAGTAGCTGCAGCTAGCAAGTAGTGGGAGCTACTGACCTTGAGATGACACGCATGAAAAAAAGTGTGATGGGGATTTTGTCCCATCTCTCTGCGTCTTTGTTGGACAGTGGCTGTAATGTGCGTCTGAATCTTTTAGATGTTTCTTTTCCCTCCTTTGCTTTGTGGATGGACATCATCTGGAGGGCACTGATGCAGTAGAGGATAACATATCAGTCACTCAAGCAAGAGGAAGAGAAAGAGGAAGAGGAAGGAAATGAGATGAAATGAAATGTAGGAAGCAATGGGCTTTCTGATGTCTTCGTATTTTCCTGACTCAGGGCAAAAGGTTTGCTTACAATTCTCAGTCTACTTGGGAGCACAGCATTAAAGCTAGGTATAAGACTAATGGTAAACTTCAGCCCTCACCATTGGCTAAAACATTTTTCAGCTTTTGATAGTCCCCCTTTAATGCAGAGTTGTTTCTTCCTGCCCCTTTTCCACTCCTTGCCTTCTGCGAGCAAGAGAGCCCATCTTTCTTTGAATTACAGGTCTTCAGCAGGCCTGTGGTGGTCATTGCCCTCTTTACCAAATACCCCGGGTGTCTCACCATGCCTTAAAGGGATCAAAGTCCAATCCCCCTCTTCTCCATCTTCTGAAAAGGCTGTTGACGAGTGTAGAAGTGGTGTGTCCCAGCTCCCTGTAATCAGGCAGCAATTAACAAACCAAGGAACATGGCACACAGACCCTAGAGAATATGTGGGGAACCTGGAAAAAATATGGACTAAGGAGCAGAGCCAGTAGAGGGGGTAATGAAGAATGGTAAAGTCACAAATAAAAGGAGTTCTTAACCTTCTTGTGAATATATGCTAATTTCACCAAATGATATTGGGCCAGAAAAATTTGGGGAGAATTTTGAAATGTCAAAATATTTTGCTTTAACAGTCTCAACACACGCACACATTTTAGCAGAAAAAAAAGTCTGTTCAGCCTGAACTGCATTTTTCCTAATGCTTTTTTTTTTTCCCCAGATGAGCTACTGAAGAGGAAAAAAAATCTTTTTCTCCCTGCAGGTCTGGGCTGCTCAGAGCTGCAGGGAGTTGAAGGTGTGCATCTCCTTTTGATGTCCTGGATATTGGCAGAACTGAATTCCCCAAACGTGCTGGGCTGACTTAGTGGCCATCTGTCTGAATTGACTGTGTTGTCCCTGGCTCAAATGACCACCCAGCCTGAACTCTGCGAGGGGGGGCTGCCAAGCTGCGGTTAGTTTCTTCCCCAAATAGCTCTAAAGTGTGGCTTGGTGTGTGCTTTAAGTAAAATTATGCTACTGTTCAGTTCTCCTCTTGATTAAAACGTATCTTTCAGCATTTAAGGGTGGGCAGTGACTTCCTGGGATTAGAAAGGGAAGTGAACTGGCTGGAAAGCAGCAAGGAGAGATGTTGTTTACCAGTAGTGGGAGGGCAGAGTAACATGTGTTGCTGAAGTCTGGGGCTTGGCCACATTACTCAACTCCAGTTAAAGGGCTGCTAAATTCGCTCCAAGTCCCATTTTCTTTCTTAATAGTACACACAGGGATGCTTTTACCAGAAGAGTGATTCATCCACCGTGGTATTCTAGACAAATTTTGGGAGAGCAGGGCTTCCTTGGGCTGACAGTGTGACCGTTTGCCCCAGGACAAATGCCCTCACAGCCTATCAAGTTGGCTGAACACAGACTTCTTAAGATTGGGACATTTTCAACATGTAAGATTTCACTTGGCAAAACAATTTTCTTCCCATAATAAATGTTTTAAACAGCTTTGGAAGTCCTTGCTTTCTCACGATTTCGGCAGGGTGCCGCACTCCCTGGGCTCCAGCTGCTGCCAGAGAAGGTCTGTGCAGGGCTGTTTGTCAGGGAGAGACTTCATCACCCACGGGAAGCGCAGGTATTACAAACTCATCAGCACCGTCGCTACTAACAGGTCTGCGTGAAGAATGAGTGAGCACGCTCGGGTGCCGCTTCACTAATTTACAGAAATGGCAAAAACTTGGCTGTTCTGAAGACACGAGGGTTGCAGTGGGTGTCAACTTAATGAAAAGAGACGTTCCCTTCTTTATTTCTGTTTCAAAAAGAAAGAAGTTGATAAAACAAACCTATTTTAAGCCTTTTAATGAGCAATTGTTTAGAGCAGTCAAAATATTGGCTTCCTGAAGAAGCTGATAACTAGTTTAACATGTTTTTTATAGAGATGTGTGTGTATGGCTTAGAACATGAAAAGAAACTGTTTATAACCTCCAGAGGCATTGGAGTGGAGTGTAGCATCCCTCACAAGTAGAGGTCAAGATTTCTGGGTTTTGGCCCAGGTCTTTGATACAAACTTCTTTTCTCACAGTAGCAAATTATATCATTCTCTTTCCTCTTTTTCTCTGGTTGTTGGATGAGTAGGGTAACTCTCTCTGATGCATTGGGATCTAATCAATTTTTCTGAAGCTTCTGAAGATCCTTGGATGGAAAACACTACATGTATATACTGAGTCTATAATTTCCAAAGTTTTGTGTCTGCACACTTTTCTGGCTCAATATATTTTCATCTTAACAGAAATAAAATCAAGAACATCCCAGCTGAAAAAAAAAATTAAAATCTGAGTTTGAGCTTGAGTTAGTTTTCCTCTTGTCCTTTTTGATCCTCACTAGTACCGTGCCATACCTACTGGCTTTTTTTCTGAATGTTGAGAAATTCCCCAGCTGACATTAATGGTCATAGAAGGAGAAACTGACATATCACATTTTTTTGATGTAAATTAGTTATTTTCTTATGATGAAGAAACAGCTTATTTTGATGGCAGTGGCTTCTGTTGTATTTATGTTCCTCCACTGATCTCATCAGGGTGCCAGATGAACCATCCACACAGGGGCTGAACCAGCTGGGTCCAATATTAATGAGGAAAGGGACGTGCTAATTGTAGCAAGTGGTTCAGAGACTGGGGCTTCAAAGCCAATTCAGCCGGACCAGACTGAGCCTCCCTGTGCACGGTTTTCAGCATGAACTTTCGTCATCTTTTGAACAGAAAGTCTACATGGAGACACAGAAATTGCACTGAAGAAGTTCTTTTTGCCTTTAGCCAGGGGCACTGTGACCTGCCATCTTCCTCTTACGGGTAGCAGACTGAAAGATTAATCAAGACTATCTTGCCAGCTGCGGTTTGAGTTTATTTTATTTTGCAGCAATAAGATAAATTGGCTCTAGACTGGAGCATGGAGGGTTTTCAATTGTTTGCTGTGAGCCACTCTCCTTCAGTTCAGATTTGGTTTTTTTAGCTGTCTAAGGGAAATATCTCCCTGCTAAAAGTCTATTTTGCTGTAAGATGCAGGGGTTGCACTGACATTCAGGTGGTTATTGCAGTGAATTTCTTGGTCTCTTAGGTTTTCTATTCGATACTGCTCATTTTGCTTTTTATAACCTTAGATGTGTGGTGATGCTCATATGAACTTTTAAACTTTTGCTCAGGCACAGGGTGGATGCTGAGGGTTCTCAGACGTGCAAGCTATTTCTCCTCTCTAACAGGCTCTGATAGAGCACTCACCAACTGCTGTTTTGGGGGGAAAGATCTTGGGCACCAGTAAGGTCCTAGGAAGGACTGTCATAGAATCATAGAATCGTTTAGGTTGGAAGAGACCTTTAAGATCATCGAGTCCAACCATCAACCTAACACTGCCAATTCCACCACTAAAGCATGGCACAAAGCCTTTTTGTTGTAAGCTAGAAAGTCACCCAAACATTAAGGGTTGCTGTCAGCAACCCTTGTTGTTGCTCACCAAAGTGAGGTTTCTGTGAAAAAGGTCTCTGGCATCCCAGGACTCTCCTTTAGCGGTTCCAGCAAGGAAGACAACAGGGTGATCGTTGCTGACAGACACTGCGGGAATCTGAACAGGGAGATCACTTCTGAGCAGTTTCCAGTCTTTGTTCAAGAGTTCACCAAGGGTTTTCTTCACAGAGAAGGAAGTAGTGGATCAAATATTTCTGACTAAGACCGGGGTGCAAGTGCACTTAATATCTCTTTGAATGTCTTTCAAATGAATCAATAATTTTGTTAACTCTCTGGGGTTTATCAGAAATAAGAAATGAAAGGAAATCATAGTTCTAAAGGGTGCTTATTTTGTATGTGGTGGTTTTATTTCAGCAGGTATGTGAATTTTGGTCACCCTTTTCACAAATGAAAATGCTGTGTGAAGGATGTTGTGATCTCAGGTGGGTTTGTAAGATAGCATCGCATGTTATTTGGACAGTTATGTTTTCTGAGGTTTGTTAAAACCCACAGCTATGATTATCCTTAGTAAGAGTCCTTTCCTTTCTATTTACAGTGGTACTCACCATATTCTTTTTACAGCCTAGGCTTACTGACTGTGTCTGTTCACTGGATGTGTCAGTTTGCTTTGAGTTGCCTGTATAATGCACACTCAAAGTATTAGTTAAGAATAAAATACTTATTAACTGATTTTATACTTTTTGTTATGAACTTACAGTTGTAAGCTAATAGAATCCTAGTTCACAACTGTCGTCTCTATCTCTGTCATCACTTGCTCTGTGGAATTTAAGTCTGTGGTTTATACCTCTATGTTCAAGATCTTTATTTTTATGTATAGCCTTTTACCCATCCTAGTCAGCATTATTTTTATACAAATAGAGAACAGTTCACATTACATACCCTCTTCCACTCATCTATGAGCTGGGACACTTAGAACATTATCAATATTACATTTCACATCTAATCATCAGCTATTTGAAACTGGGAGAAGAAAATATTTGTTTGCATTACATCATCCCATTCCTACTTCACTGGTCAACATCTCAGTTAGTTATAGTTGTGATAAAATTAGTTCAAAAGCATGAAGAACTTCAACAACCTATGTTCAGTAGTTATCAAGTATTGATAAAAGAAGAAAAACTGACAAGGGCTTCAGCTGAAAATCTGGCACGTGATGGGAACTTGTATTGGTCTTCTGGGGTTTTCAACTTTGAGATTCCTGTGTAGGCAGGAGCTGAGATTTGTCAAAGAATTTGGGAATGAAGCAACTGCATCCAAGATTCTGCAGTCTCTGCAGCAGGGCAGCATGTTTTTTCTTTCATTCACATCTGTGAAATGAAAGACATTGTAATTAACAATGACCATAAATCCAGAAGCGATCCTGATCGTTGGTCAAGGTTGACTGGGAAAATGTGATGTGAGAAAGATGTAATTAAAATAAGCAGAATCTTTCCAATGTGATGGCTTCCCAGCTCTTTCTCAGCTTTCAGGATCAACCGCATTATGCCTCACATAGCAGATTTGCATCCGCAAAAGGTCATTTTCTGTCAAGTAACTGCACTCATATACAAAGAGGCCATTTCAACCTCGTTCCTTCAGTTTGTCCGTTCTGTGATCAATATCACAGTCTAGACCTGGATGACTGCAGAATCTGATTGCAGCTTAATTTCCCATAAGAGTAGCTAGACCTGCTGAAACAGCTTGAGCATGCAGCACTCTGAATAAGCAGGCTGAGCGACAAATGTCCTCATGCCATATTGGGAAGCCCAATTAGCACAGCAGAGTGCTTCTTGCTGTGTTATTTTTCTCCCCATTGCATTTTGAAAGGATTAAGCTCTGGGACGATCATTGCCAAGTAAAGGAAAATAACATTGGTGTCCATCACTGAATAATTAATTCTAAGGAAACTATAGAGCTGCATGTGTGTTGTTAATTTTTCAGTTTGTATAAGATTTTCCTTAAATACTTGAGGATAAACTGGCAGTATGTTAAAATCTTAATGACCACTAAGGACTTTAACCCAATTCTTCGTTAGATTTAACTAGGGCAGTGGAAAGAATTACCTTCCCTACCAATCCTTGTCACACCCTCTGTCAGATGACACTGTCCCCACAGTGTGGTTGAAGCTCCATCTGATCTACAAAGTTTACAGCCTGCAGGCAAAGAGCGCTGATGAGAACAGCAAGCTCGCTATTAGGTTTGACTGCATGCACTGACTAATGAGGAGGAGTACTTTCATTTCTGGTGGCATCTGCTTTCCTAATGCCGGCAGTGTCTCTGTCTGAGTTGCTTGTGAACTGTTTCCCGAAAGGCTTCAGTGTAAGGCTCAGCTTAGAACAAGCCTGAATCAACACCAGCTGACTTTAAAATACCGGGTTGTAATGTGCAGTGGTTTAAAAATGCTTCATGTCTGTCCCTGTTGCACAGGTGCCAACTCTGGTGTAGAAGCAGAAGGGAAAACCTAGGACCAGTAATTGCATCCACTGTCAAAGTTTAAACCGCTAGTGTATGCGAGTCAGTATCTTTAGGTTCCCAGAGACAGCTCTTGGTCGGGTTTGCCAGATGAAGTGAGCTTGTCTCTTCAGAGCTACTACACGGGGGTTTTGTTGAATGAAGGGAAGGTATCAGAAGGCTCTTTTCCCTGGACAAGCAGCCAGGAAGGGAAGACGAGGAGAGAATTGCACCAGGGGATGTGCTCAGATGACTCACCTCAGTTAGGTAATGCCTAAGCTCCCATCAGCAGCAAATACAAGCCAAAGTAATGTCAGGACACATTTACCCAGCAGATTGGGCTGCACAGCTTATTCCACCATGGGGACCCTTGGCTGAACTTATTTCTAGAACTCTGTTTTCTCTTCTTGTGCCAGCTACCTCCATTGAAGGTAACAAGGAGGAACCGGCATATTACTTTAATTTTTATGCTGAGATTTAAATAATTCAGCTATGGAGGTGTCAGTGAAAACAAGAACAAATAAAGAGAATGGATGTGGGGAAGGAAGGGAAGTATCGAAGACAAAGGGCTTAGGTACCTCCCAATCAGGGATCACTCATACAATGGGCCATTAAAATTAAGCTGAGTCGAGTGTATTGTTTTTAATTTGTATTCCCACAACATACTCTGTTAAGGAGGGTGTATGCAGCAAATGCATATTAATGATGCTACACATTTGCATATTATAGATCCATAATACCAAGGGTGTAGTAAAAATCTTTATGAAAAGTGGTGACTATGCAGCAGTCAATTTTCTCTATATCTCAACCATTTTAATGCTTTTTTTTTTTTGCACACACACACAGATGCACACACACACACATACGCACAAAATCCCTACAACCGATAGCTATACTACATTAACGGACTAATGACCTGCAAAATTCCATTTATAAAAGATGAAGAAATGTTAGATTTATATAGAGAATCATCAAATTATCTCTTCCTCTGGAAGACTTCCAGTTCTTTGTTCCTTTGTTCTAAAATTTTTTAAACCAACAACCTGCCAAATGTCTTGTTTTTAAAAATATATATTTAATCCACCTCAGATTTAGTGCCAGGAGAAGATTATCCCGAACTTCATTTTCAGAATAATTTGTATGGCTGAGGTACAAATTCCTGCAACTCAACTCTTTCTTTACAGGGAAAACTAGCCCCATCTGGGCTAGCTATGGCTTGTTAGTGGTCCTTAACTGAGTAAGAAAAGTTTGAGTGTTTATCTCAACATATCTGAACAGGCATGGACCCTCCTGTCAGAATGAGACCAGCAACACAGTCTGCAAATAGGTCTCTGTTGGTCTAAATGCATAGTTAAAACCTCCTTCACTCTGGATAACGCTTTGGACAAAATGTGCTGAATTTGCCTCCCATCAGTGAGACCTGTTGCTCACAAATGTTGTTACTGGTTCAAGCGGACTTAGAAATGTAGTAAAGCAGAGGAATAACCTGGCCAGTTATACCAGGATATGAGCAAAAGTCTTGGATGCCAGGTGTCAGTCTTGGTAAGGGAAGGTTTCCTGATGTAAGAGATAAGATTGTGGCCCAGATTCCTCCTGGCTTTGTTTCTGCCCCCAGGGAAATTGCTTTATGTGCCACTGAAAAACTTAAAAGTTCTGTGTAAAGGTTAAAGGCCAGGGACAGGCAGAGATTTCCGCTCCCTTTTGGATGAGCTTTTGTGCTCTCAGGAGCAGAAGAACTGTTTGTAGCTGCTTCTCACTGGAGGAGAATCACAGAAAAAATGGGGGAAGGAGGACTCCGGTGCAAGAGGTTGATTTTGGCAGGTCTGGTTCAGAGGGCCCCACACAGTTTGCCATCAGCCAGTTTTTTATATGGACATTCATGGAATGAGAATTAATTTATGTCCGGCTCAATATGTGACCGGGACAGGAGATGTTTGTTAACTCACTTTGTCCCATCGTCTCTTTCCTAAAGAAGGTGCCACCACTGATAGACCAGAATGAAATAAGGGAGCAGGAGAAGTCTGGTCCCATGATGCCAGTTGATCATTCTCTCATTGTAGCCTCCTGGGTGGTTCCTGCCCTCACTTCTTCCACGGTACAGCAGGTACATCACAGGTGTGCTGCCTGCCACGGTGTACTTTGCTGCACAGAGAGTAAAAGTCCCATCTGTCTTCCACTGATGTTCACAGGTCTTGCCATTGACTACACTGTGAGCTGGAGCATATTTATAGAAGCCAAATGATCTTTACAAACCCAAAAAGGCTAAAGTAATGTAAAATCATCTTTGGACGTGCTCAATAGCCTTATATTCTCAGTGACACTTTCTTTAAAGACTGCAGAGCAGAGGTTTGAGAAAGCAATTTTTCATTCTGCAGACACTGTCTGACTCTAGGAATAAGATTTATATTTTCAGTTTATGCACAAATCTTCATCGCTTGTTTATTAAGGGATAACAAAAGTGGAGCACTAAAGGATGAAGGCAGGTGAGGGTCTAAATTTTAGGTATATATATCTCCCCTACTCTGCGCTTATGTTTTTAATATCTGCAGAAGTATTGTTTCCTTTCAGATTTATTTTTAACCTGGAAAAAAAAGAAAACTCAAAAATGCATTGCCTTGGGATTTTCAATGCTGAAAGACAAGGAATGGTGAAGTAGAATCATAGAACCATAGAATTGTTTGGGTTGGAAGGGACCTTAAAGATCATCTAGTTCCAACCCCCCTGCCATGGGCAGGGACACCTTCCACTAGACCAGGTTGCTCAAAGCCCCATCCAACCTGGCCTTGAACACTGCCAGGGATGGGGCATCCACAGCTTCTCTGGGCAACCTGTGCCAGTGCCTCACCACCCTCATGGTGAAGAATTTCTTCCTTTTATCTAATCGAAATCTACCCTCTTTCGGTTTAAAGTACCCGCTTTGTGGCCTTCTGTCTCTTCTACTTGCCTGCAGGGTGAGAAGGAGATCAAAATGCAGAATAACTGGCATTTGGCTGGGGTGAATAGGGACATATCACCTGTCTCCTCTGTGCCTGCAAGCAGTTGTCCATGGTTGTCCATTCCTTGGAGTACCTACAGCTATGTTTGACGTGCTATAGGGATGCCAGGGCCTAGCCACTGGGTCAGTGAATTCTGTACATCCATCTGCCTTAACCCTTGTATAAGGTTTATGTGAGGGGTAATGTTTAAAGGCTAGGGCAGTAACCAAAAAGTCATCCCAAAATATATGTCCTTATGGTTGGGTGATGAGAGGACTGCAATAGCAAAATTCCCCTAGGTTTAAATTTTATCCTGGCTCTATTACTGTTTTCACTCAAACCAAATTTCTCTATTGCTGTAATCCAGCTGATTTTGTGAGTGAAACTAATTGGGACAGAACAGACTTAAATATTACAAATGGCTAAAAAAAAAAATAGGGGAAATGGGTATAGTTTTTCAGGGAAATTAAGTGGATGGAACATGTGTTAGCCTTCCTAACAGGCCGGTTGAGGCACATGCTTACATCCTGACTCAGTTTTACGCCGTCCCAAAGGGAATCTTCATGAACAAGAAGTGGAAGCAAAAAGAGAAGAGTCAAGACCTCGCTATTTTTTCCTTAGTCAGTTGAAGGACCAGTTGCCCCATCCTAGTCCCTTTAGACCAAAAGGGAGTTTTACCATTGACGTTAATGGGAACAGGATCTGGCCCAGTAACCGGCTATTTTGGAGCTGCTTCTGTCGCCCTTGCTGCATTGTTGCCGAAAGTACAGAACATCCTCGCCTTCTGTTTTTCACTCCTTAATGTTTCCTTCGAATACTTAGGCGGAGAGTGACTGTAAATGCTTAACCTTTGTCAATGGCAGACATTCAACAGAGTTTGGCTGCCTCCTATTTCCTTGTGGACACTGATTTAAGAGTCCATCCAAAACATTTGTTCAGAAGGATATGACTAACATGAGAATCTGTCACTGTGTAAACACAGCGACCAAAAACTATTTGGCAGTGTTTTGGATCTGCTGGCTAATAATTAGGTATTTGCATTTGCTTTAACAGCACCAGTTGTGATGATCTAATGTCGTTCAGTATTTATATGGATAGCTCATCAGATTTTTTTCATTTTACAATGATTCAGCATAATCACATGAGAGATAAAGAACATTTAAAGAAAAGTACTTATTTCAATAACTAATATAAAATTCCAGTCAGGACCACATTAGGAATGACATGCTGAGCTCACACGAGAAGAACAACGCCTGCATTTACTGGAAACATTGCACTTAGGGTGAGTGAAGTCATTGAAAACAAATTCCCTTCCTAAATAGGCTTGGGCTGGAATAGGGTCCTCTGGGTTGTGACCAGATTTAGCCTTCACAGCCAGTTTGTTCCACAGAAACTGAGTAAATTCTCTTGGGAAACAAATCTGCAAAAATGTGCATGAGAATTTTTGGGGAGGGGAGTGATACATGGATCTAACACAGTCAAAAATATATTAAAAGTCATAAACAATTTGCTGTTGTTTGGGCAGTTTCAGAAGAACACATTCATTTATTGACGCTTTTATCACTGCAGCAGGTATAACGTTATGCTGATCCAACTGTGTCAAAAGTTATGTGAACAACACGTATATCAGTCCCTAATTCAAATACACGTTATTCACTCTCATGAAAACTACAAAGACTGTGAAGCCTTAATGATACAGATCCAAGTACACATTGATAAGCTTGAAGGGCATCTGATTTGTATTAACTTGTGTACCTTCTACTGACTTTGTTTTCAGAGCATCATAAAGGAGTAGGAAAATATTGTGCAATAGCCAGTATGAACAAATTTGCTTTTTATTCTCCTACTACTAAAGAGCTTGCGAAAATGTTTGAGGACAAGACCTTTTCCTGCCCACTCGAGGAAGCAACAACCGCATTACCCTTTGCAAGAAGCAGAAAAATTCACATTTCCCCACGTACACGCCTCAGATCACCCCAACAGATCCTAGGAGATAAGGAAAGTCAAATAATGTGCTCTGAGAACCACATGAGTGATAGACGTCTCCATGAGCTTTCCAGCTCTAACAACGGCAAAGGTAATTCTGTGCACAGAACCGCCACTCTGGATAATACTACTGCTGCTCCGTACCTTCGGTTCTTCACATTTTTTATCCGCTGTTTGGTACTTTGATAAGCTGAGGAACACATTTCTGTGCAATACGCTTTCAGCTTAGCCAGGTTAGAGCTCGCCCTGGTACTTCCACTTCCTGTGCGGTGCGTTGCTTCTGCATCTTTCATTTCACACTGATAAGCACTTTAGCTAGAAAGTTGCAAGATACTATGGCAGAATCATAGAAATCAGGAGTCATCAAATCCATCCCTCTCCTTTAGGGAAGGAGAAAGCAAAGAGGTGACAGGGGACAAGAGGAGAAGATGACAGCGATACTATGCTATACACGTCTATCTGTACCAGCCAAGTAACTGCAGCTGTGAGCGGTATATTTTTTGACAATTCACTCTGCAAAATTGAAATCTGTTATGAGAATTTTTTTTGTATGATTTTTTTTTCTCTACTCTGTGATCCCTGACTCTTTCATGGGTCACCAAGGGCACAGCTTTGGCTTCTGGGCTCTGATGCCACTTACAATATGTGGACCCTTCTACATCTGAGAAATAATGACAAGTCTCTGCGGTGGAGGCTTTTCAATATTTCTAATATTAACAGGGGTGGAATTTGATTTCTGTGGGGAAATTTGGTAGGGGCAAAGTGAGCAGAGGAAATGAGAAGACAGGCATCCTAGTGTGAGATATTTTTCTCCCTGAAATTCCTCTCTCCTTGTCTTTTCTTGGTAGAGCTGGTCAAATCGTCTAGTAAGAATGAGTTGTCTTTGCCAATGTCACCTTTTCATTATTTCTCCACTCATAGTGCTTGCAATAAAAGACTGTTTCAAAAAGGAAAATATTCTTGAGATCTTGAGCTGCAGTGCTCTGGAGATGTGATTAACTTGCCAGAGGTATAGACAGCTCCAAACTCATTCAGAGCAAGAGCTTTGGGACTAGCTGGTAGATTTTGGATGTTTTCCAAGACAAGAATGAAGCACAAGCATCTGGATATTCCACATTCACACTGCAGTGGCAATGGGCTGTCGTTCCCGAAGGTCAGACATGCCTTTCATCCTGACTCCAGATGTGCTTCCCAAAGAGGTCACTTTATCTGTTCCTCCTCACTCGCTCTTCCCACCCCGAGCCGTGAGAGCTCTTCCTCTCCCATGCACAGGCTCAGTTGCTCCCTGGCAATGTCGACAAACAGTCCCCGCACTTGCACCAGGTTAGTTAACCTGGTTAGAGCAAGCTGGGGACTGCTCCTGTGAGCACCTCCACCGATAGATCAGATGGGGTAGCAGTTTCCAGTTCGGACACAGAGATGAACAGCTGTGGAGAGTAAACTTCTCAGCTGGAACAGCTGGAGCTGAGAGAGGATGTGTGACTACATCCTGAGACAGCCAGGCTAAGCAACAGAAGCAACTGAGCTGTGTTTATGCAATTTCCAGGCACTTAAATGAAAAGATTACCCTAAAACCTGCCTCAGCCACCACTAAAATACTACAGCATCCTGCCATCTGCTCCTCAATTAGAAAACTAACATGTCTAATTAACATCTCTTTCTTTTCTGCTCTCAGATACTCACAAAAAGAGGGAAAGAAGTCTGAGGAGCTGATTGCAGAGAGGAGCTCTAAATACACTGATACAAATGCAAAATGACTACCCCTTAAAAAAAATATAAAGCTTAAAATTGTGCAACACCTAATTACAATGCCAAGAAGAAAAGCTCTGATAAATCCTAACTGGCAAAAATACAAAAACAAATCCAGATGAATATTCTTTCAAAAAAAACTGAGAAACAAAAAAAACAAAGAACCCCATGAATTGAAAAACTACATCTGTAAAGGGTGAAAGATCCTTACTATATTCTGTTATGAATTTATCTCAAGCTTCTGGTGAAAGTATCTTGAACAAGAGTAACATTTTATAAACCATTACTTCACTTAAATTCTTAATATTTGTGGGTTTTTTTTTCATATTACATACAATGTGTGTGATTTTCAAGAAAGGCAATAGGTCACTATGTGTCCAGTTCTATACTGAGGACTTAACTCCCAAACATTTCTTTAACTCCCTCAGCCACTGTATGTGGAGCATGCTGTTATATGCCAGCTGGCCACACCAGCTTGATGCTTCCCATTAGAGAGGCTTGGTTTTCAGCTCCCAATATTTTATCTAATATGCAATGATTTGGTGTTTAATATTCCCTGTTACGTGCCTGCTTCAGATGTATTTTTTTCCCTAAGCAGACTGGGTCAGCTAGTTTCATGAATGAAGTTAGGAAAAAAAATAGCAGAGAGAGGTGGCTTGGTTTTGTCCAAGTTAAAAAACAAAACAAAGCAAAACAAATAAAAAATATGGAGAAGTTGTTTCTTGAAACTTCTAATGCTTCCTAATTTGGAGTAGGGTTTTGAATTTTAGAAGCACTTAGACTTTGCTTCATGGATAGTCTTTGACTGTGTCCACAAAAGCAGCCTACATTTGTCCTTTAATCAATGTGTTTATGTGTCTTTGGTGGGGACATCTTAGATTATTTTCCTTGTAAATCCTCTAAGAATTTTGTTTATACTGACGATGCTGTCCCACAGGCTGAGTTGACAAGATGCTGTCAGTGAAAATTTTGGGACTTTGATCCTCCACTGAGGAGACATGAGTGGATCTAAGAGAGTGAGGAACTGAGACTAAACAGGCATGAGAAAAGGGCTGAGAGAAAAATACAGAAAGGTTTCCCCTTCAGAAAAGTGCACTTGCTGGATTAGGTTCCCTGCCAGATCCCAAAGTGGAACCCAGATTCCCTGAGTCTGCTGTCAGCAAATCTCTGCGAAACCCTCTGAAAAAAAGTCTGGTTCTCCTTGAGAGCTGTTCACAGAGAGGATAGCAACCTGCTACTGCTATCAGTTTCTCCTCCAAGCCTAGTCGCAGAGGTAGATCTCAAGTTTCCGAGCCCCCAATGATTTGTGTGGGTGTCAGCATTGCTCTATGCAACAGAAAGTCTATCCTTTTCCCCCATTTGGTGATTTAAAAAGTTGGAAAATGACATTCTTAGGAAATATGTGAAAAGAATATAGATGTAATTTCAAGGCAAGTATTAAAAACTCAGATTTAAGGTTGTCTTGGTGATCTTAATTCAACCCTATTATGCATATTGATACAATAATTAAGGAAGTCTTTATACTTCATTTGCTTCATGCCGAAAAATGTGTCTCATTCATTATAGAAAGTACATGTGCTTGGGACTATGTAGCAAAGAAGGATCCCTACAAGAAATCCAGACTGAAGGAATGGGGCACGGAATAAAGAGGAGACATACAAAATATTAGCCACCTGTTGTGTGAAGATGTTTCAAGAAACAGAAAGAGGTGAACATAGAAGGAAAATACACTTTCTGTGCTGAAGACACATACCGCAGTGCACAGACTTACACATACCCATTTCCTCCTCTTCTTGATTCCCTTTACAAGGGAGGTGATTACACAGCAGATGTAATTGCTATTTACTGGTGACTCAGGCATCAGCTCTCCCGCGCCGTGCTTGCAGCAACCCTTTCAATTCAGCATTTGCTTTCTGTTTCAGAAGGCTCTTCAAGTGAAGATTTACACTGAGAAGCGTAATGAAACAAATAGGGACAGTTTTCTTTAGCATTGTTTGTGTAAAATATTGCCATAGGGACAGAAAAATTACCTTGATCATGAAATAATGTCTGAGATGGATTATATCACAGACATAGTTCTCTACCTTTGGCAATGCTTTACTGATGCTCCCTTGAAAAGCAGTCAGAATTTACATCCTCTATCTGCATGCATATACACATGTTATATTCAATTTTTCAGACTGGCTTTAACCCAAAATCTAATTTTTAAACCTGTAAAATTATGGATACAATTTTGCATCTGCACTTTGTTGGTGTAATTTAGGTCCCTGGAACAGGTAGCAATAGACTGCGCCCTAAATTACTGAGCTGTAAGGTACATTAGGTGAAATAATATCTCATTCATGTCATAGAAAATATCGCATATATTTCAGAAAGCAGAACTTCCCCCCCCTGCCTCATCCCCATATTCTTTGGTACCAAGGAGAAAGGCAAATCTGATGCTTGGTAATAAAACCCCAGCCATGCTACAGTCTCTTTATCCCAGTCCTACAATGCCATGAAACTGGTACCTCTTGCCTCTTAAGATTCCTTCTATAAATTAAATGTCTTCATGGCATAAAGCAGAGACTTTTCAAGAACCGCCTTGTGCTTTGTATTCCCCTAATGGAACGGAAAGATCAGGGGCAAAAGAAACGTAACTGGAGCATTCTGCTGTCTTGGCTGTTCTTGGGCGCTAGAGCAGCCCTGTACGCGTGCTGATAACTGGGCAGAGCGTTCCTGAGGCTGCTCTAATTTATGCAAGGCACTGGTCCGACATCTGGCTGCCTCCAGACTCCAGGGGAAGATATAAGTGGCTTAAAGCCAGTTTTGCCTGTTCTAGTGATGAGAGTAGCTCAGCCAAATCAGAAAATCTGGCACTTAAATATACAAATTAGAATAATAATATTTTGGGGCAGAGGAATAAATAGATGCCAGCCTTAGCAAATGTGGCCCAGTGGTGATGCATAAATAACCGCCCATCTGCTGGAGACTTTGCAAGCCTTTAAGACTTGCACTTTTGAGTTCACAGATTTTTATTAAAATAGATAGTTCATCAGGGCAAGGTTTAGGGACAGATAACTCAACTGTGACTTCTATTTTGATTTCTTTCCAAAGCATGGCACTTCCAAATGCTAACAGTAAGGTTTCTGTTTCCCTTCACAGATCTGCTTAACTTTACTGTTTGGATTATAAAACAGGGATGAAAAGAGACTGGTTGGATACTCCTGTACTCCTTCCTCCATCTTTCTGTGTGCTGATGTTTCAGGATATACTGTCTTTCCAGAAAACTGCAACAAGAAATGTTGCAGTTAGAATCTGCTTTTTTTTGATGTTCACTAAATGCACAGAAGGTATGTTGTGTGGTATTCCTTCCATCTCAAAACCTCTCTTTTTTGGCCATTGACACATGCCACTAACATAACTTACACAT
Source organism: Phoenicopterus ruber ruber (assembly GCA_009819775.1). NCBI lineage: Eukaryota > Metazoa > Chordata > Aves > Phoenicopteriformes > Phoenicopteridae > Phoenicopterus > Phoenicopterus ruber. Next base: position 159,564,980 of record CM020216.1, read on the forward strand.
ATTTTGTGGTTTTGCTCTGTGAAAAGGAAGTATTAAGCTCTGAGACACTGTAATAAATTTGTTTGGTTTTGATAGAGATTGACTGCCTGAATGCTACCATTTTTATCAGCTATAAATTGCTCTACAAGCTGTTGGACGAAGGACCTTTCATGCTCTGTTTTGACTCAAACTGGATAAATCATTCGCAATGATTCCTTCAGGAGATGTCAGTTCTTTCTGTTGGGTAAATTTGTCGCAAATGCATTTTCTAATGAATTGCATCATTCTCAATCTGTAGATTGCTCGCAAGTAATGCCCTGCAAATGTTTGAAATTTTAGGTGGGCTGGTTACCAACCTACACGTGTGGTTTTTTTTCTGATCCCTGTAGGATGGTTTGATGCAGTTATCAAAAACTAATATATATTTCAAATGTGATATTATTGTTACTGTCAGAGTTTCTTGGAGAAACATCTAGAGTTTAGCACTAAGATCCTCAGCATCCTGTGCTAACAAACCACTCATATAAGTAGAGACAATATGATGACAGCAGTTCGTGGTTTCAGTTCTGGGCTCATCTACCCTTTCTGGGGAGAGAGGGGACCACATTGGACTTCTACCTTGCAGGAAACAAAGCAATCAATAAAAAAGCGATGTGGGCCCCATTTTTCTGATGAAGACCTGAACTGCACAATGACTGAGTGGTCAAGACTATAACAAGATCATGATAAGGGCTGGACTTAATCCCAAATCCTAATCCAATGTTGGGAAACTATTTTTGCTCTCATGCAACTAAACCAAAGGTGACTGGAAATATCCTTTCAATTAATACTGGTGAAATTGAGCTTGCTTTTGCTGCCATTCAGTTTTATGTTTCCTAAACTTTCTATTTTCTCCTTTCTGTAGTGTCTGTCATAGCCTTTTCCTATCCTGGGGTGAAAAAAATTGAGCAGTTAGCAGAAGTATCAATATCAGAGTTAACCTCTTTTCTGTGTTAAAATGGCATTGTGTTAACGTCTTCAAAAGCGATGACCTCCTCCAGAGTGTCTGGGGCTGGCATGTAGTTAGATATTTTCTCAGTGACCCTCTGTGGACCTTCCAAGCACACTGGCCTTATCACTTAGAGGTGAACTAGAACAAGGTTTTCAGATGGAACCAAAGAGGGAAGTTCTGTTATTTCATTTTCTTAATTCTTTCTGAAACTGAATGGAAAACCGAGATATTCCCTGAAATTAAATTCTGAAAAAAATCCTTGTTCTAACCCATCCACTGCTAGTTACCAGGTACCAACCTGAAAAATACCATCAGTGGGTAGAAGCCTGTCCTGCCAACAGCTAACCCCAGATGAGCAGGATCGCTCACTGTGGAAGATGCACAGTTAAGTCTCTTAAAGTAGATGAAATATTTGAATCTGATCTTCTGCCTCTCTGTTGTGGTACGAGTAGGTTTAATCTCAACCTCCTGACTCCTGGCTCAGGATAGTTCACATTTCTGTCTCTGGTGTAAGAGTCTCCCAGATAAGCTTGTCCTGGGAGTGTGCTGTCTTGGTCATTTGTGGAGATGATAAAGCCCGATTTTGATGATTCTGGTCTGCCCTTCTACCCCTTTGAGTGGCACTGATAGTTACTGATCCTGGCCTGCTTCCATGGAACCTGCACCATCAGGTCTGGGTTTGGGCTTTCCGTACGATAGTAGAAAAGGAGCCACTCCCATCTGCTCTGCTGAGAGGCATAAAAACATAGTCATTCTTAGAACAAATATTTTTTTTTCTGAGTCTGCTTGGATAGTCTTGTACTGAGTAGTTTACTACAGTTTTTCATGTGGGTGTCAGTCCCACAAATACAAGGGAGGAATCGAAAAGTGACTGTTTAGCCACCTATTTGCATCAATCTCTCCCCATGAGAAGACGGGACTTTTCCTACCTAATATCTGTCAGTGATTAGGAGGATGACTGGCAAAGTGCCTGCCGTTGTCAAAGGGTTAACCTGACTATGAGATTCATCCTTCACATCATGCAGCACTGCTAAATATATCTGTTATTAGAGCTCATTAGATTTGCCAAATGTCTACGTGTTTCCCTGACTCCTAGCTCTCGCCCTGCCTTTGTCCAGCTGACTCATTGATTCATGACGTCTTTTCGGCTGCATCACTGGTAGCATTGATGTTTTTCATTATTTATTGACCATCAGGCTTTTCTCTTTCTTAAATTTTGCTCCCTTTCTCCCCCTGCAGCATTGTCCAAGAGAAAAATTCCAGTTTTACCCAAACCCAAAATTCAAAGAGCCAAATAAAATAACACAACAGCTGCTGGCTGCGCAAACTTTGAGAAGCAGGGTGGTTTACAGACCCACACAATGGCAGCGTCGTAAAGAAAAGCTAAGTGTGTCCCTTTGTGAGCTGGTGGGGTGGCTTTACTTCAGCATAAGAAAAACAGCTGCTAGGCTTTTCGAAGTCACTGTCAGAGCTATGTTTTCACTGAGAGGAAAGAGAGAGAAAAAGAGACTAAAAAAGAAAACATACAAAGAAACCGCTGGAAGAACAGGTGTTTCATGGCAGGTCAGAGCACAGTAACCTGGCTGAAAAAGAGCTGTGACAAGGCATAACATCAGCATGGAGAGGGTTCAGTATTTTCCCAGTCACAACTGTTGTTCTGCTTAACTGATGTCAGCGAACAACTCTGCTGCGAAGTTTTAGGTACAGCGGATCAATGAGCTATTAATGTTGACACTGGATATAGTGAGATACACAAAATAATATTTATTATATCGGCAGGATGACTGTAACTGTCGCTTCCTTTAGTGCTGGAATCAGGAGTTCTCCGTTCTGCTTATCTCTCTAAAGCAGAATAAAAACTTGGATCAAATCTGGATGTTAGCATTTTAGGTCATTGTGAACTGAAAGAACCAAGGGCACACCCTGTGTTAAAAGAAACATATTGATTGCGTCTCTTTGAATATTTTTTGTCCAGCGTGATGCACATGCTAAGCAAATCAGGAATGACTAATGGGGTTAAATGTGATCATCACCCCTATCAAATATCGGCTCAGAGTTGCCCTTTCTGCACTAATCAGATTTCACAGTATTAGGACTAGAATTTGTTTTAATTTTGTCTTTATCCCTGCGGTGCATATTTGTGTTAGACATGACAGTTGGAGCCATGAGGTTGAATCCTGTGTCCTACAGTCAGAATTTGGTGGTTTAGCCACAGTCTAAGACTAATGCAAGGTAGCTGTAAGTACCTGAGACCAGTCACTTAATGTCTCTGATTCACTTTACACATCCAGAGAAATGAGAGGGTAAATTCTTGCTAACTTCTTGTTGACAAGATTGATCAGTTAGAAAGTAACTACATGCACCAAGCAACCTACAAGGGAGGAATGGATGTGATCTATAAACCACTTTTTGGAATTCTCTGGATTTTGGGCTGATCCAGCAATAGAGCAAAAATTAAAGCAACCAGGTATGCCGTAATAATTACCATCTCCTAGGCATGAGCTATTAGCATCTCACAGTCAGCAACAGCCCAGCATCTTCCTGGTGTCTGTACTTCAGGGAGGTTTCCCCCATCGCCATCCCAGCCAGCACATATGAGGAGGACAGGATCAGGAAACAGGGGTCAGCTTAGGTGGCAAGAGTCTGTGCAGGTATATCCCAGCTCTCTAAAGATGCAGGCTGTTGGTGTATACGAGGTGTACGTTTTCATCTCTGCCTCCTACTGATCCCAAATGCTGATGCAGGTGTTCCTTAATGCTGAAAATTAGAGCTACAGGATGCAAAAGGACAGAGCTCAAATTCGCTGCTGGCTCGACCACGCAAAGTTTGGAGTGCTCCCCGCCACTGACAGCGCTCCCCTCTCTACCAAAGAGAGGAGGATACTGTGCTGATGGAAACTTGGGTGAGCAATAGTGGATTTTATGGTCACAATTTCTCTAAAATCAGATGACTTCTGCTACGTCTGAAATGTTATTTTAGTGCTTTAAACTTCAGGTGAACTTCCAGCACAGACACTCCTTGTTGTGATTTAACCCCAGCCAGCAACTAAGCACCACACAGCCGCTCGCTCACTCCCCCATGGTGGGATGGGGGAGAGAATTGGAAGGGTAAAAGTGAGAAAACTTGTGGGTTGGGATAAAGACAGTTTAATAGGTAAAGCAAAAACCACGCACACAAGTAAAGCAAAACAAGGAATTCATTCACTGCTTCCCATGGGCAGGCAGGGGTTCAGCCATCTCCAGGACAGCAGGGCTCCATTACGTGTAACGGTTACTTGGGAATACAAACACCATCACTCTGAACGTCCCCCCCTTCCCTCTTCTTCCCTCAGCTTTATATGCTGAGCATGTCGCCATATGGTATGGAATATCCCTTCGGGCAGTTGGGGTCAGCTGTCCCAGCTGTGTCCCCTCCCAACTCCTTGTGCCCCCCCAGCCTCCTCGCAGGTGGGGTGGGGTGAGGAGCAGCAAAGGCCTTGAGGACTTTGAGGACTACAGTGTTTTTAGGGAAGGAATTCCTAACTACATGAGCTTGGAAATGAGGTACGCTGACAGCTGGGATATAGGAATAACTCCTGAATTTCCCATTCACTGCATAACAACGTTCCAGCTGTGGATTATAATTAACCAAAAGCACTTATGGCATATTTAGAGGGGTTTATGCATCTGTTTATCTAGCGTACACCAAAGACATTTCTTTTCATGGTGCTTGAGTTCTAGAGCGCAAATGAAGAAACAATGTAGCCATAAAGGGACATTGTACAATTTATATTCCTAAAGAATCTGTAGAGATTGATATTGCACATATGGATAACAAGAGAAATTTCCTGTCCTGAAGAGCTGTAGGTCTAACTGAAAAGAAAAACTTAATTTTCTACATGGTGAGTTGACATACAGAAAGTGTGAGTCTTCCAGTGTCCCATACAGGAAACCTGGGACAGAGACAGGCGCTGCGCACAGATCTTCTGTCTAACACTGGCGCCAGAGCTAGAGGAGAGTCCTTCCTCTTGGCAATCCCTTTTGTGTGCCATCTCTCTCCAGCCAGTTTCCACTGGACTTATTTTTACTCTTGCACCTTCTTTTTCTCTGTCTGTTTCTGACAACGCTCCATCTTGCTGCCCGTTTCGCTAACAACAGCACAGGGATGGCCATACCGTGACAAAACTGGGGTTCAGCCAGCCTGAGTGCTGGCAGAGGGGTGGCTCTTTAATAGGATCAGATGGATTCTGCTCTTCTGTGAGACGTGCTGGATTCGAATAGGGAATAACAGTTCTGTGCACAGGACAGTAACCCTAAATTGCAATATTTGTGGTGGCAGTTGGAGGAAAGGTGCTGCCTGGATGCTCCATGCTGGAATGAGTGCCAGGGTAGCTGCAAAGGGGAGGGAAGTAAGGGAGGTTTCCCCCATATGTAAGGTTGGACAGTAATAACAATTAGAATGATTATAAGGGTGAAGTTGACCACTAACCAAGAAAAAAGAAAAAAAAAAAAAAGAAAAAAAAAAGAAAAAAAAGGTTGCATTTTCAAAAGGAGCTATTTTGGGAACTGTTTTGGCACATTTCCCAGTTTCTTGTCCTGGGTGTGTGGCAGCCAGTTTAATTAGTTTTTTCTATAACACTTCTGAAACGCTGCAGTTGTGATTTGTGCCTGCTAGGTCATTAATTTACTTTCTGCCAGTTTTAATGCACAGCCTTCTCAGAGCTGGCAAAAACATGCACTGGCACATGATTCATAGTAGTTGATGGTCATCATCCATTTGACATAACAGGTGAGAAAAAGAGAAGGTGGCCATGAGAAGGCCTACAGGAATTGTTGAGTGAAACACACCATCCATTACAAATATAGTGAAAAGATTATCCTTCAATATTACATTAACCCTCAGCAAAGCCTCATTGTGGTAGATACTCTATATACCACCATATTTTGTCTCAAAGAGCTTGGCTTCCATCGCTAAAAGAATTTAACTGCCATTTCCCACTTAAATTGATTTCCACAAATCACATCAATAGGTGTGATGTGCACTAATAACTTTGAGGATTTGGGCCATTGAGTCTTGAAGAACAAGGCAGGCAAAGGGCTGGGTAGGTAGCACTGAGAAGTGGAGTGATTTGCCCCTTACAGAGGTAACTCATGGACTAGAGCCAACAGCTTTTCCAGTCCTACTGCCGAATTTTATATATATATTTTTTTTTTTTTTTTTTTCCTTTGGAGGAAGGGAAATAGTCTTGTCTATACTGGACTCTCAGGCCTTCCCTGTGGTGAGTAAAATTCCCTCTTCAGAGTTCCCAGCTGATCTTCCTGGCTGGACTTTGCGCCAAGTCTTACGGTCCACACACTACACGTGACATGAAAGCAACATTGTAAGAGGACACCCCACTAATTCACGAGACTTATATCTTTCTTTCTAGGTGTCTTAGGAATGAGACATCAGGGTGAAGCATAGACTCTGACTCAAGGTATCAATTACCATTTCCTACCCAGACAAATTCATCCCTCTTCCCAGTTCGTCCCTCTTTGTACCTGTGCAGCTGAGGGCTTGTCAGTACCAGGGCTCCTAATGCAGGCTTTTGTTGACCACAACCCATCTGACTACACCGTTGGTTGGTTCTAAGAGGTTGCCCTTGGTTTACCTTCTTTCAGGTGGTTCCTGAGAGATCTTGCTTATCTAGAGTCATCTACTGCAGGCAGCAATGGGCCATCCAAGTCCTGCTAATGGTCAGGCAAGAAGTTGCATTCCTGAATTACCTAAGTTCAGTGAAAATATAAAATAATTGAATTTAACCCCATATACCAGCATATTTATCTTTCTGGCTGAAGCCTGCATTATCAGAACAGCATGGGAACAAATTCTCATTATGCTGATGGAAATCAGGTTCTGTTTCCCATGTAAACCATGCGGTACAGCTCCTTGCTTTTGGTGCCATATGTTTTCGTGATCACAGTGATTTGCTTTGGTTTGCTTTCATTTACCTCCTAGAAATATGGGAGTCAGGGGAAATGGTAGGTGCTGTATTTGCTTCTGCTATGTTGATAGCCCTGTGTATTATTCAAATCCATGTATTTATTCCCAGATGAGAAATATCATTAAGGTATTGTTAATGCTGACAATATATCACTCTTTAGAGCAAGGTGAAAGATTTTTTATTATTATTATTTAAAAATCCAGCCCTTTGGAATATTATAAGCTTGAGAAACTCTCAGTTACATGTTTAAGACCAAATTTGTCAGTAGGCTATTATCGTTGTGCACTTTTTGTCTATGAAACAGGGACTCCCTTTACCTTTCACATACAGTTTAAGCCCTATCTGCCGAGGACATGGATTGCACCAGGATAGTCAATCTATCCAAACAGTGATCTTACTGGGGTGATGAAGAAGTAGAAAATCTGACTCTGTTTCCAGGGACCCAAGAATAAAACTTAGTTGGATGGACCAGAATTGCTTTCAGGTGTAAACTGGTATATATTGGCTCTACAAATAGAGCTCATTTGGGACTCATTAAAAAAATTGAGAGTTATATACCAATGGGACATCTTTCTTTAATGAACTGAGTCTGAACAACAAAAACATCTCAAGCCCGTCTCAGCTGATTACCTTAGTATCCGAGCACTGGGCATTTTGGTATCGTTGCAACACCCGTAGAGATAGGAAAGGGCTCATTGCTCTTTTTACAGGTGAGAAACTGAGGCAGAAAAAGCAACTGAGATCACGTCCAAGGTCACCAACAGGAAGTCCTCAGCAGAACCCAGAATGGAAGCCAAATCCTAGCACCATAGCAAGGATGCTGCTTTACTTGTCTAAGCAGCTGACCTTTGAAATACCCTTCAGATCTGGAGACGCTCACACTCAACTGCAAGTCTGAGCCCTGGGTCTTAAGCCAATCTGCAGCATGAAAATGTCCTTCTATCCAGATTTTTATTAAACATTGTCCGTCTGTAGTCCAAATTGTGTCAGTTTTAGGAGAAACCTCTGTGCCTAAACACTTCCCTCCTTGACTTTAAGTGAACGCTTTGCCTGCCAGACATTGATCTTTGATCTGGATTTCCTTGCCAGCCCTTCAAAACAGTTGCTGTCACCATGGCATCTTATTTCCATATTGTATCTGAGAGCAACAGCGATTATTTCCCACTGGAACTGACTTCAATGTCACTACACTGATTAATCAGCAAAGGTTACTATAAGGGAAAGTATCGGTCTTCCTTTGCCATTGGAGCAGGAAAATGCCAGATCCTAGCAGCACAGTGCCTTAGGGACGGCTGCATCAGCTTTCCACTGAAAGGCTCTGCGCAAGTCAAACCTCCCAACCCCCTGCCTCCCCTCAACTCTCTTCCTAAAATACACACCGAGGTTTAGTATAAAGTTAATTCTATAACCCAGGGTTCTTTTTTTTTTTTTTTCTTTTTTAATGCTACTGACCTCCCATTTCCTTGTCAGTCGACACCAAGCAATTCCCCAGATGGAGAGGAAGATTTCCACTTTGAATATCCCTTAAACACATTTAGAGCCAAAGGCTTTATCATGGGAATAAAAGCACTGAGGTTCTCACAGCTGGGAAGATTTATACAGCTGAGCCTTACCAGCTTAAATGCCTACAGACAGAAACAGCTGAGCTATGTATTATTTCTGTTTCCCCAGCTTGCAAGGGAGATGAAAAATGCAGAGGCAGCCTGCAGATAGATATGACTGACAAGGGAGGGGCAGAGCTGTCTGTGTGTAGCTGCTGCAGTGGCATTTTTGTAAGATGATTTCAGCTCCAGAGGTGAGGGGGCTGGGGCTGACACGATCGCTATAGCCAAGAGGAACTGCCCTTTCAGCTAGAGCACTCCAGACAGTGCCAGGGAGTCTTCAGCATCGGTCGGGGAGGCATGGAGCTGCCGCCGTGCCGATGAGCCCCAGAGGAAAGGTGTTTGGCGGAAGATTCAATGAGCTGAGTGCTCTGCACAGCAGAATTGCTGTTCGCAGTCTGTGTAAAAACAGAAGCTAAGCTGTCTCTGCTCTTCTCGCCATAACAGTGGCAGTATTTTGTTCTTTAAAAAGCGAGAGAAGATCTGTAAGAGTTTAATCTGCCTCCCACGAATCAGACAATCAATGGCCATGCCTCCCTTAGAGACAAACAGGAAGGGAGATTCCCAGAGGCTCATCTCACCATCCACCCACATGAAGACGTGTTGAGCTGATGGAAGCAACCTGCAGACTCCTCTGAGGAGTCTACACTTGTGCTGGCCAAAGGTGATTAGAGCAGCCCTGAGAGTTCAGCAGCCACAATAACATGAGCAGGTCTGTGCCTGTGAGCATCCCCTGCCTCTGACGTGTGTCTGTTGCCCCGTGTGTGCGCTGCCTCTGCTGTCAGTTGTCCTTCGTGTCACCTAAACCCTGGAGATGTGGGCTCCGCTCTGTGCTGTGCGTGGCTTCACCGCATCTCTCACAGCCCTCGGCCATGAAGACTCTGATTATTCCACCATATCCAGGTGCCTTTGTGTGGGAGAGGTGGAAGGTGTCTAAGGAAGGGCAGAGCTCAGTCTGCATGGGGTTGTGTGTCCAGCCCACAGTGAAGAGAGGAGACCTCCAAAGTCCACGTAACCATGCTGTGCTCCTCATCACTCCTGAACTCCCTACCCAGACAGCCTGTGGTCCAGCGGTGCATTGCTTCTCCCCGCGTGCCCAGGCAGGCTTGGGCTCCAGCATCCCTTCAAGAACACGTTCACTCTGAGCCTGGGGCCATCCTTGCCTTATTATAAAATGGAGACTAAATTACTTCTTACATTCTTAGGAATGCCAGTGAGCCACTTTTGAAATGGTCGAGGTAAGGATGGCCAGTATGCTTGTAAATCATTGGAGGAGTAGAGATGCATTTTCTAAATGCCGCCAGTAAATCAGCATAGGAGGGAAAAAAATTTCAACAGACCTGGATATTGATTAGAAATGTCTTTCAGCAATAGGCAAGAAAACAGAATATCCTAAAATTAAGGGGTCTGGAAAACAATTTAAAAGATTGTATTGTCAGTAATAATGTATCTAATGACCGAAGTGCTCAGAAATAATCAGTGTCTGTGCTTGTCCAGCCTGAGGGACCTGATAGGGGGTCTAATTTACCATACCAGTGACACACCCACCCTTTGAACACCAGGTTGCTTGGGATACTCAAAAATCACTCATTCTGCAAAACTGATGTCATCATGCCTGCCTGGCAACATCCAATTGTTGTCTTATTCTTAACTGTAATTTGTCTTGGGATATGGACTTCAAACAAATGTGTAACAGCTGTTACTCATGTTGCTTAACACAAGAGCCACCCCTTAGGGTCAAAACAAAAGTCCGTTTACCTTAATAACCCATTGCTCACAATGACTGTAAATAAGAAAGGAATGGAGTAATCAGAACTAGACACCAGGATCAAAGTTTTTTCATCAATTTATATCTTGTGAATTTATATAGAGCGTATAGACGTTTTATGTTTTGCCTTTATCCTTTTGGTAGCTCTCTGCTTGAATTTTGACTGCCCTTGAGCACTGGAGGAATGCTTTACTGGGAATTGCACTCAGCAGTTCCCAGATCTTTACCATGAGTGAGAAAAGCTAAGGTAGAATCCAGCACCATGCAGATATAATTTCTATCCATACTGTTTGGCATGTGTATTGGAGCTGCCATTTTATTTCCCAGTCATTCAGTCCTATGAGATCTTCCTATAACTTCCCGGTTACTTGCGGATTTCATTAAGCCGGATAAGTTTGTATCATATGCAGGCTTTGCCACGCAGCTTTTCACCCTCTTTTTCTACGGCCTTTTATATGTTTTAAGGCATAGATCTCTATGGATTTCCATTGCGAACTTCCTTCAGTTGTATAAATTTAATATTTATTCCTAACTTTTCCTTTTCATCTTTTAAGTCGAGTCAAATTGTGAGGATGATTTGTTCCGTTGTCCTGTGACAATTTACTTTTTTTAAGACTGTAATGAAGGGCCTCGTGAAAAGCTTTTCTGAATTCAAACTTCATTATTTTAACTGGAGTATCCTTTCCCCTATGCTTGATGGCTCTGTCCTACCTACATCCAATAATTCAGCTCCTCTTGTAGTTTCTACTGATTTGTCCGTGAATCATGGCAAATTTATCCCTGAACCCTTTTTAAGGGTGACTGTCACATTTCCCATCTTTCATAACTTTGACACCAAAGCTTATTTATGCAAAAGGAAACACACTACAGCTAGCAGCTCAGCAATTTCACATCTGAATTCCTGACACCTCCTGAATGAATGAGTGGTGTCCAGACTCGGAGTCTTGTTCCTTCTGTTTTATTCTCTTGTCCTACAACTTGTTCCAGTGAAGTTTCTATATGAGACAGTCCCTCAGCTTCACATTCACAATAGCACAGAGAATTACCTGCCATGGACATATCTTCAAGTACTCCTTCTATTATTTAATGGAAGCATTCAGAGGTTTTGGACAACAATATGGACTAAGGTTAGTAAGAGCCACAGAGTAATCTAGGCTTTTTTTTTGTTGTCACTTGCATATGATGGCCTTAATAAGAGCGTTGTTCCTTCCTTCTTCCCCTCAGTCGCGACATCTGACTAGTGTTTTAATCCACAAACCTTTCTCAGGCCCCTTCAGGCTCCAGCGACCTACGTCTCCACCACGAGGTCAAACTCTGTCCTTGACCTTTCCTATAGTCACCAGGAGACTGATTTTGCACCATGAAGGCACAACCAGAGTGCAGACAACAGCTAATTGCAATCCCAGTGTTAGAAATCGGCACTCTCTAAATTGTTACAGACAGGAAAATGAGAGAAACTGTCCTCCCCTTCTAATGTTTTCATATGCTCCACTGAAATCAAGGAGCATCTGATGGGGACCATAAAAGAGACAGTTTAGGGGTGGGGATGAAGTACAGCCCTGTCTCACTGCAGCAACCTGGGCAGGGGAGAAGTGATGACTCACTTTAAGGTTTGGGAATGGAAAGAGCCAATGGCATAGAGAAAAGAGGGAGGGAAGGGAAAAGTACAGCCTTATAATCCCTCCTTTGGGTGAAAAATTGGAAAACTCAACCCCGCTCTATATTATTCCCCATTTCTTCATCTCCTGTGAGTGACTGAACCTCCCAGGGCAACATGTCCTCACTCCCGCAAGCATTTCCCTCCCTCTTCAGAAATTTCAGCCCCAAACAGACGAGATTTATTCCCTTGAAGAATATCTTCATGCAGGTGCCAGGTGTATTTTTGTACACTGTTTGGCAGCTTTGGTGCCTTGCAAGCTCTAACTGCATATCCTTGGCTAGCCAAGCTTTGCTGATTTGCACCAGCCCAGAGTCTAGCCTGCAGACTCAAAAATGCTCTGTGCTAATCCTGTGTGACCTTCAGCTTTCTCTTTGGCTTCGTGGCTGCCTTTCCCTGCCTCTGTAGCCACTGAATACAGGAGGCAGAAAAATGGGACAACTAAACTAGGGAGAGGTATCACTGGCAAGCCTAAGCCTGTAAAAAAAAAAAAAAGATCAGAAACTTGCTGTCTCAGCTATAGACCTCAAAGGGTAATGACACTTTTAGTGTTCATAAAACATGTGATTTCTCTTAAGCATTTGGGAAGTTGTAAAAAGGATTGAATTAAGTTCTGGAAGCCTTGAAAATTATAAGGCATCTTAGTCAATATTCACAGGATTTGAGAAATGTAGCTTTTTTCATGAATAAGGAACAATACTTGTCATGATACGGTGTTCACAAATGATGGAGATGCAAGAAAAAATTTTGAGGTTCTGAGTCTTTGGCCCCTGAATGAACTTAATTCAACTTAAAAGATCACTAGAAATTGGCCCTCAAATGTTTAGAAAAAAAAAAAAATTAAATTGGAGTCTTTCTGGGCATTAAGTCAATTTCCACTCTGCTCTTTCACAAGGAAAACAAACATCCTTACTACTTAATGGACCATTATCTCAGCTATCAACAGCAGAGAGCCCCCCAAGAAGTGCTCCCCCCCCCCCAACTGGGCTGCAGATTCATTTCCCCTTCTAGGTTTTCTGGACAGAGCATACCCAGCATTTCTGCGCTGCACAGGCTCGGCGTCTCCAGCGGTGGGATCAACTGCATGATAAAAACTGCTTATAACTGAGAATTTGTATGGGAACAATACATAACTCTTGTATGGGAACAATACATAACTCTTGAGCACTCTGGCACTTCATGTCTATGGATGCAGCAGTAACTACATATGCACACTCCGATGTTTCTGTGTATGTATGATACCTCATCTATGGGTTTACTCTAATTGTAGAATTAATAGGGGTTCTCACTTGGCCGTTCTGCCTGCTTCCCATTTCTCAAAGAAAAATGCTCTCCTGAGTTAAATGACTTTTTATCTTACACTTCTGTTTAGGGAGTTGGGGATGGGTGGGTGGACTCTAGGTTACCTGTCATTTCAAGAGGGTAACTCTCCCACTTTGTAGTAAGTATAAAGGTACAATCATCAGAAGTGTTTACGGTCTTCCAGTAGCTTCCTAAATCTTCAGCAGGGTCAGAAGCCCAACTTTTTCTTCGCTAGGAAAGAGCCCACTGCAGTACGAAGGACCAGCAGGGTGAGAAGGGAGGTCAGCACTAGTGACTGCCCTGTGATTTGGGAGGGCACTGCAGTGTGACCGCTCAGCTCCAAAGCTGGTTGCACTGGCTCTGCTACAAGGTTATATTCTGTGTGTATAAGGACTACGGGCAGGCCTTGGGGTGACCCAGAGAACAGCTGAGATTAATCAGATGGGTATTGCCTGTGCTGGTGACGCTGGTGTGAGAACCTTAGACACCACTCCTTGACATTAAGGAGCTAATGAGGATCACTCTGTTACAGTCCAGAGCTAAAAATTTCAGCAACAGTAGGATTAGAGATAGGACAGGGAGTGGGAAAACATGCAGAAATCTTTTCTCAGGCTGAGAATATAGGAGATATGTGCCTGTGACTTTCTTTTATATTGCTTTATTGGCAGAGGCACATTTTGATTTTATGTAGTGCTGCAAAGGGATTCCCTCTGTATCCCTTATAGGTCTGAAGCTTAATGTTAAAGTATCTTGACTCCAGGACATAAGACAAAGAATGTCACTGTTTATTCTTTGATGTTCTAAAGCATCTTATTCTTCAGGGATCTCAACATGCTGTACACACATTAATTAAAGTCCATAGTACTCCTAAATCAGCTGCTATTATTCCCAGTTGATTGATGGAGAAGCTGAGATGAAGAGAGATTATACGGTACATTTTCTAATGTGGGAGTATGTGAAATTAGACCCACAAAATTCATGGTTCAGCAATTAAATGGAAGCAAGATGATATTTTTCACATATACTGAAAAACCTCTATGTTCCACTGAAACAACATAAAAAATTGTTCTTTGAGACCTTGGTGTCACAATACTCACAAAACTGCAAGGATTTTTTGGATGAAGAAAAGCTAGTCTGCATGTTCGTCTTCAACAGATGCCTCTGTGGCATCAAGTTCAGATCTAAATCCAAATATCCCCATAATTTATGGCTATTTGGATTTATTGTTTCAGTTGAAGCTACTAAAAAGAAAGCCAGCCTCCAAAGCAATGCAGGCAAAGCTGAACCTGTGAAGCCAGCAGGTAGTATGAGGCAAAGCATGAACCCAAACCAGCTGCTACAAGAAGAATCAAAATTCCACTGGTGAGCACAGTAAACTGAGTCGCATATCTTCGTATTTTATAATGGAAGAAATTAACTGGATAGATCCTGGTCTCACTCCATCTGTAATACCTAAGAAATAATTTTAAAAGCTTCAGTGAAGATTGCTGACCAGTTTTTGTCTATTTACTTTTTCAGATATTGAATTTTTTTTTAGAAGAGTATGACACAACTCAAAGGCAGATTTAATCCTGTTCTTTGAAGAAACAGGCTTTAGGAGCTCCATCTTCCTCTTCATCAGAAGTATCCTCAGATGCAGCTTCCTCCTCTTTCTTTGGTTCCCCACTCAACAGAAAGAGATACCTGGCTGATGGACCACAGTATTACTCAGACCATCTGAAAACAAGAGGTTTGAAATAAACTATATTTGAGCTAATTGCTGTTTTGTCTCTTACTTTCTCATGAGGTTCCAGCGTCGCTGCCTTGGGGCAGGTGGGCTTGCAGCATCCTGGACCAGGGCCCTTCAGAGTGTTCCTGGAGCCTGGACTCATGCCGGGGCTTTCCGAGGCAGTTGGATCAACACAGACTGAAGCAGCTCCAGCTCCCAGCCCAAAGTCTCACAAGTTTTGTCGACTTACTTCGGGAAGAAGCGATGGCCCCGTCTCCCACAGCAAGCTGTACGGTGCCTACACTGAAGTCAGTGGAACTGTACATGCAATGATGCGATTTTTGCTGGCTCAGAGGCAGCAGAATGGGCTCTCTTGCCGGCTGCTTTCTGATTGTAAAAGCATTGCTCCCACTAGATAATTTAGAATACGCTGGGACAGAGAAACATTCAGGATCTAAAGAGAAACCTGAGTCATATTTACAATTGTTATTGCAGTCAGCTGAACAAATAAAAAAAAAATCTGTTTAAGCTTAATAAACAGGATGTAACTTGTTAAACCTTGAAAAATACCTAAGCAAGCTAGTCCTTTGCTGTTATTACATTGAATTCTATTTCTGGCTTAGCTACTGTCTTGCTCTGTGACCTTGGCATGTAATTTCCCTCCCTCGTCTCTCTGTTCTGCCTCCCACCACTTTTCTGTCTTACCTATTTATGTTTTCTCTCGCTCTCAGTATTTAAGTTTATTTGTTCTGTCAATTGACTCCATTCTATTATTCAGGGAAGACTGTTCTCTAAAGCATTTTGTCATTCAAAATATGCCCTAGAATATCAAAACTGAGAGTAATGGAAGGTAAATAAACATTCACAAAACATTACTTCCACATGGAGCCAGAACCTCATTATACCTGGCTGCGTGACAAGTCTGTCAGTCAGTAACACTTATTTCTCCTTGCAGTTGGCTGTGCCACAATGCTCCTCTGAGTCCATTCTTCTGAATCCTAAACTGATGTATACCCTCTGTGGTGCCTGGTACCGAGCTTAAGGTTTCGCTTTTGAAACGACCGGGAGGTCCTCAGACGGTACCAGGCTGCATCCTGTGTGTTTGTAAAGGCAGAAATCACAGCGCAGGGCAGAGGAGCACCTAAATGAGCTGTCTCTATAGGACACGCTTGAGACACAAATCTAAAATGTTACATCTGCAGCTCAGACTTTCCACCTTCGATATTTTGTGATTCACAGTCCAAAGCTGTTTCCTAAACATGTACTCCGAAGTTATCAGGCTGAGTACCAAGGAAATGATTCACTTTCCCCTTTTAAAAAGCAGCTGCTTTGTGCTGATGGGGCATAGCTGCCTTTTATGCAGTTCAGTGCTCAGACGCGGGGAGATCTGGATTCAGCTCTCTTCAGCCTGACATTTTTGGGGTCAGGTCCTAAGCACCAGGATATTCCTACTCACCATCCTTGCAGCAGTACCTGTGTGCAGAGAAAAAAGGCAAGATTCAAAGGGCCAGAGACAAAGCAGGAACGAGAGAGGCTGTCCCTGTAACCAAGAGATGAGTGTATTTCCTGCCGGGTAAAAACGATGGATTCTGGTCTGTGTTGCCAAAACAACTCAAATGCTCTGTATGAAGAGACATTAGACACAATTCATAAACAGGCCTGAATTCTCTCCCTTTCCTTAAAGAGCGTTAAACTGCTAAAGCATAAAAGATGCTTTCTACTATTATTTCTGGGTTTTTGTTTTTGAACAAGTGGTTCTAAAATCAGAGTTCATATTTGGGCTAAACACCAGGACCTGAATATGTCTGAGCAGCCCTGCCTCATCAGGGCCATTAACACTCAATTCCCGAATGCAGGCAGAGCCTAGGCTTGCAATAGAGCACCCAGCCAGAGCAAGATGGTAGCATCTGTGGGTATCATCTTAAGTGTTATACTGACAAAAGCATATGTTTCCATGATGCCTCAGACAAATAAGTGATCAGGCAGGGGTTTATGGTGTCAGTACCATATTTCTATCTATCTACAATTTACTTTTGGTTTCTTATTCCCATTTCAGGCTCTGATAATCTGGTACATTCAGCTGTTGGTTTTGCAAGTGGCCATCACAGATCATGATGGTGGATTCTGTCAAGACACAGCACTGATGGAAGCAGGCACACAAGGTGAAAGGCTGTAAGGAAACTGGACCAGCAATTCTCACTCCCACGTGAGATCTTCAGGATTTTAGATGCCTGAGACTGCATATGGTCAATACAAGAAGACCCATCTCAGCTTTGCTGTGCACTGATATCAGAGCTGGCTTTGTTAAAGCTAATCTAGATGCAGATCACACCAGGTAGTGTGGCTGTAGTTCTGTTTAGAATGAAGTGAATAGATTAGCTATAGCTCATATCTGAATTAAGGCTGGTTCTTCTTTTAATAAAAAAAAAAAATGAAAAATGTTTAGGATTTCACTGTGGGAAGTTTGTGATAATGGGATATGCAGGGAGGGCCATCGGTGGATGCAGAGTACTCATCAGCTTGGGAGGGATGCTGGGAAAAACATACTGACAGCAAGGGCTTCTTGTGCAGTGGTCCTGTGGTCATGTTGCCCAACACTTGCTCTGCTCTCATGAAATCTTCTGACTCCTTTCCATTGATCTGAGTTGCGTTTCTGTCAGGCCAATAGAGCAAAAATGCAAGGACTTTCATTTCAGGGAAGTGTCCTTGCAACTGCCATTCCAGAGATTTTCAGGTTATTGTGCATTGTACTACTAGGGTATGACAAATATTTCTAAGCATCTACCAATAACTAATTAATTATTTAAATCCACCATAGGGTTGTCCACACCTCCATTGGAAGATCTGCAAATCGAGCATTCCTTTCCCTCCTGTTACCATAGAGGGACAGCAGAAATCTGTCCATCTAGTGTCAATTATTACTCTATTTTATTAGCTTATCTCATTAAATATTTTCACATGCAAAGGACTGAAGTCTATAATATTTTATACATTGGAACAGTTCTTTACAGGAATGATTTAGAGTCCTACACATAGGACACCTCTAGCTCTCAGCTCAGTGACATGTTCTGCATTAATCCAGCATGACGCAGATGTAGATCTTCACAGTTACAATGCTAAAATTGAGGAGTAAATCCTCTGAAGTAAAACTGGAGAAAAGGAGAGAATCAATATCAAGAGCTGAGTCTGCTTGATTGAAATTACTTCAGCTGTGGATACATCTCTGTATCGTTTTCCTGTACCTTGTAACCTGCATTCCTGAAAATCCTTGCAAATGCACGGGTTAGGCTGGTGAGATGGATGTGGTTGATAACTGTTAGTTCGTGCCATATGGATCACAACTGGAGGTTCTGCAACTTGTTAATGACCTGTCTTAGCAACAGTCTGCCTGAAAAGATGAAGAAATGGAATCTCCCCGTATTTGCTGCACTAAGCTTTGTGTTGGCAAACACTTGCTAACATATGTCACCAGCTTTGAAAAGACATGGTTTATTTATATGTTAATTACTGCAACACTTTGGGGAAAATATTTGTTGATACAAGAGCTGTGTAAATAGTCAAGTGTTGAGAGCTGTCGCCATTTAAAAGTGAGTGAGTGATAGCCAATAAGAATCTACAGAAGTCTACGATAGGAGGATCTCTCCTTGCTTATGGCTCAGTCCAGTCCCACTGAGATCTCCGTTGATTTCTGTGAGCAGTGAGTCAGCCTTCAATAGTTCCTCGTGCAAACGTTAAGAAAACTTCAAGCACTCCCTTCCCTGAATTGGTGCACTGCTTCGAGACGCTGCACTGCACTTGAACTCAGAAGATGGAGGTCACTTCTGGGTGACAACAGGGAGCAGAGGGTGTGTAAGTGTCGCTGGAAGCAATGTCAGTGATAAAATAGATCTCTTCCTTCCTCAGACCCGGGGCCTCATCTGGACATGGAGGGGGGCTGTTTTGAAGGTGTCATGTCTTCTGTGAAACAGAAGCCCAAGGCCTTCACAGCTATGATCATTAAAAGTACCTCAACACCGTTTGCAAGAAAATTCTGGCATTTCTGCTGTCTGGGAAAGTTGCTGGGCAACGTGTGGAATTTGCTGCTCTGAAGTCTCCTCATTAGTCGCTGATGGAAACATTTCACTTCAGACGGGCCATGTCCCACACTCCCGGCAGAAACCTGGGTAATGACATATCAGACTCTCCACAGCCAAATTTCTAGGTCATAAAGTACTTCACAGTGAAAATTGTTCTGTCAATGTATTGAATTTTCACAGCATTGCTATTAGCAATACCGTTTACCTTGAGGGCAAACAACAAAAGAAACAATTCTCCTGGATCTACTTGGTGGTTACAAACACCGCGTTGTTTATCAAGTCGTTTACAAACTCCTGGTTTTGCATGTGAGCAGTATTACAGGGCTGGGATATCAAAAGTGAGATGTATTTTTCTGCAGACAGCTGAGAAGCTGCTGAGTGCCACACCCTTGCCATGTGTGGGCAGAAAATTGCTTATCGTGCAACCCACGTTAGCCAGTTCTTCAAAACTATGAAACTATTGAGACCTGAGAACGCTAGAGATTCCCAGCTACCAAAAATATATATTCTGCTAGGTGTTGTGTTCACACTAGGGATTAAAGCGTGGGAAAGATAAGAAACAGCAATACAATCTTTAGTAGCTACCTCCTTAAAGCCTGACATTGCAATGTGAGTAGTTCCTATGAGCTTAACTGGCAGTGGTGGAACTCACTCCACAGGCAACCTGCAGCACAGGGATAGCACAATATGTGTGTGCATGTGATGAAATGGAAATGCCTAGCCACCACGAATGGGGAAAAGATCACACTATTCATTCTGAGAAGTGTTTGAGGTATCGTTATGTCCATTATATCTTCCAGAGAAAATATAAAAGGGGGAGGATGAACTTTGACAGCCCTGGTACCCACTTGTCTACCAGTTCTCAGTAAAAGCTATACAAAGGTTGCTGTTAATATTAAGCATTCCTTTCAGGTCAGAGACACAATGGTTCAGACGCTCTAGAAGGGATGACTTTGCTCCACTGAGCTCAATTCAAGGACCAAAAAGTAGACAGCTCAGGGCTGATATATTTGGCTTCATTCCCTGCTGTAGAACATCAAAATCTCAGTGGTTTCTGTTTTTATGGCAGTGATTGCTGCACAACTGTTAAATAATTTTAAACCAAATACACTAATAAAACAAAATAACAAACTTTGTCATTCAGAGACTGCTGACACAGTGAATGGTACTATGAATGTAAAGGTCGTCATGGATTTTCTTTCAGATTATTACCACTCTCTTGGTAGAGATCTTGCAATGCCTGAGTTGGGGGGGGGGGGGGGGGGGAAGGGGGCAGGAATTATGTTTGATCCCCAATTCATAGTGAAAAAACAGGCAGGTAAAGTTATGAAACCCTAAATGAGAGAGAAAAGGTGACTGGATTTGGAAATATATCCAACCTGCAGATCAGCACCATCGCCAAGAAAAAGAAGCTACCGAGTTCTGGAAGTGGCAAGCAGAGGACTCTGCCTTGGTAAGTGTGTTTTAGCCCCACCATTATCTCTGCAATTTAAACAGGGGATGATCCCTTGTTCATCAACAAAAATATCCTATGACCTGCACACTATTCTGAGAAGTCACAGAAAAGCAGAGTCTTCAGGAAACCACACAGGTTAAATAGACAAGTCGCTAAAGAGGCTACATTCTTGGTGCCACCCAAAGAAAGACCCATTTCTGATGATGTTCATAGCTTACCCCACATCCTGTTTTAACACAGAGCACCTGCGCAAACTACGTGGTTTTATTTTTAACCAGCTAGCTCTGATTAACCTATTACTGCCATCATTCCTTCCACCCCAGTGAAACTTGCAGCGTCTCGGGGGCTGCCTAAAAAAACATGCAGCGGTGAGCAAAGGCCCAGGTGACTGTTTATGTGTCAGGTGTTTCAAATCTGTAGGGTTTCTGGGTTTGGTACTGCCCTTGGTGTCGCACGTACAGCTGTTGTGTGGTGTGGTCCTGTTTTCAGGAGTAGCACTTTCCGCATCCACTGTTCAGCAATGGACTCTCTGTGCGATGACTTATTTTTTCATTCTGGGAAAGTAGAGGGAAATAAAGGCTTCGCAGCTTCATAACGTGCCACCTTACTCTTAACAGCTGTCAATAGTGGAAAGCTAAGGAGATACTGTAGAAGATGAAAACTACGACTACTGGATGCGGTTTCCATACACATGCCATTGTCCCAAAGAAAACAATGATTTTTTTGACTAGTCACAAAACTCTCCAGGGTCCCACACACAAACAGTCCCCACAAGTGTCACTTGGACAGTTTAATTTAATTGGAATTGTTGGCAGATTGAAGGGCCAGGTTCTACAGCATG
This sequence comes from Phoenicopterus ruber ruber, assembly GCA_009819775.1. Classification (NCBI taxonomy): domain Eukaryota; kingdom Metazoa; phylum Chordata; class Aves; order Phoenicopteriformes; family Phoenicopteridae; genus Phoenicopterus; species Phoenicopterus ruber. The sequence goes on from CM020216.1 coordinate 159,586,321, forward strand.
CCACTTGCCAAATCATTTGCCAAGAGTAGGTACCCCATTCCATGCGGGTAATTTCCCACCATTTCCTTACATTAGCAAGCAAGTAACACCTTCCTCCTCCAGTCCATCCCTCTTGTTCTCAAGTTGAGTTTGATGGAGCAAAGCTTCACACCAGCACTACACGATGACATTTTCTCTCTTTCTTTAACCTGCTGGTACTCAGTTTCCAAAAACCCTTGGGAAGAAATAACTGGGTAAAAAACATTGTACTTTGGCCTTCCTTTCATTCTGGACAGTCTCTGGTGAATCGTCACCATCGTGGGCTCCATCAAGACTTGTGTATCTTGACCTGAACTTCTCCTGTGGCAGATTCAAGGCAAACTGGTGGCCGCCTATGAGGTGAGAGGTATTTGAAGAAGGTCAGCAGCTGTGGGAGTGCTGGTGCTCCCTGTGCAGTGGTGCTTGGGCTGGATAAAAAAGCTCTGGGAAGGAGGATGGAGGACTCTGTGGCTGTTTATTTTCTTTCCCTCTGTAATAATACACCTTCCTGGCTTGTTTTACAAGGCTTTTTTGTCCCTCAAAATTCCCAGAGAGAGCTTCTGCTTCATGTTTGTCCACATTCGGTGTTTGAGGAGTAGTGGGAAGAGAACACGTGCAGGCACATATGCAGAAACAGATTTTTTACAGCAGTTGTTTCACAAGGAAGGTGGCCTTGGTCATCAAATTAACCAGTCTGACCAGTACTGAAGTGAGACTGCTGGTTGATTATGAAAATGCAACAGGGTGTAAGGGAAGAGCAAAGGGATGTGAAAAACTGAAGTTCAGTTACGGTAAAGCTGAGGTTTTTCAGCTGATCGGGATGTTAAACTAAGTTACTTCCTCGCTCAGAACGAGGACACACCCAGTGTTGAGAACAAAACAAACATGTTTTGATTATTGCCCTCTTCCTTTCGCTTTCCAGACCTCCAGCCTGCCCCCATTGTCCCAGTTAGGGTCGTTGTGTCCTTGCCTAGGAGAGACAGGGCTTATTTTTGGCAGTTGTTTCTGCTAACTGGCTGGCTTCATAAGGAGCAAAGATGCTATCACCCAACTGCAATAAGATCTCTGCATTATTTCCCTCACGTTATAAGGTGGCAGTGAACAGGGCTCTTCTTAGTTTTCTTTTTTAATTGGCTGAGTTACTAGTTATATGAAACCAACCTTATTTTAAGCTTGCTCAGTGAAAGGCACAGGAACAAACACCAGTCGATGCCCTACCGTGACCTTTCTAGTTGCTATTGTATAACTACGTCCTGAAAATATTTCTCTGGCAAATGTCCTTTTCTCTCCTCAGATCAGAGCTGCTTTCCTTAGATAATTTAGAAGTGGATTGTGCCCAGCCTCACGCAAGATTGGAGAAGATATTTTTCAAGGAGCCTTTCCTCCTTTGTGCCCTTGGACACAGGCTGGAATAATCCCACACCTGGAGACAGATGATCAAAATTTACCTGGAGGATCTAGTTTCTCAACTCCAACTCGTATCTTAGATACCTTTGAAAATGTCACTTGAATCTGCACTGCCTGAGCCACGGTGCATATGCAGTGCCCTGCAGTCATTGCACTGCATGCCCAGGAGAAAGAGCCTCACTGCCTACGCTGAAATCATCAGACCATTTTAAAGTCCAATGAGACCATAGAGCAGGGATGCACAAGCAAAAGTCTCCCACTGTGTCTGAGCCTTCCAAATATTTCTGTGGACTATTTTGAAAGATTTTGGAATATTTGGGAGATTTATTGCATCTGTATTGTCTGTATGTTAATAAGGAATAGCACTTTAAAATGTCCAACTCTTACTTCCAGGATTGACTCCATTGATCAGCATTCTGTACGTGGACCCTGTGGATAGATGCTACCCACTCTGACTTTCAGGAGTTGGCAGAGCTTAACGAGACATCTACTATTGTCTTCTAGGACATGCAAGAGTGGTTCTTTGCTTTACATTTAGTTTGTGTTTTGGCATTGAAGAAAAATGAAGAGGTAGGTTGGTTTATTTAAACAAAGTATATCACATATGCTGTAGATCTAGTTGGGATTTTTCCCTGACTTGAATTATTCTTCCCACTGTGTGGACTGGAAGCGTAGGATTTAGGCTGGGCCTGTAATTTGTATATACATTCCTTTTCCTTTGAGTTTTCTGTCACTCCTTCCCCCTTACTCTCTTAACACAATGATTTTTAGAGAGTTTTCATTGTAGGAGCAGAATTAAAGCCAGTATGAACTAAACCATACACAGTTCTTTGTGGCACATTGCAGAACCATTCCCTGATAGAAAACAGATGGGGTTTTTTTACCCGACAGTACAAAATTCCCGCTTTTCTCCCTGTGGGACACAAGCTACTGGCTTTTAATATCATTACTCATCTGTCTAATGTAACTCGTTTAAGAACAAGATGCCTATAGGATTGCACTCCTAATTAAATTCTTACAGCTCTCTCAAGTTGTCTTTTCTCTTGTGAACCTTGCGTGTATGCGAGACATGAGGGTCTGCATTGATGTGGGTTTACTTGACACTTGTGTGGTTTTTACTGGCACTTACACATGGCAGAGTCCTGAGGGACCTCTCATGCCTTGTTCTTGGATTCAACACTTGTGAATCCTGAGCTTAACTCAAATTGAAAATTGTATAGGCCGGATTCCCAGCTGTTGAATATTGATATCTCTTTATTGACTCCTGCAGAGAAATGCTGATTTCCATCAGTTGAGGATATGTCCATGGCTGTGTAGGTTTGAGCGTGCCCATCTGTTTAGCAGCCAGCAGGGGCAGTTCTCAGCAGCAATCCCAGCCTACAATATTTGAATCCTGACCCATCCATTAGTGTCCCCAGGGTGATAAGTCTGACAGGGGATATATTCAGTGGCTGCAGACTGTTTGTTTTAATATAGTTTTGTTTTCTTTGCTTGGCTCTTATTGAGACAATTAGAGTTTAAATTACCTCTCATCTTCCAGGTCAGCCATAAGTGATAAAAGGGTTCCAGTAAAGCAATGGGGAGAAGATTACATGCTGGCTTCCTTCTCTAGGCTTGCATGGGGAAGAAATGTAAGGTTTTAATTTCCAGACCTGCTTACAGGATGCTCATAATTTTTACAAACCACAAGTTTTGACTATCCTCCTAGTTTCCCCTTCTACCCAGAAAAAAGATGAACATTAAAGCAAAGCTGAAGAATGTAATCAAAATGGGATTTATGTCCTGAGATGTCTTTAAACGTCCTTGTAGTACTTAAATAAAGTTGAAATTATCTTTGTTATTTGTGCCAAGCTGTATCATTTCTTTGGCATATCCTGTCCTATGAAATGGGAAGTGGTTTTGCGGACTTCCTTATATAGGGCCTCTGTTTAAAATAGTTTGGGATATTTTTTTTCTTCTTTAACTGTGATAAGAGAATCTAAACTCTGTTTACATTCTTCAGCTCTCCGCCTTTTTATCTTCAAATGAAGCTCTGTTTTTCTTTGAAAGGTAAAAATGTCATCCTTAGATGAGAATAGCATTGTGCTAAGACATCTGATCAGACAATATTTTACTGCCAGTAAATCAAGGGAAAGTATGAACTCTGCACTTTGCAAAAAAGGATTCATAGCTCACAAGCTGCAGCTGAAGAAAAACTTACCGCAGCAAAGTAGCATCAACTAAAACAGAAACAAGGATTTTGGCAGAAAATCAGGCTGCTGCACAATAAGCAGTGGGTTCCCATCTCTCAGGACTCGATGCAACGAAAAGGAGGGGAGAGCGGGAGAGAAGTAGGGAAGGAGAGGAAATACCTTCAGGGAAGGAGAGGTGGAACATGGTATTTGCTTGTGTACAGCATAAAGCATTTTTATTAGCCTAGCCTAATTATTTCAGATTTGGGAAAATGAACAAGGATAGAATAATTATAAAGGGACATTCTCACCCGGATCTGCTCCTTTTAGGAAGCAAAGCTGTCAACTGACTGCAACACCCACATGGACAATCTCCTCACTGGAGGAGAGCTCTGAAATGATACAAAGCTAGCAGAGGTCACTTTGACACCAGCAGCAAATTTGCTGCCTACCTAACCTGCTTTCAGTCCCCAGCAGGAATAACTTCCTTACGGCCAGTAGGTTACAGCAGCTGCCAAAGCCTCATCTGGAGCCTTGGACTCTATAAGCAAAGCCCCGATTGTCTCTTCCCAGCTCTCTTGCATTGAATGCATCCCAGGGATGAGCTTGGTCTGAAGTCCTCATGAGGCAGAGCACACAGTGGCTCATCCTCCTATGAGAATGGGAGTCGTTCAGGCAGGGAAGACTTCTACTTATCTTACTGAGAAATATGTAGGGTGAAACGAGAGCACCTCATTTCTGTCCCCCAGTTACCTCCAAAAAATGTCTGAGATTAACACAAAGAAATAGAATGGTAACTATGGAGAAAAATTTGCAGAGACAGAGGTTAGTGGAGATAATGCAGAGGATGGACTGTGGAGAAGTATGGAGAAGTGTTTTGGCCATGAATCGGAGACGGGACTATGAGTATGTATGTATGCATGTGTGGTAATTAATTTGAAAGGAGAGTATATCAACCTTCTGCACAAGCACCTCTGCAGAAAGAATTGGCAAGTAAAGAATATGAGGGAAATAAGAATGACACATTATTTAGGGGAGGGAAGCCGAAAGACCTAAGCCCACTCAGCAATGAGAATTGGAAATGTAGGAAAAATGGAAGAAGTGGCTCAAAAAAAGAGAAACACTAAATAAGGAAGACTGAGGTGTATGAGCAACAGATTGTGGTTCCATTCATGCACATTATTTCTCGACACATTCTTCCTTGCTGACAGCTGTCCAGTATCACAGAGGATTTTAGACCACCAGGATGAGGGAAACATATGGGAGATGATGACACAAAGCTAGTGCAGATGAGACTTGAGTCAAGTTGCCTGAATCACTCTTACCACTTCACAAAAGCACAAACTAAACATGTAGGGCAGGTAATCAAGTCAGTGACACAAATATTTGTCAAATCCAGCATGGCACCACAATTTTCAAGCTTGTATATCACAGATTCAAGATAAATTAGATACTAGGAAGGATCAGAAGTCCCCAAGGAGTGAACAACAGAATGGAAATGTGTGTAGGAGAAAGAGTGGAAAATATGTCACATTACTTTGAGGATTAATATTTCCATGATCTTTGGGCATGAGGGAGAAAGGAAAACTGCAGTAGGTTTGTGGTGAGAGAAAAAGAAGGTTTTACTAACTTTTTCTCTGCTCTTTCAGAAGAATAATGGCTGTTAAGAAAACCAAAGATGAGCTGTTCCCCTGAAGAACAAGAAGAAAGATAAAGGCAATTTCTCTAGCCCCTCCTCTTTATCTTCATTTTCCCCATTCCTTTTGGACCCAGCTGAAGGGGTTTCATATCTGGAAGCACGAAGGAGACCCATGAAGTCTCTGGTGCTGAGACAGTCCTCGCCTTCTGCTAAGCACTTCTGGTGCACAGCAGCATCACTTTTGTCTGCGTTCAAGACTGAGGTATCAAACAACAGTTTTATCAGTCATCCACACTTGACCTGGGGTCAAGGAGCAGGGGAAAAACACAGGTACTATGGTATAACTTGGACCCTGTGCAGCTTGAACTAAAAGCTCCAATTTGCATCCGCTGTGACTCTCTCAGCTCCATTAAAGGGATATAAAATACCAAAAAATTCCTCTGTATTTAGCAGCAAAGATAAGGTTTCAATTATTTATTTGTCCTCTCTGCTGCAGTGGCTTTTTGACAGAGGGTACCAACTTGCTTAATTGCCTTCCCAGTTCAATCCAGAGCCAGCACACTGTGAGCTTTGCGGCGCAGAGGGCCCAGGGAAGCTTATGAGTACATAAAAAGCAGGATATTTATTTGCTTCTGACTCATAACCAAACATAGTTTGTTCTCAAACTGCAGAAGTGTAAAAATCAAAGTGGCAGTGGATTTTTTTTTTTTTTTTTTACCAGATGAATAAGAAAAAAGAGGCAGGTTTTTCTACGTAGAGAGGACCTGGACAAAACTCCAGGTTGTGACTCTTTATAGGAGTTGGTGACTTGAGATGGATCCTGTGGGAGGAAGTCACAGGTGTGAAGTAACGTGGATTGGTCCCCTACTGCAGTTTCACTGTGGAGTTGAAATCCAACCTTCACCTGGTTTTGAGGCAGCAAAATGCAAGAGTGAAACTCTTTTATCATTCCCGTGTAACCTACGAGATGGGTCTGCTGAAATGCCAACTAGAAACTACAAGTTCCAGCCCCAGGTACTTCACTGATTTTAAGACATTTATTGAACTAAGGTTTTGTTTTCCTCCATGCTAGAATCAAGCTCAATCACAAATAATCTAAACTGGGGTTGAATCATTTCATTTCATTGGCCCCATGTCTCTGGCAAAACCATCTCTCATCTACGTTACTGCCAAGCGTATACTGAATGCCAGTTTGAGTGGGTTTGTGTCCTGTGTTAATGATGTGTGGTTCTATGTTATATCCAGTCTTTATTAAGCAAAATACAAAAATTCCAACAGAAATGAAATCATAAAATATTTCACTTGGGATGGGGTAGGGACTGATGCATGCTTGTCAAAGTTTGAGATTTGACAGTAGTAAGTTTTTTTCTCAGGAACTCCAGCAAAAGCGTAGGTTGTCTCAGATCATAAGGGACTGGAGCATCTCCCCTGTGGGGAAAGGCTGAGGGAGCTGGGGCTGTTCAGCCTGAGGAAGAGAAGACTGAGAGGGGACCTCATCAATGCTTATAAATATCTCAAGGGCGGGTGTCAAGAGGATGGGGCCAGACTCTTGTCAGTGGTGCCCAGCCACAGGACAAGGGGCAACGGGCACAAACTGGAACACGGGAAGTTCTGCCTGCACATGAGGAAAAACTTCTTCACTGTGAGGGTGCCAGAGCCCTGGCACAGGCTGCCCAGGGAGGGTGTGGAGTCTCCTTCTCTGGAGATATTCAAACCCCGCCTGGACGCAGCCCTGTGCAGCCTGCGCTGGGTGACCCTGCTCTGGCAGGGGGGTTGGACTAGATGATCTCCAGAGGTCCCTTCCAACCCCTACCATGCTGTGATTCTGTGATTCTGTGATAAGAGAAAATAACCTTAACCCTGTGGGCAATGCATCAACTTCCAATAGCAGCACAGCAATACCAGTATCACGATGAGGTTTGTCCTGACCTCAGAAGGAATTTGCGACCTAGAGAAAAACAGGGATCAGTATTCCATTAGGGAATATACTCATTCCAGATTTAATCTAGACTGTTATATTTGGGGTTTCACCACTTCCTATCACCCATCCCCCAAAATCACCTAAGCCATGCATAGCAAGACATGCAACTCAGAGGTTGGATTTAGCTCTCACTCAGTCTGGCAACCTGTTTTCTTTGCTGTGAGGACACCAGCTACACCAGTTAAACTCTGAGCATCCCCCAGAACCATCCCACATCTCCTGGTGTGCCTGGGAAGACAGATACATTTATCTCACAGTTTGAGCAGCACTGCGTGACAAGAAATCCTAATGGTCCACAGGGGAGCACCATGCTGGCAGACACAGTGCTGTCGTTCCTGGCATGGCTGCCCCGGTATGAGGGAGGGAGGAGGGTGTGTGTGTGTGTAGGATAACTGCTGCACGTTGGGCGTGCAAATACTCCTGGGGGCAGTGGCCATATTTTAAGATTAGACAAGTTTTTGTTTTCCATCTGTAGCCCCATCTTCCAATACAAATAATATCACAGTCCTGTGGTCCATAGACAGGGTTGACCAGAACAGCTTCCTTCACCACTGTCAATCAGGTGAGTTCATCAAAACACTGACTTTTAAAATATATGTTTGAGGAGGAGACGAATACCAGCCTGCTTCACACATAATTCTGCCTATCTTTGTCTCTCTCAGTCCTTTGCTTCTTACATTTTACTCTGCTTCCTTTCCCCCTTTTCCATGTGTTTTCCCCTTGCTTCTCTGTAGTAAGGAGGAAATCTGTTACCTCGAGAAACTGCAACTAAGTTCATCCTATAGGAAAACTGTGAAGTTAACAGCTACAATGAACTGACACACTTAGCCATGTGGATTAGCCAGTGGCTGAGGACCAGAGGAATGGATCTCTCTTGTGCTGGCATCGGTGCTGGAGCAGTGGAAGAGGCAGGCCCCAAACTGAGACATGACATTTCAAAATTGTCTTCATGAGCTGCGAGACAAGGAGCAGCAGACAAGGTAGCAGCACAACTGCTGAAGCACGAGACAGACTTCACCTAGCCCAGTGTCATGACGCTCACGTTTGCCTGGTGGAGAACATTATAGGAAAGAATGTAAGGAAGATGGTTTCTGTGCAAGGAGACTCTTCCCTGGCGTCCCCCCTTCCAGCAGTCAGCAGGTAGGGAGTTTTCTCCCAATAATCATGTTTAATGACCAGCAGCGAGCCTCTCCTTTATGCATCTGCCAAACCCCTTTTCAACCCATTCAGAGCGTTGCGCTCCACATCCATAACTGTGTTATGTGCTGTGCAAACAAAAATTTCCTTTGGCTTGTTAAATTTGCTGCCTGATCATTTTATGAGATGCCTTCTAGGTATGAAAAAGTATTCTTCCCGTTAGAAAAAGCACCATAACAGTGCCCTATTTCAGCTAGATGAGTAGCCACAATGTAGGCTGGTATGGTTTCAGAGGCGTGTCTTACTTAGTAATTCACTGACGTGAATGCCAAAGGCCTAGCTTCACTTTAAAACGTTAGCCTTTTACTTCTTATACTCTCTTACCCTTCTGAGACAGATTGGTTGTTTCCTTGCAATAAATGTAATGTCTGAAAGTAGCTGCCAAACCGCAGACACTGAAAAATACAAAACCTTTTGAGTTGTATGTGATGGTTTTTTTCTCTCTCACTGTTTTTCCCCCTACAGTTAAAACATTGTAACTTTAAGTATTTTCCTTCTAGGCATATTTATTTCATCTGTAACAGGAGGTCAAGCAAAACTTCATTTGTGTAGACTGCCACTGCTTCAAAGACTCAATGGCAACAGAACAGAAAATCCTTATCTTATTTGCCTTTGCTAGCAGAGGGTTTGTGTAGTCATGCTAGCCAGTGCTTTTATGCAAGTCTTGGGACCGTTTACACAGCAATCAGAAAATGTGTCTCTTTCCAAACAGTTTCTCAATCTGATTACTTGCCCCAGCCATTATTTGTGCTCCTTTTAGACTCTCTTAGGCTGGATCATATGCCACATTTGTGTGGATTTCACTGGGGCTGGATGACTCCTGAGATTTCAGGAATCTTTTGGGAATAAGTCCACAGCTGGTGCATCCTACCTTCCCTGGACTCCACAGGGACAGTGTGACAGCATTCATGTTGATCAGTCTGCAAGGAATGGACGAGCAAACCTCCACTGATAAATGTGAAAGGTTTTTAGTGAGGTCTGTAGCATTTATTAATTTCCTTTGCACATCCTTACAGTGAAATCCACAAAATTCAGAGATGTCTAAAATGACATACAATCACTTTTGTCATCTCTTTCTTGTAGCATCCATCCTCTCCCTCTGTTTACTGGAATTTACTACAAGCCTCTCTTGCTTTAAGTACTCTAGTGCTTATAATCAGAGCGATAATCACACAGAATCACAGAATAGTTCGGGTTGGAAGGGACCTCTAAAGGTCATCTAGTCCAACCCCCCTGCAATAAGCAGGGATATCCTCAACTAGATCAGGTTAATCCCTTAACCTCTCCTAGCTTGTGTCCTGTTTGTCTTCCTGCTCCCCTTCCTGTGCAGGCATCGACAGGTATCATTGAACCTTATTGTCCTTGCAGTACCAGTGTCATGCTTAGTACATCCTGGGCCTGACCTTGTCTTTGCATAAATAGATACTTCTTACGATCTGCTCATCAAATGACCATCACTAGAAGACGGGGTTTCACAACCCAAATCAGGACGCACATATGCTATTCGGTGCATTAGAGCTGGTCTCTAAAATACCACATCTTATTTGAAAGCAAGCAAAATAACTTACTAACCTTTGTCACTATACAGTGCCCTCATGTATGGAATTGCTTTCTTTTGTAAGGAAAAACTGGACCTAAGAGTTTGTTTTCAAGTCTGTGAGTCAGTGAAAACAGTCTCATCAGCATTAGTGGGCTATAGATTTGGAAAGGAATTCAGAGAATACAGAGAGGGAATTGCCATCGGAGCAATTTCTATTCCTACAAGCACTAAATGTAACAGTCACATTAACCATGAAATAAAACAAACCTCACTATTAACCTGGCTGTGAGATGATCTGATAGTCGGTGTTTTTCGAAGTGTGAAAGCAAAAAGCTTTCTTTGAACTAGAAATCAATGGAGATGATAACATTTCCCTTTTCCCCTGCTACAGCCTGGACCTCTGACCCCAGAGCTGGAGCCTGGGTCCTGGTCGTGGAAAGTCCTTGACTGGTGGCAGCGGAGAGAAAATCATCACCTGCTCAGTCACAAACAACACATAGGCCTACAGCACTGTTTGCTAAATAAGATCAGCTAATAGTTGCACAGCGGAGCTTCAAAGCTTCACAGCACAGCTAATGAAGGCTTTGTAGATGCCGTGTCCCCACTGAAGCCTTGGACTTTGGGTCTGATATTTAATGCAAGAAATCTAACGCTGTTTGGACTACCCAGTTTTCAGAATAAAAAGGAATAGAATTGCTAGGAAATGAGCACAAATTGTGACCCCTAGACCTCATCCCAACTTTGTTTACACCATTTAAAATTACCTCACTAAATGAGTAGAGCAGATATTCTGGTTTGCAGGTGCAAGAGCAAACCTTGGATTAGAGTCTCAGTCCTGATTAAGTTTGATTTTTGGAGAAAATCAGGCCTCTGGGTGGTGGAATTATATGGGTGACTTAGTCCTAATTGTGCTGTTGCCTCCAGGACCCCAAGTTGGTACCTAACCTGTCCACGTGCTTGGCTGTATTGAAAGGAAGGTTTGTTTTAAAAAGGATTTCCTATAGCTGTCCTTCTCAGAGGATGTGGCTCAGTAGATTTTTAAAGAAACAATCATTTGCAGTAACATTGCAAACTTTTTAGCCCACAAGTTGAAATATATAAGATCAAGGGGGAAATTTTGTATATTTTAATGAAGGGGTTCTAGCTCAGAAGCTATTTTTCAGAAGAAAAAAAGACCATTTAAAAGCTTAGTTCACATTGTAAAACCTTCTCCTTTGCTAGCATTTTCTTACCATAGAGTGTGGCAAGAATCTTAATTTTTCAACATATACATATGTATATGCATGACATTATATATGGACATCCAAACCTTTTAATTTCCTTATATTTCTGTTTTTCATTTTGGTAAAGGTGAGCTGAAGTATCTTCCCACAATTCCAGTATAGTCGAACAGCACTCTGTCAAACATAACATTGGCTGGTGAATGTTCCCTCTCAACTCCCTTCACTTGGTCTCTCCTTTTTGCCTAGCACAGGGTGACACTGCCAGCAATGGGATGTACTGGCTGCCACAAAGGGTACATCCATCACATGTCAGATACCCACATTACCTCTGGATGGGATATCAGAAGGCAGCGGTGATAGCAAGAAGCTCCAGTCAGGTGAGGAGATGAGTCCTACTGAATCTTCCTTTGAGATTTTACCACTCCCCAGCTCTGTGATGAAGTGGGTTTGTGAGCCGAGCTGTAGGCACCGCGTTCCCTTCCAGCTCTGCAGAGGCTCCCCACCTTTCAGCAGAGGGGTGACAATGAGCAGCTGAGCGGGGAGTAACACTTCAAGATGCTGCAGCTGTTTTTTTGCTTGCAAGACTCAGGGATACCCAGGCTCTCCTGCCTTTTTGGAGCCAGCTTGAACCCGGACCAGCACTGCATCATGTCTCTCACAACAAAACTGATGGCATTTAGCAGACAATACTATTCATCAAGTCCACGCTAATTTAAGCCTGTATCCTTTTACCCCTGCTAAAACCCAGAACCATCGCTTCTCTTCAGGGCACTGGAATTTCTTGTAGCAGAAGGGTATCTGATGATGTCCTTCAGAAAGGCCCTTCAAATTGCTTCCTTTATCCTGAGTCCTCCTGCAGTGCCAGAATTTTTTCAGCATAGTAAAAATATTTCATTCATTATCAGGAGCTTAGTCATCTGATTCTTGGTGCTGATGCTGCCCTTCGGAACAATGGCTGGCTGCCACTCTGTCTGCTGCTGTGGGAGGGCTCTGCTCCGTAATCTTTGTGTGTTTCTTTCTCTCTCTCTCTTTTTAATATCCTTGGCTTTATCATGGGAATTGATTTTTCTAAATGTCCACCTGGTATGTTTTCTCTTCGTTAGAAACAGAGACCAGGTGTTAATTTGTACCAATGTCACTGACTTTAGATGATAATGAGTTCAGAAAGGGTGGAATCAAAGTGTATTCCACCATGCCTACAGGAGCAAAACTGCATGGAGAAAATCATCTACGGCTGGGCAAAGTAGCTGGAGGGCACACTACCCCTCCCTTACCGTGCCTTTATGTAGCTGCCTTTATCCTCACTTTAAATGATTGGCATGACCAAAGGACCCCAGGGGAAAAGATGGTGAGAACAAGAAGAGCCCCACAAAGCTACATCATGCATTAGCCATGAATAAAACAAAGCCAGGGCAGCACAGTTCTGATCAGCTTTACTCCATCCTCTCTGTCCCTTTGGGGATACCTCAGATCACCCGTGTCGGCTACCAGGAGCACAGCGAGAGGCAAGCTGAGCTGCCTTTGCGTGTGGAGAGCAATATGGGTACAGATGCAGCATACTCTGATCAAAGTCTTCCACGACGGGAGTATGAGGTGTGGAGGATCCCTGGGTCTGAATGCATTTTTCTTGGCCCAGCTTCTAGCCCAAATGATATCATACTTGTTCCACTCTCATGTGCACAGGAAAAAATAGCCTGAGGAGTTTTTGCATTACTTTATCTCTCTCTGGATTCCCTTATGCTTGGAAAGGAAAACAGAAATATTATGATCATGAGCGTAGTAGAAATGTTGGATAGGAAAGGACTTCATGAAGGCTTCTTACTTAGGATACTGGCAGCAGCAGTATTGCTACAGTGTGCCATTCTGTTCTCTCTAACACAAAGGGCTTGTCCAGAGTCTCCTTGTGTCTCCTTGTCCATGGCAGGGATGGAGGCCTGTTGCCATTGCTTGGGACCAGAGCATCACGGACCACATTTATTGCACTGAGCCTCTCACAGAGAATTTGTAGTTTCTTTTTTTTTTTCCTTCTTTGAAGGTGAGCCTTAGAAATACTTGTGCAGCTTGTGTACAGGACAGCGTGGCACACAGATAACGTGGCAAGCTTTCAGCAAGTGATCATCAGAGCTATTAAATGCCCATCAGCTAAGCTGAAATTATTCTAGGTCAGCTTAGTGGTCTGTTGACAATGTCTCTCATTACCTAACTGATACAGCTACAGATAATTCTCCTTGGGCAAAATGCACTGTTATTGGTTTTTTCCTGATTTTTTTTTTCCTGATAAAATTAATGAAGGCCAGAACTTTAAAAACTGGAACCCAAACTTGGGCTCTTTGTCAGTAGTCCAGTCCCCCAAATTAGCCTGATTTTCAAAGATGTTGAAAGGGCAACAAATGTCACCAAAGTCAATGAAAATTTTGAATATTTTGGCATAGATTTTCAGGGTTAAATGATTAACAGCGATATTGAAATCACCAATGATCCAAGATAACTGCTTTATTTCTGCTTACACTTTTGATAAGAGATGTCACTGTGGAAAGGAAATGAGTCACACGTGTCTAAAAGGCCAGAAGAGACCAATTTCTGAACAATGTGAGTACATTCCTGGTAAGACCATGACAGGAAAATTAAACAGAGTAACAGATCAAACATGCAGGCAGATGAACTGCAGTAGCAAAACCCATCACGCAAAGGTGGGTTTTCCCTCTGATGTGATGAGATGTGCAATTCTTGCAAAAACCTTTACAGCGGAGTGGGTGACTTCCTGAGGCTCGCTCATAGCAAAGCAAAGGGAATAATACTGTGGATTTCCTCGTTGGTTGGTGTACATATTCACACACTTTTAATACAGAAACTGATTTGTGACACTTTCTCTGTGTGACAGAAAAAAACTACCTGGAAGTGGTAAAACTAACTGCTACTTCTTCAAATTCCAGCAAGTTATTATTTGCTTATGCAACCTTAAAGAAGAACATTAAAGGGCTTTAGATGTTGTCATTACCATGCTGGAGGACATCATGAAAAATTAAGTTCTGCACAATCTGTGATCATCAAGGATGGGGCAGAAGACTTGCTTGCTCTGAAGTCTCTGGGAAATTTGGCACTGAATTTAGAGACACTATTACTTCTACATTACTTTTCCCTTCAGATGTGCTGTCTGCCAGTTCCTTTGCCTAACACTCCTTTGTTTGTTTTCTATATGTATTGGAATCATTATGGCCACTGTTTTCCATGCAGGGGCCATGATTCAATAAGGTACTTGCTTATGTACTTGCTTAGATGTCAACTATGTTAAACCCTCTCCTTTTAGTTTTTGTTCTGAGAATTTTATACTTTTCAGTCTTCTGTATTTTACCCAAAATTTTTCATTATATTGACATCTGATTTAATACCTTCAGTGGTCCACGCGTTGAAAGGAAACATACGTCACCAGTATGAAGAAAAGATTTATCAATTATCTGAAGTTATCTAGTTTCTCAGGGTAGGATGGTTTTCAAATCATGACATGACTATGGGCCAAATTTGAATTCAGTGATCCTAGCGTAAACCCAAAAAGAGTGAGGAGCCCTGGCCTATGCCCTGAGTTACAGATACAGATCCCCTGAAGTTGAAGAAGCAGAACTGAATTTCCCCCTCTGAGTTCAGTGATGTCGCCTTGGACTTGTGAAGCTGAGAGCAGACAGTTATTTAGCTGAATATTGCCAAGAGGAAAGCTCATGGTGAGCTGCTAATATTTGTTGCTGGAAACAATCCAGGAACGATACAGAAGCCAGATTTTTGCAAAGCTTTGAAACCATCCTCTAGGCACACTATGTGGGTCAAGGTACTAGTCAATAATGGAAGTCAAATGGGCCCTAGGCCTTTCTAATCCTGTCTGATCCACTGACTTCCTCTCTAATTTTGGTCATTTCACTTGAGCTTCTTGAATCTCTTTCAGGCCAGCAATGAAAGCAGGTATAAGAATAACTTAAGATCCAGCTAGGCTCCAGATGCTAGCTTAAATAAACAATATATAAATATATTTACTTTTTCTGCTAGTTGCAAATGATTGGTAGATACCCACATAAAAGTTAAATTGTTAACAATCCAGCCTGGGAAGGTGCTGAATGCCTCCTACAAGGTGGTGGGAGCCAACAGCTGCCAACGTACAGCACCATGATGGCTCCAACTGTAAAGTTATGCCACAGCCTGTTCTGATAGACACTTACCACAAAGTTCAGTGATATATTGTTTTTGCTAAGGAAACCGCTTGCGGGCTGAGTAACCAGCACGGAAAGGAAGTCAGATTTCTTTCTCTCAGAACGCACATGGGCTTATGTAATTTTATAACCAATGCATTTTTAGCAGCATGGAATTTAAGACTAATCCACCCCCAAAACTGTTTCCTGGTTTCCTCTCATTCTCAAGGATGAATTTTCTGCCTAGTACAGACAATCAGAAAATATTGTGACACTTCAAAGGAACTTGGAAACCCCTAACTATGCTTTTATAGTATGGCTCAGGTACTCACTCTCAGTCTAAATAAAGTATTTTCTGGGGGAAAAAAAGTATGTAAGAGTGAGTGTATATGTGTATGTATGCAAATGCATGTGAATTTTCTTTCTGCCTCTCCACTGAAAGTGGAACACATAACTCATTTTTTTTGGCATATTAAGATCTGGTAAACTATGAGTAAATTCTGTTACTGTTTGGTTAAATGAATGTAACAACGTTCAGGGGAATTATCCAGCCTATTTCAGGTACATGATGGATATATGTTTTGAATTCCATGACTGTTTGTTTATCTTTTTTTCCGGTAAGAGTGAGTGAGTATTATTTTAGATCGACTGTGTGAGAGGTTCAAGGAATCCATACAGCTGGTTTTGTAACAGTCACAAAATCACAGTTCATATTCCAAGGAAAGCACTGCAGTAAGATTATGCCTTCTGCATGCTCGTCTCTTTCAGAAGCCAGTGAAATTTAGATACCTGATCTGAAGAAAAAAGCCAAAGTAAAGCCCTTAAATTCCTATCCTAGAAGCAAGTTGAAGTTAATTACTAACAAATATTCCCCTTGAATTCTGTGGATATGAATTTGTCAGCAGATGATGCCTCAGACATTGACCCCTTTGTCAAGGTGAACTTAATCAACCCAGATAATTTGTTGTTTATCTGATGGAATGCTGGAATGGAGCTCTAATGACAATCTTCTCTAATTCCAACTGCCGTGTAAAATATCATAAAAATATCATAAAAACATACGTAAAAATATGGCCTGGTTCCAGGAATGAAAATATTGTCCTTTCTGATTAATCAAATGAAGAGGGAACTGGCAGGTGAGGTTGCTAAGCCACTCCCCATCATATTCGAGAAGTCGTGGCAGTCCAGTGAAGCTCCCACTGGCTGGAAAAGGGGAAACATAACCTCCATTTTTAAAAAGGGAAAAAAGGAAAAGCCAGGAAACTACAGGCCAGTCAATCTGACCTCTGTGCCCAGCAAGATCATGGAGCAGATCCTCCTGGAAACTATGCGAAGGCACATAGAAAATAAGGAGGTGATTGGTGACAGCCAACATGGCTTCACTAAGGGCAAATCATGCCTGACAAATTTGATGGCCTTCTACGATGGGGTTACAGCACTGGTGGATAAGGGAGGAGCAACTGACATCATCTACCTGGACTTGTGCAAAGCATTTGACACTGTCCTGCACGACATCCTTGTCTCTAAATTGGAGAGACATGGATTTGATGCATGAAATACTCAGTGGATAAGGAATTGGCTGGATGGTCTCACTCAAAGCATTGCAGTCAACAGCTTGATGTCCAAGTGGAGACCAGTGACGAGTGGTGTTCCTCAGGGGTCAGTATTGGGACCGTCACTGTTTAACATCTTTGTCGGTGACATGGACAGTGGGATTGAGTGCACCTTCAGCAAGTTTGCTGATGACACCAAGCTGTGTGGTGCAGTTGACACACTGGAGGAAAGGGGTGCCATCCAGAGGGACCTTGGCAGACTTGGAGGTGGATCAGTGCAAACCTCATGAAGTTCAACAAGGCCAAGTGCAAGGTCCTGCACATGAGGGGCAATTGCAAGCACAAATACAGGCTGGGCAGAGAATGGAGTGAGAGCAGCCCTGAGGAGAAGGACTTGGGGGTGTTGGTTGATGAGAAGCTGGACATGACCCAGCAATGTGTGCTTGCAGCCCAGAAAGCCAACTGTATCCTGGGCTGCATCAAAAGAAGCATGGCCAGCAGGTCAAGGGAGGGGATTCTGCCCCTCTACTCCACTCTGGTGAGACCCCACCTGGACTACTGCGTTCAGCTCTGGAGCCCCCAACACAACAAGGACATGGACCTGTTGGAGCGAGTCCAGAGGAGGGCCACAAAGATGATCAGAGGGCTGGAGCACCTCTCCTATGAAGACAGGCTGGGAGAGTTGGGCTTGTTCAGCCTGGAGAAGAGAAGGCTTCGGGGAGACCTAGCAGCCTTTCAGTACCTAAAGGGGGCCTCCAAGAAAGCTGGAGAGGGACGTCTGACAAGGGCATGCAGTGATAGGACAAGGAGTAATGGCTTTCAACTGAAAGAGGGTAGATTTAGATTAGATCTAAGGAAGAAATTCTTCACTATGAGGGTGGTGAGGCCCTGGAACAGGTTGTCCAGGGCAGTTGTGGCTGCTCATCCCTGGAAGAATTCAGGGCCAGGTTGGATGGGACTTTGAGCAACTTGGTCTAGTGGAAGGTGTCCCTGCCCATGGCAGGGGGTTGGAACTAGATGATCTTTAAGGTCCCTTCCAACCCCAAACATTCTATGATTCTATGATTCTAAGAGAGGGGAATGACTAGTGTCAATGCTGAAAAAAAATATTCAGCAGCAAGAGGTTATACTAATGTTCATTTTCAGCACTGCCCATACTGTTTTAGCTGGGTTAACATGCTCTGGAAGCCTTTAGGGTCTTGCAGACTGGTCTTTATTTCTGACTTTGAATGCTGTGTCTTTCATCCCGTACCTTAGAGATGCTCCCCTGACATTAGCGTTACCTCTTAGAATATAGACCTTAGCCATAAAGTCCAGTCAAAGAAGAGCTGATAAAATAGAAGACAACCTAAATAAAATAATGTATTCAACAGCAGATAGCAATTAAGGTATAAGCTTCTTATCTCAATATTTCTTTTGCTTTGACTCATGCCTTCATCTTTTTGACCATCTTTTTCCCAAATAAAGCTTCTGGCAGTGCACGTTATAGATGACATAAAATCCCCTGGTGGAAATTACCTTATCTAGCTTTTGATATGCACACTATAAGTTTGTGTCTGAGCTAGTTATCCTATTATAGTCAACTCCAATACAGTCAATAGAGTTTAGAGTGTGATTGATCTGGCCAAAAGCTGCTCTCTGCTTTAGGATGAGAGGAATTACACCTTAAAGTCTTTTAAGTTTATTGACCTTCCCTCTATTGACTATGAAGAGAGCTCATGGCCAGAAGTTTAGATATAGAAGTTCACACTGTAGTGAGATGTATCCCCTCCCTCTTGACTTTAATGGGATGTTGATCAATCCCTTAATATACACATGTACTGGGGCTCTTGATCTTCTATTTCTTTTTTAAGACAATGAACAAGCAATTAGAATGCTATGAGTAATATAACTGTTGTTCTGTGTCCACAGATGTACCATAGTGAGTCACTAACCTTGCAGCTCCTTTCATTATCTCTCAGACAACAAACAACATTAGACATGACTTAAAATTCTCTGGTATATCTGTTGTGAACGTGAAAAAAAATTACTCATATGAATTTTCTGAGTGGGAGACGGTGGACAGCTTCAGTTCATCTTTAGCAGGTAGGTTCATGATACAGATACCTCTCCTGGAAAAGCAATAATCTTATGTTCACTCGTCTTCTCTTGATAGTGTCTGAGGGTAACTTAAAGCTTTCCCTGCTTCCTTTTGATGTTCATTTGATTATTTCTGTCACCGTTTCTTGTTCTTGCTGGACAGCTCCTTTTTCAACGTGCAGCCGCAGCAGAGGCAATAGGAAGCCAAAGAACATCCTGCTCAGTCTGATGAGCCTTTTGTTAAAAGGACAGCTAGGTTTTTAGTGTAGTCTACCATGGTTTGAAGAAAATCAGAGGAATACACTACGTGAACCATCTGCTGGTTAGTGTCATATGCTATGTTACCTTCTCCTTCCACTTTCTGTATTCTTTTGCCTTCATGGGTTTTACCTAGTGACTGTGGGGAATTGTCAGCACTTTATCCAGACTCAGATGGATATCTGTTTCTTGAGACTGACTTCAGGTTTTAGTTACATAAAGTCCTACTCGTTTGTGAATGCCTATGAGATAACTTTAACCTCAGCACTGACATTTGTCTTAATGTAAGTAAGTAACAATACCTTACTAATGGGAACAGGAAGAGATGTGTAGATAAAACACTGCCTCTGTTATAGTGGAAGGGTGGGCAGATTAGCTGTGAGTTTATATTTGAACTTTGAGGAATGGGACATAATGTAGACAGAGGGTGAAGTATTCTTAGCCATGGAATAGCTGTGTCATATGTTTTCAATTTGAAATACGGCCACACAGGATGTAAACGGGCTGGTGGAAGCATTCAGCTCTGGGGCCCCCAACACAACAGGGACATTGACCTGTTGGAGAGGGTCCAGAGGAGGGCCACAAAGATGATCAGAGGGCTGGAGCACCTCTCCTATGAAGACAGGCTAAGAGAGTTGAGGTTGTTCAGCCTGGAAAAGAGAAGGCTCTGGAGAGACCTTCGAGCAGCCTTCCAGTACCTAAAGGGGGCCTCCAAGAAAGCTGGAGAGGGACTTTTGACAAGGGCATGTAGTGATAGGACAGGGGATAATGGCTTTAAACTGAAACAACCTAGCAACCTGATCTAGTTGAAGATGTCCCTGCTCATTGCAGGACTAGATGACCTTTAAAGATCCCTTCCAACCCAAACTCTTCTATGATTCTATGAAACAGGGTAGACAGAAGGAAGAAATTCTTTACCAGGAGGGTGGTGAGGCACTGGAACAGGTTGCCCAGAGAAGCTGTGGATGCCCCATCCCTGGCAGTGTTCAAGGCCAGGTTAGATGGGGCTTTGCGTAACCTGGTCCAGTGGAAGATGTCCCTGCCCATGCCAGGGGGGTTAGAACTAGATGATCTTTAAGGTCCTTTCCAACCCAAACCATTCTATGATTCTATGATTCTATGAAAATCCCTTCCTTTCGAGAACCACAAAATGACATTTTGGGAAGAGATGATTCTATTCCACTGTGAAGTGGGTGGTGGATGTACAACATGACAATGTTAGAAAAATTTCCAAAATGAGTGAGTTATGTACTTGATACTTCAAATGCTCTTAACTGTACCAATTATATATATATTTAATAGTACATAAAGCAGAGACAAAATTATGCCTCTGACTTTCATACATCATCCACACCAGGCCAGATCTGGAGGAAAGATCTTGAGACCAAATGAGAACATGCCTATAGCTGTTATTATTAAGCACCCACTGTGGGAGCATTGTTGCTATATACTTTCCCAGTTCAGACACTCCTCCTCAGCCCTCTTCTCTGTCAGAAACGTGATGTCTTGATGGACTGATGGTCTACGCCAGTGCAGTGACTTTTACAGCAAGCATTGTGTGGACACTCAAAAAGGCTACGGGAAATCGTAATGATAAAATACAAGAACTGCATTCAACAACAGCTGCATGTCTATATTTGTGGGAAGAAATGAATATATTCAAAGGTGTAAGATTAGAAAAGAAGACTACTCAGGTAGATCTGCTGATGCAAATGTAGCGTGACTGAAGAGAAACACCTTCTGTCTCTCTAGGAAGGCCCTATCAGTGTGATACAAGAGCCATATGTGACTAATAAATGATGATCTTGGTTAATGGTTAATTGAAATGGTTAATCTTCTGTTACCTCCTTTATCTACAACATTTTTCCAAAGTGATTTGATAATATCCTTTTTGCCTAATTAGAGAAGCCTTCTATAAATCATTCCTGGAGGAAGATGATAGACTGCTGGTAAGAATGCTAGACAAATGAGTTTTAAAATTAGTGAATATTTTAGGCCTTCTGTGAGAAGCTGTTAAACGTATATACATTTTAGTTTGTGGTATTGTGGCTACTTAAAACAGCTCCTGGAAAATAAAAAAATCATTAGTATTTTATTTCCTCTTTTTAGCAATGTTTCAGTTGAATGTATTTATTCTTCCAACCAGTCACTAACAGAGTTTCACTGTGATAACAAAACCAGTTTGTTTATCTTTGGTAGAACTATGTTTTAGAGACAAAGAAATAGTAGAAAGATGGAAAAATCATGTAAAATCTATTTCTGAAATGAAACCACAAAAACTCTTAAAAACTCAGAGCTCTCGATGTTTTTTAGCTGGGAGATAGCTAGCAACCTTATTTTTACCTACCACGCAGGTCACTGAAATAGTAAAAAGTTAACTAAATTTATACGTTTTTTCTATTTATCTACACTGTTATGTTTTTGGAAGGCAAAGAGACACCTCTCACTAAGCTGTGGCAGATAAAAAATAGTCTAAATCTGTCCTCCTTTCACAAGTTTTTCTTTATGGTAACATTTTAGCACTTAGCACTAACTGATGATGGATATATTTCATCCAGAATATTCAATTGCTTACTCCTGCTGCTGCTGCTATGGTTACAGATAATGACGTAACTTCTTGTTCTGGTGGTACCGATGATAAGGGTTGTTATGATGGGTCAAGATGAAAAGTTAGAAAGTCAGAAAGACTCCTCTGAAGGCCAATGTCTGTTGTGGTTGAGTAGCACTTAAAGCAAAAAACCTGGATATTCTTTGTAGGAGTTGAAGAAAGAGTAAGGTTTTCTTTTTTCCTTTTTTGATAAAGTCTTAAAAATGCATACATGTGTCATTCATGTATTTAACTACATTTTAAAACATAGCTATCTGTATATGCATTTTTCTAATTATTACTCCAGATTAAAGAACAAAATAGTGTTAGGAAGAAGTGCTGAAGTCAGATTTAGGGCGTGATTAGATCCAATCCCACCCAAAGGCTTCCAGCAGGCTGAAACCCAAAGCTTCCTTTTTCTCTCAAAGCCGTGCCTGACTCTTTGTTAAATCTACCTCCTCTCCTTAGGCCCATCACAGCTCATCGCACTCCCTGGGTATGCCTCTGTCACCCTGGAAAAGTCTGTGCTTTCAATGAGATCTCAATCCCTAAGGTCAGATGATTTTACCTATATGCAATGTTGGCATGGTCCTGTCACTTATATCTTAGTAGTTTACTTGGGGTTTTCCAGGAAGCTGTCTTGCAAATCTCCACCACAGTAGTATTTCTACTAATCCTTTCTGGCGATAGCTGATGCAGGAGAAAATTACAAAGAGAAAATAGGTGTTTTCTTGAGATCTACTGCTTTTGTAATATCTCCTGTAAATCTCAGACGTTTTGTTTCCCTTGCAGAACCTGACAAAAGGAAGGATAACAAACTGGGTAGCATTCCTCAGGCCTCCATTTCCAGTAGCTTTCTAGTAATTTTGCCAAGCCACAGGGAGCAAAAAGCCCTAGGCCAGAATCCTCTCTCATTTACACCGGCATACATTTGAAGATAAAGCCAGCAAAATCAACACAGTTTCACAACAGTGAAAGTAATGTGAGATGAGAGTTCAACGAGCTGCTTTTGATTGTCTCTCAAGTAATTCAGAGGTATTCAAATACATTTCAGCCCAGACACTTACTTAGTATTTCTGCATATTGATGCTAACCATACAGATCTTCTCATCTTGTTCTCTGACACTGACCACCCCAGCTCAGGTGTCATGCTTCATCACATAGATTGCCTTAGTGCCAAAACATGACCTTGTCATGAAAGTTGTAGAATCTGTAGTTAAATGCAGCACTGCTAAGTGTATATCTGCTCCAGCACTGAGTCTGGATCAGCAGGGTAAGTGTTATAGAGAAGTTGTGTTGGCACCTGAAATAACCAACGGATGGAGCAGCTGCTTTACAAAGTGAGACTGGAAGGGCTGGGGTGCTTCAGTTTGAAGGGAGAAGGCTGTGGAGAGGGATATGATGGAGTTTTATGGAATCATGAAGGGGGGCATAAGGTAAATGCAGAATCTTTATTCACCACTCTCCACAATACTAGAACTATGGAGTCATTCATTAAAATAAGTACATGATTGATTTAAAACAGATAAAAGAAAGTACTTTTTTACATAGAATGTGGTGACCTGAACAGAGAGTTATGGAGACAGGCAGTACTGACAACTTGAGAAAGAGGTTAGGCAAATTCATGGACAGCAGGTCAATTAAGAGACACAAAACAGCAAGAATGTACTTTCTAATATCCCTAATCGGGTGGCTGCCGAAGCTGAGGAAGCAGGAGGTGAATGGGCCACAAGGTCCAGGTGTGCTTCTTGTATAGCATCTCCTAGTGCCCCTGCAAGAGACAAAATGCTGGACTAGGTTATTATGGCCAGCAGGACTTTTCTTTTGTTGTTATATTCTCACTTAGCGTCTTTTGCGATGTTTTTCCATTCAAATTGTGAGGAACATTTTAACTGCCTTCTGAAGTCCACTAGAGCGCTGGTTTTATGGCATGCTACTGAGGGTATGCATTGCATGCCCTGGGGTGCTGCATAAGAACAGGAATGAATGTGCAAAGCTTTCTGGGACAATCTGGAGGACAGCACAGGGGAGAAGGAGCCAAACTTGTTCAGTGCCATCCAGACAGAGTCCCCCCTGTGAGCTGTCGAGACCCACAGCCACATCCAGGCTTTGTTCTGGAGAGAGCTCGTTGCTTCACTGCAAAAGAAATTCCAAGAATAAGAAACAGTTATGACATTTATGAAACAGGCAGGGATAGTCAGAGGACCAGGACACATGACTGGGACCCGCGTTATTTGAGTCCAGGAACACAACTGGATTAGGTTTCACCTGTACTAGTAGCTAGTCTGCTATACTGAAAAAGGGTCTGGACAGCTTGCAAAGAGTTAGAGGCAATGATAGGAGACTGCATGGGGTCACACAGTCCCCGTTTGGTTACGTGGGCTGGCACTCGGTTAAAACAGGCCTCTTTCTTCCATTGTCCTGCATGGTTCTGGCAATGAATGGGCTCCTGGGGTTGTGGCTTACGGGGATTATTAGGAAAAAACCCCATGCCTCATACAAAAACCCAGCACTAAAAACTGTGGCAGTTTAAAAGACTGACGAAGAGAAGGTGTCGAGCTTTAATTATCAGCTTTCTCCATGTACGAGGCAGAAGAATCAGAGCAAATTCAGGTAAAAGCTTCACTTCCCTCAAGACAAACATAGCCGGGTCAGACTGAAGCTGTTTCTAATTGCCTGAGCCAGCAGGAAAAGAAGACAGCAAGGAAGGGCTCCTATATGGGAGCACATGGTGTCCTGCTCCTGGTTTTTCTCAAATCCACATGTTCCTGTGGCTATAGTAAAAATGGTGTTTGAGTGGCTGGTATGCTTTAATTGCATACACAGCTTTACCAACATTACCAACATGCTCATTTTTACATAGACTCTTTTTGCCCTTCATAGAGCCAATTTTTTGCATGATCTTGTGGCATCAGTAACAGAAGGATATGGGCTTTCATGGCATTATTCGCCTCTCTGCGGGAGCATATGATTGTAAGGTCTGCAAATAAGCTTGCCTGGGGACAAAGGTTTTTCTATTAAGATTTTCTATGAGGCCCCACAACCTTCAGAATTACTATGAGACTTGTGTTGTCAGTTGACTCATGCAGAAAAGTCAGGATGAGATTATTTGCTTCCTCATGTCTGATTTATTGCTCTATTTTTCACACTGCTGCTCTCCTAGGTCATGGATGGCAATATGTGTTTCAACATCTTTTGGGGGGAAACAGGGGAATATAGCAAGCTCAGAATGCAGCTTGCTGCATATGGAATCCTAAATATGCAGCTCATCATCCTGTCCAAGTAAATATTGCAATATAAGGAAGCCCTGATAGATCACTCTTCATTTCTCCCTCTCTTTTCCAGTTAGAAGCATTCTGTCTACGATGTTGATTGAATCTCTAAAATTGCCTGCTTCCTTCCTGCCTTTATAAACTGTTTCCTATTTGATGTGTATTTACTTTCATTTTTCTTTTTAGGTTTGAACGCACTTCTCATTGTAACAATGATAATAATTTGCAATAGATGTTAAGACCCTATTAGTACTTTGCTTGAGTAACAGAGAACTGAGACACTTATATGTAGTTCCTGGAAATATTTATTCAGTTTTCCATACTTTTTTTGAGTGCAGTTGGTCATTTCATAACAGTAGCCTGAAGAGAGACCACAGATGAACTTTGTCAGTTTTGACTGAGTTTCAATTGGAAACTTCTGTTAAATCAAAACTCTCCAAGTGGAACTCAGGGAGTGTGAACTACTGCACCTTCAAATCAAGAAAACGTTCATATGAATTTCTTGGAAATGGAACTGTTTGATATTGTGTCTAGCCTCTATGTTGGAGAACAAGATTTCATCCTGTCTGTATTTGCATGTTTATTGCAGGTTATTTACTAAATTATTTATTTCTAACTCAAAATCATTAATATCTTTACTCTTCCATCCTGGTGTGGCAGAGGAGATTTGTCAAGAAACTGAAATTCTTAAGATGACCAAAACTTTCCTATGCAACCGTTCAGGCAACTGATGGGGAACATGTATCATGTACCTTAATAGTAGATTTTATGCATCTATGGGGCAAAGACTTGCACTTGTAACTGCCCATTTGGCGTATGCAATAACGTGTTTGCACTTCTGCATGCACATTTTGAAAAATACAAACTAGGACCTCACAGTTTGCAATGGAATAAATGAAGCATGGTAGCGAGTCTTTGAGAAGATTGGTTTTGCATGCAAATTCCTTGAATCAGTAGAAGTGTTGATTTCTAGGACAAAAGCAGCTTGCTTCACTAATTAATTCTTAATAATTTATTTTAAAACTTGCCTATTAGCTGTAATTTTCTCTTGTAAGCTTGGTGAACAGGTGTTTTTAGCCCTTAAGACCTGCTGAGGAACAAGTTCTCTTTTTATTTACATTTTTAATTGCTCAGTTGTCACAGCCAGCCACGATGCAGAAGTGATTCCACTGCATAATTTGATTTGGCATTTTGATGTCTGTTTTTTTCAGAGCTCCATGTTATTTGGCTGACTTTGACCTGTGCCATGTCATTCAGCGACACATACCTTCATTTTGAACTACTTTTGTGCTACTCTACTAAAGAATTATATTCAACCTGAATATCTAGTTTCTTATATGTCTCCACCCATAGCTTTCCTGGCTTTTTCTTTATGTCAGCAAGGTCAAACTCATTCCTCTTCTAGTTATACATGGTAGAATCATAGAATGGCTTGGGTTGGAAGGGACCTTAAAGATCATCTAGTTACAGCCCCCCCGCCTTAGGCAGGCACACCTTCCACTAGACCAGGTTGCTCAAAGCCCCATCCAACCTGGCCTTGAACACTGCCAGGGATGGGGCATCCACAGCTTCTCTGGGCCACCTGTTCCAGTGCCTCACCACCCTCATGGTGAAGATTTTCTTCCTTAGATCTAATCTAAATCTACCCTCTTTCAGTTTAAAGCCATTACCCCTTGTCCTAGGACTGCATGCCCTTGTCAAAAGTCCCTCTCCAGCTTTCTTGGAGGCCCCCTTTAGGTACTGGAAGGCTGCGGTAAAGTCTCCCTGGAACATTCTCTTCTCCAGCCTGAGCAAGCCCAACTCTCAGCCTATCTTCATAGGAGAGGTTCTCCAGCCCTCAGGTCATCATTCTGGTACCTATTCAAATCTTTACTACTCCAGCATGTCAGCTGTTGAAGTGATTACATTAGTGTGAATGGCAAAAAAACAATGAGAAAAGACGGGAATACAAAGAATTTAAAGCTTTAAGAGTAAAAGAAAATGATTCGTGCTGTCACTGAATGTACTAAGTCCACTCAGACAATATTATTTCAAGTGTTAAATGGTTTGGGTACCTGGCTTGAATTTGATCAAAAAAGCCAGTATTCGTAGAATCATAGAATCATAGAATTGTTCTGGTTGGAAGAGACCTCCAAGATCATCGGGTCCAACCATAAACTTTTCACTTTTCTTTCTTTCTTATTAATATTCAGATGAGAGCCATAAGATTGTCATCAAACTAGTTACCTTTGGGGAGACATCTGTGTATCTGAAGGAGAAGAAACCTTCAGTCTTGCCCACTGAAGTTATTGTCTTACCTTAAACGAGATTGCTTAGGACCTCCCAGAAAGGAAACAGTGTACTAGCTTGTATGAAATGAACAGTTGTCAGGGCCTTGCTGAAGAAAAAGTAGTAGTTTTCAATTAATTTTCCATTTGCGTTTTGTCTCTTCCTTCAGGGCAAATATATTGAGAAATTTATGATGAATCACAGTTGCCTTTTCAATTTAAAATCTCTACATGCTCTTTGCTCTTTGTGTAAAGACCCTATGTCCTATATTTTATGCTACATGTCTTTACTGGTAGAAATCCTCTCACTTAGCAGTGGACAAAGCTTAGACATACTGATTCTTTTATATGTACCTAGCCTAGTGTCCTTTTCTTCTGGTGTGTGTAGTTCCTTAGAAGGGCACAAAGAGGGGAGACCTGGGCACAAAAGGTAGTGGTTTATTTTAGCAGGATTTTGACCGACATCTTTTCACATATCTTCTGATTTGAGTTTACTTTGGGTAGAGACAGTCAACGTAGTACTTGGTACTTAGAAGATGACACTTAGATGGTACTTAGATGAGGTGGATATTAGGTATCAAAGCAGGTCTGGAAAGAGCCCTAAATCAGCTTTCCCAGCGATAACCACCTTCTGCTGGTATGTACCCTGGTTCGTCATACTTACAGTCCATACTACTCTATACAGTGACCTGGAGGCAGACTGAGCTTTCTCAGCTGATTCTGATCACCTCAGGAGTAGAGGAAAAGACTCACATTTTTCTGGCTGATTTTGCCCTAAGCGGTTAAGTGTACAGTGTGTATTTAACCAGTTTTGGCAGTGGAGTTTTCTGCGGTTGTTGTTATGCATGGTGGCCACAGTAGGAGAGCATTGCTGTTAAACGTCATCTTTTAGTGCTTAGATTTTTGCAGTCAGTTACACTTCACAGAAATCAAGTAACAGCAGAACCATCGTCTTTGCGGAACCATCATTTTTGGTCAATGAAACCAAAAATCTGCGTTTTGACGCTCTACTGATGAGAAGCTCCTTTCTCCAGTTGCAACAGAATGGACTGGATGACTGGATTTTAGTTATTCTGTAACATTACATCTGACTCCCTTCTGCACCATGAACCAAAAGTGAGATATATGATTATAGCAATAATTGCATAGCACTTTTTAAGTTTCTTTTTGAAGCTGGTTAATTTACTCTCGTTCATGTTTCAAAGTCGTTCATGCGCCAGAATGAAATTTTTCAGTCATTTATTTATTCACAGAGGAATACCGATCGCTACAAAATTTGTAAATTGTTTCTGAATTCATCACTTTCAGCTGAAAAAAATTACTAAATAAATCAAAAGGTTTCTCACTTATGAGACAAAACTGATTTTTATTTGGAAATGTTTCATTGCAAAATTGACCTAATTTTACTAATAAAACCCTCATGGGCTATATATTTTAGGTTGAAAAAGATGTTTCTCTTAATCTAAAATTATTTGGGGATGGGGATGTATTGTCTGGACAAAAAAAAAAAATTTTCAATTTTCTATTAGCCAAAACATTTACGTTTTTTTTTAAAGTTTCTTCAGCTTCCTATGAAAAACTGAATTGTCTTTGCAGGTTCAGCCTCCTGCTCCAGATTGACTTTTGCATTAACTTGGGTTTCATTTTTAGATTAATCAATCTAATTGAAGGATTGCATTAAATTCTGTGAAATTTTTCCTTTCATTACGAAACCAGATGAAACAAAGTGATGCAGCCCAAGTCTTTTGTTCACACTCAACCTAAAATGAGAAGGGAAAAACCAGATGTGAACTGAACTGGAAGAGAAGTCACAGTGGACATATGCATAAAACTTACATTGAATTCAAAGAATCCAGGACTTGAAGGAAGCTTTAAGCCAAGTCTTGTCAAATCAAGCTGATCTTTGTAATAAACATACTCAGTTTTGTGATCTAATCATGATCTCATCCATTCATGTTAGGGGAAGATGGGACTGGTATTTCGCAACAGGTTCCAATGTCATGCTTGGGCAATTTTGATTTGTTGGCGATTTAGAGGACTGTTAACTGGGCAGGGCTGGTAAACCTGGCACAAATAGCACCAGAGCTATCAAATATGGATATTTCCTATCAACTGAAACTATCCAAAGTTCAAGAACATTATTACATTTGAATTGGGTCAGTTTGTCTTGAAAGAACTCTGAGAGAGATTATATCGTTTCCTGACATAAAAAGAAGCATTTGAGTTCTTTGATGATAGCGGAGTTGATCAGTTACAGAGTGTTTCAGCATTATGGCATGCCCATAACATGAGGATATGTCATTAGCACCGTAAGAAAAGAACCAGGCTTGATGAAATTTAACCTTCTAGAAACTCTGATTGAAAAGCAAGGCATTCACTTCTTAATACTTGCCTTTTTAGCTAGCAAGGTGGTTTAGAGGCTGGATTAGTTGTTAGCACCAGGAAAAGAATCCTCCTTTTTCACTTAAAAAAAAATCAGGACTTTGTAAGTGAAGGCTTAGTGTTTGTATTTTAAATTAATGACTGCAGAGAACGTATATTGTAATTCCTCAAATCCAAAGAAGTTCCAAACACAGAGTTATAGACGTAAGATTTGAAACCAGCCCATAACCTCTGAACATTGAATCTTTCTGATTTGTATTGGATATCTGTCTGCAATTTTTGTTTTATTGTTATTTATTGCTAAATTGATGCCTTTGGAGATGGCCTTGAATTTTGTTAGCCTTTAATTTTCATCTGTTTAAGTAGGAGAGGATTTTCCTCTTATATCGAAGCTTAATATGAAGAAAGCTAAGACTCGCTACCTTCTTCTATGGGATGAGTTAGCCAGGATTACTCAATGATACTCATTTTCCACATAGCATTTGACTTTTTAGGGCATTTAGGTACAAGTTTTTTAATACTCCAAATAAATCAAAATATAGTAAAATAATAGTTACTACAAAATAGATTGGAATACAGCAATTTTTATCTGCAGTTTTAAGAGAAGGTATGTGGGTGCATGATCTACAGCCTGCCATTAGTCTTCACTGGTTTTATGAATCTAATGTATTCTAATTCTTAAACTTCCTAATTTCTCAGTAATTCACAATGTGATATCAAATCAATTAGGAAACCTCATCCAAATGAATCCAGTCACATAAATGAAAAGATATCTCTATACTTTTGCTTATATTTCATTTATACAATGTGTCTTGATCAAAACTCTTCACAGCTGCAGACATATTGTTCTAAAATTCCATATTCTAAGACATTTATTTCTATTATTGCCTAAGCAAAATAATATGTACCCTTTCTGACACTAATGATCTGATCTATAATTGTACCATAAATTTTTAATCTCTGAATTTTTTTTCCAAACAATTGATCTCAATGGGATAACCATTCTGACAGTGTCTCTAATCTCAACTCAAGAGAGAAAAAAAATTAACCTTCATTTTCTTCCCTATGCCTGACATATTTCACCATATAATCAGATTGTTTTTCTTTAAATTAATGTTGGCTTCATGCTGTTTTTCTCTATTTGCAAGTATTAATGAATAAATTTAAACTCTGAATCACAGGTTTTTAAATTGGCTGAAAGAATAAATGTATAGCTACATTCATAAATATATATCAAAGCAGTCAAAGGCTTGGCTATATATTCTACCTTGATGTGCATGCAAAATTTCCATTACTGTTAATAGGAGATAATGTGGGTGTTTTGAGGGCAGAATATATTCCAGGCAGTATCCTGTAACATGTTTTTTTCCTACTAGTCCCATTTTTCCTTCCTTGTGTGCTGCTTGCTGCTGTAACATAGCATTTGAATTTGAATTTTAGGAACTTTACTGAAAGCAATAACAGAATTTATACATTTATCACAACAGAAAGATTTTGCAAGATTCACAATGGGTACATGTGTACTAGGAAACCACACATGGCATGGGCACAGACCAAAGCATGTTTGGCCAGATGTAGATATCTAAATTGCAGAAACCCATGTTTAAGCAGATGAAACCCTCCTGAATTTCTGTTTCGTGGTTAGGACCACATACAATGATAACCAAAAAAAAGTAATGATTACTAATAATGTTGGTGATGGTAGCAAAGGGACATTGGCACCATGATGGTGGTGCAGGAAGATGTCTACATGCCAGAAAAAAAATTACTTATCCCTGTACACAGACTGCAGACCAGACAATTAAAGACAAAAAATAGATCATGCTAGAAATGTTTTCTCAGGATGTTTAGGGCCACAGCTTATTATGAAAGGCTAAATAAAAGTTATTCTATGTCAGTGAGCTGTTCACAATTCTTATTACCACTCATTTCATAAAAGCCTTTAAAAATCCCTAGTTTTTCTGTGTGCACCCCAAACGACGTCTCTCAGTAGGCCCTGGGCGTTCATTACAAGTAGCATCAGGAAGCCATTGAAGAGTTTGCAGGTTCAGAACCATTATCTGTATTAGAACCAGAGCCAAGGCAATTCCTTTATTTTGTGTCTAATCCTTTCCTTGCTTTTAATGTCATTTGGTTGCACCTTCGGTTCTCTTGAGAGAAAAAAGGTGAGAATGAGAGAATTGGGTGAGACAGAGAAAGATGTTCCCCTCACAGTGAAAAAGTGGGTGCAGAACATCCCACAACCCAATTTCAAGAAGTCAGTTCTGTTCCCACTTCTGCTGGGATGTGCGTATAGCACGGTGACAAATGAAGTGCTAAGCAGCTATGCTTAGCCAATGAAAATGGCATTATGCTTTTTATTTTTTGCCCCTGTGAAATGAGTTAGAGGAAAATTATTTAGAAGAAACATCCAATAAAAAAAAAAAAAGCAAGCCAGTTAAGAACTTCTCGAATAATAGATGAGTGTGTCACTGGTGGGTACACTCACAGTTCCGTTATTAGAATCATAGAATCATAGAATTGTTCTGGTTGGAAGAGACCTCCAAGATCATCGGGTCCAACCATTAACCTATCACTACCAAGTCCCCCACTAAATCATATCCCTTAGGGCCTCATCTAAACGCCTTTTGAATACCCCCAGAGATGGGGACTCCACCACCTCCCTGGGCAGCCTGTTCCAATGCCTGACAACCCTTTTGGTAAAGAAGTTTTTACGAATGTCCAATCTAAACCTCCCCTGGCGCAACTTGAGGCCATTTCCTCTTGTTTTGTTGTCTGTTACTAGGGAGAAGAGACCAACCCCCATCTCTCTACAACCTCCTTTCAGGTAGTTGTAGAGAGCAATAAGGTCTCCCCTCAGCCTCCTTTTCTCCAGGCTAAACAACCCCAGTTCCCTCAGCCGCTCCTCAGAGGACTTGTGTTCCAGACCCTTCACGAGCCTCGTTGCCCATCTCTGGACACGCTCCAGCACCTCAATGTCTTTCTTGTAGTGAGGGGCCCAAAACTGAACCCAGTACTCGAGGTGCGGCCTCACCAGGGCCGAGTACAGGGGGACAATCACCTCCCTACTCCTGCTGGCCACACTATTTCTGATACAGGCCAGGATGCCGTTGGCCTTCTTGGCCACCTGGGCACACTGCTGGCTCATATTCAGCCGGCCGTCAACCAACACCCCCAGGTCCTTTTCCGCCGGGCAGCTTTCCAGCCACTCCCCCCCAAGCCTGTAGCATTGCCTGGGGTTGTTGTGACCCAAGTGCAGGACCCGGCACTTGGCCTTGTTGAACCTCATACAATTGGCCTCGGCCCATCGATCCAGCCTGTCCAGGTCCCTCTGTAGCGCCTGCCTGCCCTCCAGCAGATCAACACTCCCTCCCAACTTGGTGTCATCTGCAAACTTACTGAGGGTGCACTCGATCCCCTCGTCCAGATCATTGATAAAGATATTGAACAGAACTGGCCCCAGTACTGAGCCCTGGGGAACACCACTTGTGACCGGCCTCCAACCGGATTGAACTCCATTCACCACAACTCTTTGGGCCCGGCCATCCAGCCAGTTTCCTACCCAGCGCAGAGTACGCCCATCCAAGCCATGGGTAGCCAACTTCTCCAAGAGAATGCTGTGGGAGACGGTGTCAAAGGCTTTACTAAAGTCCAGGTACACAACGTCCACAGCCTTTCCCTCATCCACTAAGCGGGTCACCATGTCGTAGAAGGAGATCAGGTTGGTCAGACAGGACCTGCCTTTCATAAACCCGTGCTGACTGGGCCCGATCACCCGGTTGTCCCGTATGTGCCGCGTGATGGCACTCAAGATGATCTGCTCCATAACCTTCCCGGGCACCGAGGTCAGGCTGACAGGCCTGTAGTTGCCCGGATCCTCCTTCCGGCCCTTCTTGTAGATGGGCGTCACATTTGCCAGCTTCCAGTCAACTGGGACCTCCCCGGTTAGCCAGGACTGCTGGTAAATGATGGAGAGTGGCTTGATGAGCACTTCTGCCAGCTCTTTCAGCACCCTTGGGTGGATCCCATCCGGCCCCATAGACTTGTGCGTGTCTAGGTGGCGTAGCAGGTCACTGACCATTTCCCCTTGGACTTCGGGGTTTACATTCTGCTCCCCATCCCTGTCTTCCTGCTCAGGGGGCTGGGTGCCCAGAGAGCAACTTCCCTTGCTGTTGAAGACTGAGGCAAAGAAGGTATTTAGCGCCTCAGCCTTTCCTCATACCTTGATACTAAGTTTCCCTCCGCATCCAATAGAGGAGGGAGATTCTCCTTAGCCCCCTTTTTATTGTTAATGTATTTGTAGAAGGACTTCTTGTTGTCTTTTACGGCAGTAGCCAGACTAAGTTCTAATTGGGCTTTGGCCCTTCTAATTTTCTCCCTGCATGACCTCACAACATCCTTGTAGTCCTCCTGAGTTGCCTGCCCCTTCCTCCAAAGGTGGTAGACTCTCTTTTTTTTCCTAAGTTCCAGCCGGAGCTCTCTGCTCAGCCAGGCCGGTCTTCTTCCCCGCCGGCTCTATTGTGCGTCCCAGTCATTAAACTGTCTTCAGTAAGGGGCAAGAGGATATACACTTGGAGAGGGTGGATCTAGGTTCCAGGTGGCCGCCGTCTGCAGACTAGTTGCAACTGTAAAGTTTTGGGTAACCTAAACACATAGTTTGTCCCTTAACTTCTAACTAGTTTCGGATGACAAACAGGTCTATTTCGTTATTTTTCAAGACTTCAATTTTCCTATCAATTGATGATTAATAATCTCAGGATCAACTGGCAACAGAAAAAATGCAAATGAGATTAAATGCAGTTAGCATCCTTTAAGACCAGAACGGATATCTACTATTGAAATGTTGAGGCGCTCACTCTGCATATAGCAAAAAGCAAAATGCTAACACGTGAACTGAAGTCATTTTGGTCCTAATAAAGCCTCAGGCTGTGGTTAAAATCATGCTGTTGTGAGGTAGTACTGGATTGTTTTATTTGTTAAAAGCACATTAAAAGTATTTCTGACCCTATCTAGGATTGATGTCTACAGTTCTATTAGATGCAATAAACAAAGAATTGAAAGTGAGGAGAAAAAGATTGAAATATTGCAGGATTGTTTCAAAATCTGTAACAAACAGCATTGTGTACAGGCATCAGTGGAAGCGGTGTTGGTACAACCACAGAACAATATGATTTATTTGGAAGAACTGCAAGGGAGGTGGTATTGTGATAGAAAACTGCTAGATTTGGAGGAGCCAATTAGAGTTTTAAATCAGAAGAAAAAATGCCCATGTAACTCCTTGTTTGCTTTGGAACTGCACCTCGCTTTGGTCATTTTGTTGTGCTCCTTGGGAATTAAGTATGTTTTTGCTTGTAAGAGATAGACCTCATGTTTCCTCATGAAACCTTGAGCTACTCACTGTGGCATCACTCTCCAGGGGAACATATGCAAACAAGTTACAGTAGTCTCTTGCCTACAGTACTGTCATATTTCATTTTAAAATTATATGAGGAGATTTCATACAGAAGAAACAGTCCTTGCATTCCCTTATTTGTGAATTGCATGCCAGAGTGCTCCCATTAGACATCAAATGAAAAACATGTCCAAGGGATAATGTGCATATTTATACTCAATATCTCAACATTGTACAGCTTGAAGTACCCCAAAGTCTTACTGTGTTCTCTTGGATGGAGACAGATGTTATGGGCAGTTAATTGTGTAGACTTGGACCAGATCACTTGGCTTTGGCAGGAATCAACATGTTGAAAGGATTATGCTGCTTTTTTATATATGTAAATAACACATTTTTGTACTGCTGTGTGTACTCTCCAAATGCTAAGGAAACATATAACTTAGGTAGAGGATGTGATGCCTTTTATTGGACTATAGTCTACAATGTGCTGGGTCCAAATATTGTTTTCATGAAAATAAAGTATTTCCAAGTCTTCAGGTCTGCACTGATCAACCCTGATTCCATTTAAACAACATTTTCTTCCTCTCCTTTAGAAAGGCTGCCTCTTGCATGGGCCCCTCTCCTGCCCTGGGACAATTTTATCAGCACAGAGGTAACTCCCAAGGATTCATTTGCAAGGTAGGAGATGATCCAAACCCCACACCTACTTCTTTGAACTGTTCCATCTCAATGAGTTGTGTCATAGTCTAAATGGACTTCATCTGTCAGAATCGCAGCCCTTGATCCATTCCAAGGCTTTGAAGAAGGGAAATTGCTCTATCCCTGTTGCTGAAGCACTGGTTTATGCCATCAGCAGAGGCTCCAGTACAGTGTGGCACAATAGCTAGAGGAAACTTTATCAAGACCACGATAATTACTAAAACACATTCCACATTAACAGGCGTGGAACTTCTTGGCTGAGTTATGGGGTAAAGGACCATCAGGACAGATAATGATCAGCAGTGTCGATGCTAGGGGAAATGGGTACCATGCAGCAACAAAAACTCTCCCCTGCCATGCGCTATGTGACATCTTAGTGGATGCTTCTAGCCAAACAATGGCAAAATATGCTTATTCTCCATTGTAAATCTGTCCGCAGTCTGGACTCACTTTGCAAGAAGGTAGGATTTTCACTGTAAGTATGTCTACAAGAAAAATCATAGTTTGGAGAAAAACATTTTGCTAAAATTTTGTGTTAAGCAGGACAGGGAGAAGGAAGAGAAGAGCCTGAAACCATTCAAAATAAACAAAATCCGGACTTAAGAGTGGACTTTGTTCACTGCATATGTGCAGATGACTTGCAGCATGCGGGGTTACATGTTTATTTTGAAGCAGGATAGTTAAAAGTGGACATTAAAAGCCTTGTTTTATGACATGCACTTGACTGCATTGCATTTCTCACTTGATGTTTTCTAAGTTTTGAGTGCTTGTCTTTGTAATGTCAGGGTTCCTTCAAAAGGGTGTCTGTGCATGAAGGAGAAAGAGAGTAATTTCCTAGGTTTTTAGTAAAGAAAAAAGGAGGAAAAAACCCCACAAAACCCAAACACAAGATCCATCAGGTAGCAACTGAGTGACATGCACATGCACCCTTACAGGCATGGCAACCTTTAGATCCAGTGAACAGACCTCTTGCCTCTTGAGATAATTTTGTAACTGCTGGATGAGGTTCTCATCCTTTCTGCTGAGCGGCATTAACAGATACTGAAATGCAGTTTCCCGGTGGAGATGTACAAAATGCTTGCTGATAAATGTGAGGTTTAGGAGCTGTGGAGCTTCGGATACATCGGTCCCATTTTTCTCTAAGTGGTACCTCTCTGGTATACAATGCCACATGTAACTTCTAAACTCTTGCCGAGATGAATTTTGCCCAGTTCAAATTGAACTGTATCCTCCTTCACAGAGCCCGGGCTTAGCAATCAGCTGGGAAAACACTGAGTTCATACGAAAAGAGAGAGAGGGAAAGAGAGACTTCCTGGCCTCGAGAGCTGGCAGCAGGCAGGAAAACACAACCAACGCAGAAGGAATTTTTAAGCACGCGGCTGCCAACTGCCTCAGCTCTTGTCTGAGCATGGACAAACTCAGGGGCTTTTTGAAAGGTTACAACTAAGAGACAGA
Source organism: Phoenicopterus ruber ruber (assembly GCA_009819775.1). Lineage (NCBI taxonomy): Eukaryota > Metazoa > Chordata > Aves > Phoenicopteriformes > Phoenicopteridae > Phoenicopterus > Phoenicopterus ruber. Next base: position 159,623,616 of record CM020216.1, read on the forward strand.
AAAGGCATTCGACATATCCTTAGTCCAGATTTCAGTTTCCACCTGTTTAATTTTGAGTCTCTACCACAAAATCTAATATAGAGTGTCATTCCAACAAACAGTTGTAAGGTTTTATTTTTATTTTTCTGAGATAGGCAATCAGTGAGTTTTACCTGAATGTCTTTCTGAGAAACCGATGAGGTATTTTGAATGACGGTCTCTTTAAAAGCTCAGCCTAAGGCAGATACCAACTCTGGAAAATTTTAGCATGAGTGGTTACAATTTGACAGAATTTTAAGCCACGGAAAGTAAAAATTTATTAGGAGTGTTGGGAAACTTCAAATGTAGGTGGTGTTACCACATCCATTAACAATACATGTGAAAATTCAACAGTTAGCTACAGAAAACAAGACTCACACATATTAGAGTGTTAGTATATTAATATGCATATGGAGAGAGAGGGAAAATAAAATGCTTCTTTCCATATTTTTTTAATGAGACAGAATCATATGTTAGCAAGAAAAACAGGCATACTTAAGAAATTAAATTGAACAGAAATAGGAACAACTCTGGCTTTATACATTCCCTTGACAAATCTCTTAAGTTTTTATGACTGTGTAATCCAGCTCCTGCCACAGTTTTCTGCTGTGGCATCTTTCAGACGATTGGTTTTGTGCATAGTTATTAGTCTGATGCTGCTAATCTCTCATTTCTGCAGGAATAAACTCAACTGCTTCTATCTGAGTGCTTATAGTTTCTTGTAAAAGGACGTAATTCAGGTGGCCTAATGGGAAAGTGGGAGATCCAAATTTAAAGACAATGTTTGATCTTTTGTACGTTCCAAGTGGTCTAGAAACTGGGCAGTATATGGGCAGTATTTTCCAGCATTATCTGGAGGAGATGACTAATAACATCCAAGTGTGGTACCTCCTGTTAATTAAGAAGTACAATTAGTGGGATTTCCTTCACCTACATTAGTTAGGTTAAAAGAAATGCATGTAGGCCAACCCAGTTCCCCATCCATGGAGAGGGTGACTTGTCCTCGCAGAGGACAGATTTGTATTGTGGAACGATTGGCCTCTCTGTGGAGCTGCCTATTTTCCCCCATTAATTACAGAGTGGGTCTAGACGATTTATGTGTACCAGGCACCCAAGTGTTAGATGGCTACACCTAACAGAGATGAGACTCATTCAGTGGCTGTAATTATTTTCCTTCTTCTTGTAGGGATGAAACTTACATAGACATGAATGTTTTGTTGTCTTCTCAGTGCTCCTCTCAACTGTTAGCAGCTCAGATATATTTAGTCCTGGTTTAAGACTGAATACTGAGCAGCTGCGACAACAGTAACCTTGGTCTCTGGCTATGCAGGATCCTAGGTGAACACTCATTCTCTGAGTCCTGTCTCCAGCATTTTGTGCTTTTTGTCACAAGATGTTCCTGACTCACCTACTGAAAGTAGTATAGCTCTACAAAATTGTCTAAACTTGCTTGTAGACTGTATCTGAGGCTTCAGCCAGACAAAAATGGTGTAAAGAAGACATGGTTTTGGGGATAAACTTTTTAGCAGGGCCTGCTGGGATTGGACAAGGGGGAATAGTTTTAAACTAAAAGCGGGGAGATTTAGACTAGATATAAGGAAGAAGTTTTTCACAATGAGGGTGGTGAAGCACTGGAACAGGTTGCCCAGAGAGGTGGCAGATACCTCATCCCTGGAAACATTCAAGGCCAGGCTGGACGGGGCTCTGAGCAACCTGATCTGGTGGAAGATGTCCCTGCTCATTGCAGGGGGGTTGAACTAGATGACCTTTAAAGGTCCCTTCCAACCCAAACTATTCTATCATTCTATGATTCTATGACATGAGCCTTTGTGAGTAAAAATTGTGCCTTTGTGAGGAAAATGGTTTTTTTGAGGGTGCACAGGTCTTATAAAGATGAGTTTGTTCTTTTGTTGACTTAACATTCATGTGGAGCAAGCAAAACACAGTAAATATATGAGTATTTCTACTCATTCTAGTCTATGACCTTTCTTTTTGCTTGTTTCCATACTCTGGAAACTAATTCTTCACATTAATTCCTGTCAACAGCAAAGAATTATAAGCATTTTTTCTTTCAAGAAATGCTACTGCTTTTCTTCTTTTCAAGCTCCCTCTGTAGCTTGTTCTTGTTTTGGATACCATATATCAAAAGACTAAATATCTGTTCCCTTGTTGATACCAGCTTTGATATCTCAAGAGTCACACTTTTTTTCCATCATCACTTTCAGATTTTCTCCCAATATTGAATAGTACGGGGGATTCTACCACAAGAAAGGCATGATCCCTAGGTGGGACCTCTGAGGTTAAACATAGTTTAAAGGATTATGGCACCCTTAAACAGAAAGCAGAGTGTGGTACTACCTTTTGAGAGATTCTTGGTCATTCTGTCCATGAGTTTCCCGCAGTTAATGTCCCATCTTTCTTCCTCCAGAGCACATGAGATCTGTGACTGCGTTCCTCAGATCTCAACCAAGCAAGCTCTTAAGTCCATAGGCTGATGAACAGACATTGTCCCACCTTCTCTCCCACTATGCGACCTCTGAAACACACACTGCGAAATGCCTCTTTGTTCCTCAGGAGAAAGGCGTTCTCCCTGGTTATCCTGGTTTTTGTTCAAAATATACCAGCAAAGAGAGAAGGATTTCTCTCACTTTCTTCTGAAGAGTTATGCAAAGACTGGAAACACTTATGGGCATAGTCTTCTTAAGATACTTCCCATCTCACTTTCCCCCAGGAACCTCTTTGTCCACTACTTGTCTTGTCATACATAAAATGAGAAAGAAGGGTTGTCTGTGCCTGATTCATTCTTTGAAGTGTCTGCCACAGCAGTGCAATAAATAACCATAAACTTTGTATCCTTGAGATGAGAAATCAATCCACAGAGGCAACCTTTAGATATTTCATCTAGAAGAAGAATCCAAGGAGGAGGAAGATTAAGTGAAACGGAGAAGTGAAGAACTTGCCTGTCACCTTGCCTCATGTTTGTTAATTGGATACAACCGTAGGAAGAGGCAACATTCAGCTTCAGGGTTCTTTCTGTGTGAAAAGCAATGGTGAGTTCCCTGATTCACTACAAAAGCTCTCTCCTTTTTTTTTTTTTCATTTGGGTTATTGATTTCTCTGACATATTTTAAGCATCTTTTTCTAGCTGCTGCTTTTTTCCATCCCAGACTCTGCCTGCCCTCCTCTGGTCTTTCCACACCTTCACAGGCAAAGAACTGAAATGCTGAAATATCTGAAAAATGGAAAATGTTGTAAGTAAGAAAGAAAGAAGGTGTGAATGAAAGGGAAACTAGTTAAGGTAGTAACGCTGAATGTAATGCCTATCTTTACCTTAGGATAAGTAATGTGAGAAGTATCTACCAAATTTAGGATCACTGGCCTATTGGCTAGGCAGACCTTTAGTCTCCTACTTTGTTCAGGCACCTCAAAAATCTCATGGTGAATGACTTTGTGTGGGTGAGATGTTTGTTTCAGGAAAGAATAGTGAATCCACACTTCTTGAGTCATGGTAAAATATCTGTACATACCATCCTGTCTTTTTAGATTACCTTTCTCAATTTTAAAATGCATGTGAAAATTTAGGTTTCAGAAGTTTGTAGAAAACCAAAAATCAAAGAACAGTGTCTGTATGAAATCATGGGAGAGACTTGTTCTTTACGTGTGCTGTTTTCTCCTTCTCCCCCACGTTGCAGATGATTTCAAAAATTCTACTGGCAATGCACAGGGAAAATTTCCTCTAAGTTTGTCAGTACATTTCTTAATTTTTTGTTCCTGTTCCTCCTGACTATGCAATGTAGCTGGGCAGGGAAAGAGCGAGAGAGAAAAAATGAAGATGTCCACAACAATGGAGTACTGCTAGAAATCTGCCGTCTGACTGGTGATGGCAAATGATGTTTCAAAGTAATCAGTGCCTGGAATGGACTGATACATACAAGAAAAAGAAAACATATCCTAGAGATTCCTGTTGGTCTTCTTTAAATTTTAAAAGCATTTGCTTAACTTACTCTTTGCATGCTATTCTAAAATATTCACAAGTATCAGTGATGTTCAGTGAGTTTGTACCAAACAGGTGGAAGTTCTTTCATGACTGATCTATCTGACTCACCATGTCCTCCTCATAAGTGCAATCTTTGCCATTCCCTGGAGATATCCCCTTTCACAGGGAAAAGTGTAAAAGCAGCACTTTGGAAACCTTAAGTAGGAAGACTTTGCAATGCAGTTAAGTACAGTGCAATGTGAAAATACCCACCCCTTGATGCCAATATTCCAAGGAACGTCGCATAAAGCAAAGGCCATGTCAATCATTAGTATGTTGAACTGAAACAGATCCACTGAAAGGAACATGGATACTGGGAACAACAAGACTTAGACTATTCTAGAACTTTGTTAATCACAGAAATTAAGGATGAGATTCAGTTCCAGATAAATGTGCATAAATGTAGATGTCTATATGTAGGTATCTCCATGTGCTGGGTGTCTGAGATCTCATTATAGTTGATGGTGTCAGTACACTCACAGAACTCCATAGCCCAATTCAGTTCACTTTGTTGCGTTGACTAGAAGCTCAAACCAGTTACCCACACGTATGCATCTCGTGTCATTTGAAATATTATACAGAATCCCAGACACCTCCATGGGACTGGAATCATAGAATCATAGAATCATAGAATCATAGAATCATAGAAACACAGAATAGTTTGGATTGGAAGGGACCTTAAAGATCATCGAGTTCCAACCCCCCTGCCATGGGCAGGGACGCCTGCCACTAGACCAGGTTTCTCAAAGCCCCATCCAACCTGGCCTTGAACACTTCCAGGCATGGGGCATCCACAGCTTCTCTGGGCAACCTGCTCCAGTGCCTCACCACCCTCACAGTGAAGAATTACTTCCTAATATCCAATATAAATCTACCCTCTAAGCTCTTTCAATTTGTCCTGTCACTACAGTCCCTGATAAAGAGTCCCTCCCCATCTTTCCTGTAGTCCCCCTTTACGTATTGGAAGGCCACTGTAAGATCTCCCCAAAGCCTTCTCTAACCTAGGCTGTACAAGCCCAACTCTCTCAGCCTGTCCTCATAGGGGAGGTGCTCCAGCCCTCTGGTCATCTTCATGGCCCTCCTCTGGACCTGCATGAGCAGGTCCATCTCTTTCTTGACATGATGCAGGACACTGAGCTCTTCTGAAGTCGTAACTGGAGGCCGAACTTGATACTTTACAGTATAGAATTATACCAGGAAACCACATGAAGTAATTTAATTGAATCTTAAATCTCCAGTAGCTGTAATACATTTGATACCTAGCTGGCATGCAGACACCTCAATACTAGGTATTTTCATCTTCAACTGAGTCCTTCTCTGAAGGGTAAGTTTAATAAAATGATGTCATATTGCAGCAAAAGTTACCAGCTGTTCCAGCACCAAGAATTGATAGTAGAATTGTCCTTTAGAAATTTCCCAGACTAAAAAAAAATTTGTGTCTTAAACCCTTCAACATATTTCTCAAGCAGTTTCTCTCATTTAAAGGACCATGAACTTCCTAACGAAGGCAATTTCTTTGTGTTTCACTTTCACATTTATAACTTCACAGTGATGTGGTCATAAATGAAACATCTACAAGTGTTTGCAATCTATTCTGATTAAACTTTGATATTTTTGGCTATGTATAAAGGCTTGCAACCCATTTCAGCCCTCTTCTAGATGCTGTGCAAACTGTAATGAGTGCCAGTCTCTAACTAGACAGTTTATAATTTGAGGCGTATTCTGGTGGTGAGGAGAATAAGTAAATTTCCCATTAGTTCGTATGAATCACTAGTTTATACTGTAACATCTTAATTTCACATCAATTAATCATGTGATTATTGGTTTAAGATATTCACAGTGGAAAAAGGTTTTGAGAAAGATGAGTAATCAAACTGTTTTGAAAAGCAGCTGTTCATGCACAGTTGACAGGAACTTGTACTGTTACTGTGTGTGAGAGAGGGATTACAAAAATTCCTGCCTTCATAAAAGAAGAAAAAAATATCTGTATTTTCAAACTCATTTCACGTCCATTGAACTTAGTGCTATATTGGTGGAGCTTCTGCAGTGTGTCTTCTCAGTTCATTCATTAAAAGTAAAAAAAAAAACAACCAAAAAACAAACAGAAAAAGGCATGGTGGGGGGAAGACAGTACAGGAAATTAGAAACAGTTGTGGGTTTTCCTCTGGTAGGTTTCATAGAATGATAGAATAGTTTGGGTTGGAAGGGACCTTTAAAGGTCATCTAGTTCAACCCCCCTGCAATGAGCAGGGACATCTTCAACTAGACCAGGATGCTGAAAGCCCCATCCAGCTTGACCTTGAATGTTTCCAGGGATGGGGCATCTACCACCTCTCTGGGCAACCTGTGCCAGTGCTTCACCACCCTCATTGTGAAAAACTTCTTCCTTATGTCTAGCCTATATCTGCCCTCCTTTAGTTTAAAACCATTCCCCCTTGTCCTATCCCAGCAGGCCCCGCTAAAAAGTTTTTCCCCTTCTTTCTTATAAGCCCCTTTTAGGTACTGAAAGGCTGCAATAAGGTCTCCCCGGAGCCTTCTCTTCTCCAGGCTGAACAAGCCCAACTCTCTCAGCCTGTCTTCATAGCAGAGGTGCTCCAGCCCTCTGATCATTTTTGTGGCCTCCTCTGGACCCGCTCCAGCAGGTCCATGTGTTTCCTGTGCTGAGGGCTCCAGAGCTGGGTGCAGCACTGCAGGTGGGGTCTCACCAGAGCAGAGTAGAGGGGCAGACTCACCTCCCTCGACCTGCTGGCCACACTTCTTTGGATGCAGCCCAGGATATGGTTGGCTTTCTGGGCTGCGAGTGCACATTGCTGGCTCGTGTCCACCTTCTCATCAACCAACACCCCCAAGTCCTTCTCGGCAGGGCTGCTCTCAATCCCTTCATCCCCCAGCCTGTATTGATACTGGGGATTGCTCTGACCCAGGTGCAGGACCTTGCATTTGTCCTTGTTGAACCTCATGAGATTCGCCCGGGCCCACCTCTCGAGCTTGCCCAGGTCCCTCTGGATGGCATCCCGTCCCTCAGGCATGTCCACCACACCACTCAGCTTGGTGTCGTCCGCGAACTTGCTGAGGGTGCCCTCGATCCCACTATGTCATTGATGAAGCTATTAAAGAGTACCAGTCCCAGTATGGACCCCTGAGGGACACCACTTGTCACCGATCTCCATCTGGACGTTGAGCCATTGACCACTACCCGCTGGATGTGACCATTCAACCAATTCCTCATCCACTGAACAGTCCACCCATCAAATCCCTGTCTCTCCAATTTAGAGGGAAGGATGTTGTGGGGGACCGTGTTAAAAGCCTTACAGAAGTCCAGATAGATGACATCCATAGCTCTTCCCTTGTCCATTGATGTAGTCACTCCATCTTAGAAGGCAACTAGGTTGGTCAGGCAGGACTTGCCCTTGGTGAAGCCATGCTGGCTGTCTCCAATCACCTCCCTGTCCTCCATGTGCCTCAGCATAGCTTCTAGGAGGATCTGTTCCATGATCTTCCCAGGCACAGAGGTGAGGCTGACAGGTTGGTAGTTCCCAGGGTGCTCCTTCCTACCCTTTTTAAAAATGGGTGCAATGTTTCCCTTTTTCCAGTCACCAGGACCTTCACCTGACCCCCATGACTTTTCAAATAGCATGGAGAGTGGCTTGGCAACTACATCAGCCTGTTGCTTCAGGACTCTGCAATGCATCTTGTCAGGTCCCATAGACTTATGTATGTTCAGGCTCCTCAGGTGGTCACGAACCTGATCTTGTCTTACAGTGGGAGGGACTTTGCTCCCCCAGTCCCTGTCTTGCAGTCCATCCACTCGAGAGGTGTGAGAAGAGAGGTTGCTGGTGAAGACTGAGGCAAAAAAGTCATTGAGTATCTCAACCTTCTCCTCGTATGTTGTTACCAGTTTGCTAGTCCCGCCCATGAGAGGGGGTACACTATCTTTGACCTTGCTTTTCTGGCTGACATACCTGTAGAAGCCCTTCTTGTTATTCTTTGCATCCCTTGCCAAGTTCAGCTCCATCCACGCCTTGGCCTTCCTGACCCCATCCCTACACAACCAGGCAGCAACCCTGTACTCTTCCCAGGATACCTGTCCCTGCTTCCTCTGCCTGTGCGTTTCCTTCTTACACTTTAGTTTGACCAGCAGGTCTTGACTCAGCCATGCCAGTCTCTTTCCTTCCTTGCCTGATTTCTTATACCTGGGGATCAAGAGCTCTTGCACTCTATGGAAAGTGTCCTTAAAGATCTGCCAGCTCTGTTCTGCTCCCTTGTCCCTGAGGGCAGTTTCCCAGGGGGTCCTATTGACTAACGCCTTGAAGAGCTGGATGTTTGCTTTCCTAAAATTCAGGGTCCTGACCTTACTCTTCACCTGACCCATATCCCTCAGGACTGTGAACTCCACCAGCGCATGATCACTGCAGCCCAGGATGCCTCCAATCTTGATGTCACCGATTAGCTCACTTGCATTGGTGACCATCAGGTCCAGTATAACATCCCCTTTGGTAGGGCTGTCTATTACCTGGCTTAAGAAATCATCCTCCACGCACTCCAGGAGTCTCCTGGATTGCCTACAGCTCACTGTGCTACTTTTCCAGCAGATGTCAGGGTGGTTGAAGTCCCCCAGCAGAACAAGAGCCTGCGAGCGCGATGCCTCCGGTAGCTGGAACAAGAAGGCTTTGCCAATCAGCTCCCCTTGATCAGGCGGCCTGTAGTAGACCCCAACCACAAAGTTCCCTTTGTTGCCTCGGTCTCTGATTCTTACCCATAAGCTTTCCACCTGCTCGTGGCTATTCTTCAGAGGCAGTTCTTCACAGTCTATCCATTTCTTGATGTAGAGGGCAACCCTTCCACCCCTCCTTCCTCGCCTGTCCCTTCTGAACAGCCTGTAGCCATCGATAGCCACACTCCAGTCATAGGATTCGTCCCACCAAGTTTCAGTAATGGCAACTAGGTCATAGCTTTCTAGCAGCACGGTGGCTTCTAACTCCTCCTGTTTGTTGCCCATGCTGCGGGCGTTAGTGTAGAGGCCCTTTAGCTGGGCTGTTGGCTGTGTCACCTTCATGGAGGACCTTAATTCCTTTGAGGTCTTTCACTGGTTTTTCCCTGTTGGCTCCAATTACCTCAGGAGCCCCCGGCTTGTCTCCATAAGTCTTCAAGCATGCTGCAGTGTAGCCAGCACGTCTCGAAGCAACAGGCTGAGGGCCCTCGCTAGCACCCCATCCCTCAAACCTTGGCACGTCATCCCACAGCTTGTCACGGGCAAGCCTGATATCATCCCCCTCCCCCTTCAAGTCTAGTTTAAAGCTCTGTCAATAAGCCCTGCTAGCTCATGGGCTCTTCAGTCAGTTATCAAAGGTCTCCATTACGCTGAAATAAATGGCTACTTTGCAATTGTGTCTCCTCTCTGTCAGCAAGCAAGCAAGAAGTGAGTGTGGTGTGCAACTGAAAAAACAGGGAAAGATTGTAGAGGTGAAAACATAGCTAAGACCCGATCAGAAAGGTAATTGAGACTTATTCCCTGCGTGCTCATGCCTGGTACTGAAGCCACTGGGAGTTACTGCTGCATTAGACCTTCAGAAGTAGGCTATTAGCAAATGTTTCTTACTGGCATGTATGTGGACTTTAGAAATAAAGTTCATGTACTAGATTAACTGTTACTTTCTGCAATTTCTTGCCTGTTATACTAAAGAGAGAAAAAATTTCAAGCCTGCCCCAAGGAACTCATTTAGTTTGAAATATGTACTATTCAGTTCACATTAATTTAGAGGGAGTTTTCAAGGTACTCTCATTAGCTCGTGTTTAATAGTTATTCTTTACTTACCTTTCTACTCTAAGCATTCCCCTCTATGGGATTGGCAACTGCTCTAAGAATAAAGCTGGACCCTGTCTAGTGTCTGACATGCCCAGCTAGAGCAGACAGGGAACATCTGGATCATCTGCTTTACTAGCTGTATGTACTCCACTTTCACCCTGTTATTCCATCTACCTAAAATTCACCCCGTGTTTTCAATTGATCTTCCTACTTATTTCCTCCCAAAAGGCTCAAATCTGCATCCAGTGAAGTCAGTATGAGTGTTATATGAGAAAGTTCAAGCCTTTAGACTGTGATTTAATAAGGTACTTAAGCACATGCCCGGCTTAGCGTACACGAACCTTCTCATTGAAAGCAGCAGAAAGATTGCTACTGGCTTAATTGGGAACAAGAGTGAGCTATGAACCATTAAGCAGCTGCTGAATTCCACTGCAGCAGTGGCTATATTTCAGTGATGGGCTGGGTGTGAGCCCTGTGAACAGTTTACGATGTGCTTGGGAACCTTAAGAATGAAAGCAGCTCTATACCAACTGCACCCAACCGTGGAATTTACCAGTCTAGACAATATATCTGCTGGTCTGCAGCTTACAAGAAGCTTGTAAAAAGGAAAATGGTATTTTCCAGAACAAATTGAGAATTATATCTCCTCAAACTTGAGGCTAATCGGTGAAGAGTATTTGTGAAGACTCTCACAAAGAAGTGGAAATTATTTTATGTGTCTCGCTGTCATCTGCCAGAATAGGATATTTAAGCACTTTTATGTACACATACGTGCATGCATGTACGTTTACGTACAGAATAGTACACGTACATCCCCTTAACCTAGCAGGGCAGAACTAGGAATACTTTTTCTGAGTTTGTTCTGATCTCTGTCCTTTAATGTTCCAGAAAGGAAGCAATCACCAGCATTTACAAATAAATATTTGAAAAAAAATACCCAAGTGATTTGTTTTATAAAAGCTAGAAAATTAGCAAAGACTGATGACTACATCCACAGACACTGTCCTATCTTATTCCCGCAATGTAATATTTGGTACTCCTGTAGGAGGTGTTTGATGTGTAGGTGAGTGTAATATAGTCACAGATAAGTTGTGCAGTCTGTGGGCAGATGGATAGAACTTATGTGAGAGGCAAAACTGTGGCAGATTCCCTGTGTGATGATAGACAAGAAATGATAATGCTCATTTTTGTAAGTTGGTGTGATCTTCCCACTGCCCTTTATACTTAGGTCAATTTATGGCACATTTAAGGCTGTGAGATCCACACCCCTCAATTTTCTTTGTCACTTGCCCACGATAAAGCATCATAATCCATCGCATGCCAGGGAAAACACCTAATACTTTAGGTCATGGTGCAATGAAGGAGTCGCATTACTTAGTTTCAATTGCACTGTCTCCTACCTACAGGCAAACGTGAAGCCCTGACAGCGCCCATGCAGCACCCTGGTCCTCCTCCAGCCCAGCAAGCCCCAAGAGACAGGCTGTAACTCTGTGCTGCCAACGCAGGAGGTACAGCCCAAGCCCAGCTGAGGGGAAGCTTACACCAGCTGCACAAGTCCCATGCTCAGAGTATGCAATAGGATGGCTCCGTGGATCCATGCAAGAGAGCTTTAGTGTAAATGTGGCATGGACTACTGGCCACCTAACTCCCACTCTGTGCCTCCGCCTGTGCTAGGCTTGCGGTTAGGCGATATCATTTGGAAATACCGTCGTACTGTTATCGTTGCTTGCCCCTAAACCCCTTAAAAGCTGTAGTCTAACCCAGTCATTCACCAGTCTCTGTCTTAGTCATTAAGGACTGTTCGTGCAATGTCCATAAAAATGACGTTGCAGCGCTGAGTCGGAGAGAGGCTGCCATGCTTTCAGGGGGTGACACAAGAAATTGTGTCCATAAATAGCCTATTTTTCTTCTTAGAAATTTATCACTGTCTTTGTGGTCATTTATGTCTGATCTGTGCACTGTGTCTGCAAAGCAAACCTTCTTTATTTGAAGCTGTAATTGTGGTCTGTGTGTCATTTATTTCAAATCAACATATGAAAAGAATTTCTAATTTAGACTTTTCATTCTAAACTTATACATTAAGACTTTCAGTCCCATCTGGCTACATAATTTGGCACCGTGATTGACAGGACCTGTACATACCTCTGGCCACAGTGGGATACCTCTGTGAGATACCTCCCTGTTTGTGCCTATGGTTACAATAATGCCATGGCAACTGTGTGAGTACCCTGAAAAGTCACTGCTCTTGAAGGGTTTCATATTAGGAGAAACTAGCAACAACACTAAGAGGGGTGCAGAAAAAGCAATTTCAGAAGCATCGCAGTACTGCTCGGGCAGGCTTATTAAAAAGAAGAGGTACGTGTTGTCTTGAAGTGAAATGAAACTCTCCTTTAAAGGGTTACACTTGAACACCAACAGGCACAAATTGCTCATTGGTCCAAGAACTTATATGAGGAAATTGCTAAAGTGATGCTCCTGGGTTGAAAGTCGAGAGCGGGAGAAGAACAGAAAGGTGACTGGCCCCAAAAGAGTATATCACTTCTGCAGAATGGTTAGACCAAAGAAAGCCATCTGCAAGCACTCTGAGTGTTTCGTTATTGGGAACAGCAGCAGTTGTCAGCTGGGGGAGGCTGCGGCCTCGACTTTAAAGCAGAGCATTTTCTGATTTGGTCTTTCGCTTAAAGCTGTGCATAAAATGTCAAGTGCTTTAGAGCTTAGGAAGTGTTCAGGGAAGTTTGTCAAAAGTTTGGACAGCAAGACATCATTTTCCTGCTTGCTTGACTTCAAAGGGCACACCTAATGTTTGCTTACTGGGCAAAGAAAAGACTGATATTAAAAGGTTAATTAACTTCACTTTGCACCTTTATAATCCTGAAGGGATAGGATATCCAGTGTTAGAGAAACTATATTTGCATGTGGGGATGGGAAGGCAAGGGGCTATAGACTCAGAACAATTCCAAGTGCCTGGGCAAAGCACAAGCAAAGTCACAGAGTGATGCAAACTCATCACAACTGATGAAAGGAACTGAGCAGCTGGGCTCCTCTGCTGCCTCAGGAGCACCAGGAGGAATAATAGAGCATCTCTCTGCATCCTCCCCATCACCCGAGCTGCTTTGAGAAATGTGTCTGCTCATTTCCTCACTTTTCCCAATATACCACCTAGCTAATCCTCCCCGTGGCTCCTCAGGCAGCCCTGTGTATTTCAGAAGGACCATAGTAGAGAGGAGTTGGGTATGTTGAACTGTGAGTGCTGAAAAACTGTTGTTTTTCTGGCTTGCCCTCAAATTCTCAGGCTGCCTCTGATCACTATTGTTCAAGTTTTGAGGCAGAATATTTTATTTCTGCAGCATGTCATGTGCTCTTATTTTTAGCTTATTTGGCAATTCCTAAAGTGTTTGTTTCTAGTTCTACTAATTTCTTTAGAACTGCATCTGTTGGGCTGGGGCTCAGCTCAGGAAAAACAATGACTGTGATTTTATTGTTTATGAATGCTCTAAGCGCATGGCTTTGCACACATAACTAGATGGAAAGTCACAATTTCAAAATGCTATTGCTAGATGACTTAGGCTCTTTTCTAAAAATAATTAGGCACTTTTACAAAGCTGATTTTCTATGAAAATCAAGAGTATGCAGGAGACTTTTCACTTGAGATCTCAGGCTTGGAAACTGAACATGTGAGTATTTGAAATTTTACTCCTGACTGTGATCCAGTAAATGTCATCTTGTAACATACTCATTGCAAGTAGTCCCACTAAACTGTGTTTACCTCACCATGAGTGAACTGGGTTATGGCCTCAGTAGGGACACAAATAGTGAGTAACAGAAACAGATGGAAGGGGTGGTAAAAGAGGGAACATTATGATGGTATGTGACTGCTATCTCAGGGTCCAATTTTTTCCTGTATCATCATCCTGGTAAATATTATTACTATTTCAAGTAACTAATAGAAGCTAAGTTGGCTTGATATGCTTATATGGCCCCCTTTTCACTTGCTTATCACTTTGCTAAAGTGCAGTTACTTGGTCTGAAATTGTTTAATCTGTTCCAGTTTCTTTGTGGTTTTGTTTGTTTGTTTGTTTGTTTGTTTTTCTTTCCGTTTGGATTCTTTGAAACTATGACACAGAGAAGCTTTGTGGGGTACGAGGATGTGAGTAATACTTTTTTCTTCACTCTAGAAGTGTTTTGCTAGGGAGCCATTTTGATGAGAGGCTTTGGCCCTTACAGGCTTTGAAGCAGGGAACTGAAATTTGGCAAAGGATGGGCTTGGTATATAGAGTCTTTTGCTCTCTTTGTAAAAATGTGGCCAAATCATGTGTGTCTGAAAAGAATCGCTTTCCACAAGCTGAGACATTGTTAAAGATCAGGGGGATCAGTTCCCCGTCTTGACAGAACATGCCCCATCCCAACAGTGAATGAGGACACATTACCAGAGCTGCAGAGCTGGAGCAAGGCTTCTTTAGAACTGGTCTTCCTTGTGTCTTGCTCCCTGGGACTGTGGTGGCAGCAGTCACGGAAAATTAGATAGAAGAGTGTCTCTGCTGTCAATGTTCCCTCTGCTAATGCCATCACTGGGAATGGGTCCAGCTGAACCGCGGGTGTGAGTGGAGATGAGAACAAACTGTTCGATACCTCTGTCAGAAGGAATCGATGAATCTCACTGAGAAGTCTTAAATGTGAGAACATTAAAACTACATTGGAGATTCATCCAGAAATCAATCCAGTTGCCAAAATCAGTGCCCACTTTGGATCCAAAAACCTAAATGAGTTTTTGCCATCATATTTCATTTTCCATCCTACTGCATCCCACAGTGCTTTACAAACTACACAGAGGGAGATGTGGATGCATTTGTCACCACCTTCCAGGTGAAAAGTGACTCCTTTTTACAACACGCTTCAGTGTTACTCTGTTGAGAGTGAAAGAAGAAAAGGGACACTCACCTTTCAGAACTTCAGAGAGAACCCGGTCTGCAGCATTTGCTTCTCTTAGCTGGAGTTTTGCCAGCTCATCAAAGCTAATATCCCTTCTTCTGCAAATAAATGCCAAGGGATCTTTAATTAGCTAAAATGATCAGTAGTCAGGACCCTGATTTTTCACTTAATCTGAAAATAGCCCAGTGCCCCTTAGCACATTGCTGGAACATTGGCAATGCACCAATGGAGAGAAAATAGTGCCAATTACTTAATCATACACTTCCTGCAGCTTCTTCTACATTTCAAGTTGAGTTCATCTCAACAGCTGGAGAAGGGCATTGTCGTTTCTACGGTTTGTGGTAAGGGAATTCATGCTTTCATTGGAAATTGTTTTGTAGGGCTGGTTCAGAGCTTTTGGATTTGTTCACTCAAACGTTAATACAGCAAACTCTAGTGGTCAGTAGGGTGCAGTGGAAAGGAGTGAAAAAGGCAGTCCCAAACTATGCTATGATTTATTACCATCCACAGGTGAAACTAGGGCTCCACCCTTTGTGCTGTTCTTGTATACCACAGACTTCTGTTCTTAGCATAACACTTTAAACTAACACCTGCGTCAACTGCTGATGTCCAGCAACAGCACAGCTAGTAAAGGCTGAGCAAGATGTTTGCAGAAGTTTCAGTGAGGTGTTCCAAAATATCTGCAAGTAGCCATAGGACCACTGTACCAGCAACCTGTATGCGTGTGCCTGCAGCAATGCTCCATTTCCACAGCTCCGAAGAATAGTTGGGAAAGCAAGCTGCCTGCCAGTTCCAGCCTTGCAGGTCAGTCCATCCTTGGTTTAGGTGCTGAGCCAAAATTAACAGAATTTAACAACTTCGAAGTATGCTCTGACGTATCTCTCATCTTCAAATACTCATCAATGTGTCTCAATAACATAGCAAATAGTAGGATGAGGACTCCTTAAAACAGCTAATTGCTATGTCCTGCAGGAAAGATGTCCTAGTGTCAGTGAAGGCTGTAGACTGGTGCAGCAGGGAGCAGAATGCTGTGGTGGAATCGGACACAATGGGAAAATACTGCTGAGGGCCAAATTCATGGCTCTGCACAAAGACTTGTGACCCATTTTAGCAGAGTTTTGTTTGGTTTTGATTTTTACTGGCAGTACTAAAGTGAAAAAAGAAAAGGCTATAATGAGAGCCAAATATTCTGGTATAAATAAATACAGTTCTGTCCAAGTCGACAGAGTGAGATTGGCTTAATTCAGAGCTAAACATCTATATAGATGTAAGGTAGCTCTCTCCATGCCTTAATATGTCCCTTGGAAGAAATAGCAATAGGATGTCATGTCATTGTTAACTAGAGTTTTATTGTGATGACACCACAACTGTCTTTTAGTCCCTTATGTTCCCAGGTTGGACAGTGCAAGACCAGTTCATTTGGGGTGTGGGGGTGTGTTGCAGTTTCCACCTATGTTGCTGTTACTGTTTAGCACCTTGTCCTTGTTCTCAGTAGTACTGAAGTGCAGGACCATGGTTCCTGGCTTCCATCACAGATGTGACCAACCACACATTTAATTTTCTTAATGCTCCTGCTCCACCCTTGAACAATTTCTTCCCATGGAATCCCGCTAGTACCAGTAAAGTTTTTCTAAGGATATCCTGAAGCCTCAAAGCACCACTGTGAGTAGAAGAGGAAAATATTTTTATTCCCAGTTTACAGACAGGAAAATAGAGGTTCTTAAATGACTTCCTCAGCATCATCGTACAGCCAGTCTTACATTAAGAGTCAGAATGAGAGCACAAATGTTTTGTC
The DNA here is from genome assembly GCA_009819775.1 of Phoenicopterus ruber ruber. Classification (NCBI taxonomy): domain Eukaryota; kingdom Metazoa; phylum Chordata; class Aves; order Phoenicopteriformes; family Phoenicopteridae; genus Phoenicopterus; species Phoenicopterus ruber. The sequence continues at coordinate 159,640,200 of CM020216.1, forward strand.
TTCCAGCCCTGTATTTATTTCCATGCTTCTCTTTCTTTCAAGAGACCCTGTATAATAATTAAACTAACAACAAATATGATTAAAGTAAGTGGTTCAGTTAAGGTTTTCTGGAACGCTATATATAGAGAGTGCTTTCAAGTAAGAGTCAACTTTTTCTTTCTTTATCTTTTTTTTTTCTGCAGTAAGCCTCCATTTCCTGCTTTCTTTGAAAAATTGTACTACGAATTATCAACAAGAGGTTACATATTCTAGCATTCAGCAGGCGCTGCCAAACCTGTATACGCTGCTCTTTAAAGCAGCATCTTGCGTGTTCTGTTTCACACATGGCCTCTGGAGCTTGTAGGTCATGCACAAATACAATGGTGGTCTTTCATGCCCACAAGAGTTTCTAAGTCACCGTGTTTTGCATTCTCTCCATCTGTGTGACTTATTCTGGTCACACACCTCTGCAAAGAAGGCATACTCAAAAATCTTGCAACTCACATCACTCCCCCCTCAAAAGTGAAATTATTTGGTTCACAGCTCTTTGCAGGATTGCATGAGTTCAGCTCTTGGGTTTACTAAGAAATAGAAAGATATCTTCTGTAGGTCATATCAAGTGTCCATCTAGCCCAGTGGCCTCCTGCTAGCAGTGTCTGTGCAAGGATAACTATTGAAGAAAGTGAGTATAGGGAAAATATACTTTGTCTCTGCAACCTTCCAGCTTCTAGGTCAAGGGAGTAATTATGCAATTTTCTGATGTGAGCTGCACAGCACCCAGAACCATAGCTATAGTAAAGGAAAGTTAGAGAGAAAGGATTGGGGGTAATTTTGAGCAACATAAACGATGTATTTTCAGTTCCTACCATGTCAAAGCTGGACACGAAAATGATTGATTGGATTAGAGGAAAGAATGGAATTCACAGGAGTTCAGAGTCTCTCCTTTGCAGGATGTTTGGTGGCTACAAGTGGATTAGTAATTGGAAGATTAGAATTGCAAGAACTAAAAACATCTGTGCAGATTAATAAGAATTAAAGTTTTTTTACATAGTATTGATATATGCTTAAATCTTAACCTATCCTCTCCCCTAGAAAGTGTAAATGAAGACTTATAATTTTTTTTTAACTTCAAGTTATTCATTTCAACAGTGTAATTAAATAATAATTAAGTTATGTTGGTTCAAGGATTTCTAGCACCCCTTATTCTGAGCGTTTATATGTATAAGCATTGGCTATGTACATGCTACCTCTGCACTGAAAGACCCCACGCAGGTCAGTGTTGATCCTGGTGTCCTGTAGCAGTTTGCAGGACTTTTAAAAAAAATGGCTGGTGACATTCGCAAATGAAAAGCGGATTAGTACACTGGTCTCTTGCTTTGAGGTTTGGTGTCAAAAGAACCAAAAAACTTTTAAAAAATGTAAGTGAAACCAAGACTTACTTGGTACCTCAAAGCACCAAGATTTGATTCATTCTTATGCCTTTTGGCTGCGATATTTAGTGCTACTTTTACACAGGAAAAGTTTGCATGGTGCTATTGCAAATTCAAACCCAGTTATCAGAACAAACTGTACATCTGCTATGCATGTGTGATAAGCCCATGAAAATCCCATTTAGGACTTTTCAAGCTGTATTTATGTTCTTGGCTTCCCATATAGTACACGAGATCCACAGTGGGGCTCTCATGCATTCACTCCAGCAAAGAAATTGTCCACAGCACAAGATTCCTACAAGGCCTCAAGTGAGAACAAGGAGTATTCTGTCTTTGGGGAGAAAGCTTATAAAAGGTGTGTATTAAAGAGGTTGACCCCTGGAGAAACTCTTTTTGTCTTTTCTTTGTGTTGAATGGAATCCTGGTTATTAGAGATGAAGACGTTATGTTTCCAGTCTAAGTCATTTCTGACTAAGAGCAAGTCACAGACTTCTCTGACAATGTCTGTATTTCTGTAAAGAGCAGACAAGACACATGCTACTTAATTATTTGGATTCTTCATATGACTAAAAAATGGGAATTATTGTTATCTTTTTATTGCCACAGCACTTAGGGACACAAGCTGTGAACCAAGATCTTACTGTGCCGTATGCTGTGGAAACAGAACAAAACAGTCTCTGTCATCATTCAGTGAAGATTGTCCTTGAAATTATAGTCACAGAGACATTTCAATTGTTTTAATTACTAAAGTGAAAGGATTTCTATTGATTCCCTTAGAAAACTTTCACAGTCTAATAAAGTACGCCAGTGAGTGCCTTCCTATCCATTTCCTTTTTTAAAGGCTTTTTAAAGTACGTTAATAGTAAGAGGAGGTCCAAGGAAAGCATTGGACCGACATTTGTTGAAGATAATCACCTGGCAAACAGAGATGAAGAAGTGGAGACATTCAATGGGGTTTTTTGCCTCGGTCATTACTAATACTGATAGACCTCGGGCTGCCCAGTTCTATGAGTTGGAGGACCATGAGTGCGGGAAGAGTCTTTCCATTTGTGGACATGAAATTGTAAGGGACCAGTTGTATCAGCTGAATGTTCACAAGTCCATGGGTCCTGATGGGATTCATCATGGGAGCTAGGAGATGTTATGGCAGGATCCCTGTCAGTCATCTACCAAAGGTTTTGGGAGTCCAGAGAGGTCACCCCTGACTAGAAGCTAGCCAATGTTATTCAAATTTACAAGAAGGGCATGAGGGAAGACAGGAAACTACAGACCTGTTAGTCTAACATCAGTACCTGGAAAAATTATGGAGATTATACTGGCTACTGTTGAAAGACATCGAAAGAACAACACAATCATCAGACACAGTCAACATGGGTTCACAAAAGGAGAGTCCTGTTTAACTAATTTGATATCCTTCCATGATAAGGTAACCTACCTAGTGGATGAGGGCAAGAGGATGGATGTAGTTTTTCTGGATTTTAGTAAGGCTTTTGATACTGTTCCCCACAGCACCCTTCTGGACAAGTTTTCCAACTGTGAGGTGAGCAGGTTTATGGTGTGCTGGGTTAGGAGCTGGCTGAATGGCAGGGCTCAAAGGGTTGTAGTGAATGGGGCTACATCTGGCTGGCAGCCAGTCACCAGCAGTGTTCCTCAGGGCTCGATTCTAGAGCCAGTTCTGTTCAATACTTTTATCAATGGTTTGGATGCAGGAGTTGAGTGCGCCATTAGCAAGTTTGCTGATGATACTAAACTGGGAGATATCCCCCCTTGCAGAGAGCTCTAGACAGATTGAAGCATTGGGCAATGATTAATGGGATGAAATTTAAGACCAAATGCCAAATTCTGGACCTGGGATGGAGTAACACTGGGCACAAGTATAAATTAGGAGAGCAGCCCTGCAGAAAGGGACCTGGGGCTGCTGGTTGACAGCGGGCTCAGTAGGAGCCAGCATTGTGCCCTGGCAGCCCAGAGGGCAAACTGCACCCTGGGGGACATCAAACACAGCACAACCAGCCATTCAAGAGAGGTGATCATCCCGCTGTATTCAGCGTTGGTGCAGCCTCACCTTGGGTGCTGTGTGCAGTTCTGGGCCCCACAATTTAAGAAGGATGTGAAGGTCCTTGAATGCATCCAGAGGAGGGCAACAAGCTGGTGAAGGGGCTGGAAGGAACGTCCTATGAGGAGTGGCTAAGGACTTTGGGTTTGTCTAGTTTGGAGAAAAGAATGTTGAGAGGCAACCTCATTGCTCTCTACAGCTTCCTGAAGAGGGGAAGGGGAGAGGGAGGTGCTGAGCTCTTCTCTCCCTGGTATCCAGTGATAGGACATGTGGGAATGGTTCAAAGCTGCATCAGAGGAGATTTAGACTGGACATTAGGAGGCATTTCTTTACTGAGAGAGTGGTCAAACACTGGAACAGGTTTCCTAGAGAGGTGGTCAATGCCCCAACCCTGTCAGCGTTTAAGAGGCATTTGGACAGTGCCCTTAATAACATGCTTTAACTCTTAGTCAGCCCTGAAGTGGTCAGGCAGTTGGACTAGATGAACTTTGTAGGTCCCTTCCAACTGAAATTATTCTATTCTATTCTATTCTATTCTATTCTATTCTATTCTATTCCATTCCATTCCATTCCATTCTTTCCTCTCATTTCTATTCTTCAGACTCATTTTGCCTTTGAATTATTCCATCCTGTAATTCTCTCTCACCATTGCAAGGAGTTAATCCTTGCTCTACAGGACCAGGATTTTTAGTCAACAGTATGGGACACAAGTGTATCCTCTCTCTCCCGCAGTTTCTGTCTTTTATCAAAGGTGTTGGATGTATAAACTTTCAGGTACCAGAATGCCATGCTTGCCTCTTCTCAGCTGAACCTAGACACTATTCCCCCCCTCCCTCCCCCAAATTCTGATTTCCTTCTACTCTTGTCCTTGCATTTCTGAGTAATCAGTCTTAACTAGACATGTGGAAGGTAGTTCTGCTTCCTCTGATTCTCCCAAATATATAACAGCCTGGTGGTGAAGGCCAGCCCAGGGTGCTGAAGTTACACATCCAAATACCTGCATCCAAAAGAGGACCTAGAGCTAAGGTCTCCTATTTCTAGCAGCAATGCTAGCAGTTGTTAAGCTGCCATGAAGGAAGTGGGCACTGGTGTCACATCCCCTTTTACATAGTGGGGACATTGCCACGAAGGGTGCATAACCTCAGAAGAGGGCTGCCCTGACTGCACCCCAGGCGGCTGCAGGTACTGAGTAGCGAGTCCTGAGTCACACCCCTGCACTTCTGCACCAGGCTTACTCACAGATCCCACAGATGCAGATCTCTCAAATCACAGCCTTTTTTTTTTTCCCCTCCCAAACCCGCAAGAATTTAAAGATTCCCTTTAGAAAAATAAATTTCCCTTTTATTGTGACTCAGACTTATTCAGTCCAATCCAGCCTATGCAAACACATATGCAGCTCTAAATTAGCATTTGTGAACAAGGTAGGTTTCTTTGGTTGTTTGCTGAGACTTGGCAGTTCAGTTCCTTGAGGAAAAAAGAACGAGAGATTCACGTCTATTTATGGCTTGATTTTCAGACATGCTGAGTACCTCCTGTGGACTTTGAGAGCTGTTCCTCTGAAAATCAGGTCACCGATGTGATGCTATAAGGAGAGAACACAAGGAAAAAGAAGGGCACTGATTTTCAAACACAAGTGCTTATACGATTTGGGGAAGAAAATAAAATGAATAAAGAAACTAGTTCTTAAAGGTCTTGTTTGGAGCTAGGACTGAACTCCATATTCCAGACTGAATTCACAACTGAGAAATTTCTGTGTGCAGAAAAGCACTGACAATCGCCTATTTTCTAACATAAGCAGAATATGTCTTGCTTCTCTCCCCAGCTAACTTGCTGGTAAATTACTAAGAGCTTTATCTGTTCGCGCCTGTCCAGCCCTGGCTGGAGATGTTCCTCTCCTCCTCTCCGCCTCAGCTGCTTGTCACCGTCTCCAGCCAGAGGTTCCCGTCCTCTCGGCGTGTTACTGAGCAGCCGCGCAATGGGAGCCGTCGCTGAGTTGCTCAGTCGAAGTAGACCAGCTAACACATTTTCAAAAGTAGGTCTTTGACTAAAATGCAGTAGGCAGTGCACATGTGGCCTGCTCAGCTGTGCGAGCTGAGTAGGGTGGTGCTCTTCACCAGAGGTAATATCTTGCTTCACTTAGTTTTGAAAGCCTGTTTTCGACCCAGAATTTCAATCTCTGTGGCACCCGACATTAAAACACAGTGGCACAAAGAGTTCTTGTTACAAATCCAAACTACTAAAGACTTTAAAAAAAATCATTTTTTCCAAAACGTGATAATCAGTTCCTAAAGCAAACCTAAAATTTAGGTACCATCTATACTAAATGTAATCACATTACGTCCATTTCTTATTAAGCACTAGAAAAAAATTGCATATACATAGTAGAATTTTATTCCCTCACCATCTGCTAAGGTAGGGTTAAAGGTGAGATTTCCAAAGGTACTTACGCCCACAAAGTGAGAATTTCTTGACTTTCAAGGACGTTATAGTTTTAGGTAAGTTGTTCTGTATAACAGATTTCTGTTAAGAAAAAACAAAACAAACAAAAACCAAAACCACTTGTGTTTTGGGGCTATATAGCTTTTCTAGTTTTTTGACAACTGGAAGATACTAATAAAAGTGTGATGTTTTTCTAAATTTCCAATGCAATTTAGTATAGACATATTCCTGTAAAGAAAGTTCAAGGATTTCTGTTCTTCACTAATTACGAGATGCTCTTCAGTGTCAATGGGATTCGAGTATTTAGACCTCCCCAGTAACTCTGAATTCCACAGTAAATATTTAAATTCTGAGACAACTTTTGTAGGTCAAGTTCCCTTAAATGGAACTGGAGCATTTGCTATCAAGTACAAAAGTTAAAAAAAAAAAAAAGAAGAGTGCAGTAAATTTGATAGTCTTGGTCTCCCTGTGGGGCAGAATGAGGCGAGTTATTTCATTGCAAATAGAATAAAATACCTTGTCATCTGTTATTTATTGATCAAAAAAATATATGCCTTTTTGCCAGTTTCCTGCAAATACACAAGCATTGGCATAAAAGTCCAAGTGGATAAAACTGTTTCTGAGTCTCTGATGTGCATCCTAGTCCTGCCAAGTGGGTCTGAAACACAAATTCCATGAAATAAGGGATGAGTGGAACAGTAACCCTTACATTTGTGTCATCTGCCATATAGCATCTTCCATGGCCTTTTTAATCTAGGATATTAAAAACCAGTATAGAGATGTCTCGTGAAAGTTGCTTGCAAAGCTGTTTAAACAACATTATGAGAACTAGAAAACCTGCTCATGACACAACAGGAGTGACGTAACTTAAGACGAACATTGTCACACTGAAAGGCAATTAATACTGGAAGTTGAAATAATCCACCTGAAATGTTCAAAAGCATCAAATTTTAAAGCAGAAATTCCAGTAATTGCAATCTGAGCTGGGTATACAGTCTCTTTAGACAGCTTTAAAAATACAGCCTCTATGGATACGGGAAACTCTTCAAATATTATTGTTCAAGCCTACTCTATTTATTTCTTGCAAGAGCATCCACAGTATGTCAGACTGGTCCCTGCCCAAAGAACTCTCTTGCAGCACACAGACAGCTGTACAGAGATCAGAGAAGGGCAACAGCAAAAGGAATTTACTATGCATGATATCTTACAGATGTAACAGTCTAAATAAGAAGCCAAATAAAAGTAATTGGGGAAGAATTACTAGTGTTTATGCTTAGAAAGACAGCAATATCTTGATCTTTAAGCAATAAATCAGATCTTTAGCTACTGATAACATTTTAAAGCAAAAGTTACATATACCCGTTTATTGGCTGAAATGGTTTTGAATCAATCTCTGCATTTCAGCTGGCTTCAGTCATTGCTTTTTTTCCAGGAAGAGGTTTGGCTGACTGGGCGACTGACTGACCAGTAAGAATGAATGCAAAATGCATGTAATGCCAGGCAAATCTCAGGAAGCCCGGCATGCTACGGGGGGCTGGGTTCTCTTCCCTGTTTTGCTCTGAGAGGCTATGTGATTTCGGACAACTCAGTGCAGCTTCCAGGGCTTTGTTTCCCTTGAAGATGAAATTCCAGATGTTTTTCTTGAAATATTTCCAGACATACAGCACCTGGCAATACTGGACTTCCCAGCATAATCAACTTTGTTATCCAGTTTTAGGCAAAACTCCAGAGTCAAAATCAGCTCTCAGCCCAGTCCATACCCTAAAAGTAGAAAACACTTTGATTCCACTTTATTTCTTAATATGAAGCCAATAATCATTCTTAGAAATGTTGTGCTCATATTGCATTTAGAAATACGGCCAAATAAAGAACCTAATTCAGACATGAAGACTGAAAGATATCTTGAGAATATTCAAATACAACACCACATCTCGATGTTTGAAACTCTCTGTCCAGGTCTGAAATATGGCTGCTAAAATTATTCTCTTTTTCCAAAAGTCCTAACACTTTGTCACACTTCTTGGAATCTTTTCTGCTCTTGAAATTATTTATTGTTGATGAAATTTTTTATTATTTAGTGTCGAAAGACCTCAAGAAAGACCTCATGTCAGCTGAAGGAGGATGGATGTAAACACACAGAAGGGAGGATTTTCCTTTTTATGGTACATATTTTTAATATCTTCCCACCTCTCAGGTCCTGCTTATGGCCTATTGAATCTTTTCTGTTCTTCCTTCAGCAGAGATGGTGTCCCGCATCTTAATATCCTGCTCATCCTTGTGGCTGTCATACAGTCACCTGTGTAGTCAGAGATGGTCCGCTCCGCACATAACAACACTTAAATGTCAGACCTTTATACATCTGCTCTTGAAAATTCAGATCTACCAAAATGTCTACAAGAAATCAGTCAATCCAAACATGGCATTATTCTTGTTTTCTTCAGCTGAGTTCAAATCGCGTGCTGTTTCTTTCTCTTGTCCCTGCTCATTGCAGGGGAGGTGGACTAGATGACCTTTAAAGGTCCCTTCCAACCCAAACTCTTCTATGTTTCTATAAGGCTTGGAGAGTTGAAACTGGTATGGTATTTTTCCAGGCATAATACCTGTGGTTTGTAGGCAAACCTCCAGCAAACCAGCCTGCCTCACCCTCAGCAAGTGAAACAAGGTGTCATACACCGCAGTTTGGGCAGATGCTTAAAGTATGATTAAATAGCTCCTTCTGGATCCTTCCAGAGTGGTCCTCCTGTGTCAGCTCAGGAAATCCCCATCATTTCACCGGATGGCCTCAGATGCCCAACCAGGCATACCTCTTCCTTCGTAGAGCGCAATTACCAGTCGCAGCAAATAGTGCCAATCATTATAGACACCTGTACTTTTTATTACACAGTGAAACAGTTGAGTGAAATAGTTACCCATGTTATTATTTGCGCTGAGATCACGGGACTTCACTGTTAATGTTCACTGAAAAACAGGGAGATGGTTCCCATTTATGTTGTATCATTCTCTGAATACTCAGGCAGACATTCATGTGCCAATTATAATCTCTTCAGATACAAGTTTGCTCTCAAAGACTCTGTGAGAACACAGTACTGCTGTCCTAGCAAACCGAAATAGCTAGAACAGGTCTAGACACAGATAGGAAAGCTGTGATCTTTTTTTTTTTTTTTTTTTTAAAGTCAAACCTTTTAAATGCACCAAAATATTAAAATAGGAGTGAGGGAAAGAAAGGAAATCTATGAATCCTAAAATTAGAGCAGGAAGTTTTGAGGTTGCTTTTGCTCTTTTTTTCTAATTATAGATCCAAAATATGTGGTTTGAGTTACTTTTCCGCTAGAAGGTAACAAACAGAGCCACTTACACACTCAGTTTGCTTGTTTGCTTCTTGATTCTTATTTTTCAATGCAAACCCTTCCCCTGAGCAGCTCCCACAGTTTGAACTACTTATCTACAGGCGTTAAAATATCTGGTACTTTAAGATAGAGTGATGTTGCCCACTCTCGCCACCCACATGTCTATGGGTTCAGAAAACCAGTCAGTCAACAAGACAGGGTTGTTTGTATGTCTTCAGTTTCCTCACTCCCACAGCTGTCTACAAAAAAAGGATGAACTGTCCTTCTTTAAGTGAGCAGTGATGTAATGGTGCTTGTTAATAAAGTCTCAGCGGTATCGTGATTGCAGGACTTTCCATTAGAGTGCCTTTGCTGGGTCTTCTCCAAGAAACAAATTCAAATGCAATCACCTCATGTGTTGCAATGGAAACAGCCCCAGAGTACCACTCTGGTGTTTCAAATGAGGCAAGCCTAGAAAATGAGGAAAATTATTCTGTGTGTTTTAATAGTGATTTTCTGCAGTCCTTTTCTACGCCTCACACTGTCTTGCAAGAGTCTTCATGTTTTTAAGAAAGTATTGACTTGTTGGAGAGGACAAGGAAAAAATGCACGTAACATTTTGCAAAATAAAAGGAGGAAAAAAGCTAGAAATAACAGACTTTATGAGGTTCTACAACACTGCTCCAGTTTCCTGTTACTGCAGGCAATAAGAACTCATATAATCCTCTTCATAAATTGAACAAACTCCATCCTCAATCTGCTTCGATTACTTTGTACTTATTTTGGAAAGCTGTTTAAGAACCTCACAGCTGTGAATAGTGGAAACCTTACTGTTACTAACCTGCAACTGTTCAAGGCCAGATTAGTTTTGTCTCTGTCATTTCCAACTGATTTTCCACGTTGTACTAAACCAGTCCATTGTGTTTCTTATAGTCTCCCTGTTTTTTTCTTCCACCTCTGAAATGTTCTCATTCTCCTCTGTGTTGATGATGTTTCCTGATTTCGTGTCATCAGCAAATTTGATTAGTCTCTTATTATTATATTTTTGCCATAGTTTCTAACAAAAATACTAAGTAGATGCATTTTAAAACTATTTCTAGAGGAACTTCCTTCCAATTTAGTGCAATCCATGGGTTTACCCTCTTTAACTAACTCTTTACTGGATTTATGATTCATTTATTAATTTACATCTTTTCCAGTTTAACCTACGGATTCCCATGTGACAACATATAAAGTTGAAAGCCAAATAGATTTAACCTACCAAAGTTTCTTCATCTAAAATCCATTTCTCATTAAAAGATATGGAGCTATTCTGGCTCATACTGTCTTTGGTAAGTTCACGTGTCATCTCTTGCATGGCTTTAGATACTTATTCTACAGCACTGCACATAGTTAAGATCAAACTCACTTTAAAATTATTCTCTTACACATTTGATGTTTTCTCGCAAAATTGCTCTCAGGATTTTTAAAGGGGAAAAGAGGTGTTTGTCATTGATGTCTACAGCTGATAATAGAAAGGATAGAGGGCCTCATATACAGTATGTATAAGTCAGCTAGAATCTTTCCACTGACTTCAGTGATCTGCAGATCAGTCTTACAGTAGGCTAGAAAATCGCTGTTTCTTTTTAAATTTTATTCTCAGCAGACACTTTTGTGACCCAGCTACTGAGACAGACAAGGAATACATATGGCATTATAACACAGAACAGATTTTGTTTCACTGGCTATTTAGTAACTAATTTGCCCATCATTAGTTCTAGCTAAAATTTTCAGTATTAACAAGGAATACATTGCAATGGTATGTTGATGAACTATCTAGTCTGAAAAACTTTCAGTATCTAACTTTTGGACAGCATAACATCAGAAAATATTGCTCTGGACCTCACGTATAAATCAAGAACAAACGAGGTCCTATGGAAATATGATCAAGTAGTTATGGAGCAGTCATAGTAATATCAACACTTTTTAAAAAAAGATAGCTATATCTTACTATAGAAACATTCAGTAACTAATGCAAACACACACAACTTGTAGGCTCAAAAGTTGAGTTATGGCTTTGATTCGTAAAACCACTGTCATGTGCTCATAGTTAGGACATTTAAATATGTGCATAAGTACTGTTTAGAGCAGACATGTTTTCTTCAAGGATGAAGTTAGGAATTTTGTACTGCTCTGTTAGGTAGTTAACCCGCAGCATTTAAACAGTACGTAGTCAGGAATGCCTTGAATCCTCAGCACTGGTGAATGAGTATACGTTTGAAATCATATCAAGTTCACCACATCATTCTAGTTATAGAGCCAAGCTATAACATAAATCTTAGTCTTCCATGCTGAGAGGAGGCGAATGGAAATCAGGCCCCAGTTCTTCAGAGAAAACACAAGCTCCTGCTTCATGGTGTGTCCGTTACCTCTGTGTTCATTTCATTAGGGATAAAACTTTTGTTATTCCAACTCCTCAGATTCTTAAAACAGCAACCCAGGGCCTCTTTCCCAGCTACCAGAAAGCCCACATGCCTGGAGAATTACCCTCACATTAGTAAAATAGGTGAGACACATCTGAGCTTTGGGGAGGACAGTGCAATCCCTCTGCATTACAAACTGGCAAGTGGGGGGTGCCACTTGTTTTAACCCTTGTGTCTCTCTTTTCTTACACCTTGGCGTGCCTTCCAGCAGGCTTGCTGCCCGCCCATCTGCTAGCTCCCGGACCTCAATGAGGACGTTGTTTGGATGCTCCTCTTCCGCAGCCTGCCAAGACCTCAGTTTGTAAGTTTACCTGGGATAAATTTTACCTTCAGGCTATACACAGTCTATTTCTTTTTAGAGGTTTAAGTATTTCAGTGACCACTTTTAAGAAGTGCTGAAGAGAACAAGGAGGATTTTTGTGGAATGAAGAGGCAAATGAAACACAGGTAATTAATAGTTCTGAGGTCCTAGACATTTTCACCTATTTTCAGGTCTGGCTACAAAGCAACAGTGAAGAGCTAACTTGTTGCTTTTCATGACACTAACCCCATTTTTCTTTATTTTTAGCATGTGGGGAAAGGATCAAAAAAAGGGTTAAAGAGCAGAGTCCTCCATAAAAGGATGATATAATAATGGGTTGTAACATTATTGATGGGCATTTCGGTAATTATTTGTCAACAGGGATTTGCACTCTTTATCTAGTAAAATTAGGGACAGGAGTAAATCCAAAGTAGCAGGAGACGGTGTTGTCATGATTAAGCCAGGGGAAATATTCTGGTTTGGACTGAATGACATTCAATAGAAAAATACGTTTTTCTCTTGGATTGTTAGCACCCTCTAAAATCCATTTTCTATGTAACTACATGCTCCCATACCGATGTATAAATTGCTATGTAATTTTTTCTAAAATACAGGAAAAAATCCTCTGGAAAAAATCAGCAGAGGAGTGATGGAGGAGAGTTTTTGTCTTTGTACTTTGAGATGAAGTATTTCTAAACTGTACAGCCCCTGAGCTTGGTTACAGAAATACAGCTCTCAGTGAAATAAAAAGAAATATTGTGTATAGGAAGAAGTTTAGGAAAAGTTTAATGGATAGATCACATGTCTGAAATCACATTTTACATTTCTTTACAGTAGGCAAAGCATCATGAATATTTGTTTTTTCCTGTTCTATCTCTGGGTTAGCTCTGCATTCAGTTTGTTCTAAATTGGTATATCTACCTGACTACTAGATAAAAAGGTGGAAATCCTACAGCCTTGATTTTCAATTTCTTCACCTGCAAGGCTGGTTAAAAAGGATTTTTTAGGAAAAAAAAAAAAGAAAAAGAAAGTGAACTAGTATTACACTGTCAGATTCCTGATGCAAATCAGTCAGACCTCTACAGACTGACCACTTGAGCTCAGCTTTAAGAAAGTCAGCCTGTTGCTGATTTAAGTTGACATATCTCTTTGAGTGATTGACTTCACAAACTTGAAAAGTTATATTGAAGAGATGTTGTGATTCTGAGTAAAAGAAGAAAAGAATTCGACTGTGGAAGTGGCTGAAACCCTTGGAGCTGTATCTAAACTGATGCATGTGATACTGCTTCACGGTCTGGATGTGAACATCACCGCACCCAAATCCCTGCTTACCTTTCACTCTATGTGACTTCAGGGTCTTGATTGTATTGATCTGGCTGTCACAGACGTCCTTTGGCATGCAGTCTTGCTCCCAAATAGATCAAGCGCCACTGTGAAAACAATAAGACTTTTTTTCAGTCCTCCTATTCCCATTGTTCCAGAAAACTCCTTCCTCTGGCAATAAGAAACTTGCAACTGGTTTCCAGCCTTGAGTCATGCATGGTCAGTTTTCACTCATTCAGCCTTGTGCTGATGTGTTTCTATAGCTATAATAATCGATTCTCTCCATGAAATATACCCTGATGCATTAAGAAGCAGCAATGGCATCCCTTCTCAGCATTAATTTTGACATACTAAGCAAGCCAACACTTTCAGGCTCCTCTTACAAGTGAAACTTTCTCTTCCCCTCATTATTGGTTTCCATGAGCATGTCCTGTATTTCTGTAAGAAATCTGTGGATTTATTCGTGCATCCAGGATTTCTGTCTCACTTAAACCCACTGTGTATTAAACTCTAATCAGGCTGGGTCCAAAAATCTTGTGTCTTTCTGCAGGACACACTGAGCTCAATACTGTGTCTACTTGGTCCAACACCTCTCAGAAGTGTTACTCGTGGACATTGTATCCCTGGAGCTGTCAGGCTTAATGCTCAGGTATTAAACATGTGCTGTGCATATGTGCAGCAAGTCTGAAGAGCTGCAAAACATTAAATTCAGTGCATACATATCTTTTCACTGCATGTAGGTCTATCTGGGAAACTGGGGGAGGAATAAGGCAGTTCTCCCTGTCTCAGTAGCATCCTTTACCTGTTTCCAAGTTGAATAAGCAGAGGTGATGGTGACTGAACACATTAACTATATGCACTATCCTTGCAATACCTCACCTAATACAATTTTGGATTACCTTTTACTTGGCCAAATCCCAGTGTTGTCTCAGAGTCCACTGCAAATGATTGATGCATTCAGATCTCTCTTTCTGTATCATATTGAACTGAAGGGCACACAGTTCATAGCAAAAAATATTGTTATTAATATCTGGTGTCCAAATGAAATTCTGATATTCTCATCTTGCACTACATAGTTGATGCAATTCCAGATTTGTGCCACTGGCAAATTTCATTAATACAGTTCAAATTTTTTCAACAAGGTCACTAACTGAATATATTAAATAAACTATTAGTTCCTTTCTCATCGACCTTATCAATCCGTATAAACATCTCAAGGGCGGGTGTCAAGAGGATGGGGCCAGACTCTTCTCGGTGGTGCCCAACGACAGGACAAGGGGCAACGGGCACAAACTGGAACACGGGAAGTTCCACCTGAACATGAGGAAAAACTTCTTCACTGTGAGGGTGCCAGAGCCCTGGCACAGGCTGCCCAGGGAGGGTGTGGAGTCTCCTTCTCTGGAGAGATTCAAAACCCGCCTGGATGCAGTCCTGTGCAGCCTGCGCTGGGTGACCCTGCTCTGGCAGGGGGTTGGACTAGATGATCTCCAGAGGCCCTTTCCAACGCCTGCCATTCTGTGATTCTGAGATTCTGTGATTCTTCGCAGCTATTCCTTTATAGTTTTGTATTAGTTCTCCAGCTTAACTGAGGACTCCAGTCACAGGCAGCTAATTCATTTTAATTGCAGAATAATTTCTAAAAAAACTCCAGTTTGAGCCTTCTGAGTGTCTGGTATCATTTAGTCTTGTCAATATCGATAAATATACTACCTCAACTACTTTTGAATTTATTTTTTAAATTGCCACTTTGTTCCAATGGGACAAAATTCTCAGAAGATGAAAATTCAAATTAATACTATGGTACATTAATAAATAATATGGCCTGTATTTTTCATGGTATGGATGAAGATGAAGTAATTGACAATAGTTTTTCAAAAATCTTGTTCATAATATCCCCGTATTTGTTGTCTGGGTGTTTTTATGGAAGTAAACCTTTTCAGATCTAGTTGGAGGAGACTTTTTTTTTCCTTACAGACACAGTGACTGCTTTGACTTTTAAAAGCCCTCTGCATTGATCAACTCGTCTTCCTCAGGAAATATTACAAACAAATTGAAGTGAGAAAAACCACTTTTGAGGTGTTGAATTTGAGACCCAGTACATGAGAAAACAGGGCAGAGAGGTGGGTCACACAGGATAAGACTCACACCCAGAAGCTCTTGGTCAAATGTGTGTACCTTTTGGTGAGTCAGTTACAAAAGTTTTGGTTTTAAAGGTTACTACTGCTATGATTTACTGCAAAAGAGCATTATTGGTAGGAGACAGAGAGCACTACTTTAGTAATGTCTCACTCCAGCCAGCTAAACTGTGCTTAAATCACTGTAGCTTTAAGCACTCTTGAACCAGTTCAGTAAACATGGTTTTAATATAAGCAAAGATTGGACGGCAGCAAATTAGTGCCAGAGCTCGGAAAATAACCCAGGACTACTGGCCCTCAAGTCTATGTGCTAATTAATGCAAACATTTCCTCTCTCATCTACCAAGTTAGGACTGCAAGGGATACAAAATGAAAGCGGAGGGTTTGTGTGTGCTGTTTTACTAACCTGCATCTTGTAAACATTAGTTACAATTGGACTTTTAGTATAAATTCCAGATTGCAGAGATCACTGTCCTCAGTCAGATACTTTTCTGATTCATTGATGTGTTTTGTTTTTCCTGGCTTTGTATTAAGGGAATTATGCCTCACTGAGTTGTGTAACAAGGATTGGGAGCTGCTCCTTGGCTAAAGCAGCGCTCACGCAAAGATACTCAGCCTCAGTAATGCTGCTTTAAGTCTGCCAACTAACCAACAGCACTTTTCTTCTGCTTTTTCTTTTTTTTTTCCATTGGCTGTGAATGGTCATTTATTGGCTCCAGTTCAGTCCTCCTGACAGGAAGGGTTTTCTTGAGGATAATAGAACATAGCCAGGGTGTCTAAGCCTCTGTTGGGCTTTTTCATAACAGTCTAAATCAGTGCTTTTCAAACTGTTTTCATTTTGTAACTCCCTGAATATCTTCAAGGGGAGGTGCAAGCCTCTGTGTAATAAATTTAAGCCTCCCAAGAGCATGCCCACTACAGTATAGTTGACAAACTCTTCAGAGGACCTCTGGAGTTGCAAGCTGAGAATAGCTGGCCAGACCCAAAGAAGTCTTATATGTGAACTCACATCAATATCTAGAGCTTTTTCAATCCAAGGTTTGAGATGAGAGAAATATTTCCGGTGATAACTTTGCATTTTTGTTTGAAAGCCTGTCCTCCATTAATGGTATTTCCACTACATTAAACCTTTACTTTGTCAACTTCTTTACTACCATAGTGGCAAGTTCAGAAATTTCCAATGGTATCAAGCCTTTCATTTCTAAATACACTCGTCACCTTCTGAGCTTTTGAATTTGTGGGACGAAGAGTGGAAAGAACGAGGTACAGTCCAAATTACAGTGGAGGCAGAAGTGCCTTTCATTTCTTAGATGATGTACCTGCGTGAGAAAAATTAAGGGAATTTTCCTGTTTTCTGGGTATGATCAGCTGTCACACAAACAAGGTGGTCTGCAGCATCAGTTACCCACCACAAGCAAATCTTTCATTTCCGCACCCAGGTAGAATTGTGCGATGGTATTTCACTGTACACACACACAGCTCTTCCTTTTTGTGGGTGAGTCAATAGCCCTGTGTGTTTTTCTAACCTTTTCTCCCACCCAAAGAGCAGATGAGTAACTTCTCTGTTCTGTCATGGGGAAATAGGGTGGTGAGGACATCTCTGTCTCAGACAAGTCACAGGCTGGGAAAGGAGAGGACTTTCTAGCCAGGGGTGAGGAGGGAAGAGTTGTTTCCTCTTCAGGCTGAAGATTTTCTGGGATCTCAATCGCATGTTCTAAGACAATTCAGAAAAATTTCAGGTGTTCCTGAAAACTAGAGAAAAGTCCTACAAAACAGGACTCTAAAGGAGGATTATTGTACAGACTGAGTTATTTTCAAAAGATCACCAATTATTTCCATTCTTATGTGTACAGATCTAGACAGCTAATTTAAGTCACTGGGTTTTGAATATGGTAACCTGGAAGACTAATAGTTGTCCTTCTGAAAAGTAACCGTCAGTCGCACTGCCATGTAAGAATACTTGTACAAGATATTAATTAAGTTTTCAGGAGCTGAGAAAGTCAAATTTGTCTCAATTGGTGCTGTTTTTGCTTTCTTTTCTCATGAAGTCAGAGGTTTGGTTTCCTTTCTGTAGAAAGTGACCTGAAAAGAAGTGGAAACTGGTTTTCTGCTTTAGACACGTGACTTCGCAAACAAAGGAATCCATCTACACTGCGCCAAATGTATGCATTACAGACAGAGCTTATTCTGAGATGTAGGGGATGTACTGTTCTGAAATCACTCATTAGCTAATGAAAAATATCAAAACAATCAATACTTCCAACAAAAGACATATACCAAAACTCTCATACAGTCACCAAAAGCCTGTCAGGGACATTGTTCAAGTTTTTCCATCTCTACAAGGTTTGCAGTCTAATGAGTTTTTGAGATATCTGTTTATTGCATGAGTGGCAGAAGTTCCTGAGTGTGTCAGGGTGAGATTTATGTGGTTCTGGACCTGCTAGAGCAAGAATCTGCTTTGTCTCTGATGATACACATACAATCCTCTACTGGCTTCCAGTTAGCTTTCACCCACATGGTCATCCAAACTTCTTAAGATATAAAGGGATTTGTAAAGGGATTTTAGGGAGCTTGAAATCATTTTTGTTGCAACAGCCTCACCCTGCCTCCCTCATTCCTTGCACACAACTTGCCCACACCAGGATCGACATACATCGTTCCTACAATGCCACATTTGCAAGGCAAATCTCCGCGGTGCACCCTGACAGACCCTAACATGCTCAGCCATGAGCTCTGGAAGATCCCTTTAGAACAACAAGGGTAAAAATGCCCAGGGATCCACCTCCGTAGGGAAATCCTGAAGAAAACAGGTATTTCTTGAAAAAGAAACATCCTACATGACTTCTTATGATGACTTTGGGGATGCTCACCAACACAATGGGTATGATATAAAAGCCTGAGTAAGAAATACCTGCACAGGTGTAGTCTGTATGTGCACCAAGTGGAGACATCCTCTTTCTAGTCCTACGCACATTTATGCTTTTACACATTTTCAGTGCCATTCACCTAATCACATTGACTGACCAAAGAGTGAAATTATTGCCATTTACAGTGCTGACACAACCCTCAGTTGTGCGCGTGTAACGTAGCAAAAAGTTCAAGGAATTCTACAGTGTGAAAACAAAGTCATAGGAATCAACCAAATGTTGCTTAATTGTTAGGAGCTGAGGGCAGAATCAGATTATGTCAGGACGCCTGGATGCTGCACACCCATATTTATCTGGATGAATACTGCCTATGCAATCAAAACCTTCTGGAATCGCTTGCAATGTGATAAGGAATGATGAACAGAAAAGCTGTTTAGTGATACGTCCTTCTTGTGTGGAAGGAGGCATAAAGAAGTGGGGACTACTGTGATGGGTTTTTTACATTATTTTTGCGAGAAGGAGCAGGGAGGAAATTGAGAGGGATTTATGTTCAGTCCTTTGTTGCTTTCAGAAGCAGCACAATGTTTTGTTTATCTAAATGCTGATGGTCAGAGACAGAAACTGAAGCCCTAATCTCAGGAGAAGATAAACCATTACCTATTTCAACACCACTGCTTTTTTAAATTTTCCTTGACTCCAGCTATTTTTTGCTTCCATGAACAGGGATTACTGACTAACCCGGTCTCAGAGAAAGTTGATTTTTCATCTCCCAGAGTTAAAATAAGCAAAGATCACACCTTGGTAGAATGGCAGGTTTGTGCTAAGGTTGCTTGTCCCCACAAAACCATCTTGCTTTAAGCAGTGGGTATGTTCTTTGCTATTGACTGGAGAGTGAAAGTGAAATATAAGTACTATAAATGACCCAAGCTGATGAAGTATTAGAATTACGCACTCAGCCAACCAAACCTGTGCTTCTCCTCCACCCTAAAGTCCAAATAAGGACGCCATTGTAAAAACATTCTAAAGTCTTTTTATCAATAGTTCAATGCCTCACAAAAGTAGACTCGTATTTGGGCCTTGCTGGGTGCTCCTAGTCCCCCCACGGTATGTCAGTGGCTGTGGTAGAAAGTGCTCTTCCAGCTCATGTAGATCGTTACTGTAAATAAAACCAGATTCTTGTAAGCTCCTCTCAGCCTAGACTTATTTATAACCTCACAAAACCAGCTTATCCTCACGCATGCCATGCAGTAGAATATTCGGTTATGCTTTGGTGAGTTACGTACTGAAGTAGAACAATATGATGCCATTTGATGATGCTAAAATTTCATGTGTAGTTTCCTGTTGAAGACTTATAGGAAACTATCAGAAACTTTGAAGCATCCATTTCCCTCCTCTCATCCTTTTTCAAATGTAATATTTTTCCTTAAAAGATACTTTTTTTCCCACAGTGAGTCCTAGAAGCTTCTCCTTTCGTCATCCAAACAACTGATTCTCACAAAAGACATTTTCTTCATTCTAAAATTAGCCAGGCTTGTGAGAGGGAGGAAGGGAATTTTTATTTGTAAGAAATAATTTGTCTGAGTTTTCTTCTATGAATGACAGTGAAGTGTTGGGGAGGGAATTAAGGAGGCATTTCTTCCCAGTACCAGTTCCATTGTCAGCATCAGCCAGCACTGAAGCTGATCGTAGAAGGAGATGGAATTTCTGACACATTTTCAGCCTACTCCATCAACAAAATTTCAGCCAATTCTTTCCCCTAACTTTCCAGCCACCTTTAACAGCCTCTAGCAAGGGTATTTTGTTTTGATTTTCACTGAACTATGTCATGGAGTCTAAATATGTAGATGAATTAGATAATCCTGAGCATGTATTCTGGTCTATTCACTTACTCTTTACACTGTACTATAAGATTTTTTTTTTTCTCATTCACTGTATTGCAGCTAGCAAAACATGTTAAACATTTATAGATGTTCAATGGCTTTTTGTGTTGATCATCTATAGAATCATAGAATCATAGAATTGTTCTGGTTGGAAGAGACCTGCAAGATCATTGGGTCCAACCATTAACCTATCACTACCAAGTCCCCCACTAAATCATATCTAGCTTTTTTTCAGTCCTGCGGCTTCTGTAAATATGTGTTTTAACCATACTGAGTGGAGGAAACAGCTAACCCCTGAGTGTGGCAGGTTTTCCTGTTCTAAGCAGGTTTGAAACTGATTAGTTTGTAAAGCAATGAAACGACAATAGTACAAGCCAAACCCATGTTCAATTGGAGAGCAAGCACGGGTCAGCTTACCGGTCAGTTCCAAGAATATTTTCACTTTGCGTTACCCGACTGTTGTACAACATCAGGTCAGTTATACTTAGGTTTCCAGAAAATAGCAGGTTTCCGCTTTCATCTATAACCAATATTAAATTTCAAAATAAAGAAAAAACAGATAGTAGCTCAAAAATGAAACACAAGATGTCAAATAGTATCTATGTATTCATTGATAAAATGTAGTGTCTATCAGAACCCCTTTTTGTTCAATGATGTTATCTATTTTACTTACCCTGCTTGATTAAAATTGTGTTTACAAAAATGTCCATTTTAAAGGAGTTTCTGTAAATGGTCCCTTTCTGTAATAATGAGTTTTAATACAACTCTGAAGCCCACAGCCATGCAAAATGTTGATACTGGAGGTCAAAACCAGGAAATGCTCCTCGGATTTCTGTATTATGACCAACATATCTGATTCAGAGCAAAACTGATATTAATGATTTGTCACCACAACAACTTTCAATGGAATCGCCTATGTTCAATTACATTTCAAAGGGCTCATGTTCAAACCTGAAATCCGTGAAAATGTTATCACAGGCAGCTGCTCTTTAAAACATTCCTCTGTCATTAATTTCTGATCTTATGTGTCATCAGCAACAATTTTTTGTCCATACTCATCAAGAGCCAAACACAAAACAGAACTATTAAGATACTGAGCAATCTCATCAGTGATATCCACCACTGAATGTAAAAAGGTTTTTTTTTTAAAAAAAGGACTTTTTATGTTCTTTGATTTCTTCAAATTAATAATAACTTCCAGG
Source organism: Phoenicopterus ruber ruber (assembly GCA_009819775.1). Taxonomy (NCBI): domain Eukaryota; kingdom Metazoa; phylum Chordata; class Aves; order Phoenicopteriformes; family Phoenicopteridae; genus Phoenicopterus; species Phoenicopterus ruber. The sequence goes on from CM020216.1 coordinate 159,661,600, forward strand.
AAAATAAAGAAATGTTATAGTATTATGACTATGACAAGATTTTTGCATTTCTGTTAAAGTGATTTATCTGCTTTTAGTTTTACACATGCACAAAGTGTTATATGGACCAGAGGTAGCAGACTCACTTAACAAGACCTTGTTTTGTGTGAATAAAACTGTGATTCAGGCTTGGAGGCAAAAGAGGTTTGAAAGCTTTCAGTACAGAAGACTGAAAGGAAAAGTGAAGACGCTATGATAAGATCTATATACATGATGCAACTGCTGCTAACAGATTAACACTTCCTTTTCTTGCAGATATTACACTCACACTCACATAGGGAAGAAAGTGTTAATGTGTCTAAATACATGACTGCAATTAACTGCTCACAAACTGTGCAGGCCTCTGACGGGCTCCTAATATCTGCAGCACATGCATGACCTTCCCAGCCACGGTGATTGCATCTGGGGGCCAAATTCTGGTATGCATAGGTTACATGTGCCTTATAACCCTTGCAAGCACAGGATGCTTTCCCCATGTCAAGGTGGTTATTTTAATATCACAATGCTAGTGGAAACTCTCCAGGCTCTCATATTTCTATTGCTATGGTATAAAACTGGAAAAAAACCTTTTGCTCACACACAAATTTGGTAAAATAATTGTATTTCTGAGTCTTATTATAACATTCAAGGTCAGGCTGGACAGGACTCTGAGCAACCTGATCTAGTTGAAGATGTCCCTGCTCATTGCAGGGGGGTTGGACTAGATGACCTTTAAAGGTCCCTTCCAGCCCAAACTAATCTATGATTCTATGATTCTATGTCAAAAGCTTAAATTGGCACAATAAACTCCAGTACTTTCTTTGCAGGGAGTTATCGTCAGTGGGCTCTTGGCATTGCCCAAAACCAGTAAGTATGGGTACAGAATGGGTGTGGGAAAAACACACACCGAGGCATGTGTCTGGCACGTTTCAGGCCAGCTGGAGGAAATGCCATACACAAGGCTCCACCACTGACTAAGAGGCTTTTGAAAATGCGGTACCATGATACGACGTATTTCCCAACCTCAGTTCAGTCCTTGACCTGTTTCTTTCCCCGTTATACCTCCAACTGTCTAACCAGCTACCCAGCACAGGAGGGGTTGTGGTGCTGCAGTGCAAATGCATGAATCACAGGCCTGCTTCTGGTGGGAACAGGAGGTAGGAGTCATCTTAGTCTCCGCCTGTGAGACTTGACAACTGTTGCAGGCAGCCTGAGGTATGAAAGGACACAGGCAGCTACTTGGCAGGAGACATGAACTGATCAAAAGAAGCACTGATTTTCCTCTGCTGCTTGTACAGTTAATGTTTCAGACTTTGTACAAAGGCTCCCACAGCAGCCAGAGCATATCTCTCACTTTCTCTGTATATACATATATATATATATGTATCTGTAAGTATGTGCGTGGGGGTGTGTGTATAGGAAACAGTCTGCCTAAGACACCCTTTTTGTCTGTGAAAGGAAGTGTTTGAATTAGAAGGAGATTCTTCCAAGGATAAAGCATCAGGGACAAATTTATACATAGCAGTAGAAACTGCTCTCTGAACTTCATGTAAGAAGGAGTCTGAGATGTAGATTTTATAAACAGACCCCTTTGGATCTCTGAAGAGAGGATTTGAAAAGTCAAACACATCCAGGCCATGCCTATAAAAGTAAAAATTACACTGCCCAGAGCCTTTTAAGCAACAGACGTATTTCAAACAAGAGAATACTACGGCTGTTACTCTCTTTCTTTCTCTCTCTCTCTCCATGTAGACACACGTTGGCAAAACTAACCCCTGACTAAAGATGCTGTTAGTTTAGAGATTTTATCCATTACAGCTGTAAGACCCATGGCTTAAAGCTTCAATGAGAGGGTAACTCGTTGATAGTTGCTGCTGAGCAGTAAGACAGGCAAGTCAGACGTCCAGAGACAAAGATCCCTTCCCTTCGCTTAGCAAAAGGAATGAACTGGATGGGCCAGGCATCATTTGCCTTGTCACTTAAGGAATAGTTTGGGTGACTTTTCTTCCATTAGTGGAATAAATGAAATTAATTCACCTGACAATGGATAGTGAAAAGAATTATATCCAGGATGCTGGAAATGGACAGTTATTGAAACTTGCATTGGTTAGAGACTACAGACAGCAAAAGACAAAAGGATCCTGCACGTCACTAACTGTGTGTAAAAAGACTGGAATGTTTCAGGACCTGTTGGGATGAGTGATGGCAAGATGAAACAGGGTGGCAAGCAACAGTATTGATGTCTGGCAGCAGCCAGTCAAATGACAACATAGCAACAATAAACAGCAGGTGCCCGGAGAGCCATCATAGAAACTGGTTTTATGGTCAGCATCATAGCAAGGAGTTTTGGTCTTATCTTTATTACACAGACCGGAGTTGTGAGTTTCACTTGCAATACAAAGAATTTGATTTAAGCCTTTGGAGCTCACTTTGCAAATGTTCATGTATGAGTGCCCTGAGAGTGTTTATGAGTCTCTGGGTTTGTAGCTGGGCTCCCAAGCAGCTATGTTTTAAGTGTCCTAAGAAACAGACAGTGACTACATGAACATTTTTGTGCTTTGCCTTCAAATCACTTCAAATCAGGTGAACAACTCATTGTGTAAGTGTGCAATTAAGAGTTTAAAATAAAAGATTATACTTATACAGGAAGAACTCTTGGTAGGACTGACAAGGAGTGTAAGAACAGTTCCCGAGAGCAAAAAAGATTTAAGTTGTGTTTCTTTGCTGGCATTGTCATCTATTTGGCATTAATATCTCTACTCCTGGCCATGGCAGAACTAGTGAGGGCATTGCTGCAGTATTGACTTGTCTCTGATGCTGCCAGTGACTCTGTAGACTGTGCAACAGAATGAGGTAACTTGCAGAGAGGAAAAAGCTGCTGCAAATTCCCTTTTCCCTGCTCACTTGCTCTCTTTTGTTTCCAGGTGATTGGGTTGGGCACCATAAGTGGGATATGTAAATTCAAAACTGGTTGAGAAGGGTACAGCTGAAGTCTGTGGGGTTGCTGAGTTTTATCGATCATGCCTACACTATATGTCTTTGCTTATCCAAAGTCTTGGCCATGCCATGGAGCAGGTGCTAAAGACATGAAATGCAACCTCTGACGGAGCCCCAGGACCTGTGAGTTATTCCCAGTGACTTTCAGAAAGGCTTCCTTTCACAGTCCCTCCAACCCAAACTGCTCTGCTTTTCCTAGCACAGTGGGAGCTAGAGATGCCTATAGGTAAACACGGTCAGAACTGGAGATGTTTCCACCTCAACACCCAAATCAGATCCCTTTAACATATCGCTAGTCAGTCTTGAGCCTTTTAGTGCGCATCACCTTTTTATTCTGCAAGGCACCTGGAGAGTATATACATGACTTGACTGCTGCCGTGTCCTGACAGCTTCACCGGTTCACAGGAGGAGTCATTAGCCAACCAAACAAAAAGTTCGCAGTTCTTCAGGGGGAACATAACCACTTTCCTCCACATTTGGTTTTTTTTTTTTCATTAGAGGTGTTTCAAAGACAAGAGAATTTTACAAGTGTTCCAACAGCTTCACGAACTGCTGCCTCTCCTCCAAAAGACAGCAAGGGTTAAGGGTGCGCGGCCCCGGCCACTTGTCAGATTTGGCATGCTACAGCCAGCAGCTGGTGGAGGCAGTTAATTAGTCCTGCACCCTGCTCAAAGTTCAGTCTTTATTGGCAGGGAGAAGCAGGCTGCACCAGCCCGCTTCCCTCTTTCCATTAACAAAGGCCTGTGCCATCAGATTACCCTGGCAACGTGCCACGGCATCCCTGTCATTTGCCTGCCGGAGCTTTGCCATGGCAACAGGAACGCTAACTTTGCCAAAGCAGCATCTGGTCTATGGGTGGCAGATTACCTGCCAAACAGATTTACTAGCTGCAAAGTGCTGCCGACTGCCCCGAGAAAAGAGAGGAAGGGGGGAAATCTTGTGACAAAAAGATGGTTATCCATTTTAATTTTTCTTTCTAAGCAAAGGTTTCCAGAGGTCCAGCTGCTGATGTGTGGATAGAGCATGTCTTTATTCTTTCTGGGCATGAAAGCCATTAAACAAATTAGGCTTTATCTTAGCCACAAGGTCCTCTGGGCATTACGGAAGCAAAAGTCTTTGTTGAGGACTAATTTCTGTTATGCAGTAACCAGACTGGTCTTGACAGAGCGCTGCTGGTTTTTCATTTCATTTTATCACATCCATTTTGTTGTGTTGACACTAGAGATATGTGTGATCCAAAAATCATGGATCCAACTGCTCATAAACTGCAGGGAAAATCAGATCTGAATGTCAGCATCACATCTAGTTCCAATGGCCTATAAAACTCAAGGACAGGCAGAAGCAGATTCGTAAGCAGTGTGAGACTTTTCCAGTGGACTCCCTGCTCTCAGTAGACACTGAAGCTTCTGGATTCATGGAGGGCAGAGAAATAGACTGTAGGCAATACAGGACTGGCTCCATCTCTACCAAATGACCCATGTTGCAGAGGAAGGCCATAAAACCAGTGGCCAACACCCAGTGGTTCCTCTGTTTTGGGAGACAACTTCTTTCTGACTCTAACCCAGTCAGTCCTTTAATACTGAGCTGCTGTGACAAAGACAAACTAATCAGACTCTCAAGAAGTGTTTGAATGCAAATGCAATGATTACCACTATGCAGCAAGGAGTGAAAGAACAAGGTTCCTTTCCAGTCCCTCCTGGGTGGTTAGTACACCTCTGAAACATGACATTTCTCTGAAGCAACAAATGTGATCAAGGCCAATAATGATCATCTCATTTCAGCTCTTCTTACAAACCTAAGCATCTTCTCATAAACTTTAATTTCTCACTCCAGGATGTCCCTATCCCAGTTTCTGGCTCTGCGGCCTTTACACACTGAAGGAAGCAGTGCAATGAGTTTTGGTAGCTACAGATGGAGCAAGCAGAGAGTGAAGTTGCTGCAGCAGTGGGAAAGTTTGCTTCAGGTTGGAAAGCGAGATTGGTCACCAATGCTTTACACACTCAGCAAGAAGTGCCATAAAATTCTTTAGGTAGTCAATGGTCTAGATGCTTCTCTTCCCTTAGGTTTAGGTTTCTAAGGGATAAGGGATACATTTGAAACAGTGTGCATGCACGTGTCTCTCAGTGTCACACAGAGGTATGCTGTGCTGGGAGAGCAAAATCAATAGCTAAATCTGGACAAAATAAATTGGGTAGCCAGCACATACGTGTAAGACTCTTGGCAGAAGGATAGCCTCACAGATCAGAATATAGATAACTTGAGAGTTCACCTCTTGCATCTACGTCAACAATGATTGTAACAAAAAAACCGAATAAAGCAAACAAACAAAAAGAAATCTTTGGTCCTTAAGCCTTTACTCATTATGTAGAAGGCCGGTGCACAAGGGACCTGCATTGCTTCGCCACATCTTTTGGTTACCCAAATATTCATGCCCGTGTAGGTCAGTGTTGCAGTTTGGTGCACTGTGTCCATCTCCAGCACTCACACAGTCATTACTATCACCTCACACCATTCAGCATCTTTGCCTGACGCTGATGGGCCACACCACCGTGAAAGGGGGTCTTCCTTGTTCATAGGGTAGATGAAGGCACAGAGAACCGAGTGACATTCCCATATTCACAGAAGTTTCGCCAGAGTGAGTACTGGGCCGTGTCCTATTTCAGCTCTGCATCCTAACTGTTAATTGTACTTTCTTTCATCCTTTCTGGTTCTTCTGCTCATAATGCACACACAATATTGCAGTAGAGATCAGAGACCTGAAGGTCAAATCCTGAAGCTCCTTTGTAGCTGACACAGGGAGAGACTCCATATTGACCTGCTGCCACACTGGGTGAGACAAATGCTGAGGCAGGCGTGAGAGACTGCGCCAAGGTCAGGGAGGAGCAGCAAAGAGGAGAAGAGGGGCTTGAGTGTACCTGTGAGGGATCAGCTGCCCCAGACCCTGAGGGATCCGCTGTGCCCGGCACCAATAGGAAAATACAGCCGCCCCCGAGGAGAGCTTGTCCTGGCAGCTTGGAAGCTTCCAGAAGAACCAGCCTGGTGCCTGGAAGCTTCCAGAAAGAACCTGCCTGGTGGCCCAGACGCTGTGAAGGGATGAAGGTCTGGGGCTGCCACGGGGTCTGTCTCACTGCACACCCTGACTAGCTGCTGTAGGACGTGGCCGCCTCCTCGAGGACCCTGACTCCTCAAGGAGCCCGTGGCATGGACAGCCGAGCACTTGGCACAGTGAGTGTGTCTCTGAGTGAGTATTTTCCCCTTAATCCTGCACATTTTTCCCCCTTTGATTTGATCAGCTACTCCCAATGAGAAGTAAATTGACTGTGGCTTATATATGACTAGCTGTTCCGTGAAGTGACGAGCTTGACGGGTTCATCCTACATCTGTTGTGGCACTCACCACATAGACGTATCCCTTGGCCAGACATCTTGAGAGTTCCTTGCCCTGCCAGGATGAGGAAAGAACAGAGTCCTTCCAGAGAAAGACTCCTGTCATTTTATATCATTTGTGGTCGAAAGTCAGGGATCAGCCACACTGATGAAAAACCTTCTGACTCCAGCCTCTGGTATGTTCATGACTCCTTTCCAGATCCCAGACTTCTACGTCAAGATTTCTGTGTGCGAAAGGCATCTGAGGCTGGCTGAACATATCTGGGGTTTTTTTCCTGTTTTCAGTAGTGGTCAGAAAAGAAATTCAGTAAAGTAAAAAAATTGCAATAGTTTCCCTCCTGTCTTTTAGGTAATGGGTGTTACATTACAAATAGGTGGTTGGAAAGTTACCAAAACACCTTGAGGGTACTAGAGCAGTCCCACTGAGTTCTCCAACCTTTGCTCAAAGACAGATTGACCCAGGATCTGTGGGTGCCCCATGCAGGGTGTGATGCCTGGTCAGCAAGGTGGGAAGTACCGACACCCAAACACAATGCGCCCGTCCTTGTTTTGGAAAGAAAACATTAATGTTGGTGCTGAAGTCAGAACTCAATTCTTTCTGGATCGCTCAGCTTCAGTGTCTGGTCCAAAACCTATTGTGCTCAATAAGAAGAGAGTCCTGTTGATTTCTGTAGACCTTGGCTTGTGCCCTTGTTGTCAAGCTCCATCTCTTACACATGAATTCTGTAAAATACTAATCAGTAAGTTATCATTTGAACTCTTAGCTCAGTGTTAGGCTGTAAAAAATAGCAGATAACTTTGTGTCTTCCAGATAAGTATGTTGTTTTCCTGTATAATGGAGAGCTGCTCAATTTAGTCCATCTACCACGATGGAGTAAAAGAAATAACAACTAGAATCTCCATCACCATATTTTGTTTGTCTCTTTCTGTGACCTACCTGTACCCATAGCAATTTTGTGACCAAATGAGAGAAGGAAGCACGCAGACTTCTGGTTTAGTCGCCTCTCTGTGATCAGAAGTATGTGCGTTGCATATGTGCTTCAGAGGAGTAGAATTGATCTGAAGCTCTGTCACCTCAAATATACTGCTAGGCCATCCTAGGAAATCCTGAGAAATCCTTCTGGCTTAATTGCTAAGCTCTCCAGGGCATGGAGACATGGGCAAAAGCAGCATGCTAAATGGCTTTCAGGGTGTCAGGAAGTCTAAGAAGCCAAAATCAAGTATTCATTACTGCTGAAGCATTTTTGTTAGAGGCTTTCCTGTGTTGTATTTTATAAGAAAGGCTTTATTGGGACACAGAAATCGTTTCATTATTTACAGGATTGGAGAGTCACCACACTGGAGTCAGTAGGAAGTCACAAGGGAAATTATCCACTAGTATGGGGAGTGTTTTCACATGTGGGATTAAATCTTTTATACAGTCTGAGAACACTATTTTACTTCAAATGATAATACTGTCTCTTATGTGGTACTCAGTTTGAAGCAATTTTGATGATCCTGTCTTTTCCAAATGCTGAGAACTGACTCAGCAACCCAACGAGTTGTCTCCTGTCAGGATCTCAGATTAACAGTCCTCCTCTATAAAGCAGGTTATTGTTTGCTGCCAAGAGCATGTCCTGGACACCATCCCCACTGCCGTCAAAGTTTTAATCCAGAAGTAGGTCAAATCCAGATGGTGCGTCAGTAAACGTTAATGTGTTTTAATTATCAGGCTATTTTTAGAAGGTTCAGCATGTTACAGTGCCAGGAAATGAAGTGGAGCAGAAAGTAAAATCCGTGTGAGTTTTCTTCACTCTTCTTAAGAGAGGGAGATGGGTTATGCACCATTAACACTATTAATGAAAAACAAATCATATCAGTTCTGGGTTTAAAAACTGAGTGTCAACACAGAGAATCTACCTCAGAAACCAGCACTTCTTGTTTACTTATGTCATGTTTCCTGAATCCCAACATCATTGTCAAGTAAGAGAGGTTTTCAGTCAGTCCTTTAGTGCTACTGGTTCTATGTCCTTCCTCCCATTAGTAGGACAATGAAAATACTGATTATTTTAACCTCCAGGAAGTTCTCAGGAATGTTTTTTTTGTGACTGAGCTTGTAGGAGTAGAACAACTTGAAATTTCCAGGGCAATTACGCCTTCCTGGTAATAGGTAAAGTCATTTAAATGAGCATCAGCTCCCTCAACTCCTACCTCAGACTTTTCTTGTGCATTACAAAGTCTAAACAGGATCATCTGGAGGCTGAGATTGAGCAGCAATTACTCTTGTCGTTGATACGAGATATTTAATACAACAACATGTAGATGTCTTTGAAAGTCTGAAGCTATAGACCTAGATTTACTGGTTATCAACTGCAATTACTAATCATGGTTCATTTCTATCTAATGTATGTGGGTCCAGTTCTAGGCTCTGCTACATATTTCTTGTGTGTGATCTTGAGCAAATCTGCTGCATTCTCTATCCACCACATGCAGCATAAGAAAAGCAATACCTTATACTGCTCTTTTAATGTTTTTATATGCAGTGTCTGGATATAGAATTTTATTCCTGTTGGACAATCCTCAGTGCAATTATAAAAAATAAAAATACTTCCTTTCTGAAAAGGAAAAAAAAAATAGGATTCCATGCCCTTGTCTCAGCATGCTACCTGTGAATCCAGGCAAGGCACAGCCATTGCTGATTTTTTCCCATGTAAATAGCAACCTCCATTCAAATGAATTCTTTATGCAGTTATCAAGTAAGAAGTGCAATGGGGGCCAACACAAACCAAATACAATGCAAACAGGAGAACAGACTGCAATGCATAATCCAGTCATCCCAGGTTTCCTGCCCTCTGCCTCTTTCCAGGCCCTGGGATAATTGCAGAGTTTTGCTTAGGCTGGAAAAATGCTCGTCTTGCAGTTGCAAGCATATCGTGTTGGATTTCAGTTTTATTTTTAGTCAAGTGGATTTGCTGTCTCTTGTCAGCTTATTGTGTTGTGTTAGCAGGGACATTTGAACAGAACAGAGTTTTGCTGGAGCTCCAGTGGGCTCTTGCATATAAAATCAAAGTTCTCTTGCTTACTTCATGTTCTCATTCATTCATTCAGTGTCTCAGAGCCTGCCAACTCTGTGGGCGTGCAGCCAGTTTTGCATTTACTACTGGGTTTTGTGCTGGCTGCCAGTCACAAAGGATGGTGATAAATGGATTCAGCAGCACCTATTAGGATTAACTGAAGGCTTAAATTCATTTTGAACCCTCTTACTGCCAAAATTAATTATACTAAAATTAATTATACTATGTTATCCATTGAAGAACAGGCCAAGGTGAGGAAAATACCCACCTTAATGTTTACTGCAGTCTGGAGCTGAAATAACCAGTGGAATCTATAGAACACAGAACTAATCGTGCTTACTAGACTCATAAGCATAAGTGCAAGCTCTTTGCGCTGCCTGCTTTCAGCTGTCTTTAGATTTTAGTCTCGGAGACCTTGTCCTACACATTGGCTTCAGTGATTCAGGTCAATCAATCAGAGCAGCACCTCTATGGTGATCTGCAAAGCAGCTTGGAGAGTAGGAGAATCCGTATATTTTAGCAAAAAATTCAGCTCGGTTGGAATCCCATTTACTATATTTCATGGTGTGGCATTTGGAAGAAATACGTTAATAGAAAATTCAGTGACTTGATTGCTTTGCAAACCAAAGAGGTCCTGTTCAGCTGACCAATAATTCAGTTCAGCCTTGTGTTGAAGAACAGCTGCTGAAAAACTTTGTGATACCATATGGAAGCCCTGAAACTCTCTACTATCAAAGTAGCAGATTGTCAGATAGCTGATACAGTGGAACCCACCGTGGTGGCACAGAGACGACGAATAACCTTAGTTAAGTTCTGTTAGGTCCATACAATGTTATACCTTGCACTTAAGAGCAACACAATTAGATTAGAGTTCCCTTTTGAAATTAGGCATCGATGTGACTAACACTGGCAGAACCTGGCCTAGGCTAGACAACAGGTTTAACACTGATGAAATGACAACAAAGCCACGAGAGTCACAATGTCCCAGTAAATAACCTGACTCCTTCCTTTTGTACCCTTTTCTGTATTCTGATAGGGTGCGAGGCCCATCTACAACACGTAAGCAATCAAATTTCCTTGATCAGAAAGCTTTCAACTGAAGGGAAGAGCATCATTTAAAAGATGGAGGAAAGAGAGGAATAAAAGTAGAACAAAAGCAGGTTTTTAGAAACATTACTTAAAAATGAATGGAATATCACTCCTCCTGTTGTTCCTCAGTCTAATCCAGGCAAGGAAATAATGTATTTTGACTACTTTAGGGAACGGCCTGATTAATTTATCCTTTCCAAAGGCTCATAGTGCATACTATAATAAAAAAAACAGCTCCTGAGATTCCACTGTAAAACTCAGTAGTTTGTGTTTCTAGGCTATCTCATTTCATTCACTTCAGATAAAAGACTTCTCTCTTCATTCTTGCTCAAGTTACAAACAATTCTGTGTTTTCTTGCTGGTGTCTGCTTGCCCTTAGCTTGCAGAGAAAAATCTTGCTTGTCTCCTGCAGAAAAACTTGGTGATAGGTAGACAATTAGACTTATTCTCCATTTGAAAATTAAATTATACTGCTTTGCCTACTAGTTGTGTATTACTCAGAAAGTTGTTACAGGGCATGCATTGGCTGAGGAATTAAATAATTGCTATTTTTTTTTGTTATAAAGGTAGCTTTTGTATTACCCATATAATTGAAGCTAGGTTGAGTTGTGGGGTTTTTTTTTCTTTTCTTTCCAGTAATTATGTGTTTTACTAACAGACAAAACATTCCAGTTGAGCAGAAGTCTGAGAAACTGGATTCAGGTCAGCTACTTGAAACGTGCACCAGAAACATTAAAGTCAGAACTGTATTAACCACGGGTTCCCTCTATATTCAACAAGGAGACGTACATACCTTCAGAGTCATTCAGTCCAATTATGATTTGAATCTATATAAGGAGTATAGGATGGACTAAGTTCTCAGCTTATGGTACCTGCGTTAAGATGCTGAAGTTTAATAAGACAGAAAGCAAGCCAGGATGTGGAGACAGAAGGGAGTCTGTCATTCAGTGCGTGGCCTTATATCCAAAATCGCCCACCTATCTCCTGTCTTTTGGAATGGCTGCTGCATGATGTGGCTCTACCATGTTCTTATTTTCCCAGCTTAGCTTAAGACATCTAAGTTTGACATTTTGCCTTCCTCTAGATCACCCTTTGAAATCACCATTCAGCCTGATCTAGTCAAAGATGCTCATTGCAGGGGGGTTGGACTAGATGACCTTTAAAGGTCCCTTCCAACCCAAACTGTTCTATGATTCTATGATACTGGACATCATCCGGTAGCTGCATGACAATGCAGTTTACTGATTTGTCTTTGCATTTAGCCCTATCGCTGTTGTACTGGTTTGCAACACCTTTCTGCTTCTTTTGGAGCCTGATGGTAAAAAAAGTTTGTATTGCAAAACACAGCTCTCAGATCTGGAACAACCACCTGCTAAATAAGAACTGTATTTTAGAATGAGATTCAAATGCAGACCATATCCCTTCTTGTCCCTTCCCTCTGCATCCTAGCTGTGATGCAAAGGAAATGTGAGGAAGTGGAGCACAAGGAAACTGCAACACTCTCCATGACTTGCTCGTCTGGACTGTTGGGTATTGGCTCCTTCTAGTTCTTCATCAAAATGGCTGTAAATTAGTCCAGGAGAAGGAATCCCTTTTGAAAGGGAACTGAGATCTTCTCATCCATACCAGACTCATATTTATACAAGATTCTTCTGCATAGCATCCATAGTCTCCTGATAAAGGAACTCCCCCACACACAACACTCCTGACATCTTCCTAAAACACTGAAGTGTTCTTTATCTTCTACAACATAAATAAATGATATTTGCAGCCTCTCCTATAGCATGTGCATAGTTCAAAGGATTTCCCCATTGTTCCCCGGTGTTCGTCATTATTAGCTGGCCGTTTCTTTCAGTTATCATATCTGAATATCACATAGCACACTGGAGTTTCATTCTTAGAATCCCATAGTCTTGAATAAAGCTGTAAGGTCACCAGAAGCGGTTGGTGTGTCTGCTTTTGAGTCAAATCTTTCTGAAAGTAGCGACAAAGAGAGACTAAAAATGCTGGTACTACTCAGTTTGGAGAGAGGAAGCTGGATGGGGGATTTAATTGAAGTTTATGAAATCCTGAAGGTGATGAATAGGATGAATAATAGCTGTTATTCACTAAATCCTAAAGTATTGGAACTCGAGGGCATTCATTGATACTAATTGTAGATTGTTTAAAAATAAACTTTATATTTAAAGAGTGTGCAGCAAACTTCTGGAATTGGTTGCTATGTGAGGTTTTGGAGGCAGCATATTCTGAAAGAGAGTTAACGAATTTATGAACAACATCCAAAACAGGTACTAAAAGCAATCAACCATCTAATTGTTAATCCGTTGACTGTGGATGTTGGACTTGGGGCAGCAAGCGGTGGCTGGGCCCATGTGCTCGTTCTGAATAACCTCTTCACTGCCATTGTTAATTTCTCACATACAGTTTTATAGGAAGCTTCACTTACAGTTGATGTATTTACTAACTGTCTTTATGCCCTCGTGTGCTTTGCTAGTTGTCCAGATAACAGCAGGTAAACAATGGTCTGGTTAGCCTGGGAGATGATATTCAAGCATCGGTTGTTTTGTGCCAAGTGCAGCACCTCATTACCAAGATCCTCCAGAGTCGCTTATGAATCACTTCATAATGCTCAGAGCCTTGGAAGAAATTCTTATGCTCAGGTGGACCTGCATAAGCTATGTAGACATGAATAGCACAGGACTCCTTCTTATTCTCCTTTGAGAGACTTCTTTTCACCCTTTTTCATGACACTACTAACCAGCTTTTTCATGCTCTTCTTGCAAGTGTGCACAGCCATCTCCATCTGTGCAGAACTTGGAAGCAGAACACTGGTCTGGATGGACCATTGATCTGACTCCTTAGCACATGGTCTGACTCATGAGCACATTTTTAAGTTCTTGTGACATTCAGCTTCTTTCATCCACCTGTAACTTTTCTGAAGCTCATTCACAGATTTCAGTTAGAGAGTGAATATGTCTTGACAAGGTGGTTTGGACATGAAATTGTACACTACTAGGGTAGCTTAATTCCAAATCAGAAGGTCAAGATGGCATCTTCTGAAAAAGAAATAGAGAATTAATCACTTGCTACCTCTAAAAAATCCCGGGAAGATGACCACCCAACACTACCAGGCATGGGGGATAGGATTGGACTATGGCCCACAAGAAGACATTAAAGATCAATAGGATAGAGATTCCTAGGGGCTATTTTTTGTGGCAAGGGGCACAATTCTTGGAAGTCTCATTTCTGCAAAACCCCAACTTTTAAGCAAGGCAGGAGGAGTCATCCCATAAATCCCCTACAAGCTGACACAGTTCAGAACAAAGAAAAGCTCTCTAATACTCTGCAGGGTATAACGGAACCTTTTGGCTGAAAGCAAAGCGATTAGCAATGTAACAAGCAATTATGCCTGATGTGCAGTTAACAACAAAATAAACATGATAAAATATGACCACAACATTTTGAGTCAAAACCTCATAGAGAGTTACCATTTGCTCTTACATCTTCCTCTATGCAAATAGTGCATCGTTAGCAAAGTATTATCCATGTGTTTTCCACCACTGTTTAATTGCATGGGAGGCAGTTAAGCAGATCAAAGAGCTCTATTAACAACAGATAACCACAAAGCAAATATGATTAAAAGTAATTACAGTAAGGAAGTAATCTGCTAATTCTTAATGGTTCGGAGGACTCAGAGAGGAGTTCTCAAAGTGATTCTCATCACTGGAAATCAGGGTGTTACTGCAATGAGTTGATATGTTATTTTGGGTTTCAAAGTGTGAGTTTTACAAGCTATGAGTTACCTCTACTGAGAAACGGCAGGAAAACCTTTATTTTGTTCAACATCTTCCTTCTTTAAAAACAAAGATTTGGAACCACCAGGACCTATCAAATTGTGTAAAAGCTAACCAATACAAAAGCTTTGGTATTTTCCTATCTGTGTTTTCTCTTATGCCTTCTCCCAGACTTCATGCTCACTTGTGATGTGATTCAGAAGTGGTAAATTCCTTATCACAACAGTTACCAAGCTTTTTTTTTTTCCCCTGTCTTTTGGCACCTGGCAAAATTTCCCAGACCTCTTTCATTTCTAACCAGGACATCCCTTCACCTTCCAGACAGCCCCTGGACTTCTGCCACTGTCTTCACCCCTCCTTTCCCTGCACGTCCTTTCTATCTTATCAACTAGACCTAGAGATGATCTTTCACTCCTTCCACTCTTCTCCTTCTCACTCCACCCTAAAACCTTCTCCCCTTCTTACCTCACCTTTTCACTTCAGACATCCTACTGACGCTACCCCTAATAAGCCTTCCTTTTCTGTTCTTCTTCAGTAGACAATTGAGCAGCTAATTTAGAATTAAAAGGAGATGGGTATATATTTATCTATAATGTGAGGCGGTTTGCAAACCTTCCTGAGAAAGGAGCCTTCTAAATGTTCATCTTCTGTGTCTCTCCTCTTTTCTCCCTTCCCCAGATTTTGCTCCTCTTTTTCTGTTCCCTCTCTTCACTGGCACCGAAGTGTGCATGGTCCCAGTGTCTTCAAGCACTTAAATACAAGCGCTTTTACAAATCGTTGTTTGACATTGCACAGCTGCTAATAGTGGCTGAATCTTCACTGCATCACATTGCTGCTGACACTAAGGATCACAGCTGGAACCAACAGAAAAACTCACTGAAACTCCCATGGTCTGAAACCAACAGGTTTTGCCCAGCTCTAATTGGCATACCTATTCAAAACTCACGTCTTCTCTTCAGAGACGCACTGTACGCACACAGAAACTATTCTTTTCTCTAAATTTATCTAATCCTTGCTCTCCGACCTCTTTTACTTTTTCTTCACTATTCTTCAGATGCTGCTCAAAAATTTCATTTCCAGTTATTCTTGATGACCGAATTATTTGTGATCCAGACTTGAGATCTTGTCTTGGCTAAAACCAAGAGACCGATGCTCTCCCAGTGCTAACATTGCCTGTATCGAGCCTAGTGTCAGAAGGCTAAAACTAACAGAGAGAGAGGCCAGATTCCTAAATTTGTATTAGCACTCAGTAAATGATCTTTTTTTTTCAAAGTTATTTATATGTTCAATAGGTCCAGCTCCATATATGTAACTGATGCCTCTGAAAAAAAACCTGGCTAATTATGATGCCTACCCAGAAACCAATGGTTAGGAATCTGCCTTGTTGAAAAGACAGTATGAAATCAGAACAATCCAGGGAAGAAACCCTGAATCTTTGCTCTTCCTTCTCAAGGACAACTTTTTGCTTTCAATTTTGTTAGATTTTTCTCTGTCTTTGATTGCATCTTCAAATTTCTTGTAAGATTCTCCTTGGAGGTAACTCACTGGCTTTGGAAAATCAAATATTTGAATTTGACGGAGATCACAGTGTTCTGTTTATCTCTGTTCTTAATTTCTGAGGTGTCCAGCTTTGTTACATTATCTGATCTTTGCAGTCAGAGCTTTCTCCCTCTCCCAGTAACACTTAGATGGTATTGTCTTCTCCACTTCAAAGGTGGACAACAAGGTAAAATATATATATTTCTTATGGTCACAAACAGACAAAACATATTCCTGAGACAATACTATCTCCTGATGCTCATACCAGTCTACTGGTAACTACGTGGTCCTTGCTGCCGTGTTATCACAGCGCCTGCTTAAACACCCGAGACTGCAGGACCGAATTTCTAAAGAGATGTGGGGGATAATAGTTTCCAGGTCAGGACAATTACCAGGATCTCCCTAATTAATTAGCTGATCTGTAATTTTGTCATATTCACCCTGTGCCTTCAGAGCTCTCGATCTGCAGGGTGCTCTAGGAGAAAGTTTCTCTCTCATTGGAGAGTCACAAGTTTTGCTTTAGGTATGCCGGCTATGCAAGAAGAGGTGCTTTACAGTGGTAGTTGAAGTTCTTCATTAGGAGCTAATGAACTTGTACAAACAAAATTGCCTGTGCAGCTGGGTGAGGAAAGGTTGCCCATTGCTCATTTGGGGCATATTTACCAGGCTATTTCAGGCTCTGAATCAGGCCATTAACTTGATTGTGTCTCGGAGTACCTGAAGTCAAAGCCTTTGTCCTCATATAACTAAATGGAAAGGAGATGCTTCCAGAGGGCAATTCTAAGCACTTGCTTTGGTTGCCTGTAGCTAAGCAGAGTGAACCTTTCTCCCTCGGCCTTAACGGTTTTATAAAGTTTTGTGAAAGTCTCTGTCGATCCTACCAAAGATGGACAGGAAGAAGCTCAGCCACCTGATTTGGGGTAAGACCATACTTGCCTGCCCAAGCTTCTTACAGAGGACTGTCCTGCTCCATGTGGTGTGCATGGTACATAAGTGGTTCCCGTTACCAGAGGGCACGAGGATTACTGTAATTACTGAATCACAGAGTTGCTGAGGTGGGAAGGGATCTCTTGAGATCATCTGCTACAAATCCCCTGCTCAAGCAGGGTCAGCTCACGTTTACTTCCATTTTCAGTTTGATAACCAAGTCAGTGCTGGAGTCCTTTGACTAAATCCGGTAGCACTAAACGTACAATCATGTGTGATGTGTCTCAGGCAGTTTGTGGTCTTTTTTAGGACAGGGGATGAAATGGAGGAGGGGGAGGGGGAGAGGAAAGAAAAAGGAGAGGAGGGGGAAAATGGGAAGTCTGACAACACATTTCACTCCTATTTTGTAATAAAACTGACAAACAGGTAAGCTTTTGGACTGAAATTACTACAGATAGTCCCTCACTGCTTTATTCCCTCACTGCTTAACTCCCTACTTCAGCCTTCCACTGAAAGGCTGAAATTCCTTTCCAGGATGCTTTTAAGGTAGGTGCTCTTTTAAGTTTTGGAAAGAGAGATTTCTACAGTTCCAGTGGTTAGTCTGTGGCTTGCTTTCCTACTTTTTCTCCACAAAGGTGAATATTGTTGGCTTTGCTTATATTTTTAATAATTTTTTCAAAATACAACATGGTCTCACATTCACCATGCTATGTGACTTGGGTAAGGAAAATGGAGCACTCCATTTCCATTCCTTCACGTGATGTGCTTAGCCTGTATTTGCGTGAAAAGCTGTGAAGTGTGGGTGGTGAGAGAGAGAAGACTTTTTAACTGAGATTTTAAACTTTTTTTTTTTTGTTATAAAAGCTTTTATTCTTGCTTAATTTGAATTAAATGGAAGCTAATAGATCAACCAAGCCTAAAGGATTCTACTGTTAAATAAAATATACAAAGCTTGAAGTTAATAACTATTTTTATAACACATAGTACTACTGAAAGAAATAATGGATCCTTTCAGTTAGTTCTCTAACCCTTATTTTAGGCACGTGAATAAGATTCTTGATTTAAAAATTATGTTTAGCCTCCAACAAATTTCCTTCATGCCATTGGGAGCTGATAGGTGCTTCGCATATAGAATGAGCAGGTGATTTATTCAGGTGCCTAAAACCATAATCCTGCAAAGATTTATGGTTTTAAAATCAAGTTTAAGACTTCGTTGTACATTCCAAAGGCCAGTTTTTAAGTTCTTGTTTTCAGCATGTTGGCTTTTTGATTAACCAATTGGTTTAATTTTCCTTTGCTACAAGTTTGCAACATTTAAAGTATGTAAGATAGTCTGTGATAAATAACTGCAGTTTTATTAGCTGAATAGTAGGAAGGACATGACTGATAAGTAAGATGTCACATAAATCAGTGGCAAAAATGACCGACTTTGAAGGCCAAACATAGCAAAGCCTTAAATCTCTCCATCTTCTATAGATTTATTTATAAATCAATACACAAATCAGAGTTGGGAAGTTAAATTCAAGAGTAATTAACTTTAGATCAAACTGTCTTGATACATTGTAAAATAGCCAGAACTTTATGAACACAATGAACTTGTATATTGGTTTGTATTCTACCCCAGTATGGACTAGTTTGAAAACAGGCCTGTTCGTGTAAAAAGCAGACTTCTTGCTGCCATTTATACCAGAGTAGTAAAGTAACTCAGCAATCCAGTATAAGTGCATAATGAACATAGAAACGTCAATGTATTTCTAAAACATTAAAGGGAAATATTATCTGTTGTTCTACTGGAAATCTTTCCCTCACTTCCATATGTGTGTTTTTCTGAATTCACTACCAAAGCAGAAATCCTTGGTACAGAGATGGTATTTTCTCAGGCTGTGCTCTTGCCTGTTGTTGATCTCTTTCCTTCACAACCTCAACTTTAAAAAAATCAATGTCTAGTTGAATGCCTAAACTATGCTTTTAAAAGATATTTTCCATCCCCTGTAAAGCAGGGATTTTTTTTTTTTTTTTTTTTTTTTTTTTTGAGGTGGGATATGAAGGGGGAAATGGAAGTTTGTTACATGCCAGCTTCTAACTGCCTTAGTGGCAAAGTAAGACGGGTTAAATCAAACCACGCTATGTCTGATTAATATCCTTAAAAGGTAGGAAAGTGGTGTTGTCAGCCAGTGGAAAAAGCTGAGATAAAGCATAGAATCATAGAATCATAGAATTGTTCTAGCATGCACAAAGCTAACTTCCTAGGAGTTGTGAGTACCCAGAATTTCAAAAGAAGTAAAAGTGTTGATGAATATCTCTGAAAGTCAGCCCATTTGTGCCTTTCCTAACATCGCACAGGAGAGCTTGGGCAAAAGCAGATCTCCTGAATGCTATGCCTACATTTTATTTTCTGGAATTAGCTTTTTCTGCAGTTGTGAAGCCATGTTACCAGGGTTGGAGATGAAAAGTCTTAATTTCACTTTCTACTGATTGTATTTCAAAATTAATTTTGAGCTTTTTGTGCTCAGTAGCTCTTGCTGACAAATAAAATGCTTCCTACTAGTTGTTTCATGCTGTTTTCTTAAACAAACAAAAAAAGATCCGAACCCAAAGAGAACCCAGCTTCAAGATTTTAAATGGTAGGATGTTTCCTAGCATAAAGGTCTTAACCTGCTTAGGAAGGAAATGCACAAAGAGCAGTTGTATGCTTGCAATACTCATAGGAACAAGTCAAGCTACTACGAGTATCCCTCAGCCTTTCTTATGTAAATGGAATTCACGGAAAATAAGCTAAATTTATATTCTCTGCAATTTGTTATTACCATTTCCTTTGCACAGTTCAGGAAATGTTCTGACACAAAAAGGCATTGCACTTCCAGCTATGAGAGCACTCAGGATGGAGAATACATCCCAACATAATGGAATATTGATAAGTGAGTGAACCCATGTGGGAGAACATCACTTTGTCTTTCTTCTCTCCCTGCTGTTGCCTCCTACCAAGCCCTAAGAGGCATCTGATATCTTTTATGTCAACTCCAGAGTTAAAAGGGAAAAGCAGCCTAGGGTCGGCATAAATTGCAAATGTAACTCACTCAACTGGTGTATAGATACTCCAAGATAGAGGCCATCAATGCAGCAGGCAGAGAAATATGGTATCTTGGATTGGTATTTCTGCCAAATTCCGGGGAAGTAACCCTACCTATAGGGATGATTCAAATGGGAAGTCAAGGCAGAAACCACACTTGTCCGCTAATTGTAGAATCACACAGTTTCCTTTCTAAGGATCAGAGGTTTTGCTCTGAGGAACTTTTAATGAAGCTTAACGATTTAGGGTGTTACCCCAAAACTGAACATTTGTTTCACTGGGACTTGAAAGAACAATGCTGCTTAGTGAAGCCTGCCATAATGTTCATATGGATCTGGGATAGGCATCCTGGGTGGCAAATTTGTAATTCAGTTTATCATTTACAAATTTCTATTCTTTACATAAAAGACGAAGCAGGTAGAAGGGTTGCTTAACAGCAGTCTTGTGGCATCTATGTTTGCTGTGTCTCCTCACTTGTGTGTACTTTCTGAGATACTTACCACATTAATAGTTAACAGGCACTCTGAATAAATTCCAGTGGACAGTGGGAATTTCTGGGAGGACTGACAAACTTCAGAGAGCATGACCCTTGAGCTCAGGTGATGGGGAATGCTGGGAGTTTTAGGTTTAAATAGTCACGGTTATTCTTCAGTAGCATCTCATTTTCCAGAGAAATAAATTCTTTTAAAAAGATTCACAAACTCCTGTGACTCATAAAGAACATTTTCCCCGTTGCATCATCCCAGTACATGGATATAAGCACTTACTTCTTCAGGCAGGCAATAAGTACATTTTATACTTCGGAAAAATAGTATTGAATGTTCCAAATCAAAGCTGGAGACTTGCTTCCCCTACGCTGAAGACAAGAGAGCAAGGCTGTGGTAGTTCCCAATGTTAAAGTTAATTGCCGTGGAGGAAATATCTCTGGGTCAATAAGATGGTAGGATAAAATACAGAATAAAAAGGGGATGATGGCATTACACAATAGATGGAAGAGAAAAAATAAGAAATGTTTAGTGTTCAGTACAGAAACCGCAGTCAGAGCATGCCTTCCCCATGAGTTAACCCAGCTTCTGAATGAAGTTGCCTGTTGCATCAGAAAGTCCTAAAGACTGTCTGCCGAAATATGCTAGTGATCGCGTGGATGGAATTGGGCTCATGGGACTGAGTTCACATCCTGGTGGTATAGGGATGACATCAGTGGAGTGAAAGATAAATATATTCACCACATATTTTTCCATGACTGAGAATATAACATAGTTTTGTGACAATTATTATCCAAGCTTTACCTACAGCGTTGCAAATGGTGATCTGCAGATACGTGAAACCTAATGAGTGTTAGCCTCTGGGAACACTATTTGGTAATTTTTTGTTAAGATCAATGGTCTTATAGCGTAGTAAATTAAACCTAGCTTCGTACGATAAACCTTAGCCCACTGTAGAGGACTCAAATGTCTACTGAGGGCCACATTTTCAAAAGCTTCAAATAGTATTGGGTGTCTCCATTGCTAAAGGAAGACAAATATAAGGTGGGGCACTGAGAAACAAAAGCACTCCGCTCCAATGAATATTTTGATACTTTCTATATTTTGGTCTGAATTACTGAGGCTAATTACTAACTCCTTTTTCTTTGCAAAACAGCAAGTCAGCTCCAAAACCTATTTAGAAATGAAAGTCTATAAATCACACCCTTAGCCTGTATGCTGCTTGTTTCTTTACCCAGACTATACAAGTTAACCACACAATGAGCATGTCATGTCACCCAAAATTAAACGGCAAATTTGAGCTGAATTTGCTACCAGTTTTGGTTACTTTCGAACTCTGTTTTTCAGCAACTAGATTATTCATTGAAAAAAAGGCACTGTGGAGCCTGTTACTCTAACGTAATAGGATGTGAAACTCAGCCCGGGTGAAACAATGCATTTCCTTTTTCCTTGTCCTTTTTCTGCTGGTAAGTCTTGCTCTGGGGTACCCCGGGAATGTTGCTGCGGGACATCTTTAGCCTTTTGCCAGCTAAATGATAATTGTTTCCTATCTCTCTGAGCCTTGAGTTCCATGCATCCCTCCTCCTCCCCCATGCCCTGGATGGAAGCTCTGAGCTTCCTGTGAGGTCTCTGCAGTAACCCCAAGGGCCTCTTCTGCCACCATATGTATGTAATCACAAACTGAAAACTTTTCTGCTTCTTAAAACACAGCGCTGCCATGTGAGATAAATATCTATAGATATCAGCCTCACACTGGAAAAAGTTCTGATGCATCCCTCTGCTCATTTTAATTGTCCTTTCATGCTTTTCTTTTTTTTTTTGGTGACGCACATTGGTATTAATGTAATGAAGGATCAACATTAAGTAAATCAGGCAAAGGTTCCACCTCAGAAACTTAGCAGCATGTCAGACCTTCACCATATTAAGAAACGTGCACCAATACATAATCAAAATCAGTTTAACTGCCCAACTGCAAACCAGAGGAAGCTACCTACGCTACGCTGGTAGGCAGAATCTAAATTATTTTAAGTCTATCTTATTCACACTCGCCTAAAATTGTATGAATGTATTTGCAGTGCAAGGACCTAAGAGCCCTAAGAGCTCTGAATCATAAACAGCACTGTCTTACTTGGATCAGCTCAAGGACCCGTGGTTATCTTCAAGGGCCTTCTGGAGCCTTGCATCCCATTGCAAGGATGTTTTTGTTGCTCATGAAGCAGTTGCAGATCCACTGTGGTTCAGTCTGATGTTGGAAAGTGGCCAGAAAAAATAAAATTACACTCATAATAATTTAAGCTACAAAAAAATGCTGAAATAAAACTACGATGGTTCATTTGCTTCAAGGAAAGCTGAAACATGCTGCACTGAGGGTGGAGGCCCATAGGAGTGTCTCCCCTACCTGGCGTGGGACCCCATTGGGTACCTCTGTGTGCAAACCGTGCCAAAATAAACACCATTTTTACAGGAAACAGCAGCAATTTTGTTTTCATACAGTAGTTAAAATCAACTATCCCAAATGAAATGAGAGGATGAAACTAATTTAGAGTCTGGCCAAACAAATGCACATTTTTAACTTACAAAAGGACCTGGTTTTTATTTTACAATTTCTTTTCTCAGCTAAGTGATATCTCAAGATATTATTATTAATATTAATAGTAATAATATTATTAATAATCTTTACTGCCATTTTTGCCATTGAATGAAGTAACAGTAGTATGCTTCCAATTTTAAATGTGCGTCAATATAATGCGGCCAATCTAGGTAAAGCTATGACCTCTTCATTCAAATAAACCCAGAATAAATTACTTAAAAGAAAAAGTCTAATCTACAGAATATGAACTCCTAATTTAAACCAATGCTAAAAATGTTACATTAAGTGTCCCCTAAATCTAGGAACACTTCAGGATTTCATCTTGGAAAAAAAAAGAATGTAGTTGTGAGGACAACATTGTCCCCAGAAAATGGAGATTGCGGAGCCAAACCCTGATCCAGCACAGACTGCCTTTGTGAGAGACCTCTGGCAAGTCAGGCTGAGCCAGACTTCCAGTCACCTCAGCTGCCATTTCTTCTGCATTCAAATTCTTGTAACCTGGAGTAAGAGGGTGGTGGGGTTTTTTTGTTTGATTTTGTACGTTCGTTTGTTTCCCCTGCAAAATGTGTGCCTCTCAATTAAGATCTTATATAAAGCTCACATTTTAAAACGTGCTCAACACTCCCACTGTGATTCTTAAAAAGAAAAAATTTCATTCAAAGTGGGAAAAATAATGACTTCCCCATCAACCACAGTGCATTTTCATTATTCATGAGTCAATATTCATGATTTCATTAAGCATTTGGGTGTTTCTTTTTATTGTTTAAAGTGCTAGACATGGATTTTTTGTGGTTTAACCCCCTCCCTCCTCCTCTCCCCAACCCAAGGGAAAAGCAACTTTGCATATGTTTTTCCTCTTCTTTATATTTATGTCAACATTTTCCTTTAATAACTTTGAAAACATATGTTCTTTTTGGAGTTATTTCCATCAGTATAGCTGAGCGATGAAATGATTCATGAGCACTGATAACTAACCCGATCCATGTGTGTAGATATTGCTTCCCATTGACAACAGTCATTTAGTGATGGAATTACGCAGCGAAGGCAAATGAGATCCAAGGGCAAATTTTGGTTTTGAATAAGTTAACTTATTTATAAACCAGCTGACAAGATGACGAGTTTTTACTTTAACTGGCTAGTTGTTTGGTGTACAAATAAGACTGCCTTCTTTTCTTTTCTTCAGGAGTCATTTGATCAGTGGATGTTGCTTCCAGCCATGCGACAGGAACTTTGACTTTCTAGTTTAAAATTCTAGGTTTCCCTGTAAATTTGAAACCGAGGGAAAAGACCAAATTTTTGCCAAGCCACACAGAGCATTCAGTTTCCTCGGTGATATACAAAGTGAAAGGACTTAATTCCTCTGCCCTGGGTTTGCAGCACCAGCACAAAAATACTAACACTTCTGGTAATAGCACTGCTAATTCAAAATATTGCAGGCAACAGGTATCTCCTGTTAAAAAGGTGTTCCCGGTTAAAGAGGACTTTAATTAATGTGAACTGCCAATATTTGAAAAGGGAATTTGTTTTTCATATCATTTGATTCAGTTCTCTGAAGGAGAAGTCACTGAAGGAGCACATTCCCACTTGAAGAGCATTAACTCCAAGTTTGTTGTCACTAAACTAATCTTTCCTTATCTTCTATTTAACAGAAGGAATTCCTCTCCCAGTTGGAACTGCCAGTTTTTTCTTAGAAATCCTCCTTGCAGAGGAGATTCTGAAAGCCTAAATTCCACAGAGTGTTTTGTCTTGCTAATGACTTGAGAGCACAATTGGATGCCCAACTGTGCATCTTTGTACTTGGGCTGGTTTGGGACTGATTTGTCCACAGGGGGAAAGTAGACAGCTACAATTATGTCTGAGGGAATCCCCCTCGGAGCATGAGGGGGACATGAGCACTGCTGCTCTAGCAGACCGTGTTTTCTCTGCGAAAGGCAACAGCTAAAGAAGGGGGTTAACAAAGGGATGAAAGGTTTTCTCTGAAGTCATTAAACTGTGAGGAAATGGTGAGGGTCATGAATTGTTACATAAAAGGAATTAATGAGCATGAGGTGGGAGGTAAAAGTATTAATGGGTTACTGACACCTAAGTTATAAAGCAGTCAAGCTCCTGGACTGGCAAAGAGTATCTACATTTTCATAGCACATTTATATTTTGACGATCAGATAGTTGCATTTCAGTGTTTTCAAGTACTTCATATTAGCTTTAGCCAACCATACAGAGGTAGTTGTTCATATCTGTTAAGCCTGTGAAAACATAAACCAACTTAATCACACTATACAGTGTTCATGTATTTGTCTGTAAAGTCTGTCCCTATTGCTTTCCTCAGGAAGGAAAGGTCACAGGAGCACCCTGAACCAGAAAGGGCCTTGTACTGGGATTAGGGGTACAAAGCAGAAACTTCAGCGAGTCGTGAGACAGCTAGTGAGGGAAGAGAGGGAGCACAAGTAGATAGGGGTGATACTATAGACTTAAAATGCAAAACTGGAAAACAATGTATATCAATAACACCCACCACACCCTAGCTCATCCAAGAAACTTGCAGTTTATCTTCATGGAGACATGAAGACACAGGGAACGAGCTGGCTCCATAGCTGCTGGGAACCCCTGTCCTGCTACAGCTCCTTGTTGTGATGATAAAGCTCAAAACTGCCAGAAAGCTTCCGAAACATGTTATTTTGAATGGCAAATACTGGTCAGTGTAGGAGACCAGACCCTGCCCTGGGTGGATTATTCGGGGGCAGCAGCAGGGGGAAGTCTGAACTAGTAGGGCTGTTCTGTTCTCCTCACTTCCAGGGAAAGCACTGGAGTAATGTCCCTCAGGCACTGAGCATGGACCAGGAGAACTCGGTACCTCCTTTCTTTTTCCTGTCCACCACTAAAATCTGATCTCCAAACTCATGGCCTGCCTACAGTAATTTTTAAACTTCCTTAATACTTTGATAACCAGCAGCAGAATCCCCAGGATGTATATCATCTCCCACTAAGCAGATGTAGAAATGCCTACATTTTGATAGTACCAGTTGGGATACATCACAGGCACTGCTGATTTTACTACTACTTGCTAATTTGTTACTGTCAAGTATCAGGGCTGGAATACGCTCCTTTTCACTGAAGACTCACTTAGCTGCAGGCTAACAAAGCTGTTGAATACAGAGCATATTTATTATTGTGACTTGAAATAAGATTAGTGGGGCAGGACATTTATTTTAATTTCTTCCAGGTGGCATAAAGCCTTGTTTTTTGTTTTGTTTTGTTTTGTTTTCCCCTCTAATTTGGGAAGAGTTTGTGGTTTAGGAATTAAAGACCTAATTAAGCTGCATGTCAAAAACAACAAAATACCAACACAAGTGATTCCTTCTGACAAAACAGCCTTTCAGATCAGGCTTCAGCCTCATCTAAGCATCAAATGGCAGGTCTTCTGAGGAGCAGCTTGTCTTAAAAACAGCCCAACACTGACAGCTCTAGCCCTTAACATAGCACCAGTCTGCTCCTCCACACGCTATTTCAATACTAGCATGTATAGCTAATAAAAATCGTGGCAAGAAACTTGCGACCGTTTCCACTGGTGCGTACGCTGTAACACATTGTGTACAGGAGATGCAATCGGGCAGAGGTTTTAAAAATACGGTGTGCAATGTCTGAATAATAACTGCGGCAACTGCTCGCACAGAGTAGGATGATTAAGAAGTTCTGTGCAGTACTTTTATCTGTCTTAAGAAACTTGTCAGTTGGAAATGGGGAGAAAAAGATGTTTTTCTAACTTAGGTCTCTGGAGGACTTTTCATGTTGGTTATCTTCCTAAATGCCTAGAGCAAATATCTGATAAACCATGTGGTAGACAATCAGAACAGCCATGTGCCAAGTACAAGTGACAGAGACAGGTGTGATTGGTCTGAACACTTACCATGAACCACTGAAAACGTAATATTGGCCCAGAATAAACAAAACACAGGACTGTATTGGAAGCACACCAAAAGGATTTATGTATAAATGGAACTGGAAGGAGAAAGAATGAATTAATAATGTACGATTGGGCCCGGGAGTGTGTTCTGTCAAGCTTGTGCGTGACAGCATAGCGAACAAGGAATGAAGGAAGTGGGATCCAGAGCACTTTCTCCAGGGACATGTGGCTGGAGTTACGGGACAGCAGTATAGATGTGCTGTAGAGAGCACTGGGTGTGAGATCTCATTCCACCACTTCACACAAGTCAAGTGGAGGATCATGGGGTTATGTCGGGCAAGTGGTGAAATAAATTCTTAGCCTCAAGCTTTTGCACCACAATAATTCAGTTCTTTCATTTGAACTGGTCTTTAGACACTGCCCTTCAGAACATACAAAATATTCCTTTCTCAGTGTGTAGAATAGGTGAAGCTTTTAACTGATTTTTATCTTGAGCATCTTGACTTTCAATGGCCTTCAGAGATATTAGTATCTAAAAAATAGATGATGGATTTTATAGGTTTTGAAACTTTTTGCTGCCATTTTCTATAAATTAATGTAACAGATGACCTGAAGAACATTTTCAATTTCTAGTGAAATGAATCCTTGAAGTTTTATCTTGTCCTGAAGAAGCCTACCAACTCATTTAAGCAAAGCATTCTAGTCTCTTCTTAAAAATAGATAATTCATAAGATTTGCTGTTTCCTTAATAGATATATATTTGAACATCTGTACTCATTATTTGAATATTTTTACTTAGTTTTTCTAAGGTACCAGTGTATATAGTAAAAGTCTTTTTGTCTCTTCCTTAATGACAGATGTCAAGAACTGGATTGCTCAGTTTCTTCAGAGCAACTAGCATTCACGATTTACCTTCCTAAAGGAGTGCTATGATCTAAAAATAAAGATGTTATTCTTCATTTACCAAAGAACTGGACCAAATCTTATATTTTTTGCTTACAAACTTCTAGTTTACTTGCTGTGAGGAATGGTAGGGTGCAAAGAAATTAAAAGATGGAGGAAAATGATAAATTGGAGCAAATATCCTGAAGAGTATTAAATAAAACACTTCTAAAACTAAAGAATATTATTTTGAGTAAAATGATAGAAATTCACTTTGAGGAAATACAGATTTTTCCTCTGTAAAACTTTATATACAAAAGTGGGCAGTTTATTTAAGAGTATCCTCAGATAGGGTTTGCATGACAGAGACATTAACCGACAATTAATGGTATCGAAATATGGTTGAATGGTAACTCCTGTACTGGGTATGCAATAAACTCCTGTACTGGGTATGCAATATATAGGAAGGGTGAATTGGGACTCACAATTATTACAAAACTGGGATTACAAGAATACATTACTAGATTACATTTTCTTACAGAAAGAAGGACCATAGAATGGAATAAATCTGGATATGAATCCCAAGTCATAGTGAAACAGTAAATGGTTTGCTATCATGTTCCACAGCAAAGCTATTAGGTGTTTGCAGTTGAAGGACATCACAGCGATAATTATATCTAATCAAATAACCTTAATTATAATAGTAGACTATTAAAATGTTCTATCAAAATAAGGCTTATAGAAACATTCTCTTCACACCTCAAGCAACTGCTAATTCCAGAAGACAAAATGTGGTGGGTTTGATTTGGCACTTCATAACCTACAAAGGTGATTCAAATGTAAATTAACTTACTACACATTAGGAAAACAGAATATAAGTTAATTCAAGATCTTTAAAATCTGGTGATACTAAAATTAGGGAGAAGGTATTAATCTGTCTTGTTGCATCTAAATTAAGGTCAACTGCATCATCTGAAATACAGAACAGCGTAAGAATTCACCTTCATTTGAGTCCCTAAGTGCAACAAAAAGCTCTTCCTATGCAGTGAGATACCCAGCATTCAGCCTTGTGACACGCTGAGTTCCTATCAGGGCTTCCTAAGCAGGATTTGTACTCTCCTTACATCCTTGAAGTACTAAGTGGGAGCAGGGACAGTTGTGGTTACTTTTGCATTCAATCTTATTCATAGAAGAAGTAATTTATCTCACTATTAGAATTTTGTTCCTTTTTTACATTTCATTCCAATGATTCTCCTCACATGTTAAGGTATCACTGTTTTTTTTCTCTTACTGCCTTTTTTTTATCCCTTGAATATCTCCCTTCTTATTCATTAAGAAGTGATGACTGTTCAAAACCAGTGATTTTTTGTCTTTATTATCAGTTTCACGCTCTTCAACACTGACCTCCTCTGAAGTTTTTTTTATCAGTTCTCAGGGAAAAAGAAAGCCATCCAGCGTTGAACACCTGCTCTTTCCTTCAGAAATATCCCTCTATATTTTTGATTACAGGATGTTCAGAACTGGTACATAACACAGTCAAATCGAGGTCAGACATTGCTATAATGAACTAATTTGTTCAGTGCTAGATTTTAAATCACGCTTCAGTTTCATTCCACTTTCCCTTACCTCTTAGGTTAATTTATATTACTTTTTTGTCTTTTTTTCCTTTTTTCACCAGGAAACTGTTAACTTGGTTTCAGTAGGACTCCTTGGTGTCTTCATTGTAGAGGTTAATTTCGGGAAGCTGTTTTTTCCATTTCCTCCTGTCCCCCCTACCTGCCCCCCTGGCCTTTTTTTTTAAAAAAGCTTCTTCAGTTTCCCTTGCTCCCAAGGACCAAGGACTGGGAAACACTGGATGGAGTGCTGACCTGAAGATACACCTCTATGCACGTATGCATTTGTTGTCATGACATTAGTTCCATGATCAAGAAATGCTTTGGCTGCCATAATTAATTTCTTAGATAAAGTGAAGCAGGAGTTTTTTATTCTCTTGTGATATCAGCAAATTAATTTTCTGAGAAATGCTAATATCTTAAAAGAAACACTCTAGGGGTCCTTTTCTTTGCTGGAAACTCGTGATTTGGTGCCAGCTTTGCTGTCTTCTGACACCCCTGGCTTCTTGCAGATTTTCAGCTGACATCTTAGAAACTCAGGAACTCTTGTGCACAGTTCTGTGGAATAAGGCTTACACGTGGGCAATGTAATTTAAAATGTGCTTATTTCATTGCTTTGGCCATTGTTCAAGCATTCCTGTTCACGTGCACTAGAAGTGCTTTATCAAATTTTCTTCTGTTTGAAGCTTAATAGAACTTAGGCAGATATGATCACTCAGTGCCTGACGCTGAAAGGAAATTTACTCTCTCTTAAAATAACTTTGATTCTTACCAAGGAGACAACTATGGCCATTGCTGAGACAAGAGATTAGGAACTGGGTTGATTAAGAATACACAGTATTTTCCTCACAGGTCCTTTGAGTTTTGTTTTGGTGGCTCCATAAATACACGTCTGTGTGTATTTATGTATGTATGTATATATATTTGTGGAACTATATGTATATATATTCTACATACAGTTTATATTTAGGCAAACATAATTTATTAATTTCTAGATGAGTGGCTAACTTTTGACCGGGGAGAAAGTGTTAGAGATTCAGACCCATGAATTAGGATATAATACTACTGGACTCTGTTTTAAATTATGCTGAAGAATCATTTTTGTGATCTCGGACAAGACAATGATAGGTACTTACAGTCATAGGTGATTACGTAAAACCGTATAATCTCTGTATTATATGACTATGGGCACTAATCATATATCGTAACTAGGCTTTTACAAATTAGTAGGAAAAATGAGTTTGGACCAGGAATCATGTAAAACAGTGGTTGCCACTACCAAGAGGACTTTCATTACAAAGAGTCTAGAAGTTTATGTGGAGGTGTTAGTCTGTGTGTAATAAGCATCTGATGAAGAGGGAAGAAACAAGCAATAATTGCTTGTGAATGGGAGCTTTTCCCAGCTTTAACAGATTTCAGCTGGATTTCAGCTCCAGCTAATTTGATAATTATTTCTAGGTGGACGTACATGCCTTTATATTAGATACCTCGCGTTTAAAAATTTGGATATTCATCTCAGCACCACAGCAGTTGGTACAAAAGTCAAAAGAATTAATCAAATATCAAAGGGATGATAGCTGAAAATGAGAGAAGTCCACATTTATAACCAAATCTGTGTCACTTCCCTCAAATCCTGTGCAAAAGTACTCCTGTAAGGCTTCTTTAGTGCTTGCCATCACAATACAACTGAAGTCAATACTGTGCCCATGAAGTCCAAAACTTCCAGCAGGTGTACTTAAAATGAGATAAAATCAGAATATAATGTCATTGGAGTTGACCACTTCAGCTTTCTTGTGGAAATTCTGCACTCCTGGATGCTAGCCAAAAAATCAGGAAGGCAGAAAACCCCATCTGTGGCATTATCCTTCATCTTTCTCTGAGAGCCCTGGGAACGAGAAAGACCTGAAAGGATGGCTGTTTTCTGCTGCCTCATTTTTTGGAAATCAGCATGAAAGTCACGCTGTTTCTTCTGCAAAGTGACCCAGCTCCAGGCGGTGCGGAAAGGCAGTAGCAGGCAGGGAAGCCCGAGGCAGAAATTTCTGTAGTCAAGCTATTGCGGAGGCGTCGATGGAGGAGACAGGGGGAAGGAGGGCAGTGGAGGGACGACACAGGGATGAGACATCAGAAGCGCTGTCTTTGCCTGAGCTCTTTGGCTACCACCATTGACAGAACCACCAAGAGACTGATGAATTTGTGGTGGACAAAACATTTCCCCTCCTCCACAGGGAGAGCCACACTTTTGTTTTTAAAGTAGATGATGGGTAGGAGGCTCCATAAATGTAGCCTTTTCTTTCCCTCTTCTTTGCAGGATCTGTGTGGTAGTTAAACAGGTGCGGTTTGTTTTTCTCTCATGTTTTGATTGTATTTGTGTGAAAAATACATCATGAAACTAGCACTGGCTAGTGTTTCTTTACTGACCTACAGCATCTTATTTCATGAAATAGCTTTTTGTACCATCCATTTCATATCAGAAATGATTTTTCTTTTTTTTTTTTTTCTTTCCTTTTTTATCCTGAAATTAAAGCTTTGCCATTAGGACTGTGTTCAGAAGAAACAGTCATCTTTATCTCTCCCCCCAGTAATTTATACAATAAGAGCTTTAGTAATTTAGCATAGTCACCTCCAAGCAATTCAAAGTCATAGGACGAGCCCCCAGAGCTCTGAATGTACTCTGTCTTGCGAAAGCTTTAACAACTGGAAATTTCTTATATTTACTCTCTGGCTTTTTAATCTTTTGCATTCATTTTCTCCAGCCTTTCCCTATTCAAGCCTGTTCTTCCAGTAGAAATGATCATTTATCCACTCCCTTTCTCTTTCCCCTCTTTTTACGTCTTGCTTTCCATCATTAGTTCTTTCTGGGGTGGAAAAAAAAGCACTGTTGCTTGTATATTGGTGAAGCCCTGGGCACAGTCAGGCTCCGCATAAGAAAGGGACAAGACTGCAATACCGGATATTCGTTTTGGTGCTGCATGTATGCACATATCTGTGTACATTTTTACACGGACACCTGGAATTTCCCAGAGGCAGGGGAGCAGAATCAAATTTTCTTAATAAAGTAACTCAGTGTGATGAGTGAAAAGCCACTTGTGAGACAAGACATGTCTTACGAAAGTATATTCTAGGGTGATTTTTTGGGGAAAACAAGCATTCAGGTAGACCCCAACAGAACTGTATTGAGTCTTTTCTGCTGTCATTTTTTGTTTTTAAACTGAGATGAGTTAAATGTATTTTGGTTAAGATAACAGAAATGTCTACTGTTGTTGTACATATGTTGTTACCTTCTCTGACAGGAAAATAAATACTAAAATCCCATCCCTTACATGGAATATGTCAGCCTATTGCAGATAATTGTTACTAGATTGATGAGCTATGTAATATCATCAATTATTATAGAATAAACATGCTATAAATAACTCTCTCAATGGAGTATACCAGTGGGGCAGAGCCTGCTTGTGTTTAGTCACACCGGTTGCTGTGGAACTCTTGCATGTGTCCCCTTCTCTGAAGGCTTGTTTCATGTCCTTGCATCAAAAAAAGCCCTGGGCTAATGTCACAGAAGTTGGCCTTAAGGTTGCTGGTCTTCATTCACATTGCAGAAAGTCTCCCTTGGGAACAGGTAGAAATTTCAGATAGCAACACAGTTCACATATTCTCAAACGCTAAAAGCAGGACTTTGATGTTCAGCTTTTTAAAAGCTCTCAGAACTATTTTTTCCTCGTTATTACCTTAATTGGATGAACTTTATTCTTGCTTTTCAGAAACATGTTCAAGCACATGAAGACTCTAACCTCCCTATTGCTGTTATTTAAAACATAACAGATTATTTTCTGTGACTATTTTTATTTACAATACTTCATTGGTTAGGTATTCCTGGCAAATAAGATTCAAGAGAGAATGAACCAAATTTCAGGCTAAATTCTGCAATTCTACCACACATTTTTGCCCTTGCTGGGTATCTGCACGTCTGTGTTCCAGCACGGTGGCAGGAAATTGTGTGTTTCATGCAAGTGTCTGGCGTTACTCATTTTGCTTCGCCTCACAGTGCAGGAAGTCTCCTCCAGGAAGAGGTCGAAATTCAGACAGTGATGAGGGCCCACATATTCTCAGCCACAATCTGATCAGCTGGAGGTGAGAACAGCCAGTTTCTCACTGAGAAAGAACATCTTTCAGATTATCTCATACATGGTTTCATTCAGGGAAATGAAGGGAGAGGGGAGAGTTGAGATGATACAAGAGTGTCTTTGTTTTACAGCTTTTGTGAAACTTTATCTCAAATGACCTGCCATCAGTCTTAGACCAGAAACAATTTTTAAAGAAGCAGTAATCCTGGAGGAAGTTGTAAACTGATCTCTTTAGGCTATACTAGAACTAGATGTCTCAATCAGCAAACAAGTTTTCAAGAGTAAAAAAACAGGGAACTGTGCACTATATGTGAGACGTGCTAGTTTAAGGGATTAAAATGTTCACAGGTTAAATGTGTTGAGAACTAAATGAAAGAAGAAGAAATTCTACTTTTTCTTCACTGTCTTCAGTTTCTGTCTCCAGACTCCACAGACTCATCCACCCATTCACTTGCCATTTTCCTGTTTGTCCTCCATGGACAGAGTTTATTAACATGTTGCATACGCAAGGAAGTGCGGTTTATCACGCCTGGCCATAAAAGGGCTGCCACAACGCAGGGCTCCAGCTGTGTGTAGGGAAGGGTCTAAAGGGATCATCAACTCACGACAGCTAACCAAGTAGGAAAAAAGCCTGGGGTTTAGCACTCAGGAATTCTTTCTTGTACCAAACCTCCTCATACACTTCAGCGCTCCACAAATAAGTAGAAAAGACCTTCGTCTGTAAACACCGCTGCCCACTGAATCAGGAACAGTTTGCAAAAAGGAAACGGTAGCTTAGTGAATAGGGTGCAGACCTGCAGCCTAGAGAACAGGGCTTGCCGCCGATGAAACACCGGCTGACCTCCGCGCCCAGCGTGGAGTGTGGTGCCAAAGGAAGTCAGCACCACCGAGGCGTATCAGCCTGTCCCTAAGCACAGGCAGTGCTGTAGGTACGCTGTAACGCTAGCAAGCTACTCTACCTTCTTGTCCCTCACCTACAGACCAAGATAAGGACGTTTTATCTCTTTCTCAAATGTTGGGAAACATAATGAGTTACACAAAAAAAAAAAAAAAGTAAAGGATCAGTAGAACTACTAATATGTTTTCATGTTTACTCATTTACTTCTGAGATCTTTCAGTGAGGACAGTGGTAGGGGAAAGAATGTAGAAAGCACTGTAAGCGGTTTAGTACATCATCTTGTTAAAAGACTAATCCTGAATGCTTTCACACACCTGTAATGAGTAGAGCTCTTTGGTAGTGTGAAGTTTTAGAAAGGTAGTTAGGTGATCTCCAGCTTTTACCTGCTCATCTAGCCAAATTTCTGCTAGATCTCCAGTTTAAAGCTCTCCTCTCACTTCCTTTCTTCTCCTCAGAGGAAGTCGTCTGCTCTCCCAAGGATGCAGCTTGATGGCATTTTCCCCCACTCCAAAAGTGCTGAAGAGGAAAGCATTTTTGTTGCCTTAAGAATTCCGTCTCTTTATGTCTTGCTTCAGTACTGGGGACAAAATATTTGTGCAGCATTTCAAAATAGCATCTATCTCTCATTATACCAGTTATAAGTCCCCAATAAGAAGAGACAGCTTCTTCACGTTGAGTGAGGCACCTAATGTTGTGATCTGCACCAGGAAAATAGGAGAAAATATGGTCCTTCTGCTAAGATGCACTAAGATCCTTACTAAGGTCAGATGCTGTTTTCTTCAGGACTCACAAGTAGCCTTTTCTGGAAATATCACAGCAAACTTTTCTGTGAGTTCACAGACATGATGAAGAATCTGGCCCTAGTTCATTTTAAAATCCTCTTCCCAGATGACAGAGTGCTATTCTGTAATTTTGACTTTCACTCTTCTTGGTGTGCTTTGAAACGCAGTATCTGTGTTCCCAAAGGATCTCAGAGTGCTCTGCAGTCATGGACAGAGAAGTACATTTGCCTTTGAAGAACTGCACTGATGCAGTCTGCAGACCAAAGGCCTATTAGTCTTTGATCGTCCAGCTTGCTAGGAAACTTTGCTTACTTTGATAAGTGATCATAGATTTGTCTGATGGGCTTCATGGAGATATAGTTTAAAATGACTACAAAGTGCATTGGCAATTAAAGGACATTGATCTCTTTTGGACTCAGGTGCTGTTTCCTTAACTGAATACTTTTGCTTCATTTTTAATGGATGCATTTGGTGTATTTAAAATTATGAAATCCCATGTCTATCCTAACAATCAAGTGCCCATTCAAGCCAAAATGGCTATAAAAATAGCAGAGGTGTTTACATGGAAAATTTGTATTTGTGGTTGAGGTTTTTTGCAGGCGATTTGGAAACAAAATGACAATTTGTCATGTGAATCAAGACTTTTCTTTGTCCTTTACAATTTTAGTTTGTTTTGTTAAACATTTTACTATTGCCCTTTGACTTTTCTTTTTGGCTTTTGTAATGGCCCAAATAAGGAAAAAGTTTTGAAAAGTAGAAAAAAATACTTGGGTGAAATAAAAGCAAAGAAACAGTAGAAAGAGAAACAACATTCCCTCTCCTCCCAGCTGTGATGCTTTTTAGAATTAACATGTTGTTTGGCAGAGTTATTTGGTCACTGTCATACAATGACCAACATTTTGAATTTGTTTTCCTTCTTTGAAATTTTTGATATTTTTTGTTTATT
Source organism: Phoenicopterus ruber ruber (assembly GCA_009819775.1). NCBI lineage: Eukaryota > Metazoa > Chordata > Aves > Phoenicopteriformes > Phoenicopteridae > Phoenicopterus > Phoenicopterus ruber. The sequence continues at coordinate 159,697,691 of CM020216.1, forward strand.
GTGAGGGAGCCAACATACATATCTCACAAAATCCTAGAATCATAGAATGGTTTGGGTCAGAAGGGACCTTTAAAGATCATCTAGTCCAACCCCCCTGCCCTGGATAGGGACATCTTTCACTAGATCAGGTTGCTCAAAGCCCCATCCAACCTGACCTTGAACACTGCCAATGATGGGGCATCACAACTTCTCTGGGCAACCTGTTCCAGTGTCTTACCACCCTAATTGTAAAAAATTTCTTCCTTATATCCAGTCTAAATCTACCCTCTCAGTTTAAAACCATTGCCCCTTGTCCTGTCCCTACAGGCCCTGGTAAAAAAGGTCTCTCTCCATCTTTCTTATAAGCCCCCTTTAAGTACTGAAAGGCTGCAATAAGGTCTCCCTGAAGCCTTCTCTTCTCCAGGCTGAACAAGCCCAACTCTCTCAGTTTGTCTTCATAGGAGAGGTGTTCCAGCCCTTTCACCATTTTCATGGCCCTCCTCTGGACCTGCTCTAACAGGTCCATGTCTGTCTTCTACTGGGGACCCCAGTGCTGGATACAGTACTCCAGGTGGCGTCTCACGAGAGCAGAGTAGAAGGGGAGAACCACTTCTCTTGACGTCTTGGCAATGCTTCTTTTGATGCAGCTCAGGATATGATTGGCTTCCTGGGCTGCAAGCGCACATTGCCAACTCATATCCAATTTTTCATCCACCAGTATCCACAAGTCCACCTCTGCAGGGCTGCTCTCAATCAACTCATCCCCCAGTCTGTATTGATGTTGGGGATTGCCGTGACCCAACTGCATGACCTTGCACTTGGCCTTGTTGAACTTCATGAGGTTCACATGGTCCCATTCCTCAAGCTCATCAAGGTGCCCCTGGAAGGCATTCCTTCCCTCAAGCGAATCAACTACACCACTAGGCTTGATGTCATCGGCAAACGTGCTGAGGGTGCACTCAATCCCACTATCTATGTAAATAATAAAGATATTAAATAGTATTTGTCTCTGTACAGACCCTTGAGGGACACTATTTGTTACTAATTTCCACTTGGACATTGAGCTGTTGACTGTAACTCTTTGGATGCTGTCATCCAGCCAATTCCTAATCCTTGTAACAGTCCATCCATCAAATCCTTATCTCTCCAATTTAGAGGCAAGAATCACAGAATCACAGAATCACAGAATGGTAGGGGTTGGAAGGGACCTCTCGAGATCATCTAGTCCAACCCCCCTGCCAGAGCAGGGTCACCCAGAGCAGCCTGCACAGGACTGTGTCCAGGCGGGGTTTGAATCTCTCCAGAGAAGGAGACTCCACACCCTCCCTGGGCAGCCTGGGCCAGGGCTCTGGCACCCTCACAGTGAAGAAGTTTTTTCTCATGTTCAGGCGGAACTTCCTGTGTTCCAGTTTGTGCCCGCTGCCCCCTGTTCTGTTGTGGGCGACTGTATCAAAGGCCTTACAGAAGTCCAGGTAGATGACATCAGTAGCTCTTCCCTTGTCCACTGATGCAGTCACTCCATTGTAGAAGGCCTGTAGCTTACTGTTCCAATACAACTTACATTTTTACAGTGTTGTTCATGATCAATGCCTTTTACAAGCAGCATGTAGTGAGTCATTACAACAAGCCTGGTTTAGAGAATGTATCATTTTATGTGTTTCACAGAAAGAAAACTGGCCAAAAGCCACAACCAAGGCCTGTTATTGGCAGAATTTGGTCGTCTGTAGAATGAATCATTTCCTTCTCATTATTTCTTATTTATCTCCCATTCTGACAGCCTGAGACCCTTGTATCAGGTCTGCAATATGAACCTGTGCCTTTTTCTTTCATTCCAAAATTGATCTTTCTCAATCACCATCTGTGGGCAATTGCTGGAGCCAGGCCTCTTTCACATGTGTTCACGCTCCCCTATTCATTTGACATATCCTCTGAGCCACAAGTTTCGTTTATCAGGTTTAGTGTCTTTACCCTTGCTCTCACAATCTTGAAAGCTGAAGACCTCACCCACATCTCAGGTCCAGTCTCCTTTTGCTTTCTTCATTATACACTCGTATCGCTTGCCACTGACTCTTCTGGAGAGTGGCTGAATAAAGTGGCAAGACCACAGTGTACAGAAGTGCAGCGGATTGTACTGATCTCTTATTTGATAATGAGCTGCATGGTCATTTTGCAGTAGGTCAGACTGATGTACATACTTCTAGAAGGAGTCGTATCTTATATGGTAAGAGAATTATGGGAGATATCTGTATTTGGGCTTAGTGCCCAGCACTGTTGTTCTCAGAGTAAACATTTTACTTTTCTCTGCTTCCAGTCCACAACCAAAATAGGAGAGCCTTGTCTAAAATTAACTAAAGAGGCTCTTTCATCTTAAGAACGTTTAGATTTGGTATTTCAAGTAAATGCTTTAAAAAGAGTAATTTTGTTTTACAGCAGCAGTCTTTTGGAATGTCTGGGCTGGATGCCCTTGGCCAGATCCGCATGAAGTCTTCATAAGTGGGAAATGATCTTTATCTCCATTTATCCTTCTTTTTTTTTCCCCTCTAATTTTAAAATACATTAGCTGGAGAATTGCATTTCAAACTATGTGACATGTCTTCTTGAGGGTTTGTGTGTCTATTAATAGGTAGGACTTGAACATGTGCTCCCACATCACGCCTTGTTGTGGGGACAGAATTGGATGGATAAAAAGTAGAAAAATGAAAATTTCAGCATCAGTTCATTTCAGGTTCTAATGTGTACTTTTCAAAACCTCCTTCTAAATGACAACAAGTTCTGTTTCCTTAGAAAACCACAGAGTTTTTTGCCACAAGGACTTCAGAAAGACAGTCTCTGTAAATGAAACTGTACTTGCTTTTCAAAATTCATTTCCTTGAGAAAGGAAAAACTGCAATACTTATTTAAAATACTTGATGGCCTGACTCTTGTACCAGTGAAGGCAATAGTAAGCACTGTCTTGATACCTATGGAAGAAGGATCAGGTTCCTAGATAGCTACACAAATATTTACCAGGCTGGGAGGAGCCTAGTAACACCCTCCAAAATAAAGGTTGCAATATAGCCTTCATTTATAACTTCCTGTTCTCACATGTTAATAACTTCCTCATGCATTAGTCTTGCTGGCAACTGTCCATGTTTGGTTTCTGCCTGGAGGTGATGTGTGTATTTGGAACAAACTCATACCACACTTTTCACTAGGCAAGCAGCCAAAATGGCTGAGATTTGTTGCTTGATCTAGAAGTAACTGTCCTTGAGGACTAGCACCTTCTCCTGAATGGGGAAAAAATTAGAATTGCCAAAGCTATTAAGTGATTCCAAGATCACTTTTGAGCCAGTGTTGGACCTTTCTGGAAGTGATTTAATGATGTCACATCACATTATTATTGCTGGTTTATGTCTGAAGAAAGCAGTCCATTTAGAATCTCAGTTAAGTCTTCTTAGGGGTCAAGAAGTGAATGGGTCATTCATTCTTAGTTTCCTCATTCTTTCATGTGGGTGGAGGAAGGAGAGTGGAAGAAGATACAGATGGCTTCTGGAATACCTTCTCTCCTTTACTTACATAAAATAATGTACATTTCCTTTTGCATTTGCGGGAGTTAGCCAAAGAGAAGCTCTTCCTTCAAGTATTGAACAGTACGTTTAAAACAACACAGATCAACCAATTAAAATCTTTTGAGTACTTTAAAAAGCGAGGAGGCTTTCTATCCGGCCTTTAAAGGTTCTGAGTTTCTTCAGCAGGAATAAATGAAGCCAAAGGTACTTGTCTCTCCTTTGTTCATTACAGACGCTAATCTGAAAGCTGTGAGTACACAGGTTTAAAAGTGTAGGTAGAATATGTTAATTCCCCTTTCCCTATTCCTTTTTTCCCACAACAGGAAACCTGTCTTCAAAAAATTCCTTCCCTGTGGTTTTTTTTTGACATTTCAGAGGCACACTATCACATCTCTGTATATGATAACAATTCTGAACTGGAATGCATGGTATTTCCTTGCTCCTGTAGAGGAATCGAGACAGGATATTGAATTAGACATTCTGAATCTGCAAAGCTTTCTCTTTTTCTTTATCAATATGGTCTGGTGTCTCCTGTATGTGCAGTGTCCTGAATATTGCTTGACACAGAGACTGAGGTAGGCGAATATGAAAAGACTGGAGGTTTTTGCTGGTTGTTTCCTTTCAACTTCTAACCCATCAATAAATAAAAGTGAAAAATGGCACAAACAGAACAACCTTATTCAGGGAAAATCATGTTTGCAGTTCGTAGCTATGGCAGATGACTCTGGGTGACAGGAGAGCCTTGCGCTTAGTGGGGGGTGGACAGGTGCATCTGCACAGGTATGAGCTCTTTCCAAAATGGCAGGATATCGGTCAGCTGTAATCCAAAAGCTGTGTGATCCTGCTATCTGAATGCTATGTTGGAGCAAACATAGCTTGCCATTCAGCATGGCTTATTAGCTTGGAACCATTACTGTGCCAACACAGATATGTGATTTCTGGTTGCTTCAGAGTAAGCAGACGTCAGGCCATAGCATATCGCATGGACATATCCTGAATATTCCCAATGAGGCACTCACAGAATTTATTTTCTCAGTTCAGCACCAGAGAGGGTTTCAACCCATAACTGAAGGCCTCCACTATGAGGCTTTATCTAGCAAAATTGTTCTAGTGTAGTCGTGATGGGGTTGCATGAGAGAGGGTCTGATATGTTGTTAATGCAGCCTCTCTTCCAGGACACCTAGTGTTGGGTGGGCAACATAAAGAAGTTGACTTGAGACAGCCACCCAACTAATGTATTTTAATTTCTCTGAACTTTGCCTGACTAGATGGAATGAGGAGTGCAACGAAGTGTAAACATCTGTTTGAATATCTCCTCTGATGGCTGCCTAAGAAGGAAATTATGGGTCCTGCTGTCTTGGAAAGATCTCTTTCAGCACTGGTGGCTTTAGGAGCTGAATAATCCAACTTTCTGGACTGAGCATTTCAGAAACAGTGCTGTCTCCCTGAGGTGTTTCCTGGATGACAAACAGTGCTAGAGAAAGTGATGAACAGAGAAGCTACTGTGCTAGACTCCATACGAGCCAAACTTTCAGGCTTAATTTTTGCATTACATTGCAGGATGCTGTTGTGCCAAGGCATTGTACAAACAGAGTTTGCTAAAAATATAGTTTCTGCCTCACAGAATTTAAGTACAATGTATGAAGAGTAAATGTAGAGAGATGGGAAAGTACAAGAAAACAAAATGAAGCAATATTGGTCACTGTGATAGGCAACGACTGACTGGACATATGTGAATGAGCCTGAACAAGGGAAATGTGAACCCTTTCCTGAATGAGATGGATGATTTAGGAGATGGATGGGATGCATGACACAGGTAATGCTGAGGTATTTGGTGCCTTATTTGTCTCAGTCTTCACAAACAAGATTTCCCAGGCCTTTGCTTAGTGAGATGGTTCAAGGAGAAAAAGATCTACCAGCAGTGGAGGAGGGTCAAATCAGGGATTACTTACGAGAACTTGACCCATCCCAGTCCACAGAATCAGGTGGCTGCATCAATGGTGCTGAGATAAATGGCTGGTGTCTTTGCACAGTCATTCCCTACCATCTTGGAAAGGTCATGGAACTTGAGAAGAACCCCAATAACTGGAGAAAGGCAAATACTGCATCTATTTCAAAATGAGGCCAAAAGGTCAACCTGGGGAAAAACAGACAAGTCAGCCTCACTTTGGTCTCTGGAAAAATAGTGGAACAAGTCCTCTGGAAACGTGTTTTTGGCCATGTGAATCACTTCCTGGTGACTGGGAACAGTCAAGATGAATTTTCCAAGAATAAATCATGGTTGACCAAACCGATTGCCTTCCATGATAATAGGATTGGATTTGCAGATACGGGAAAACCAGTGAATGTCATTTACCTCCTAGCAAGGCTTTAGACACTGTCTTCCACAATATTTTTTTTCCAAGTTAGGATGTTACAGTCTGGCTGGGTAGACAATCAATCAGAAGTGGTTGCACGATCAGGCTCAAAGGGTAGTGTTTGATGGGTCCTGCCCTACCTGGAGGTCAGTAACAAGTGGACTACCATAAGACCTGTCCTGTTTAATATCTTTATCAATGACCTGGAGGAGGTGAAAAGTGCATACCTGTCAAGTTTAGAGATGATACCAAACTGAGGGAAACAGTAGATGCACTCAAGGGCTTGGCTGCCGTCCACAAGGACCTTGACAGAGACAACACAAGCTAGGACTGATTGACTGGGGACTAGCACTGTAGAAAAGGCAGATAGTAAGCCGAATATGAGCTCACAGTGTGTCCTGGCAGCAAAGAAGGCCAACAGCATCCTGGGCTGTTGAAACATGAGCACAGCTAGGAGGTCAAGGGAAGTGACTACCTCCCTCTACTCAGCGTTCATTAGACCACATTTAGATATCGTGTCTTGTTTTGGGCCCACCAGCACAAGAAGGACATGGGCAAATTGGAACAAGTTCAGCAAAGACCATCAACATTGAAGACTGAGGCCTGGAGCACTTGCCCGGTAAAGAGAGGCTGATGGACCTAGGCTTGCTCAGCCTAGGGAGGAGAAAGTTTTGGGGGGACTTGATAGCAGCCTGTCAGTACATACAAGGAGGATATCAAGAAGATGGGGCCAGGCTCTTTCCAGTGCTGCAAAATGGGAAGACGAGAGACAACAGGCATAAGTTGAAACAACAGAGATCCAAGCTGGAAATAAGGAGAAACATTTACATTGCCACAGTCAAGTCACCAAGCAGGTTTCCCAGGGAGGTTGTATGCTCTACATCTTCAAAGATTTTCCAGACTAGATTAAATAAAGCTCTGAACACCCTGAGCAACCTGGTCTGATGTCACAGCTAACGCTGTCTTGAGCAAGAAGTTGGACTAGAGACCTCATGAGGTCCCTTCCAAACAGATGTATCCTATGATCTTATAAATGCATATTCCCTCTCCCATTATTTGTCTTGTTTTGACCATACATAACAACATAGATTTATAACACTATAATAAAACAGAGCAGAATGTGCTTCTCAATGTTTGCTTGTACTGTCTCTGGTAGGGCAGGGTCCAGTTCTCAGTTGGGTTCTCAAAGAACACTTCTGAAATAATTTTCTGCAGTTGATTTCTTGAACCATGAGACTATACTGTCAGTTTCACACTGCTGACCAGGAGGAGGAGTGTGGGGTGAGATTGGCCACCATGGAAAAGGTTAAGAACTGCTGTCTCTAACTTCTCCCTGCACTTCAGCTTCCCCTAAAGAATTGTGGACTATATCTGCAGGGTTTCAGTATTCTGGCCTACAACAGATGAAGAAAACCTTACAATACGTTAGCTGGTTGAATCATCTCTCTAATACACACTACAAGCTCCCCTGAACTAATGCTTGTCTGGGTTAAAGCATCTGTCTCTGTGACCCTACACGCGAATCTCAAACGCTTCCTCCTGTGCTTAAGCCCACTAAATTTGCCTTCACCCCATGTGGCTTATTGCTGAGAACACCCATCCAAACTGTTGGAAACTAGCGTGAACAGAGGGTGAACTATACAGTTAAAATTGCCTGCTTCTCTCTTCTGACCATATAGGAAGCAAAACAAGATCAGATTAGATGTCTCTAACATAGATACCCATATTTGTTAAAACTAATATCCTTAGTCAAATTAAGGCACTTCAGGGGGAGTGGAGAAACAGACAGGCCATATCAATACAGGTAATGTAATATCTTATGGAGAAAAAAAAAGTCTACCCTTGTTTTACAATGTAGCTGTTCAGGGAACTGTTTACAATACTTAGCATTTTTAGAATGGGGGTTTTTTTTGGCCTTGCTTTCAGCCATCAGATCTTATTAAATCTTCTTGTGCTGGACAAAAGAGGCAATTATTGAAGTTTCACTCCCCAAGTAGGTACTAACGGGCTGTAATCAAGTCATCCCTCAACATTCTCTTTGATTAAACTAAAGAAATTGAGTTCCTGAGTCTTTCCGTAAAGTATGTTTTTAATCCTTTAATCATTTTGGTGGCTCTTCTCTGAACCCTCTCCAATTTAGCAACCTGGAGCCAGAACACTATGTATGATTGTATGATTTTTTTTTTTTTTTTTCTAATCTCTTTTTTTCTTTTGCATCACAAAACCCACTGACATCCAGCTCTTGGATCTGTTCCCACCAAATGCTGATATCAATCTGTGTGTTTGTAGCGTGCTCTTCTTACGCCTGGGTGGAAGAGTGTTAACATGAGCTCAGTTTTTGGCTGCCTGCCTGGGCTGACATGAACTTTCCCCTGCAGTCACCGCATCAGGACTTCCACTTGCAGTGTCAGGGTTGGAAGCAGCCATAGTCTGAACGGAGGAAGATGAAGAAGAGGCAACTGCAGCCATGTGTCTGTCACACCAGCTAGTGACAAAGGAGTGTGTCTGTCACACCAGTAAAATGGAGAGGAAGGGCGATGAGGGAGCTGTCTGCAGTCCTCCTCCTGTACAGAAAAACCCGAACTACGTAGCGCTGCATTAATACTGTAAAAGATTCTTTAATTTACATAATTGAAAGTTGGAAAAGATTATTGGAACACCCAGACTGCCCTCTTTTCTGTCACAGGCTATTACTTTTCATCCATTTATACTTGCAATTATCCCAGCAATCCATAAGTGGCAAAATTCTTCCAGGAAAGTAGTCAAACCCAGTTCTAACTGGTGGCTAAGTTGGGAGCACAGTCCCTGTAGGTTTCCCCCGCAGTCAATGGAAAAGACTGAACTTCCTCTGAAGGGTGACCCTCCAAAGGGAAAATCTGAATCGCTCTCAGGAGACACCTAGCACGACAGGCTCCAAATTTGTCCATCTCAGATAATGACTACAGAAAGGCAAAGCCAGTTTGGACCTTTGTCTTGATTTGGAGACATGAGGAGTTTTTCCCTTGGGATCCTTACCCAATGGTTATTCATCCTGTCATTTTGTTTCCTTTCTCAAGTACCCTGTCTTTGATTTTCAGCCATGAACTCCAGTTACATCTTTCTCTAGTAGATCAGAGAATCTTTTATAACCAGCATTTTATTGCTGCGAAAGGAGCAGATTTACCACATGCTGGAGAGGAGCAGATTGAAGGAGACTGCAGCCTTCTCCTACGAAGCGATAACCTGCCAAGTACAGTCTCATATAGGTGATGGGGAACTCTTTGCAGCCACTGCCACTTACTATCTTGAAATCATCAGGTACTATAATACTGTACCACTGCCATCCACTACAAAACTTCTCAGCATTACCAGGGGAACCAGAGAGGGCCTGTCTGTGACCAGAAACTGGTGAAAATAAGAGTACATGGTCAAGACTGCTTGTTCTACCCTTTCTGCGATTCTGAAGACTTTGCTTTCATGCGACATGCGTAAGTGCTCAAAACCAACATACTGTTCTTGGCCTCCCTTTTTGGCCGCTCACTTCTTATCACATTGCCCCTAGATGAAGATAATCTTGGGGACGATCTGATGGATTCCTAAAATTTTTATTCCTGTTAATAAACAAGAAGACTAGCATCAAGGTAACTTGCAGTTCACAGTAGTCATTGCAGAGGCAGGCAGAGCCAAGCTGAGTAAGGATGTCTCTTGAGATCTGCCCTGACCATCAGCTTAAATCAACTTTATGAGGTTTGCTCAGGGTCTCACAGGAAATATAGTGTAACAAATAATCGGATCACCGCTTCCTAAATTCCACAGTAATTCTTAAGCTTTTGGTCCATCCTATCTCAATGTGCTATTGACCTGTCTCTGGAGTTACAGCTACCACTAACCTAACTTTTCTTGATTCTCGAGTGCCATCCTCTGATGCTTGAAATGCCTGATGCTCTATTTGTGAATCCCCACAACCAGTGGAAATTAACAGCAGGGTCTCACAAGCTCTGATCTCCAGCAGCTCGGGGAACTGTGCAGTAAAGAAGTATGAGCAGACATTTTGTGCATTTCCTAACGAGCTGCTGCCTGAGTGCACAGTCATTAACATCACTCTGGCACTCACCAGCTGCTACTTTGAACGGCCCCTGAATGAAAGGGTCAGCTGCACACGATCAAGTCAGCTGAGTCAGTGATCCTTAATCTACCCTCCCATTGAAATGTAACTCTGATGCACATCCTCTGACTGAGCGGAGAGCCCACCCCGAACAGGTGCTGGGCGGCTCAGCCAGATAAACTCCTCTTGGAACCAGCGCAGAGATGTGCCTGTGAATCCAGAGACTTGAAATGTGTCACAATAAATAGAAGTTTTCACGGGACTGGGAGGGGGTGTGTGTATGCAACATATGTCAGTGCTCCATAGACTAGAAACAGTCCAATACAATTAGAAAGGAATATGGAAAAGTAACTTTTCAAAACACCTCCTGGGTGGCTGAGTTCTGGTCCGTCCTTCAATAGTAGATTGGTATTTCATCTTTTCCAATGCATCAGGAACTAAAAGCTGAAGATTGCAGTGGAGGCACAGAGCGTGTTAACGGTGCTTTCACCCATAGGCAGTCTTTTACTCCAATGTCTACTTTATACCTTCAAGAGTCTGTAACGTACATCTCTGAAAGTGAGCTGGGCCTACCTTCTGGGTCGAGAGGTACTGTACGTATTACGAGGTACACACAGCTGTCTGTGCCTATCACATGAAAGCATAATATAATGCACAATTCATATCACTGCTAGCAGGATACTTTTTTCCAACAAAGGAAATAGGCTGGACCCATTAATTGAGAATATTCATACAGGCCAAGCTTTTGATCTGTCTGCCACTTTCTGTTCCGTTACAAACACTGTTGTCTTAACAGAACACAACCTTCAAAAAATGAGTAGAGGTAGACATTTAAAGGTATGTTTTTAAACTGCACATCCAAAATGGTAGCACCTTGTCACTGTGGCTCAGAGCTGTTTCTGGGAAGTATCCATGTAGTTGTGAATGTCCTAGTTGGAAAGGGATGATGGTTGGAGGAATCTATGAATGAGTGGAGAAGCTACGGATGATTTATGTTGCAGCTACCAAGAGAGTGGTAAAATCGGAAGAAAAGCAATTTTTGTTCAGACTGGCTAACTTTGAAATTGTTCTAGTGCCTGTTCAACTGCTAGCACCTACTACATAGTTAGAAAAACAAGTCTCTTAAAAATTCAATGTTCTTGTTGTCTACAGCCAGAAAAATCCCAATCCATATGTCTGACTATGTTCTATCAATTAAGACCTCCAATAAATCCAAAGGATGGGTTTTACGATTCCTTAAGCTCCTTAAATAACAAACCACGAAGAGATATTTTTACTTTTAAAATATTTTTTTCAGGCATCCTACCATAGAGATGTACAAAATCTCATAGTCCCTGCAGGGATGGGTTTTATCCAAAAAGATGTAAGGACTATTTAAACATCATTAAGTGTATGGATTCTGTGACAGCCCTGTGACAGAAAGGTTTAGACTAGGGATGCAAAGCCTAGCCTGTGGATGGCTTGTGCTCTCCTATACAAACACGGAGCTGTACGTCCCCACATCTTCTACTGTAATATCATCATCAAATTCTATGATTCTATGAATATCATCATCTTCCCACCCAAGTTTTCACCTTCCTCTGTTTTCCCTCTATTTCTTTTGACAACTGGAAGTCATGCGTATGTAGTTTAAGCTAACCTGTTGTACCTTGTGTTTAAATGGAGAAGGAATGAGCACATCATCACTGTTTGTCTGTTTTGACAGATGTGAGACGTTTCAGGGTGTTTTTTCTGAACCCATCAGGAAGACAGAGAGATGCCATCGCGGCTTTAAGCCATTGTTGTGCTCCTTCTTCCTGGGACCTCCTAAGGGCAGTTACAAATTAGCTGGCCTTTCTAAGAGCAGTCCAGCCAAGCACCATTGCAGTATACTGCCAAAATGGGCCCATCACTCCCCCATCCTGCCCCTTACTGAGGTTTTCAAAGATGTCCTAATGAAGGCAGTCTCATATTTATTTTCTGTAGCATATACACTAAGAGGACCTTCCCTCCAGCAAATAGAGATGTTGGGAAATGCCTTGTATCACTTTCAGCTAACATAAATAAGGTGGAACAGGATGGACGAAGAAGCAAGAGGTCTCATCCTTTGCCTTTTGCCCTTCACTAGTTAAGACCGGACTTTCTGATCGATCTCTGTAATATAGCTCACCAGAAATACGCATCCAGGCTGAGTGCCAGTTGAAAGAATAGTTTAAAATGCAGTGGGTACAAAATTTAGCCTGATATATGATCTAGTGATGAACCAGTCTTAGGCATGGGAATGTAGGAAGTTAGTTGGAACACAGGTTTCTCAGAAGATAGAAGGAGATGAAGAGGGAAGCAAGATAAGATTTTGAAAATGAGGCAGAAGGCTGAAAAAGGAAGGCCTGGAAAAAATGTTGTGAGAAGAAAGTGGTATGGAGTTGAAAAGGACCAAAGGAAGGGGGAAAACCAACTGAGGGTCAGGTCAGAGTGAGGGGGAGAAAAGAAAGATTAAGGGTAAGTGAAGCACACTGACTCTGGCCCAACTTCTTTGTCCTTTTCTTTGGCCTTTGGGAAGGCACAACCAGGGCTTCAGGGTCTAGTGAATTTGCCTTCCTTTCTTCCCCTGTATGCTCCCTAAAATCTACTGATGTATGCAATTTGCAACTGTGATGTGATGTAAATGCAGCGTGTACGGTAGGAAGTGTTTGCACGATTAGGCCTCTAAAATAGCAAGGTCTTCAGAGCACAGATTCTCAACTGGTATAAACTGAGAGCTCCATTGAATCCCCGTACTCTTTAGTCTTGAATTAAGTACCAAGCATGTTAGTGACTGAATAATGACAGAAGAATCTCCTTTTTAACTCCTAGAGGCCCTACCTGGGTCCTTGAGCTCTAACTTTTTTGTCTCTTTAGAAATTTAAACCATGTTTGTTCCATTCTTACATCCACTGGAATTTGCAACATATCTGCTTTGTAGTCTGGACAAAGCTTGAAGATTTCCCCAAACACAGTGTGAATCAAACCACACAGGAATGTTTGTAAAGAACATCTTGGACCCTTTGAAAACATATTCAGTTCTCAGAAGCACTAATGCATTCCACATTTGGTCATTAAACACTAATTGGTAACATGCTGTGGATGGGTTCACTCTCTGACCAGTCAGTATTTCCTAGGTCACAGCACTGCAAGACCTCAGTACCCTCACGTGACCTGCCCTTTTGAACTTTTAATCCTTCAACTCGTCAGAGAGCATTAGTAGCCCAGGCCACGTTGGAAACCACAGGCATATTTTTCCCTGGCTGTTTCAAAGTTTGCTTGGTTTCCCCTCCATGTCCCGCTCCGGCCCCCTCCTCGCTGATGATGCAGGATGTCTTTTGGGGGCCTAATTGAAGGCTTCAAAGTGCCCGATGGTTTATTATGAAACTATTGTCCTTGGTAAATGTCACAGGACTCATGTTTTATTATATTTATAACCTTTTTTCCATTAGTCTGCCATTTCCCTGAGAAATTATGACCTTGGCTCTATCAGTTTAACCAAGCTGGTTTTATATATAGCAAATGTGTGCGTGTGCAAAAAAAGGAGAGAAGGGAGGAAGCCACCAAATAGATTTCTATTAAAACAGTGCTTGCACTGGCCCCTCCTAGAGTATGGTAAGCAATTTAAGGGCTGCGATAAGGGAAGAAATCAGGAAACAAATTATGCCAAACATTAAAGTCTCAGGTGGTGTCTCTGACTCCAGTGGACACAGGGCAATAGATCCTGGCTGCTGTCAGGTCTATTATTTAAAATAAATTTCACCTGATATTTCTTATCAGAAACGTGTTTAGGCTTTTCCCCTCTTCCTGCTTGTTCTCTCACCCTCACTCCCTTTGAGTTTCCTCACCCTCTATTTTGGACAAATTTAAGCCATTTTGCTTAGCTATATAAAATCTCCCATGGTTTACGTCTCAGGGTAGACTACATGTAAACTGTATCTCACCCTTCACAGCAGCTCAGAGGGTGACATCAACTGGATCTCTGCAGGAATTTGGGAGAGAAATAATCCGGGCACACTGAGTGCAGGGCTCCAGGCGAGGGTGGGTCACAGGGTGCTTTTCAAACAGCAGTCCCTGGATCGTTTCTAAGGGGTGCCCCAGAAGTCACTAAAAAAAGTCAAGCCTGTTATCAGCAGATGTAGATCTGAAATACAGAGGTCTGCACCTCACCTGGAGAGTCGGGGGGCTGTGGGCTGGGCAGTGGCTAGTGCTTTCATTCAAGGAGGGACCCAGAGCCTTTCTAAAAGAACCAGTACATGAACCAGTGCCAGGAAATGTTCCCAGGCACAGGAACGTGACTGTCTATACACTTACATTGTTAGACCAGTACTGGGCACATTAATTTACTAGTGTAGACTTAGCGAGAATAGCTGAGCTCTGTATATATGATCTTAAGGAGCAGGTTGATCTCCCAGTTAAGAAAAGACCATACTTAACTGACTTTGGTCTCGCTTGCCTCCCACTGGGATTGGGTGAGGTCGAATTCATTAAAGTCTGTCTTTGACAAGGAAAATGCTATAAAAAACTTATTTTTTTTTAGGAGCATTTTTAAAAAAAAGAAGTTTGCAGTTGTTTCCATGCTGCAGGATTTGAAATGGTTCCATTTTTCATTCCCGTAGCCAACCTCTTAAACCAACAAAGCGATTCTCACTGTGGATATTGAAAGAGTGCTCCAACTGCCTGCCTTCCTGGCCCAGGCGTGTAGGGGCAGAAGGACAAACAAAAAAATTCAGAAAATATTTCACTTTTGAAAGTAAAAAAAAAAAAAAAAAAAAAAAAGACAATTTTGAAAGAAAACACTTCCTTTTTAATTACAGTCTGGCCAGTGGCATTTATTAATTGAGATCACTGAAACTGATCTTTTGCTTTTGCTTTTTACTGCCCCTCCTGCAAAGCACACATGTAGATTTTATATATTTGTTATCTTTTCCTCCAGATCAGCAAGGGCAGGATCTATCCCGTCCTTCAAGGATTCTGTCCTCTTGTCTTCACCCCTCCCACATGTCACTGACAGTATGTTAAGCCATTAGAGTCATGTTCTTGGCAACATCCCCACTTTTCAATGCTTCATTCCCAATTCCCACGTAAGGGCTGACAGACTTTGGTGACCTTTTGCATCAACACTTGTTTACTAAAATTAGATTTTTTTTCTTCCTGGCATATAACCAGACAGATTATACTCCTCAACTTGTCATCCATGTAGGGCAGGCAGCCCCAGAAATTGACGATGCAGAGGAAGAAACTTCTCCATGAAGAGTAAAAAGAGCTCAAGGGGGAAAAAAGCAAAAGCAAATCATGTTCTAGCAGTTTGTATGCATCTATCTATAGTGTGCGTACACATACACATATGAGATTAAGTGATGGTGTCAGCCACAAAAGGTTGGGGGGTTAGAAACAGGTCAGGGAAGCATCTAGCTATTTAGATGTATCTTGAAAGTTCATTTGAATTTAAGATTCATGGAAGCCGTTGGTAAAAATCCAATAGAACTGAACATTGCAGGGCTAGTGCAAATCTTTAGCTGGCTGGAGACAATGCTCCGAGTATCTGAACTTCCTCATGATATCTCCATGACTTCTTGTAGACTGAAAGTGAAAATTAAAAGGAGGACAAGGAAAGGGAAAGGGAAAGGGAAAGGGAAAGGGAAAGGGAAAGGGAAAGGGAAAGGGAAAGGGAAAGGGAAAGGGAAAGGGAAAGGGAAAGGGAAAGGGAAGGGAAAGGGAAGGGAAAGGGGAAGGGAAAGGGAAAGGGGAAGGGAAGGGAAGGGAAGGGAAGGGAAGGGAAAGGGAAGGGAAAGGGAAGGGAAGAGGGAAGGTGAAGGGAAGGGAAGGGGAAGGGAAGGGAAAGGGAGGGAAGGGAAGGGAAGGAAAGGAAAGGAAAAGGAAAGGAAAGGAAAGGAAAGGAAAGGAAAGGAAAGGAAAGGAAAAGGAAAAGGGAAAGGAAAGGAAAGGAAAGGAAAGGAAAGGAAAGGAAAGGAAAGGAAAGGAAAAGGAAAGGAAAGGAAAGGAAAGGAAAGGAAAGGAAAGGAAAGGAAAGGAAAGGAAAGGAAAGGAAAGGAAAAGGAAAAGGAAAGGAAAAGGAAAGGAAAGGAAAGGAAAGGAAAAGGAAAACCTTC
The DNA here is from genome assembly GCA_009819775.1 of Phoenicopterus ruber ruber. Taxonomy (NCBI): domain Eukaryota; kingdom Metazoa; phylum Chordata; class Aves; order Phoenicopteriformes; family Phoenicopteridae; genus Phoenicopterus; species Phoenicopterus ruber. The sequence goes on from CM020216.1 coordinate 159,713,772, forward strand.
AGTGTGATATTTTGAGGAATAAGTCTGCTCCAAAGGGAAAAGCTGCTTAACTTTTGGCCATTATTAAGACCAGAGAAATAAGCTGCAAATGGTACATTCATCCTAACCTGAGAATTCTATTACACCTGGACTTATGTTAAGAATTATGGTCTCATGATGCTTACCAGTGTATTAACACATATGAAGCAATCACTTTCCTACAAGCTTCACAATCATCTGTCTCATTCTGAGATCTAAGAAGGTGATAAGTAACTAGCAGAAGACAGTGAGAAGATTAACAGGAAGTTTTGGTAGTTTGGGACTACCTATATAGAGAGACTTTTGGTTTTTCTCCTGGCCAATGAATCATTTAAGGGGACCTAGACTACTAATCTTTTTTGAATCCAGAAGTCATTCAGCTTCCATTGGAGCTCATAGTCTGTATGAATTGCTGGGTCTCTCTCTCCTCAATGCACGTGTCTGACGTGAAACTTGATGCTGCACATTGTTGCACTTAATGAGTGACTGGTGTGTCAGTGCTTCAGCGTCTGCACTGCTCCAGACTCTGGAAGAGCCATTCCCAATAGGGGCTGTTGCATATCACTCTTCCATTAGGTCACCAATTGTGAGAGCTAATTGAAAGTGTATGTATGTTAACAGCCTCCAAGCTGGACTATACAAAGCCTTTGAATGCAAACATAAAAGGATCTCTAAAGCCATTTTGTGTATCTTAAAGGAAGCAACCAGACTATATTTTTGCTGGCTATTGACCAGTCGAGATGATGGGTTGCTAACACCAGCACTCTTACTTTCACAGTCTAGGTCATGCGTGCACCTGAGCGGCAGTGTCTGAAGATGCGTGCAGGGAAAGGAGGGACCGTGCAGTCCTTCCAGCAGGGCAATGAGTCTGATTCTGCCGTGACGTACAAGCAGCACAATACCACTATCCTCTCCAGCAGGCGATACGTCAGGGCAGAACGTTGCTCGTGTGACTGCTTTGCTCGGCCGAACGGCCCCACATACTTTCCTATGTGATGCTGGGGAAGCGGAGTGTAGACCATCAAAGCCTGAAGTTTTCATTTCTCTTCATGTGGTAACAGTCGCATTTGTGACACTGCAAGTGACGTAAAGGGAGAGGAAAAGGCTGCTTTTTCAGAAAGATGTAAACAGAGCGATATTATCCGTCCACTGATTTTAATCTCCCTTGACAAATACTCATGTATAACTAGCTCCAAGCCCCTGAGGGTGTCCCTTCTTCTCTACCCCTGCTATCAGGTTTCTTAACCCTTATCAGCAATGGAGTGGGAACATCACTGCCTCATATTCAGCTGGGACAAGGAACTTCTCATGTTCCTAAAGCTCACTTGCTGCAGCATGTTTATACCTGGAGACACAATTACAGAGCTTCAAAATCCAACTGGCAGCTTACACCACCTTAAAACGCAGAAGTAAGCACTGGAACCCCTAACTGGGGAACAAGGAAGGATTCTGATCTTATCCTGCCAAATTAAAAGGAAAAGTATATCAACAGTAGACTAGCTTGACATTCTCACACTAGAAAAAATGCTGAAGCAGTTTTTAAATAAAGACATTTCTTTTTTGGCAAAAAGTGTTTTTTCCTCTTACAGTATATTTTTGTTGGAAATTCTGGACTTCCTTAATTATAAAAACAATCAGACCACTGACATCAAAATATTTCAGTTAGATAAAAGACTGAAACAATTCTTTTGGGTTAGCTGGCCAATGTTCTTCACGTTTCTTCACCTCCTTGTTCTTTTATATGTGCTCCTTAGGCATATTACTGTCCCATGATGGACTTTCTTGCATACATAGTTACAAAGACTGTCTCCGTTGCATCCTTTCCACTCTTTAACAAGAAGATCATGGTTCATTAGAGCACAGGCCATTGGCCAGGATGGTTAACTTATTCAGGGAAGCATTCCAGGTTCCACAAGAAACAATAGCACTCTCTGTCAGAATATTTCACTTTTTACTTCTTTGCTGAAAATGTGAGCTCTCCAGAGAAAATACTAGTGTGTTTTATTTTCTTTGAAACTGCCTTGCGTACTCTTTCTACTCCCTCGCCCCGTTCTGCAGGTGAGAGGCTGACTGTTCTCTGGATTTCTGCATGCTGTCATTGTTCTATTTTTTTCATTTTCACTGAAAATTTCCAGAATGTAATAGCACAGGGGCAACACTGATGATTCATTTTCTTACCATCTCTAGTCAGCAGTGTTGTGGTTGTGACAGGTATTTTCCCTTTTGCTTTCCTCTGACGGTCCCTTACATGTACCACTGGAAGGTGTGAGTTTTATACAAATTCAGTTTTATTGTTTATCCATGATCAATGAAATCAACTCAATCCTCTCTGTAGGATTCAATAGGCTTTTGGGGGCCCCCTTCATAAAGCTGGTCATTATATTGAACAGAATAAGTCATGAGCAAAAGTGTCGTCGTCTTCTACTAAATCAGCAATGTCTATACTCAATTGGGTACTCTCCTTTTATTACATCAAAATGTAAATGCAAGTAACTCATAACTTGCTATTTCTGCCTGTACCCACTGCCTCTCCTCACCTGGAGACTTCGCTGTTTTCTGGGGTTCTGCTTTGACAGCTCTGACTCCAGTGATGGGCCATTCTCAGTCCTAACACGACGGTGGTCCCTTGCATGGACAGGCATACAAATATGCACTAATCTACGAGTTACCTTTGGAAAACCAAACATCATTAATTCACTATGTTTCACCTTTCTAAAAAAAAAAAATGTAATGAATATTGATTGCCTTTCAATAACATTCTTCACACAGATTCCTCCATGCTTTTCACTTCAGCATTATGCCTTGAGTTAGTAATATGTTTTTTAAAAGTCTTAATATATCACATGTATAATTATTATTTTTAATCATGGCATTATTCTCACCTTTTTCTTGTTCATCTGTGAAGGACAGACTGACTGCATATGGTGCCTGTCATAGATCTAAACCAAAGAAACCTGGGAACTATAACTGGTCTAGGACCCATAATGAGTGGTCAACATCTTGTCATCTGCCCCCAGAGAGCCTTGGCAACGCTGGGTTCAGATAGTCTTGCAGTAACAAAACAGAGTTATAATAAAGGTCAGAAGTTTTGAATTTCCTGAGCTGAATATTTTTTGTCTGTGTGAATGTGTGAGATGAAGAAGAGAGAGGTGCTTTGGTTGTGATTCAGTTTAGTCGTTGGCTGAGAAGGAAAGAAATCCTCAGAAAGGTAACGAAAAAAACAGTAATTCGCAGTGCCTGAAGTGTTTTGCAAGCGTTTTGTTTAGTTTTTTCATGTCTCAGCTGCCTATCCCAAGACTGGATGTGCTTTGTATTCAGATTTTCAGGTGGGATGGTTGCTAGATAGGGACTTGCAAGACCTGAGTTCAGGGATGACTTCACCACAGGTTTTCTGTGAGACTTTGCACAAGATGCTTAGGCCCAGTCTTCTGTGATATTTAATTTTCTATGTATCTATCTCATGCTGAAAGAAGCAGGAACTGAGCACTAAACACCTTTGCCTTGGTTTTCCTGCTTAGAAAATGGGTATAAGTTTTCATCACTACTTCTTAGAAAAATATAAGTATTAATGATCAGCTTTTTAAACTGTCAGCAAAATTCCATTATTATGTGATTGGCTATCAGTAAAAATACTGCCCATTTCCACTGCACGTGCCCGGGACGACCAGACCTACGACCTTCACTTACGGGGAGGAGTTTTCCAGCGTCCGGTGAAGGCGGGTGAATGATGGCTCTGGCAGAGCAGAGGAAAATGTGAGCGTTGCAGGAGGAAACTGAGGCAGTGAAAACCTACGGGATGAAGTGACAGTACCATGAAGGCATTTTCCACTGAGTTGTTTCTTAGATGCATTTTGATTACAAGATTATCTTGTAATCTTCTGAAGGGTTCAGAAAGATGGTATTTTTTTTATTCTTTCCTCTAAATCTTTGTCTTTTCAACAGAAAATAAAATACTCTAGTAAGAAACAGTTATTTTCTTTTTAGTGAATCTTACCTGGTTTTGATAAACAAAATATGTAGATCATGGTATACTTTTTTTACAATGTCTGGTTTTGGTTTTGTTTTAATTTAAAAGACTATCATTTAAGCTCACAGTGACCTTTGTTGCTTTTAAAAATATCTTTTCATTCATGTTTTCAGTGATGGACTTTTGTGGAGAAAAAATGTTGCTTTCAGGAGAATAACAGTGTTTGGGGTACAAAAATTATGTTAAAATATTTACCTGAGCTAGAGTTTTTTTCTGCTATTGCCTTCAATATTATTCATAAAATGCCATCCCAAATGGTCTTGTGTATGCATGCAAGTGAGCTTTTCGACAACCTGAGCTCTGGTCTATCCAGGAATCCAGCTATGACATTTCAAATGATGACTTGTATAGTAGCCAGTACTGGGGAAGACGTGACCACCTTCCCAAACAGCTGGTGGTCTTAAAATGCAAAGCAAAACAGAATTGGAGACGTTTTAAAAAGATCACAAATCAAGAACAAAGTGAAGTCTGCATGGAGAACCTCTCCCAAGTGTTATATGTGAGCACAAAGCTCTGTTCAGGCTAAAAGCAGCTGTATCGCTTTAGAACAAGTAAATGGGGTTACAATAGCAAATCTAAGAATGGCCTTTTATGTAACGATGAAAAAGCACGTAACTTAACGATGAAAAAGCACGTAATTTCCCATGCTTCGGTTTCCCCCACTGCAGGTGGGCAACGATGCATTATCTTTCCCTTGATGAAGCATTTTGAGATGGATGTAGAGTAGGCCCTAAGAGCCTCCTATTGTCAGGAAAAAGAGATGAGGATCCCTGCCAGAGCTCCCATCTGTGGTCATCAGCGGACAAAGGTGTCCTCCTAGGCAAACGATCTGGCTGAGAAACGCTCATCCTCTCAGTTTTCTCTGTGTGCAGTAGAATTTGAGCTAAGCATGGGGAGCTACGGTGATTACAAAACACTTTCCTTGAAAATGTCTTTTGATCTCTGGCCTCTAAATTGCATCAACCTTCTTCCCTTCTGAGAAGTTTCTTAGTTCTTAGAAACAGCCGGTGCTCAGTGAGGCTGCTTATGAACTTGTGCTCTAACGGAGGCATAAAGAAGAGGAACTAGAAATGCTCTAGTTAAAGGTCAGAAGTTTTCTGGGTTTTTGTTTTATGTGTGGGAGATCTATATTGGTGATTTTTATTTCCTTCACTCTGCCCCATTTTTGTCTAGTCAGCTTGAGGAACAGATGTGGGCTTCCATCCAACAGTGCGTAACACGATAAAGATGCACTCTGTGTTTTAATGCCTGGCGTAGTGTCCTCTGGAAATAGACTTGAACAATGACAACTATACTTGGCATTTGGTGGAATCAGCTGGACTATCTAGGGATCACAAGGTCTGAATAGGAGAGCTGCAAGCCCAGGAAAGGTTTTTTTCCAGCAGAGCTGACTTGTTCCAGCCTTACTTTTGCTGACATATCTAAAATCTTGTGTTAGGAATCCCTCTGTTCCTCACAGTTATTAAACAAAACCAGGGAACGCTGCGGAGGGAGACCTCGCAGATTAAGCATTCTTATTCAGTTTTCTTGGAAGCAGGATATTTCTGGGTGCCAAATGCAAATTTATATCTTGGAGTCTTGCAGAACAATAAAAAAAAAGAAAAGTTTTCTTTTAACCAAATTTACAGTGAGTTATGCATTTGGAGTTCAGATCACTCGGAAATGAGCTTGGCAGATGCTGGCTGTGATAATGATGCTGAAGTAGAGGAAATGATCTGGCCATACACCTAAGAGGTGAATCATGCTGCATCACAGACTTATTTTTAATATAGAGAGTAGTGTATCATCTCGAGCTTTTATATATCCCTCCAACCTCTCACGTGGAGTTTTTGGACGCAGTTCCCCCACCCACAAGTAGCTGGCTGTGGGCTTGACTGACATAACATAGGATGTAGCACCTGGCTATGCTACTATTTGTTGGATGCATTTCATGCTTATCTGGAAAAAATACTGCAAATGACTCACTATTTCTATTTTTCCTTTAAGAAATTAGACATCATAAAAGTTCTCAGGAAGGAATCTTTATAGTATCCTTATCCTGTGTTGACATCCAGACTCCCTTGTGCTTTATATGTAATGTCAGTGACTAGTAACTTAGGAAATTTGGCACTTTCATCTCTAACTCGTTGCTTCCTAAGCCACGTTAATTTAGGCTTCAGCATATGTACGGAAGCACCCAGGTACCTAGCTGCTACTTAAGCACGGCTGAAAGCCAAATAGGAAGTGGCATACCACCAAGGCATTTGTCTGGCCACGATGGAGTTGGCTTGAGCCCATCTTTGTCCACAGCAACATCCTGCTGGGCATGTGCAGCGGCAGGACTTCAGCCATCTGCAAAAATGTACAGCTACAATAGGAGGCATCCCCAGAGATTAGACCTGTCAGCTAAGCAGGGCTTTTCAGGCTCTCAGTTTTAGACCTAGATTTACTTAATTTGTACTAATGTCCCACACACAGCATGCAGATCTTCCTTTTAGCTTGCACCCTTAGACATACTGATGAGTATTCTTTAATATATATGACATTTTTATGTGGGGTAAATGTCAGCTGTCTTTGCAGAAAAAGCTGGCCTGGTTTCCAAAAAGGTGCTGGTCTTCACATATGAGAGTTCATCACTGCTGAAAATCAAGACTTGTTTACTGACATTGTGGCATATGGGCTGCGGGAGGATTTTCAGAGGTTAAAGATAATTTACTCAAAGTTAATTAACTGCCATCAGTACTTCTAAAATTCCCCTTATTCATCTTCCTACACAAATACATCTATTAACCACTAACCCCTAAACTTCCATATAGCGAGTATGTTCCGTATCTGATACACTTTCTGAAAGCAACTGCGAGTTCAAACAGTCTAGAGAATGACTGCTGATCAATCTCTGTAGGCTTGCTTTCTTTTCCACTAGAAATTTATTTTCATACTGCTTCCACTTATCTGCTAGTGATTGCTGTTAGAGGCGGGATAGGAAGACTTCTGGCCTGACCTAGTCTGGCCATTCGTACATTCCTGTTCTCAGCACTATATACTAATGCTGTCTCTGGACTATGCAATTAATCACTTATAGAGGATATGGAGATTTAATTACACTAAAAAGGGGAAGATGATGTCATTGATTATTTTAAGATGGAAACATCTGAAAAAAGCATAAGAAGTGAGAATTTCTTCTCCATAAGCAACATGCTTAGGACTTGAAGAGCTAGACTATGAGTTACTATTAATGTAGAATGAATTCATTTTCCAGATGTTACATCAGCATTGAACCCAAAGAATGTTATCTCAGCTGGAGTAATACAGAATTTTACTTACTGAAGTAACTTAAGCTTATGAGTATAGTAGCCTATTTATTAAAAAAAAAAAAAAGAAAAGCAATTAGTTACCTGGGTTACATGCTTTTCAACCAGGAAAAGAAACTCAGATGATTAACATGAGAAAATTAATATTTTAGGTAGGCCTAAATGACTGATATGTGCATGTAATTTTTTTAAAAAAATACAGGCATGAAAATGGCAGAATGAATCATGTAAAATTTTTGATTCAAAGTTAATATTTGATTTAATTATTTAAGGGCTGTTATTTACATTTATGAGTCTATTGCATACTTTATAGCTGTGTATGCTATAGTTACCTATGTACGCAAGGGGCAGGAAGTGGTTTTAGATTTGAGAAACCATCTTACTGTGCATGCTTTTGACCTCAGGAACAGAAACCATTCAAGCTTCCTACAAATACATAACAAGAAGATTGTCCTTCCTCAAAGCATTTTAGTCACTTACGTATCCCTGAACCAAAGTTCCTGACAGCTGGGAGATCTTTATCTTACCAAGTTAAGATGAAAATTCACTGGACACAACCAATCAAAATGAATTTTCTCAATGTGCTCAGACAAAATTTGCTTTTGAGAAATGTCCCGACAGCTCTCAGCTTCCTGATGACTGCATGTCGGAAAGATTTTCAGGTCACAATTCTGCTCTGTGGGGACACATTGGATTCCTGTCATAACCCCTCTCTTGTTTTCTTTGAGCATACCCTCTGTTACCCCTTGGACACACTGAAGAGGTGCTGAGGAGGTAAATATTCACAAACATGTCCCATTGTTCCAATCAATAGGTTCACCTCTGTATTATATATTTTTGTAGATGTTAAATCAACACCACAATTGTTCCTGTAACTCATCATTTTAAAGTATATTTTGTAGATGAGAGGAAAGAGAACTGAAGTGAACTGGTCTTGGATAGTCTCAAATAGAAGAAGAGAGAGCAACACATCCCTGCAACAGAAGCTCCTGTCTGTTTCTGAAACTAACTACAAGAGCACAAAAGTCCCAGGATATTTTGTTTTGTCTGCTGTAACAGGCAGTCCTTTAGCATGCCTATGCTGATACTGCGATGGAAAGTCATTAGCCTGACTTATAGTTGGTTGCACTTCTGTCACCTTAAAATACTGTTGTGATGCCCATCAGTAAGTAATATCTAAACATCTTAACAGGTTACCGTTATTCAGCTGAGTTTCATTGCTACTGGTATAGATTTAGAAGAGCTATCGCTTAATGAGTGTTCGCCTTAAGTCAAATGCAATTACAGACACAGATACGGAGAATTATTTTTTTTTTTACTTGGAGACATGTGTATATATGCAAAATGTATACGAAATACTGCAAAATGTTAACAATATGTTTGAACTAAGTGAAATGGAATAAGAATCTGGACTTGGTTATCCATAAGGAACCCTCTTTTCCTTGGGAAATAGAGTTTTCAGCAACCTTGTAAACAGAGAAAGAACATCACATGGTTTGCATTATAATTTCTCCTACCAGCTTTCTCTTTCAAAATGAAGTACTCACTCTAAGATTTTATGTGGTTGACTTAATGTGGTGGAGATATAAGAATAAAATATTGAAACCTTTGCGCTCATGATTAGACCAAATTGAGTCTGATCGAATAGAGCTTTAGGAATTCCAGTTATGCTTCAAATCTCCCATGGAAGATGACGGGGAAAGAAATGAACCCACTATAGTCATCAAGACTTTCAAAAGAGATTGAGGGAAAAAGAATGATCCTGTGATTAAGACACTTTTGATTTTGGTCTTGGCTTAATTCCTTCCTTGGTTTGAATGATCTTAAGGTTTAGTTGAATTTAATGTCTCTGTGCCTCAGTTTCCCGTTAGTAAAATAGACAATGATGAAATCTTTCCTCTCCCACTAAGTTATAAATCTTTCCAAGTAGGAATCCATCCAGAACGTGCACACACAAAGGAAGCTCATAACACTTGGTTTCTGAATATTGGTAATATTCCTGTGGGACCATGGAGACTGCTCAGAACAGGCGTGCTTCTCTCTAATCCCACATTCAAACCCTTTTACATGGAGACTAAAGGCTAAATTCAGAAAAATATGGGTGCCAAAATCCCAAACTGCAACACAATGCAATCTTCTCCAGGGGCTGCTTGGAGGGGTACCTAAAGCTTACAAGTAGGTGAGTTATTAGCAGCCTGTTGAAGAAAAATGATATAGGAACTAATGAGAGGTGGAAAGAAGTCTCTGCTATTTAACCTCCTCTCCTCTAATAAATCTAAGTCTATAAAGCACCAGGCCGTGCTTAATGTTTTAGTCTGGCTGACGTCTGCAGCTCCTCCTTTAATATGTTGAGTATTTTGAATATGTTATACAGATGTGCTTGCTGTCCCAGATTCTGTTGCAAAAACTCAGCACCGAAGCTGGGTGTTGCAGATTTGGCACAACTTTCCTATGCAAAGAGAAAACATTTTTTTCAGTGAGGGCAAACTTGTCAAGACCTGAAAGCTGCTAATGACTTCGCTGCTTGAAGAGCAATGAAACCAAAGCGTGTCATCATCCAGGCCATTGGTTCATGCTGGAGATGACTGAAATATAACATCAAAACTAAAACTGTGTAGCTAATATGCTTACATTGGGAGTAAAACTCTAGTTGAGTAACTTATGGTGGGATATCATCCCATTCATTGCAAAAGCTCCATCCTTGAAGAATCATTGGAACCACCACTGGAGAAGATGTTTAACAAGCCTTTCCATCTGATGGAAAGAAGCTAAGTGTGTGTGAGAGGGAATAATAATTATTGTCTCTGACCTGCTGTCTTCCCAGTGCATTAGAAGGGATGGATGTTTAATGATCAGGTTGAGATGGTTACGATGGAGACATGCACATGGCAAGAGGTACATTGGTTGATCCCCTTTTCTCTTGGAGAAGGTCCGTGAAGGTCTCACTTTTCCTTCACAAGTCATCTTAGCCAGTGTTTTTAGGACAAAGTTCTAAGGAGAAGCAAAACTCTAATGTATTTTCCAAGTGGTATAGAGATGATTTTGTCTTTAAAGATATCTTATTTCTGTAGAAAAGGAGGAGATTATTTTACACCATATGGTAGCTGTCCTGTGATGTCATAGTGATTAATGACAGGATCAGTTAGATGCTCCAGTGGCGTAACAAATGACCTGGGTTTCCTGTAATGGCAACAGTTACACGCTCGTACTAGGACCCTGCAATTAACTGAGCTCTAGACTCAGCTCCCCCTGGGTTTAAGTACTATAAAATGAGTGCAAAGACTACTACCAACTTCATGAGGATGTGGGTCAAGCATTCTGTGACTTTTGGCAGATCCCTTAGACTGTGGATATCTGTTTCCCATCTGTAAAACTGATATTGTAATTAGCTGTTCAAAGACCTGATGTAAAATTAACTGGTTGAAGGTCTGTGAAACCTTTATAGAAGAAACTATTAAGTGGAAATAACATATTTTAGGGAAATTATCTGTGTATTTTTAACTCTGTGTCATAGACTGAAGAACCTCCAACACTCTCTGCCCAATGTTCTCTTTCAAATGCGTAGTTTCATTGGCCTCATGATCGTTTGTCAGATAAAACCAGGAAGTTTTCACGAAATGTTTTGTGCTCTACTTTCATGTCAACGATTTTTTAGGTAATCATAGTTCCCTGCCTAATTCTGGGAGCAGACAAAGTATTCCTCCCGTACTGAAGCAAAGCAATACAGACAAGGAATGATCCATTCCTCCCAAGACCAGCTCTATTGATAGCTTGATAACTGTCACTCTAGTCGTTATTTTAGGTCACGTGTAAAGACACGTGAGATTTGTCATTAGCTGATGAAAAAAAAAAACCTGGAAAACGATTTCTTTTCTTGATCCAGTCTTTACCTATGATTTTCTTCAGGCTTTTCTGATCACTTTGGTCAAAATTACAGTCTCAGGCATATGCTGTATTTGGGATCAGGCCTTGCATTTGTCAAGCCTCTGAGGCTCTTTGAACCCAGGATCTTCAAATTATTCATCTTTTTGATCTGTCTTTCTCTGTCTCTAATGATAGCAGTATAATATTAATATGTCATTTCATTATATTTCAATATCTGTTTTCCACTGCTGGTTACTGGACAGTTCAGTCAGTAAATGTAAAGAAGAAGATCCTGTTGCTACTGGTGTTGGATTTTACTAAAATGGCCAGGGCATCGCTGCTGTTTCTGTGCTGCTGCGCTGGACAGGCTGGGACTCCAACGTGAACTCAAGTCACTCACGCATGTCACCTGTGGATGAGTCCACATGGGAGCATGGATTATGAAGGTTATGAAGAGAGTGCTTGAAGGCTGACATGTTTGGATTCTCACCTAATATTTTATGATTTTCTCGAATAAATCACATCTCCGACTGGTTTCTGAATCTTGCAGTATATGAGTGTGTAATTACTTCACACTGGTGAGAGGAGCTCTTCCAAAACTCTCCTACACTACTAATATTCTGATTGCAATGGCATCCTGAAGGTAAGAAAAAAATTGCATTTCTATAGACATTTTTCTTCAGGTTAGATGATCCAAAGAGTACAGACGTGAACACTGTGCACTGTATAAACTAACCAACACATACATTCTTGTGCTTCTCTGTTCACTCACTGTTTTCATGACAGATTTGGAAGTGAGATGAACATACAAGTTTCAAATAACTTATAGAAGTGAAGAAGGAACATTCACACAGATCACGTTCCAGTGATGACACACTGGATGATGTCTGGAGGATACTAGGTGGCCGATACAGTGATGGGAGAAGGTGGAGGTAAACACAGCCCAATGGCCTCCTTCATTTTGTTCCTCGCCACTCATACGAAGCCAGTGATCCCCATTTGCTCGCGGCAATGTTATTTTACGTTATTTGGAAGTGACTGATGACGGCTACTCTAATGGACAGGAGAGTGTATAAAGCAGACCACAGCTCTGATTTTGTACTGACAGTTCTGGTGGTGTTTTTATTAGTGGGTAAAATTACACACATCCTATGAATGCTTTCCTGATTTTTTTCTGAACTTTTTATGTGACTACCCAAAGATATTCTCAGGTGAATTTGCTTCATTAGGCTAATTTACAACTTTTTTGTTAGTGAACTCTAAATTGGTACCTCAGCTTTTGCAGAGGATGGACATTCCTTCCTATTTTTAATTCATCCCATGTAGCTCTTGAGCGACGAGAGCAGTGTTAATTTATGATTGGACATTGGAACGCGAAATAAAAAGTGGAAAGGGAGAGACAAGGGACTTTCAAAGCATGAAATTAAAACCTTTGGGCTATGACTTAACTTACTACTTATTTTTCTCATTTTGATGCCATCAATACTTATGTTCTGCTCTTGATGTGATGTGTTTCGCAGGGCATAATTTGGGGCCTTTTTGCTCTTTGTTTTCATGTGATATATGGAGTATTTCTTATTAGTTTGTATTATAACCCATGCTTTGTCTAGTCTTATTCAGATGTGTGCTATTTTCTTTTTGGGAGCTATAAACATTTCGGAGGTATTTAGCTGTAGTTCCCCTTTAACTTGCACAAGGATTAGATCTGAGTAAATAGAAAATGTAAATTTCTGGGGAAGCCTGAGAGCCGGCACCCTTCTGCCTCTGCACTAGGCAGGCTCAGGACACCGGCATGCCCCTTGACTAGCAGTCGGGGCAACCATCGAAGCTGATGATCACTTTTCCTGGTAGTTTTGACTTGGGCCAACCAAGGGTCTGCCAGACAGTGCCTGGGCCCGGTGTGTGGGACAGGACGGGGCAGGGTGGGACAGGACAAGGGCTGTTTGCGTGATGGACCAAGCCATACTGTTCAACTCCTCTGAAGGGGAAGAGTGGTGAGCCATATGAACCAAAGTCTCTCTGCCTGCCACGTGGGACAGAGAAGAGACACAGGATATTTTTTGTTTTAATTAGTATTAAGAGCAACCTTTAAGAGTAAAGAAGGAAAGCAGGAGGACAAGTTGTAAGACAGAGAGATGAAATTCACTCTGGGAAATAACTCCTAACCTACTTTTACAAACTTTGATGAAGGAGGAAAATCTGAAGTGAATTATCTGTTTTCATGACCTCTTGTCCTTAAATGTACTTGAAGTTGTCAGGTTCTAGAAAAGATGCTTAGGGGTTAGAAAGAACTGCCAGGAGACCTTATTTATGTTCCTTACACTGCTACCACTCCAAAATAAGACCCTGGTAACTTCTTTCTTTTGTCAGTAATATAGTGACAGCATTTTCTCCTATTCTTTTTTGTCTTTTGTCTTCCACATAGATTGTCTTTTGGAAGTAGAGACACGGTTTGCTGGCAGTGAGTCCATAGCAGTGACTGCTCTGAGCTATTCCAATACCAGCTATGATTTATACTTATGATTTCACAAAACCATGATTTGAAAAGATTCCTGTTGTTTAAAATAGTGCCAAGTATCTCAGAGGGTGAGTGTGAGAAAAAAAAACATGATCAAAGAAGCGTAAAGAAAGGGATGTTACTGCTAAAAGATTTGCTTTCTTAGCTTTCTGTGGTATATCCAGGTTCCACTACTGACGAGTCAAAAATGCTGTAGCTACATAAGAATGCTCAAAGGTGCTATAAACTCATTCTGCTGTCAGATCTATTCAAAATGTTCTCTCAGCAACAAATTTAATATTTTGTTGGAAGAGGCATCATCTGTTCCCTGCAATGGCCATAAAACTATAAAACCAGTATAAATTCTGCACTTTTTCCTCCAGTGAGTTCAACAATCATGAACCTTCTCCATTTGAGATCAGAATTGGTGTTTGAGCTATAAGGAACAGAACCTTTATTCGCAAACAGGGAACTATTGCATGTGTGGCAACTGGGTTTGTCAGGTAAATAATGCCTTTCAAACAATAGCTAGGACTCCCATTTCTGCAAGAGGGAGCCCAGGGATTCAGCTGATCTCGTGACAAGCGTGAATGTCAATTATCAAATTGAAGAGTCTGACTGGAAAGTGATTAAGTATTTTGCCTGTCTCCATTTTTGAACGTTCACCTTCGGGCATAAACAGCATTGCTCTGCACAAGGCTGATGCTCAATCTACAAATCACACAGTTCTGAGGGGTCTAAGGTTGAACTCTCCCGATTGTTAGTCATTTGGAGACCTCAAGAAAAAAGGAAATTTTACTCATTGGAGTAAAATTTACTGATGCTAGAGGATACAATTTTGTTCTTAACTAAGAAATCTTTATAATCCTGATTTACTACTCTTATGTATCAAGCTAAACTCTGATCTCTGTTATACCAGGTTCAATCGAGATCCCTCCAAGTTCTATGAACACAGTGTACCTTGTTCAATCGATGCCTTATCTACATGTTAAAAAATGCACCAATGGAATCTGAATGAATTCTTAGAATTTGTGATAGTTACAAAACAGAAAGCATTGATGCACAATTAAAACCCAGAAAATATTGCTGTATGAATGGCAGGGTAATTTTCTTAAAAAGGTGTTTGGATGTTTCAGTAGGAAAAGGTTCCAACAATAATGGCTGATACAGCCAGAAAGAGCAGAAGGTTGTGGATAAATACTTTGTTGTTTTTTGGATTGCTCATTCTGCTGGGTTTCCACAGATCTGACAACTTTCAAAAGCTCTAGACCTCTGCAAGTGTCCCCTAACATAAAGGGATGAGGTGAAGGAGATGAGCTAGCTGCAATGAGTCTCAACACGCTACCAATGCAGTGCAAGACCAGACCTGCCCCTTGGTCTCACATCCCCTACCGTTCATAGTGGAAACCTGACCGTGTGCTTCAGTGCTCTCGTGGTGCAAGCTCTTGGTTTGTCTTGGTGATTGGGGAGGGGGTCCAGGCTTGCCCAACGCTGTTGCACAAAGGCAAGCTCTTGTTCATGCAGTCTGATAGAGTCAGGCTTGCACAGGGCTGAATGGACTACGGTTTGCTCTATTGAGCAGGTATCCTGAGCGGAGCTCTTCCCAAACACAGGGGAGATGGTCTAACGCTGAATTACAGCCAGGAATGCGGCTGGAAATGTGCAGGTCATAGGGTTTTGTGTGCCTAACCCAGCTTTCAGGTCCTTTCTTCCCTTTGCAACAGTGATTAGTATGGCATGAGTTCTCCTCCTTCGTTAGTGTGAGGGCATGAAGGCAGAGGGAAATGAACCTGTCGCAGGCATGGCCAAGAGAGGTCACGGATTCGGTCAGGAGAGCCCTGTCCTTAGTTCCAGGTAGGCACAGTTTGAGCCATGCTCCTGATGACTAACACAAACTTCTAGCTATTTATCACTTTCAGTGCAAAGTTGCGGGAATCGTGTGTGAGAAGGCAGTGAGAATTTCCCACAGAAACCTGGGATTCAGGGTTTGTTGCTGCTTCTCACTTCCTGGTTGCACTGAAAGCACCATTTATTGTCACCCTGCCTGGGTGTCCATGAAAATGATTTGAGCCAGGGCCAGGAATAACCCGCTGCTTCTTTCCCATGTAGCTTTTGCCTGACAGAGTCTTAAACTCTGAAGGGCTCCACTGCAGAAATTATATTGTTAACTCTAAGCACTCAGAAGTTTTTGATCAGGGACCCTAAAATTGTGAGACAGGCTTAAAATCCATATATTATATTACTAAATTAAAGCTTATAATACTAAATAATGATCTTTTTTGCCTTCTGTTTTGTAAGACTGAAGAATACACTTGATTGACATTTTAAAGCTTATCCCTGCAACCATGCAGACTAGAATGTTGAGACTCTTGTGTATTTAAATTCCAGGATTTGGGACTTAAAGAGGAAATTTTTAAAAATTAACTTTTCATGAGGGTTTCTTGTACCATAGAAATTAAAGGAGTTTTTTCAGCTCCTCTATTTTTAGTAAGGAATTATGTTGGAAGCACTTCTTAAAATGATATAATTTAAAAACTGATTAATTTTGTTAAATGCAAGTATGCTGAAAAATCTTGCTTGTAAGTAACATGGAGACTAACACTTCCATAAGAGTGAGAAAGGATTAGACAGTGAGCTGGATAGTAATGTTGCTGCTGAAACTATCTGAAGAAAATATATAAGCCAGTTACTAACCACTAGAGGTTTAGAAATAATTTCTCCATGAGCAGACTGTTTTCCTTTAACCTTTTAAAGATTTCTTTCATTGGTTTGGGTAAGATGGAGAACTATTCTTGTAAAGATGCCAGAACCCACCATAACAATTCTAAATGCACTAAATAAAATGTTTTATGTCAGGCAAATACAGGCTGAAACACTGGATCCAAATCACTTGCGGATTAAGGAAAAAGATGCATTTGCTCGCTTCCAGCTGGTTGCAACCTCTGTTATCAAGCAGAACAGAGACCAAATGCAACCAGCATCAAGCTTGAAGAAACTCAATATCTAAGCCTGACTTTCACTCTAAGGCTCAAGACCCTTTTGCTCAGAGATATTTCAAACAACTGAATCATGCTCTTCAAAGACATGAGCACCTTTTCTTGACTAACAGGAGAATATTCTTCAGTAACACTTTAGTGAGGCAAGTTCCCACAAACATTGCCAAAACCTCAGAACTGGTGAACTGGCCCACACTTCGTGCAGTTTTTTCCCTCCACCTCTGTCTGTGTTGTAAAATACATTTCATAGAAAGAAACTGTATTTATAGTTTCCTATACAAAGAGAACCTGACTCAAAGTAACGGCTCCCACCTCAATGTAGTGTGGTGTTGGGTTTATTAGGGTAACCTCAGAAAGGCAGCCTGAGAAAAAGACACCAAAGACGAAGACAAATGAACTGACTAGTGATTCCATCAGCAAGGTCAGTTTTCTGGTCTACAAAATGCTTTCTGACCTCCTGGTCTCGTTACAGACCTTTGTTTAAAAGTCTATCAAGGCATGCATGGAGAGCACTTAGAATAAATACCCCTGCTTCTTTTGTAAAGGTGGATCCTTGTTGCTGTAGACCCAGCAATGAATTATAGAGCACATTTGTGATTTGTAAATGTGGATGCAGCTTACTTAAGCAGAAGCAAAGCACAGCAAACGGCCCTGATCCTCTGTCCAGTATGAGGAACTTATTTTTAGAAGCTCACATGTTCAGACTGAAAGTGATTAAATTGTCTGCAGAGCTCCAAAACTTGTTAGTCCATGTTTGATGGGGAGAAGGGAGTCACTCTTAAAATACTGTGAAGAGGTGTGCGAGTTGAGTGCGTTGGTTGCGTGTGCACGTATACGTGTGTCAGCTACTGCCCTCTGCTGCACAAAATCAGATCTTCCCAGCAGCTAAACGACCAGCAACCTTCTTAGATCAACTACAATGCGCTCATGCTTTTGACGCTGAAGAAATTACTTCCCTCCTGCCAGTGAGATATTCGGAGAGTCACTGTGCTTTGCTCTGAGTCTACCATGAACCTTCTAGCAGGCTATAGCTTTCTTGCAGTGGTCTAGAGCAGTGCTTCTGCTCTGGAGTCTGGTGAGCGTGCAGATCCTCTCAGCCTAAGCCAAAACTTGCCTGTACTTAAGCCATCTTCCTTATCACCTTAGCAGTAGGCAGAGACTCTGAATCTGAATCTATATGGTGGACTTGGCAGTGTTAGGCTTACAGTTGGACTCGATGATCTTAAAGGTCTTTCCAACCTGAATGATTCTATGATGCTATGATTCCTGGAAACTGTAGTGGTGACTGCTGTAGAAAGTCAGCATAAACCAAAAGTTTAAGCTTTTGAGGTTCCTCACTTTCTACCCCCAAACTGAGAAGGAGAATTTCCTTTAGCCACCATCTGGGAGGTTGTGCCAGCCCCTGTGGTCAGCCCTTGCCAGACCATGGGGGCTTGGTCAATCACATCCCCATGCACCAGGGAACAGCAAGACATGAACATCACCTCCTTCGGGAGAGAGGGAGAAGGAATGTCCTGCCTCGATGGAGATCACTGCAAGGGCAATGGCTGTCGTCTTTGAAGAGCTGCCTGAAGGGCTCAATATTTGTACGTCTGAGGAGGGTTCTGGGGAGATTGAGTGTGCTGAGAAATCTGCAAGTTAAGAACAACACAGAATGTGTGTGTTTGGCAGTATTTGAGGACAGAAAGCATAGACGGGACTGTGCGGAGAACTATGGGGGGTTTGGATACAGGAAAAGATTTTTTAACCTAACCTTTGTTCGATTCAGATTTAGGGTCTCTGCCTACTGATAAGGTGGTAGTGAAGATGGCTTAAGTACCGGCAAGTTTTGGCTTAAGCTGAGAAGAGCCGTGCATTCTCCAGACTCCAGGCCAGCAGAAGACCTTGCAGTCTGCTTCCTGCTGCTCATTCACACATCTGCAAGAGACTACAGCTCTTGCAGACCTGCCAGCCAGTTTGCTGAATGCACCCCAACCTAACTCAGCTGCAAAAGAGTTCAGCTAGCTGAAGCTCTTCAAAGCAGATTTTGCTGGCCTGGTTGATTCTGATTCAGATAATTTAAATGAGCAAATTTGTTGTGAGCACCAAGCTGGAGCTGTCAACAGGGCAGTGAAAATTATCAAAGGTGCTGGGCTGAAGAGTGTCAGATCACAAAGTGCAAACACAACAGGACATACATTCAAGACCTAAAGACTATTACGATTAAAAAAGCTCCTAATCTTTTCTTTCCTTAAAGATTTAAATTTACATGCATATTTGTGGACGTGTGCACATACAGTAAGAATATGTACACAAGCCGTGTGCCTGGACAAATGAGGGATTATGGAAAATGAATAAGAAATGAAATTGTTCACAACTACACCTTGTCAAACCTTACAAATTGGAATACTTTTTCTCTTAGAAAATCATTATTTAAGACTTTCCAGATAGAATTCTCACATATTTATCTTGCACATGGTTTTATTCCTTCCACCTGCTCTCTCTTCAAATTATCTATAACTGCAGCATCTGGAACTGTGAATTGATTTGAGCTGTCTTAATGTGGTCTGGTGACATGGATAAGAAATAATGGTGCAATGCCATGTTTTCTTGTAAATTTTCCAGGATGTGGTTAAAACAGACTGGGACAGTCAAGTACAGAAAAAACATGAAAGTATGATGGCCGTGTGAGCATATTGAATTACTGATGACACAGACAGTATAAAACTCTGCTTAAAAGCCCCAGTTAACCAGGACCTTGCAAGTGACCAATCATTGGTTTTAAAGGACTTAACATTTTTGGCTAATAATATTTCTGCTGTTTCAAATTCACCCATTACCCTCCCTATCATTCACATCTCCCCTTCATTATTCTTCCAATCTTATCAGTGTTTTTACTATATCCATGAGAGTAGCCATTCGTGGCTACAACCTCTAAAGGCACATTGAGGACCTGCCCCAATGATCTCAGAAAAACTAGACACATCTTTTTCATGGTTGGAGTCCTGGTCTGGAATGACCATGGTATAAATGATCGTTAAACATGTGACTAGACAGGGTGGATTTTGGTTGCACAGAGCCTTCTCTGGCCAGCACTTCAAAACCCACTGCACTGTTTTCTTACACCTCTGGTCTCTGAGAAAGCTTATGCACAAATTGTGGGGTTTTGCTGCTGTTCCACTGTTTGCCAGGGACAGCCATGTTACACTCACTCAGTGACCAAGGGGAAGCCATTCTTGCATCAGCACTGTCAGTAGAAAGTGGCTGCTTTGTGCCAGTACGAGTTTAAGACACATATAAGACATGACGGAAGCTTGTCAACTCAGATTAACTTTGCAGACACCTCTTCTTCATCCCATGGTGCAAAGGAAGGAAGAGAGTCTGGAAAAAAGAGCGTTTCTGCGAATACATGGCCTTGGCTGTATGCGATCAACATTAAACTACTATTGTTCAATGGCTACCAAAAATGACAAAACAGAGCAAGAAAAGTTGCTTCATTACAGCTCAAGTTACTAAGTGCAGTTCAAGGGGAGGCAGGTCCTTACAGATATTCACTTCAAACGTACAAATGCAAAAAATGGACTCTAAAAATAACAAACTGAGATTATATAAACAATTTCAACACCCAGCTCATACACACTATAAAAAGAATATGTTCTCGATGGCAGCAGCTGAAATAAATCACTCCTACTGCAGCTGCAGCAGTGGTTTAGAGCCTGAATCTCTTCTCTGATTTAAGAGAAGCTAGAATGAGCTTGGGTTTTTTTCAAATAATTGTGGACTTCTTGCTAATATAGGGGGTTTTAAGTTTCTGAAAGAAATAACTTGTGAGGATGAGCACTATCTCTTTGTGGAAAATTGCCCAGCAGACTAGAGTTCTAATAATCTAATATGGAGTTAATAAAACCTGTATAGAAAAATAGGAGGGATGATACCAGGGTTGCTGTGACGTTATTTTTAAAGGCTGTGTGAGGCTCTGTGAAATACCTCGTATAAATAAGTTCTTACTCATTTTTAGAGCAGTTATGGGATGTGTTAAGTACATTGACACTTTGTAATTATGGGGATATTTAAGGGAACTTTTAAAATTTTGGTGAGATGTACAAAAACTTGGTTTTCATTTTCTCTTCAGCTGCATTTGGCATTTTACCTGTGTCTTTAGGAACTCTTTTCCTTTTGTGTCACTGAGTCTGATTTATCACAAACACTGGAGTATCATTACTTCGTGTGAAAAGAACTGTATCGTGTCTGCTGGAAAGTCAAGTGCTGGTTACTGTTTTCTCTTTCAGGTATAGGAAAAGAATTTGATAAACAATTAGGGAAAAAAAATTATTATAGCAACATGTGCTACTGGCTTTTTTGTACATTTATCAGTCTAGATTTCTACATATAGATTTTTTTGTGTTTTGAGAATGTACATATACATAAGAAGCATCCTTCACTGAGCTATGTTCCTAAACGTCACTTCTCATCTTATTGCTTATGTACCTTTGAACCTACCATATTTCTATTGTATATAATACCCCTCCCAGTAAAAATAAACCTCTTAGAATTCTGCCTTGCGTTCGCGTTTGATATTTTGGGGTTTTCAATGAGATTGAACTTCATTCAACATTGCATTGCACATCCCATAACTATTTGCCTCTGTGGAAATCAAAATAAAGTTAGTACGAAATGTTAGCACGCTGACTCTGTAGCATTGCAAGACTGCATCAAAATAGTTCTAAGTGACCACACACAGCGCAGTGAAGCAGGAGAGGTAGCCAAATATTTGTAGCCAGTCAGTATTTCCTAGTCATACGCTGGGACACTAGCTTCTATTGTCTAAGAAGGAATTGTGTCACCTATTGAATAAAATGATGGTTTGCATTTGTTTATTGCGTGTCATGTAGAATTAGAGAGTGTATTAATCTGCCTGCTGATGTAATTTTGGTGTTCTTTTGCGTACCACTGAAATGCAGCCACCTCTGGGGAGATGCGTGGCAGCTGTGAATAGCTCAGGGCATTGCAATAGTGTGGGAACCAAGTGAAGAACTGTGATTTAGTGGCAACCTGGATTTTTTAACAGTTACTGCTCAATAAGTTCTTTGAAATGGTGACTTTACTGCCAGTTGCAGCAGCTGCTGGACTCTTATACTCCCATAAGGAGAAAATTAGAAATACCTAATTCCTTCTTGATGTCTTGCTGTTGTTGCTGCTTCAGTAAAACAGCTGGCTATTTTTTGTTTGTTTGTTTTGTTTATGGAATTAAAGACATAATAATAATAAAATATTTAAGAAAATAAACTGTTCTTAGCTGCTAAGCAGACCCACACTTCGAAGATATTTATTCTGTTTGCTACCTGCCAGCACTCTTATGCAGTTAGTCTGCGGCTCCTCTTTTGCTGCAAGTTTCATCTCTCACTGCTTCCACAAAGCCAGATTCTGCGTGTTCTCACAGTAAATCCTTTCTTACTTCTTCTTCAGTTCGCTGTGGTTGACGTCAACATTCACAAACTGCTCAATCTGCTAATCAACCTGAGCAGCTGGAAATTAATATACTGTGATAAAAGTCAATGGAACAACATTATTTTCACCCCCAAAAATACTTGAAGCAAAAACGTCATAATCTCATCCCTTGTAGTAAAAACAGTTTCAACAAGCACAGTGTGTCATGTTATACACCATATATAACAGTTAAATGTCGTCATTTGATCTACCTATTGTAAAAGAGATGTATCCAAAGGGCTAGACCGACCAAGGACTAGTATTTGGATGTTCTGCCATGGAGTGGAGTCCAGAGAATTACAGTAGGTGCCTGCGCTCACGTATTCAACACCCAGGAAAGCTGGTGACAAGGAATAAGATTCAGAAAAGCTAGGATGCCAAGAGGAGAGCCACCTGAATGAATATTTGATGGTTTTTTAAATATCCCATGAGTTTTTGAATATTCAGTGGAAAGGTGCAGCAGTTTCAACGAGCGAGAGCGAGAGTGCCCTTTGCCACAGGGCTCTACGGTCTGTCGATTTGGACTCCCTCCGGAGAGCACCGCAGCTTCCAAGCTGTAAGTCCACCTTCCCTCGTTCAGAAGAGTGAGTTTAATCAAGGTTTAACTCTTCACCAGAACACACGTGAGTGCAGTCTCATTCTCTGCAGAGTCCCATTATTGTCAGAGAAAAATGCAAAGGTCTACATTAAAAAAATCAGACAGAAAATAGGAGTCCAAGACTTCAATCTGTATGGAGAATTAATTAATAAGCTGCAGCACATTTAAATATTCAGAAAAGTAAATTCTTACCACATCTATAAGGAAAGGAACTATGGTTATCTGAGTTTTATGGGTGAGGAAACCAAGACATAGTTTAGTTTATGTGTCTCACTTAGCAGAAATTTTAAATGTCGTAAGTAGCACTAAATCCTAGAAAGACCTCCTAAATCTCAACTCTGCTGCTTCATAATAATGGTCTGTGTTAATAATTTTTAATAATTTTGTTTGAAGAAAGATTTCCTGTGCATTTATTGATTTTCAACATAATAGTACTAAAGAGAAATTGTCTGCAATTAAAAAAAAGTTAAAAACGAAAAGGTTTTTCTTTGATTTTTAAATCAATTATAATAGTCAATATGAAGCTAAAATAAGACTAAGTTGATGCTTCTCACTTTGCATTGGTTCTAGCAGCTGATCATAACAGTTCAATCTAAGCTCCAGACAATTAGATTTGAAGTCAGTTCATCCTCCTGTAAGGGAAGAAATCACAGTTGGCCAATTTAGAAGCCGAAATGCTGCTGCAAGTAATCATTGTCTGATGCAAATCAAATAATAGTTATTGCTTAAATGTACTGCATAAAATCTGTATAGAGGATGCACTTCGTAAGCACCACTGTTTTCCTACAGTCTCAACACGTATGATGCATGAGCACCAGAAAAGCAGAAATAACAAGACTGTGAAGAAAACTATGCAGCAGTAGATTATTATCACTTAAGGCTCTGCTCAGTTTTACAGCCTTATTACACTGACAAATTCCTAGCATAGTCATGGTTTTCAAAAAAAGAAAGAAAAAAAAAAAGAGGAGAGGAGTGCTTTTGGTTATGTTAGTTCAGTTTGGCTGTAAAACGCATAGAAAGTTAATTTTACAGTCAGTGCCAGTGTGAGAAGACTGTCCCAGGATTGCTGTCCTCCTTCTAGTGAGACAACCTTCTGCAGCAATGAACCTTAGCAAGGGAATTGAACCTAATATGCAGCTTCATAGTCTCCTTCAGCTGCTGTGGGGTCTGTACTAGAAAATGATGCTTCTGGGCAAAACACAGCATCTTAAAATTAAGAGTTCAGAGGAAACTGCTTATCTAATGCGTCTCACTGCGCCTTTCTCCTCAGTGTAGGAAAAAGCACATTTGGCTGTTGTAGTTCCCAGCAGCAGTTAAATCAAAGGATGGGAGAAGAGAACCACAAATGGCTACTCAGCATTTTTGTTCTGTTTAATGGAGGAGGTAACTTTGCCAATTCTGTTTGTGTATTTTAAAGCAAAGGGGATCAAATAATAAACTTTAATTTCCTACGCCTTCATTTTATTCTCCACAAAGCTGCTTTTGCACTGAGCTTTCAAAATATTCAGGGAATTCTATGAAAGATTCCCATGGCTAGTTTCCCGATTAAATAGTGTATAATTCTTCATGGATAGCTGATATCTTCCAGAGATTACCTTTGGGGAGAGTAAGTTGTTAGTGGACTAGCAAAAGGGAGATAGCAGAAGAATCTAAGCAGGCTGCCTACATAGATTTTTCAATTCCTCCACAGCCTTTGGCATATAATATATATCCATTGGAAGAATTCCTGCTCCCACTGAACTCAGTGGGAGTTTACCAATAATTTCCACGGGGCTAACATTTTACCTAAGGAATTTTGCAATGGGTATAAGCCATCACTCTTCAGAACACCAAGGAACCTCTAACTAGTAGGGCTGGGAAGGGAATTTTCCCTGTGGGCAGGCCATTTAGGGTATGGTAGAACTCCAGACTCCATGCCCCAACGTGGAGCCATGCAGAGATACTGACTCCAGTCCTAGCAGGAGTACAGCATCTTACAGCACTGCTCCAACTTGACAGTCGCACCAGGACTAATTCATGTCTTCCCAGTCCCTGAGAGAACTTGTGCAATGTCAGTTCTGACATTTTTAGGCATGCCATGTCGTCATCCCTTCAAGGGCTGTTTGCTCCAAAACTTCCTACACCTTACCAGCATTTATCTAGGACTAGTCCCATCTCAAGACAGAATATTAGACTACATGGATCACTAGTTTGGGTTCATAAGATTATTCTCAGTGTCATGTATGAGATGCAGGAAACATTTCTCTGTCTCTGACACAAACACAGTGCAGCTATGGTCACAGAGAGTCGCTGTCAGTGCTGGGATTCTGTATTTCACTGATCTATATTAGTTTTGCACATTTTTGTCTAACCAACTGTCATCTCTGCTCGTTCTCTAGCTCTCCAGCATTCCCTTTCTGCTAAGTGCAGAGGCTGGAGGGTTTTTCCCTTTTTGACTTGCCTCGTGTCCAGGATGGATTTCAGTTATGTATTCCCAGCCCATACATCTGACAACTCTAGGTCCTTCTCTGTTACTTCCCTATCCTCCCTGGTGCTCGCAACACCTCCTAATTTAGTAGTATCTTCAGATTTAACAAATGTGGTGTGTGCTCCTTCTTTGAGATCATTAATAAAAATGTTGAATAATGCTGGGCCAAATTCCCATCCCTGCAACACTTCCCCTCAGCATGATGCATTGCTGTTTAAATTGTACCACAGTGAGTGCTCCCTTGCATTATACATCCCAGTGCTGAGGATGTGCTGTAGTGTAAAATCATAGATAAGGGCAGACTAGAATATTCTGATATCTTGGGCTTAGTTAAGTTGTATTTCAGAAGTTTCCTTGTACCTTTGAAGATTGAAATCATAGAATCATAGAATAGTTTGGGTTGGAAGGGACCTTTAAAGGCCATCTAGTCCAAACCCCCTGCAATGAGCAGGGACATCCTCAACTACATCTGGTTGCTCAGAGCCCCGTCCAGCCTGACCTTGAATGTTTCCAGGGATGGGGCATCTACCACCTCTCTGGGCAACCTGTGCCAGTGCTTCACCACCCTCATTGTGAAAAACTTCTTCCTTATATCTAGTCTAAATCTCCTCTCCTTTAGTTTAAAACTATTACCCCTTGTCCTACCACTACAGGCCCTGCTAAAAAGCTTGTCCCCTTCTTTCTTATAAGCCCCTTTTAGGTACTGAAAGGCTGCAATAAGGTCTCCCCAGAGCCTTCTCTTCTCCAGGCTGAACAAGCCCAGCTCTCTCAGCCTGTCTTCATAGGAGAGGTGCTCCAGCCCTCTGATCATTTTTGTGGTCTCCTCTGGACCTGCTCCAGCAGGTCCGTGTCCTTCTTGTGTTGGGGGCTCCAGAGCTGGACACAGCACTCCAGGTGGGGTCTCACCAGAGCGGAGTAGAGGGGCAGAATCCCCTCCCTCGACCTGCTGGCCACGCTTCTTTGGATGCAGCCCAGGATACAGCTGGCTTTCTGGGCTGCAAGTGCACATTGCCGGGTCATGTCCAGCTTTTTATCCACCAGGAACAACAAGTCCTCCTCGGCAGGGCTGCTCTCGATCCCTTCATCCCCAGCCTGTATTGATACCAGAGATTGCTCTGACCCAGGTGCAGGACCTTGCACTTGTCCTTGTTGAACCTCATGAGGTTCACCTGGGCCCACCTCTTGAGCTTGTCCAGGTCCCTCTGGATGGCATCCCGTCCCTCAGGCGTGTCCACCGCACCACTCAGCTTGGTGTCATCTGCGAAATTGCTGAGGGTGTACTCGATCCCACTGTCTATGTCATTGATGAAGATATTAAAGAGCACTGGTCCCAATACAGACCCCTGAGGGATGCAGGTGTACAATATCTTAGTAGACAGGGGAGTCATATTAACGGGTTTGGCAGAGCTTGGAAAGTACAGATTGAGCCAACAGTTTGGCTTTGGGAGAATGCCTAATGTTTTATTAGCGCTGCTGCTTCTTTTCAAGAGAAGTCGGTGGTCATTTGGGAGGTCTGATGAGAAATGTTTCATCAATCAAATACTGGTGTTTCTGAGGAGGAAAATTAAAATCGTTCTGTACCCCAAAAAGTGGTTTGTTTATAAGTATATCTTAAGTTATTCTAACTTGTAGCTCCAGTCATAAAAGACATGAGGTATGAGGAGACTGTCAGTTTAACGACACCCCTTTCCTCCCTAGGCACTTCACTAATGTGTAAAGCTAAATAGCTGTTCCAAATAGTTGACTTTACCTGGGATTTCTCAATGAGGTCAACTTCTTGTCAGATAGCTATTTTCTGAATGCAGCCTAACAGAGAAACTTAATGACCTCTATTTACTTCAAGTAGAAATCCATCAAAGGGACAATTAGCTAATTTTAAACATAAATTGGCTCCCTGGTGAGAAGGAATCTTATAAATAAACCATTTCATTTGTTCACTAAACTAGACTGTCATGCAAGTGAAATTGCTGACTCCAAAGCAGACAAGCGATTTGAAATGTTTACATGAATGACTTCAAATGAGCAAACTTTTCTTGCCTTAAGTGCCCCGAGAAAGACTTCGGGGAAGAAACCATGTGAAGAGGCTTCCTTTGCCACTGCTGATGTGCAGGCAGGTTGCAGCCAGGCTCAGCCCTGCTGTATCCACACCATCCACTGGAGCAAAGCAGCCCAAGTGGTTCCGTTAGCAGACAGTAAATGGTACAGACGCAGCTCCTCAGCTTTCCAGCTTGCACGCAAGTGACTTGGACTTTAGCACCACACCTGGAGGGAAGAGCAGGTTCATGCTCCCAATTAGACCGCGTAGAATTGCAAAGTGTTTGCAAGAAAGCTGCACTAACTGCGTGTTGGTTTTCTGTCCCTTGAGTGTTCCCATCACCGTGGTACGTGAGCACCTTCAGTCTTCACTGCAATTATTTTTCCAGTATAAAACAGTTTCCTGAAGGAATGGAAGTGCTGGTTTCTGATAGAGTCACTGTGCCTCAGTATCCTGAGCAAGGTGTTTGGTGGGACTTAGCTTTCTAGAAGAGCAAAGCAAGGAAAAAAGGTCCATATCTCAGGAAGCTGCCTTATGACACATCCCAGGGACTTTCATTATCTTTCCAAACCAACGTCCCTGAGAAGCAGCATGTGCACTCAGCGTGTATTGCCAGTACACATCACCACAGTATACTAACTTTGTTTAAGGGGTGAATATATGAGAATAGCCTGAAGGTATTTAAAAGATGACAAATAGGGCAACAGAGAACAGGAGAGACATTGCAGGCCAGTTTCCAATCCCTTGAGATGTGGGGATTGTGAAAATGTCTGATGAGACTCCAGTGCATGCTCAAGCAGAGAACAGGATGGAGCCTTCCTAGGTCAGATGGGGGGCTCAGGAGGGAAACTTTATAGCTGTCTTCACTCTGTTTGAATAGAGCTCTCCAGTTTACCATGCGAAATGTTATCAGACCAGAGATTAATTGCTTCTAAAGGCAGCCAAGTAACTGCTAAAGGCAATAAAAAGGGGAAGAAAGAAAAGATCCTTTAAGTAGAATTTAATGACCTTCCCCTGCACATTGTTTTACTTTGCCAGATTAATATATAGTCACTTGCATAAATGCAAGTGTGAGTGTGTGCTTGTGCATGTGTGCGACTCTGCGTGTGTGGTGAGCTGGTACTGGCATACTCAGTTTGCTCTCTTCTCTAATGCTGATTAGCTTTGCTCAGAGGAACATGGCATGATTAAATCATCTAATCTCATCTAAACTAATATGAAAACAAGAGATACAACTATTCCCACAGCTGGGAACCAAGAAGCCTCTATCCTGAGGTATATTATATATGTTCAGTGGACTTTTAGGGCCTTGATCATTCTTTGAAACAGGTGGCAGAAAAGTTCAAATTGTGACACTTTGCTTTGGTCTTTCACTCCTGCTAAGTGATAGGAAGGTCTGTTCATGCTGAAGATTTCTCCCAGGAACTAAATATAACCTTGATGGGATTTTATGGGGCCATATCTGACACATTAATGCATTTAGGCATGATTTAGTAAACTTGCGACTCACTCTATTTCAAAGTACTGAAGTATCGGATCATTTTCAGCTGTGAACATTGAAATCTTTCCAATAATCACACGGGAAGATAAGGCACTAGGAAAACTCAACATGCAAGTTTTGCCCCAGAGAGATCAAGCGCAAGATCTTACTTTCACCACAGCTTACTTGTCTACTGTCTCATTAAATACCTATAAATATTCTTTTTTAAATATTTAAATTTTTTAATCCACAAAAGTGCATCCTGGGGAGAAGCAAAGCTGAGGAACATCTGTGCCAACATTGCTGGGATATTTCTAGTATGAACAGGTAAGCTTTTTCCTTCCTTGATCTTTGTACAATCTGAGTTGATAAATGCCATAACTGAAATTAATAATAATTCTTCAGAAGTTACAGATGTTGCAGAAGAAATCAATAAATCAATTAGTTCAATCCTTACCTGACTCACACCAACATATACCAGATCTGCAGCTAGTGGAGTTACCTCCATTTACAAACCATTTACAGACACAATCAAATACAAGAAACATTGCCACTGACTTTTTTTTTTTTCCGTACTTAATCTCAACGTTGAGGAAAGAACAAGTCTGCTACAAAAAAGAGGCTAAGAATAGACCATAAAGTATGTTTGGTAGAAGAGGACTCATGCTCCCAGCATTTTGCGGAGAACCACAGCTGTGGGTCAGCACACATTCCCATAAAATGGTTATCAGATGCAAGTATGCAGTTTCCCAGCAGTACTCTGTGGTTCAGAGTTAGCAGCTAGCAATTCTCACCACACAGCTGAAGTCATTTCCCTGGGTCTGCCCCAGTTTTTTAAACAAAATGAAACACACCACAAATTCTGGAAAGCTGAGAAGGTAAGTCATGAAGCCAACGCTCAATTTGGGCAAACTAAATGAGGGAGAAATAATTTAAGGCATATACGTAAGGCATATAGCCACATTCTGTCTTTTAGTGTATCTTCATTGTGACAAAAGGAAAAGTTGTTTTCAGTTATTTTTTCAAAGGCAGACCACACACCACCTTCTTCCCAGCTTGCAAATTTTATCTCTTATTCCCACTCTGCAGGAAGGAATAACTGAGATATTCATATCAATGCCACAGGCTAGGGTCAAAGCAAGGATCATTGACGAAATATTCCCAATGTTTAGAATCGTCCCTGGTTTCAGTGAAAAGAGAATTCATCTCTCTTCTGTTTCCCTTTACTGGCTGATTTGATCATGCCTTTGAAGGATAACACTTCAAGAGTGCTGCATCAAGATGACCGCCAGCTATATCATGTGGTTGTCTTGGACCCTTCCCAGGAGGTTGAATCTGAACTGAAATCAAATGCAAGTCCTTTCAAACTCTCTTTGACAAAATAACGTGTCCTCTAGATGGGAAACCAATTAGCTGAACCAACTAGTTCAAATTATAATGATGGGAAAAAAATTATAAAGGTTTTCAAAGATTCTGGTTGCAGTATGAATGAAGATACCCTTCGCTTTCTTGCAAAGAGGTCACACTGCTTTGGGCATTCATCAGCATAGCCATCCCCGTAAGTGCCTGTGCAGGGAATCCTAAAATTACAATTTCTGCTATGTTACCTTCCAAAGGGGCTGCTTAGTCTGTTCTTAGGATGGGCTTGAACAGGAAGGCTAGTGTCAGCACCGTGAATTAACTGTGAGTTACACAGGCAAGAGAAGTGGGAAAAGAAAGGAAGGTTGTTGAATTTTGGCACCAGAGACAGCTAATTCCTCCAGCTAGTCTTCCCCAACTGTATCTCCGGTCAACAAAGACAGAACAGCATCCCTGGAAGCCAATTCAGGGCATTAAATCAGACTTCTGCTCAGAATCACCTTCTAGAAGAATATCTACTTTTATCCATTGCCTATAGAGGGAAAAGAACCAGCTCTGTCTGGTGATGTCAATACCTCCTGACCAGTAGTGTCACCTGCGGCAAAGTCCCATGAAAAGGCTAGAGGATAAGATCACTCACAGCTCCTTCTGTTCCTCCGCGTACATCCTGTGCTTCACTCATCTGTGCACACAGGTTCCACTTACAGCTGGACCGTGCGGTCCCTGATGTTTGCCGTGCTGGAGCGTTTGGATTCATTTGGCAGATTTACCCTCCAGACCATTGCAGAATATGGATACTGCAGATTTCATTATTTTATTTCTTGATGGATGTGTTATTATTAAATCTCATGGCATAGATCAAGATACAAAGAAATCACAGTCTTTGAATTTGAAGATCATACAGGAAGGTTGTGAGACCTGATAAGAAAAAAAAAGTAATTATTTTTATGATCTGAGAAAGTATTTACATATGCTAGAATATTTAAAAATGAGAGAAAGTATTCTATAACAATGAGAGAAAATGAGAAATAGGGGTTTAGGAAGTATAAATCTCACACTCTAATCCCAACCTCTACCCTGCTTTGTGACCACAGGCACCCTCATGTGCTTCCCTCATTTCTTAAAGAGATTCAGTAATAAACTGTTGTTATTATTACCTAGCTCCTAGGTAACATTTTTATGCATTAATCTCAAACTACATTACTAACGAAGCAACATTATTTTTTGTTTTCCAGATTTGGGGCAGGGGCTGTGCAGAGAGAAGCAAAAGGACTTGTCCAACCTTCCCACCAGATCAGGTTGGAACAGGACACCCTTCTCCTACACCTCAGGTTACTCCTATACCTGCTGACCTCCACTTTGCAAATTGCTGTCTTATCCACAGTGGGTTCTGAACTAAATTAATAAAAGTTTGAGGAGCCTACTGGTCCCGAGTTGAAAGAAGCGATGTACACTAAGTGCATGGTAAATATTTTATGCGTTGTCTCCATAAGACACTAAAGATTACTATATCATTGCTCAAAATACAAGTAAGAATCTGCTTGACAGAAAAGACAAAATGTTGTTTCTTGATTATCTTGTATAGCTGGTCAGTAAATGGATTTTCCAACCAAGGGGAAAAAAGAAAAGAACTAGAGTCTTACAGATTTTTTTTACAGAACAATATGTAAAAAATGTATTTATTTCAGGTCAATGAAAACCTTTTATTCTGATAAACTGAAAATATTATCTTATAGGAAAACCTTTAATATGTCCTTTTAAAATGAGAACATCTACTTTTTCAGTATGCTTTTCTACTGATTTTAAAAGAAATATAAACAAAATCAGTAAGATCTCCAGATTAATTACTCTTTCATTATAGACAAAAAATTGTCTGAAAATGAGTTTCCCAACTCTTTTTTTCTCTACTCTTCCCATTTTAGTTCTTGTTGTCCACCAAGGAGATGAAAAAAGGTTGTGTATTTCTGCCACGTGGGTCACTTGCGAATGAGGCCTTCACACAATTCTGCAACCGTGTTGTCGATTGGGAGGATTTACCCTTTGTGCTTATACCTGGGGACAGGGAGAGGAAACAAGTTCAAAACAAAACTAAAAAAAAGTGTGTGAGGGAAATGCAGTTCATGGGGAAGATGTCTGAAGTGCTTGCATTCAGCTCTATCCTTCCTACAGAAGCCAATGGCTAAAAGCTCTCCAATGACCGCGTTTTCTCAAGTATATGTTGCTCATTTCCACCAGAAAAATCTGTCCCAGTGTAATCTGACAGTTTCTAAAATTTATCAGAGATTTCTGGACAAACAGCGACTTGTTTAAAAGACTGTGGTCCATCTGACTTAGCTGCTATATAGCTTTAAATACCGACTTCTCCAACATGCAGATCAACTATCTTATGGGTAAGCATGAAGGCAGCCCCTTCACTGAGCGCTAGACTTGGTGTTACACGATGCGGAAGCTCACCATGAAGCGTTGTCCATTCATTTCCCTTCCCAAGCCACTTCATGTGCAGCAGAAGACCCAAGTCATTCATTCCTTGAGAAGTTTAGTGCATCTGAAATACCAAGCTCAGACACACATCCCTGTCCAGCAGCTTTCAGAGTTCTGGGCAGAAACGAAGGAGATTTACAGCTCTTTAGGCTTGCAGTGAGAATAGTTAAGCTGCTTCAAAGCTCTCTGGAGAATTTTACTTAAATAACGTTTTTTTAATATTTCTGAAAATCCTGCAAAACATTATGGTAGAGGAAGAAAAGCTAACTAAAATATCCAGTGATGAACCTTTTTCTACTCTTTCTGCTTCAAAAAGCATGAGAAAATTAATTTAGGTACAAAGAAAACCTACTACTGTCATAAATGTAGATGTTTACCCTGTAGTACGTGCTTTAACCGCTCTAAATACTTCAGATCTGCCCTTTTACAACCGTTCCTATATTATTGTTTCTTTCTCTTCCGTATTTTTACAACAAGTACCCTAACCTTTTCTTATCAATATATTGTAATGATTTACTTAGTTCTAGTTAATAAGATACTTTTGTTTATATTTGTATTTCAGGATTTTTTTACTAATTTAGTTGCTGGTAACAGTAACAGTTATAAGTGGATCCAAGTACATTAATGTGGTTTATTTGGCCTTGATACTGATGCCAGTGTAGCAGTGATTCAAAAGTTATCAGAAGTAAGCTAAATGGAGGCTTTATGGAGCAGACTGCTCAGTGGAGCGGTATTTTCTGACACCAGCGGTGAATTTCCTTCCAGACCTGCTGAAGCAAAACTGCTGCAGTGGGAACCTCCAGGATTTTCAGATGAAAATTCAGACATTTTGACAAAAATGATAATGGGTAAATCTCACCTGCCTAATTGTTCAGCTGGTATTCCTGTATATGTCCATGACCTGGTTATTGAGTTTGTGTGTAGTGTATATTTCATTTTCAGTGTGTTATGCCAAATGACATGTAGAAGAAGGCAACGTCCAGCAAATCCTTGAGATATTTAAACAAATCTCATATTTTCCCGTGGCCTGACATTTGAATATTTGAATTTGACAACCCTGCCATGGCTTTCCATTGGCATTTCCTAGTTTTATCTTCTTGGACAAGGTATTAGGATGCTGAAACAGAAGAGAGCTGTCAACATGGTAAGCAACATAGGCCAGAAGGTGTAAGTTCCCATTTGCCACAAACTGGAGATCTGTAGTACTGAGCTACTCAGACCGAGCTCTTTTCCCATGGGGTGCTCTGGCTAAGTGCCTGTAGTGCGCTACCACTCTTACATGTAATGGCTGCAAAAAAGCTCATGGGCAAAAGTCAAGTGGTAAAAGAAAACTGAATTAAAAGCAGTCATTCAAGGTGGAAAAGAGCTAATATAGCCTGGCTTTCAACAGCCCTTTCTGATAGCTAATAAAATATGTTTGCCTTTCCCTCGGTGGAGACACCAAAAGAACGTCCCTTTTTTATGCAACTGCTTACTTTTCTGAAGCTGTTTGGTACTTAACATTGCTTGGGATTTCTACTTCTTCATCAGATTTTCTTGCAATTAGACAAAGACCCCAAACGTTATTAGGAAAGGTCAGACGGATAGATAGACACATGCACGCACACAGGGTATGATCAAACAAGCCTCATTTCCTTACAAGCCTGAGGTAAAAATAACATTTTGGAATTTCCACTGCCAGAGTTTTGAGCACTTCTCATTACAGGATCAGGAATGAACCTTGGCACAGCTGACTAGAGTCATTTATTGTAGACAGTGGAATTATTGTTTACCCTCCAACGAAATGTTTCCTCCTTCTTCTGGGCCTCACATGAGAAGTGGGCAAATCACTTAAGAGTAGAAATTCAAATCCCACCATGGCTACCAGAATGCCTCAACCTTCTGAGTAGTACCAAAGGAGTCATAAGCGAGGAATAATTGATTTGTCATGCTTAATCTATTCCTTGTGCTTGGATATGTGTGAGCATGTTGCAGTTTCCCCACATCAACCCATCGATCGAGGAAATTTCACCCACCGCAAGCCCAGAGAGAAAAAGCTTGTCTGGGCATCATAACAGCACAGAAACCTTCTGCAAGATGATCTACAAAGAATTGACTGGTGGTGAAGGTGAATACAGAGAAATTAGTCTCTGTTGTAGAAAAGGAACCGAGGGTTAACAGTGCAATGCACAGATAGCAACACCGCTGCTAAAATAAACAAAGGGACAACCTTTTTCACCCATACAGTACTTTCAAGATTACAACATGTGTAACCATATAAAAATAAAAGCCAATCATGGTGTTTTATTGGAACAGGAGGATAGCACAAAAGGAAGTTAAGCACAGCAATTAGTTGCCTCTTACTTCTTACTCCATGCAACTTTCTTCTCCACCCCTGAGATCCACCATCTCCATTACATCTGTTCTCCTTCCCTGTAGCAGAGAGCCTCCAAGATGAAATGAGGGACTCTCTGACTCGGCAGCTGTCCTGGGAAGGAAGGATTTACACAAAGGTAGGATCACCTCTCTCTGGCCTGGGTCCTTACTTGCGCTGTATTCCTGTCTCTTATTTCTGAAAAATAGTTCTCTGTCCCCCTCCTGCTGGCTACACAACATCACCTTAGCCAGGGAAGGTGGTCACTACAGGGAGACACACCAGTTGTCCATGGATAGCATCCAGCTATTTGACAGCAGGATGCAGTGGTTTCAATGACATCAGAAACAACATGCTAAACTTTTCCAGCTGAATTCAAGCTGGAAGTTGTAGCCTATGCCTTGCAACGGGGAAACACGAATTCAGCACATGCAAAGCGTGTGCTCACTGCAGAGAGCAGAGAGAACAAGCTCCCTTGCATACATCATCCCGGGGAAATGTTTTTGCCAGAAAAGCACTATTGAGACACATCTGAAAAGGCGTGTTGCTACGATTCAGCTGAACAATAGTTGAATTGTAATAGCAGCTCTTCAGATGAAGGCCTAAAAAACACAAATCAGCAACTTTAAAGATGGCCCAAATTAGTGCATATGCTGATGAAACTGAAGTCATCCAAGAATACTTGTAAAACCTCAGGCAAGGAGATGCCTGATGTCTCCTCAGAAAAAGTGATGAGCTTTTCTTCATATATCACTGACCTAACAATGAACTCAAATCTTGCAGAAAGCCGTTTGTACCTCATTGATGAATTCCCCTGTGTTTGACAGCCCTGTAAGAAAACCAGCTGATGAAGCAGACGCAAGACGCATGATTATTTCTAGCACCACACATCAGAAAACTAACTTTATGCTTGTTTCAAGTTGTTCTTCTAACAGAAAAATAAGGTCTTTAAAAGCATGAAGTGATGCCTCTTGAAACTTTGCCAAAAGGAGTTTGTGACAGTTAACAAGAAAAAAGTGGGTGAGTTATGAAATGGTGACAAACTGTATTGAAAGCTGATAGTGGGAGCTTTTATTCACAAAATTGTCTCACCTTGGCTAGTGGAAAAGATGACAGAAAATCTCTCTGAGTTGGAATTAGGCTGGCCATTTCTAAAGGCCAGATAAAATTACTACAGCCATGTGACAACCAGTAGTTATAGCTTTTAATCATTTTTGACAAATACATGAGAAGAATCAATAGCAGAAAGTTTGAGGCAAGAAGAATTAGGAGAACTTGCAGAAAACTTGAGTTGTCAGTGATTGAAAATGTGTTTGTTAAAAAAAAAGAAAAAGAAATAAGGAAGTTCCCCAAGCACATGCAAGCTGAATTTGAAAGGGAAGATCATGCCAGCACTTCAGAAAATTAAACTGATGAAACTTTGCTCTATCTCCAAATGCCAACTGTGAATATGAAACAGCTGCCAAAGGCAATGCTCTTCTCAATGACAAAATCTGGCATATGCTTTGAAGCAAGAGAATTGACTCCATTTTGATAAGTATGGTTGAAATTTTGGGTTGCTCTGTCATTTTCTAAAATTATATTCAATTATAGCACTATTTATTCATCAAGCAATTATTTTAAATGTGCTAATACTGTCTCATACTGCCATTAGTTCTTTAACGAATTTTTGTGGTAAACTACCTGATGATGTAAATTATCCACAGATGTATATGAGTGGTTACAGTCAAGAAATTCTATCTTTAGAGAAGTGCAGATTGCTTGAGTTGTAGATTATTTGTGTCAATAATACATAATATAGCTACAAATTTCATTCACCACTTTTTGGAAGCCAAAAGCCTAATTTGTTTTCTAGCCAAAACCTGGAAAATAGGTCACCTTGCAGTTGTTTATGGTTAAGATGCAAATTCCAAATAAGAAAGAACCTGAAGGTCCACTGCTGGGACTGGGAAGGATGGTAACTGCTCCAATGTATTTTTCCTCTTCATTATATCCTGATAACTCTTCCCTACCTAGGATTAAATCTCGCAATGGAGATCTGTGTCTGTGTCTTTCGTACGCTTTCTTTCACCACCTGACAGCAATGTGCTGTGATGTACTTGGTTTCAGATCCCAGGCCACTTCCATCATCTCCCTGGCTGCTCTTTCCACTGGTATTCCTTTCTGTTTAGGCATAAATAGACCCTTTCAAATAATTGATCTCCTGGATTATAGCCTTGTGTCAGCTTTGCATCCAATTGACTCTTTTCTTGATATACATTGGAATGTATACTTGAAAATGAATGAAAATTACTAACATCACGTGATTTTAATCATATTCAGTTTAGTCATGACTTTACTTACTCAGTTCTTTTGCCCTTCTCTTAAGACTCTCTGGAAGGTTGCAGTTAACACTACTGTAGCGGTATCTTAGTTGTAGTTTAATATATCTTCACTTTATTTTAACTCTCGTTGCTTCTATGGTCCCCTGTTCAGCTTGTGATATAATTTCTATTTCAACATCACCTCCCTTTAAGACAACAATTCTAGAAAATTAAGGTCTTACAAACTGCTACTAAAAATGACATAAACAGCTCAACACTGAAAAGAAATGTGGTGAATTGGGCTGGTATGGATAACAGGTCATCCATTAGCAACAAAATGCGTTGTCTTTTGAGGCCTCTTCCTTGGATAACAAACTAATCTGTCATATTAAAATTTCTTGTGGGGGCACTTAGTATTTGCCAGCTACAGAAAACATAAAGACTCTTCTGCTTCTGACCAGCCTGTGTTTTTATGGCCTGTCCACCATAATTATCGAAATAAAATTGTTCATTAGCATTGCTGTAAATTATTTTCTGTATAATACTGAAGTGGTCAGAAGAAAGAAAAAGCTACTAAACAAAAACAGTGACAAGACTGCAGGTCTTGTATTCCTTGAGCAAGAAGTGAATTTACTTAATGTTCAGTAGGACACAAAATAATGATCTGAGTTCTACAGCAGCTGAGGTGTCTGAAGTTGAAAGGAATGGAATGCCTCAGAGGCACTATTTCAGACAGTGTATTTTTAGCTTACCGAGCAAGAAAAAAAATAATAAGGCAAACATTTCCCAAAGTTCTTGGTTTTTGTATGATCTGCCTGACACAATTAATTGAAAATTCTTAGGAAACAGTCCTGTATGTGCTCATGCACTAAAATCAGTGAAGTCTTATAGACAGCTTATTGGTGTAATTACCCAGGGTTTTGAGATTACCCACAGTCACTTGCGTTGATAGGGTATTTCATTCCACATAAATTCCTGGGCATGTCTTTTCTTTTCCAGTCTTTAATAAACCCATTTTCAGACAAAATTCCTACTTGAACTGAGCAAAGGTTTTTGAGCTTAGAAACCAGTCAGAATCAAAATAGTCCATACCTAGCGGTGAGCTACAAGAAATCTCATAATCCCCCTCTGGGAACACAGTATGAGAACATACAAACAGCTGAATCAGGTTAGAACGACTCAGTGGCTGAGATGGATAGTGACATGCTTGTGTTTAATAAAAATTCCTCTATTTCTTTTTCTTCTCATGATTTTTTCCAATGACCATGTAACCATGAAAGTTTCCAGCATCCATAATGTCCAGGGGGCAAGGAGTTCTTCATGTCTGGATGAAGAAAAATCACCTTTTGGTCTATGAACCTACTGCCTGGTAGGCTGATGTACTAGCTCCTGTACTGGAAGAGAAGGTGAACAATAATTTCCTATTCACCTTCTCCATGTCATTCATGCTTTCAGAGATCCCCTTTCATTCATCTTCTTTTTCCAGGCTGAAAAGTCTTGGTTTGTTTATTTGTTCCTCATATGGAAGATATTTCATGCCTCTGATTACCCTTGCTGTCCTTCTTGAAAACTTCCCTAGTTCTACTACATCCTTACTGAAGGCAGGGGGGAAGGAAAACATCCTAAATTGAGCACCATAGCCAAATCCAGGTACACATGGACTTTACAGTAGTATGGTTTATTCCCTAGTCCTTTCCTAATACATCCTGATACTCAATTTGCCTTTCTGAGGACTACTAAGTGATGAACTGACAGTTTCACCAGGCTATTTATTATAACTGCAAGATTTTGTCTCTCCGTGGTAGCAGTCAGTCAGTTCAAATCCCGTCACCCTGTTCAAAGATGCTTTTTTATTGCTCACCTTTGCTGTGTTTTTTCTTAAAGTCACAAAAAGCTATGAAAAAGCAATCTTTAGCTGTGATGATATTGTAGAGAAATCAGCCAGTCAGCACAATCTGACATGTTGCATGATCTCCTTCATTTGCGCTGGTCCAGCTCGTGCCGTGTCCAGAGCGTGTCTCTGGGACTCTCTTGACAATTTGTTTGAGATTCGGGTCCATTGATGGTGGGAACGAAGGACCCAATTTCGCTCTGCATTCCACCAAAGCTGGGGAAAGAGGTGACCAGCTGTTCCCTCCCGCCAGGCAACAACAGCTTTTATGAGAGTGAAAAAAAATATAAAAAATCTCTGGATCTTATTATTGCTCAACATTTTATGTTCAATAGTGAAAAAAGAGGCAGGTGACTAACCAGGACTGTTTGAAGTCCAGCTGGTGCTGTTTGGAAGAGGATGTGTTGCCTGTAGTTGTGAGATACTGAGGTGAAGTGGCGATTTAGAAGGTGGCTTCATAATAAGTCAGTTTCTTATAACTTGAGTAGTTTAGCCTCTATCAAACGTATATCACCTGTTGTCCCTTATCAAGCACGCCTCTGATGTTTTTGATTCACTTAGTTCATTCATTCTTACCATACAAAACAGCATTGGTGGGCCTGGTCTCATAAAAGCAGATCACTAAGGCCCTTGGGGCACAGGAAACCAGCAAATGCATGTTTAAAAAAAAAAGAAAAAAAAAAAAAAAAAGGAAGGAAAAAAGCCATATGACCTAGCACAGGAAACAAATCTAATGAAGGAATGTCCTCAGCTTTCACAGGAAATTATTTTCATTTTATGCCATTTTCTGCCTCCATAAAAAGTAACAGAGTTGACCTCCCGCGCTCCTACCTAACCTTTCGGCATCAAGGACTGGAGAGGAGAAGTGTTGCCTCGACCAACAAGATGCTAATCCATTAAGAGTGTAACAGAGAACAGACTCTTTTCATCATGGGCAGCTTAACTGTCACACCGCAGCCAATATTTTCTGAAACAGAGCTTAGTAGGGAATGGGGGGTATTTGCTGGTTTGTAACCAAACTGAGATATTTAAAAGGTGCTTCATTTTTAGAAAAAGCACTGAGCGCTTGCTTTCTGGCAAACAGACCCTAACTGGGATATTCAGAATCATTGACTGTTCCTTAAATCCTGATAGTTTGTACTAAACAGTGTAAAGCAAGGCTGTAATAAATTCCAGGCAGTTGTGGGTAGGGAAGGTGGTTTAACCTGATGCTTTTTGTCGTACACACGTGCTGATTCTGTTTGGTTTTGATTTAGGGCAGGAGCTGAAATAATGTTTTTATTTTCATCTCCTGTAGTCCACATCTTAGTTCACTTTAGCCTTGTGAAGGAGCCCAATATCTTCCTTCATGACAGACCCTGTATTCACATCTTTTATTGCTGATATGATATCTAAGGAAGAAATTGTATTGGGTATGGCCTGACTCAAAGAAAGATAATCCCACAATGTCCTTAGGTTGCAC
Organism: Phoenicopterus ruber ruber; assembly: GCA_009819775.1. Taxonomy (NCBI): domain Eukaryota; kingdom Metazoa; phylum Chordata; class Aves; order Phoenicopteriformes; family Phoenicopteridae; genus Phoenicopterus; species Phoenicopterus ruber. The sequence continues at coordinate 159,754,359 of CM020216.1, forward strand.
TGTTAATGCTGGAACAGACAATTCAAACTCTCGTGTTTGTTTTCTCATGGTAGAAAAGCTCAAGAAGGTAAAAATAACAGCAACAAAACTACTAGACGTCAAAATGTTATTTCTTAAAGTAACGGCTTCTGGAGACAATTTTACAAAATGCTTTGGGTCAGGAGGTGAGCGCCTATGCCCGGCCCCCTTCATTAATTAGACATGTTAAAGCTACAGAAAACAAGCCTCAAAAATGCGGTTCAAAGGAAGCCTTACAGGGAATCGATGATCAGCCTTTAAGAAATAACTTTATCTGCACCATATTCAATTTCTTTCTGTAACTTCCTGAAACTCTCAAATTAACACCAGTGCAATGAATCTTTGTAAATTAATGAGTTTAATGAGTGAACAAGAATCAATCAGTCTCCCTTGTTTCAAAATCGCTAATAAGAACTTAAACCAAGTATAAACCTCTGAGTCACAGTCTCTTGCTAATAACATGCTTTTTTCTTTGAAGAGAATAATTAAATCATCACCACATTCCTTTTTCCCTGTATAACTTCCTGTATGATATGAATTTAGATCAAACATACCCTTTCTCCCCTAAGGGTTCTTTGTTATATCGCTCTGGAAAATGATTTCATGAATGACTTTTGTCCTTGTCGGCATACAAATCAGGCAAAGAAGTTAGCAGTGAACCTCAAAAGGACTTGATAAGCCAGACACACCCTAATATTTTACAACTCTGTTAGACAGCACACAGATCTATGCAAAGCTTGTTATAAAGTAGAAGCTGTAAATATCTAGACACTGACACAAGGAGTGCAATAGGCTTGACAGTGGAGGGGTATATCAACAAAACAGGCATAACCGAAAAGCACGGAACATCCCAAATCTATTTAGTAACATAATATCTGACTCTGAAATACATATGAAATTGAGGCTGGGTCAAAGATGTAGGGGAATAAGATCTTGCCATAAAAATGGAATAAGGAGAGCAAAAATCTAAGTGAAAAGAAAGCTACATTAGACTTTCTCTATGATTGTGGACCCTGGGTCATAAAGGAAAAAATGTATTGTAGCTGGTTAATATTACCATTCTCCGGATCAGGTAAAGGCTATTGAATGCAGAAAGTGGAGAAAGATCAGAGGCAACTCAAGTCTCATAAAATGGTGATAATGGGTGACCTTTGTAACCTGCATATAAACTGGTCAAATGTCACAATGGGAAAAGGTTAACAGAAGCAATTCCTTGGTACCTTAAACGATTGCTTCTTGGAATAGCTATTAACCTACTATATTTCCATCTGCCATTGTGTTTTTACTTCAAACAGGTAGTGTGTTATTACTAACAGCTGCATATCCCATACAGTTATGATGAGGTTCATGGAGTACAGTGAGGTCAGAGCACTGGGGGAGTGAATAAAGTGCAGAACCACGTGTAAAGTGACCTGGTTTCTATTCCCCATCCTGCCAAAGATTTGCTGAGTGATCTTGCATTCAGGTTCCTTGGCTTCTTCGGGCTTTCGTCTTGCCATCTGTAAAGCAGGAGTATTGTCCACTCATCAAAGACTCAGGGAAGCTAAACCCACTGGTATGTAGAGAGCTTTGAGATCCTCTAATGGTGTCCTGGTTTTGGCTGGGAGAGAGTTAATTTTCTTCCTAGGAGCTGGTATAGTGCTGTCGTTGGGATCTAGGATGACAATAATGTTGATAACACACTCATGGTTTAGTTGTTGCTGAGTAGTGCTTACACTAGGTCAAGGACTTCTCAGCTTCCCAGGCTCTGCCAGCAAGGAGGTGCACAAGGAGCTGGGAGCAGGCAGAGCCAGGAAAGCTGACCCAGACTGGCCAAAGGGATATTCCGTACCCTATGACGTCATGCACACTATATAAACGGGAGGGAGTTGGCGAGGGGGGCGATCGCTGCTTGGGACGGGCTGGGCATCGGTGAGCAGGTGGTGAGCAATTGCATTGTACATCACTTGCTTTGTATATTCTCTTATCATCATCATTATTATTGTTATTCTCTCTTCCTTTGCTGTCCTATTAAACTGTCCTTATCTCAATCCATGAGTGTTTTTTTTCCGATTCTCTCCCCATCCCACTGGGGGCGGGGGGTGAGCGAGCAGCTGTGTGGTGCTTGGTTGCTGATTGGGGTTAAACCTCAACAGCCCTTTTTTTGGTGCCCAATGTGGGGCTTCAAGGGTTGCGATAATGACAGATCTGACCAGAGTATGTTAAAACAAATTTGTTACAAGTATTCATTATATTAGTTTAATAGTCTGTGGTCATAATATTGATTTATTTGCTCTCAAAGTTGTTGCGTTTGTTCTCAGCGTTGCGTTATATAACACTTTACTTGCAATATATGTTCCATGTTGTGTTGTTTATCATCTCTAGGAACTGGGTCAAGGTTATAATTTTGCTGTACTTTGTAATACTGGCTTATGATACGATAAAATCGTTGGTCATGAGACTAATCTGGTATTTGTACTCAGCATTGCCATCATCGTCATACTTCGGGAGCCATCTATTGGAAATTATCAATAATTACACTTCTTACTTTTTCTCCTTGGGGAGACACCTTCCTTCATCTTCCCCTTCTCCTCTAGGCTAGGTACAATAGCTCTTGAGAATGCTGAATATCCTTGGGATGGTCAAACCAGCATGTTCCTATTGCTATGTCTCCTGAATGTGGTTCAGGTCTTGTTTAGGGTTAAACAACTATTTAAGAATACCACGCAGAGATTAACCCCTGTGACAAGCACTGCGGCTACTCAAACCCCAGTGACAGGCATTGTGGTTACTCCAACCCTCATCACAGGCACTGCGGCTACTCAAACCCCGGCAACAGGCACTGCGGTTACTCCAACCCCTGTGAGAAACACTGTGGCTGAACCAGAGAACTGACCCGTGTCGGTATCAGTCACCCCTATACAAAAGAAGAAATCCTGGAAGCAGAAGTCAGCTCATTTAGTAAGGGATGAAGAAGCTTCTTCTAAGAGGGAGCAGCAGGAAGAAATGGAGGAGGCAGACTACTCTGAAGCAGGACCATCACGAGAACAGGAGAGGGAAGAGGAAGAACTCATAAACAAGGTGGTAACCACCTGAACCCTATCCCTGAGTGAGCTGTGAGATACGCAAAAAAGATTTCAGCCGTTGTCCAGGTGAGCATATTGTCACCTGGCTGCTGCGATGCTGGGATAACAGGGCCAGTAGCCTGGAAGTAGAGAGTAAGGAAGCCAAGCAGCTGGGATCCCTTTCTAGGGAAGGGGGTGTTGACAAAGCGATTGGAAAAGGAACGCAAGTCCTCAGCCTCTGCAGGCAATTCCTGTCAGGCGTGAAGGAAAGGTATCCCTTCAAGGAAGATGTTATATGTCACCCAGGCAAGTGGACCACCATGGAGAGAGGTGTCCAGTACCTGAGGGAATTAGCCATGCTGGAGGTGATTTATGATGACCTGAACAACGAGCAGTTATCCAAAGATCCAGATGAAGTCAGGTGCATGCAACCCATGTGGTGGAAGTCTGTATGGAGTGTACCATCATTGTATGCCAACTCATTGGCAGTAATGACCTGGAAAGACGGAGGGGAACAAACAGTGGATGAATTGGCTGGTCAACTTCGGCAATATGAAGAACGTCTCTCTTCCTCCCTGCGGGCCTGCGTCTCAGCTGTGGAGAAACTGCCAGACATGCTAGCTGAGAAACTGTACGAGAAACTGTCCCAGGAGTTCCAGCGATTCAAAGACGATATGTCCTGCTCCCCACACATATGAACCAGTATCTCAGCTATTAGGAGCAAGTGTTCCTCTGCTCAAGAGAGAGGATGTAGTCAGTACACACCATGGGCCACCCTGTGGTTTCACCTGCATGACCATGGCAAGGACATGAGGAAGTGGGATGGAAAATCTACCTTGACCCTAGAGGCACATGTACATGAGTTGCAAGGAAAAACAATCACAAAAGGGGGTTCTTCCAGGAAAAATGCCACTCCAGTTTCCAGTGGGCAGTTCCCCAGACAGAGTAGAAGGGCTGATCTTACTTCTGATCTTCTTGAAGGGACTTCTGATTCATATTTACAAGAAGTGAGTAATGAGTACTATGACCAGGACTAGAGGGGCCCTGCTTCCAGCCAGATGGAGGAAAGGGACAACCAGGTTTATTGGACTGTGTGGATTCGATGGCCTGGCATGTCAGACCCACAGAGTATACGGCTCTAGTGGACACTGGTGCAGAGTGTACCCTAACGCCATCAAGCTATAGAGGGGCAGAACCCATCTGTGCTTCTGGAGTGACAGAGGGATCCCAACAGCTAACTGTATTGGAGGCCGAAGTGAGCCTAACCGGGAATGAGTGGCAAAAGCACCCAATTGTGACTGGCCCATATGCTCCGTGCATTCTTAGCATAGACTGCCTCCGGAGAGGGTATTTCAAGGACCCAAAAGAGTACTGGTGGGCTTTTGGTATAGCTGCCTTGGAGATGAAAGAAATTGAACAGCTGTCCACCTTGCCTGGTCTCTTGGAAGACCCTTCTGTTGTGGGACTGCTGAGGGTTGAAGAACAACAGGTGCCGATCGCCACCACAACGGTGCACCGGTGGCAATATCTCAATAATCAAGACCCCCTGATTCCCATCCATAAGCTGATTCATTGACTGGAGAGCCAAGGAGTGATCAGCAAGACTCGCTCACCCTTTAACAGTCCTATATGGCCAGTGCGAAAGTCTAATGGAGAGTGGAGACTAACAGTAGACTATTGTGGCCTGAATGAAGTCAAGTTGCCGCTGAGTGCTGCTGTGCCAGACATGCTAGAACTTCAGCACGAACTGGAGTCCAAGGCAGCCAAGTGGTATGCCACAACTGATATTGCCAATGCGTTCTTCTCAGTCCCTTTGGCAGCAGAGTGCAGGCCACAGTTTGCTTTCACTTGGAGGGGCATCCAGTACACCTGGAATCGACTGCCCCAGGGGTGGAAACACAGCCCCACCTCTTGCCATGGACTGATCCAGACTGCACAGGAACAGGGTGAAGCTCCAGAACACCTGCAATACATTGATGACACCATCGTATGGGACAACACAGCAGAAGAGGTTTTTGAGAAAGGGAAGAAATAGTACGAATCCTTCTGAAAGCTGGTTTTGCCATAAAACAAAGTAAGGTCAAGGGACCTGCAGAGGAGATCCAGTTTTTAGGAATAAAATGGTAAGATGGACATTGTCAGATCCCAATGGATATGATCAACGTAACAACTATGTCCCCACCAAGTAGCAGAAAGGAAACACAAGCTTTCTTAGGCATTGTGGGGTTTTGGAGACTGCATATTCCAAATTACAGTCTGACTGTAAGCCCTCTCTATCAAGTGACCTGGAAGAATGATTTCACATGGGGCCCTGAGCAATGACAAGCCTTTGAACAAATTAAACAGGAGATAGTTCATGCAGTAGCCCTTGGACCAGTCCAGGCAGGATAAGATGTTAAAAATGTGCTCTACACCTCAGCCAGGGAGAACGGCCCTACCTGGAGCCTCTGGCAGAAAGCTCCAGGGGAGACTCGAGGTCGACCCCTGGGGTTTTGGAGCCGTGGATACAGAAGATCTGAGGCCCACTACACTCCAACTGAAAAAGAGATCTTGGCAGCATATGAAGGGGTTTGAGCTGCTTCGGAGGTGGTTGGTACTGAAGCACAGCTCCTCCTGGCACCTCAACTGCCAGTGCTGGGCTGGATGTTCAAAGGGAGAGTCCCGTCTACACATCATGCCACTGATGCTACATGGAGCAAGTGGGTCGCACTGATCACACGGCAGGCTCAAATAGGAAACCCCAGTCGCCCAGGAATCTTGGAAGTGATCACGGACTGGCCAGAAGGGAAAGATTTTGGAATGTTGACAGAGGAGGAGGTGACGCGTGCTGAAGAGGCCCCATTGTATAATGAACTACCAGAAAATGAGAAGCGATATGCCCTGTTCACTGATGGGTCCTGTTGCATTGTGGGAAAACATCGGAGGTGGAAGACTGCTGTATGGAGTCCTATATGACAAATCGCAGGAATTGCCGAAGGAGAAGGTGAATTGAGCTAGTTTGTGGAAGCGAAAGCCATCCAGCTGGCCTTAGATATTGCTGAACAAGAAAAGTGGCCAGTGCTCTGTCTCTATACTGACTCATGGATGGTGGCAAATGCCCTGTGGGGGTGGTTGCAGCAATGGAAGCAGAGCAACTGGCAGCGCAGAGGCAAACCCATCTGGGCTGCCGCATTGTGGCAAGATATTGCTGCCCGGCTAGAGAATCTGATTATAAAAGTACGTCACATAGATGCTCACGTACACAAGAGCTGGGCCAGTGAGGAACATCAAAACAACCAGCAGGTGGATCAGGCTGCTAAGATTGAAGTGGCGCAGGTGGATCTGGACTGGCAACGTAAGGGTGAATTATTTATAGCTTGGTAGGCTCATGACACCTCAGGCCACCAAGGAAGAGATGCAACATACAGATGGGCTCGTGACCAAGGGGTGGACTTGACCATGGACACTATTGCACAGGTTATCCATGAGTGTGAAACATACGCTGCAATCAAGCAAGCCAAGTAGTCAAAGCCTCTCTGGTATGGAGGACGATGGCTGAAATATAGATAAGGGGAGGCCTGGCAGATTGACTATCACACGCTTATAAATCCGCCAAGGCAAGTGCCATGTGCTTACAATGGTGGAAGCAACCACCAGATGGCTGGAAACATATCCCGTGCCCCATGCCACTGCCTGGAACACTATCCTTGGGCTTCAAAAAGCAAGCCTTATGGACACATGGCACCCCGGAAAGAACTGAGCCAGACAACGGGACTCATTTCCGAAACAACCTCATAGACACCTGGGCCAAAGAGCATGGCATTGAGTGGGTGTATCACATCCCCTGTCATGCACCAGCCTCTGGGAAAATCAGATGATACAATGGACTGCTAAAGACTACACTGAGAGCAATGGGTGCTGGGACCTTCAAACATTGGGATACACATTTAGCAAAAGCCACCTGGTTAGTTAACTCTAGGGGACCTACTAATTGAGCTGGCCCTGCCCAATCAAAACTTTTACATACTCTAGAAGGGGATAAAGTCCCTGTAGTGCACTTAAGTTAGGAAGACAGTCTGGATTACTCCTGCCTCAGGCAAAAGCAAACCCATCCGCGGGATTATTTTTGCTCAAGGATCTGTGTGCACTTGGTGGGTGATGCGGCAGGATGGGGAACTCCAATGTGTACCTCGAGGGGATTTGATTTTGGGTGAGAATAGCCAATGAATTAAGTTGTATGATGTTAATTGCTATATGAGGTTCAACATGGACAAATGCAAAGTCCTTCACCTGGGTCGGAGCATCGCCCAGGCTGGGGGATGAAGGGATCGAGAACAGCCCTGCCGAGAAGGACTTCGGGGTTCCGGTGAATGAAAAGCTGGACATGAACCAGCAATGTGTGCTCGCAGCCCAGAAGGCCAACTGTATCCTGAGCTGCATCAAAAGAAGCGTGGCCAGCAGGTCGAGGGAGGTGATTCTGCCCCTCTACTCCACTGCGTCCAGCTCTGTAAAACAGTAAGAATGACCCAGATTAATGAAGAATGAACTTTCATGAAACCAAGCAAAGTGCAGTGGTGGTGGAACCAGAACTGGCTTCAGCATGCAACAATCCAACACCACACATCATGTCTCCTGCTCTGAAGGACTGTTATGACAGATGGAACCCAAAATCATAGCCTGAATGAACTCAGTGGACATTTATGGACATTTTACGGACATTTTTGAGGGATGGCCCACAGACAAAGGGAATGATATCTGTGTCTATACATCAAAAGACAGGAGAAGTGGTGGTGATTAACTGGAATGTATTGGAATGTGTGGGACCTGGGCATGACGTAAATGGTACAGAATAAGGAGTGGATATTGTCCTGGTTTCAGCTGGGATAGAGTTAATTTTCTTCCTAGGAGCTGGTATAGCGCTGTCGTTTGGATCTAGGATGACAATAATGTTGATAACACACTCATGGTTTAGTTGTTGCTGAGTAGTGCTTACACTAAGTCAAGGACTTTTCAGCTTCCCAGGCTCTGCCAGCGAGGAGGTGCACAAGGAGCTGGGAGGGGGCAGAGCCAGGACAGCTGACCCAGACTGGCCAGAGGGATATTCCATACCCTATGACATCATCAAACTGGGGGGAGTTGGCCGGGGCAGGATCACTGCTTGGGGATGGGATGGGCATCAGTCAGCAGGTGGTGAGCAATTGCATTGTGCATCACTTGTTTTGTATATTCTCTTATTTTTATTGTTATTCTCTCTTCCTTTGCTGTCCTATTAAACTGTCTTTATCTCAACCCATGAGTGTTTTTTTTTTCCGATTCTCTCCCCACCCCACTGGGGGGGAAGGGTAAGCGAGCAGCTGTGTGGTGCTTGGTTGCCGATGGGTTAAACCACGACAAATGGAAATGGTGGGTAGAAGTGTAAAACATAGCTATGCGTGTTGAGCAGTTATTCTTTATGGTCTGTGAGTGTCTCAAAAGGATGTCATCTTTCAGCAGATGGTCTAAATCAGCAACATTGTCTCCAATTAGACTAAAAATACCGTGACTGAGACCAAATACATGAAGTCCACTCAGTCATTGACATCATGGCAGATTAATCTTCTTTAACAAGGGAAAAGCATACTCTTATTTCAAGTGGTGACGGAAAGAGTCTGAGAAGGCTCAGCGTAGTGGCAGGAGCTTCAGGGAACTATTTTCATGCTTGCCATGGTGCACAGATGGAGAGGGAGCTGGGCGTCCTAGCTCCCTGTGGGAAGGAATCTGCAAGCTATGAGCATTTAGTTCCTCGTAATGCATGACTCCAACTATCAGCTGGTCAACAGGTTTTCTTCTCCCACATAGAAGAGGGACTCCTTTGTTCAACATTATAGCTTTGCTTTGGTTGTCAAGCCATGAAGTTAAGCCCACAGCCATATTTGTCTTTATGCTAAACATAAACTCTCCCAAAAAGGTTACCTTCACACTCTCCCTCTACTTTCAGCAACCTGACTCCCAACTCTGAATCCTATTTGTGTAATATTTCCAAAAACATGAGTTGTATCCCCACATCTCAGCTCGTTATTTCCATCTTCATTTGTTGATCACTTTATACTCCAACTTTAAAACGTGTTTGTTTCCTCTTAGGCATGTTGCTGTTGATTTAGCACTTGAAATATCTGTGTGCGAGTGCAAAGTTGCAACCTCCCACAAAACACATACATTTTTTATATGTGTGTGCTATTTGACTCTTTCATCCTGTGCAATTAATGCCACCTACAGCCATGCATTTTGCAGATCCTTTATTTTTGAAATGTGTGCACTAAAATTCCATTCAGTAAATTTGTCTTCCTATAGCTTGAGCCAAATTACCAAAAGAGAGCCCTGATTCATCTGTGACCACAGACAATTAATTCTCTTGCTGGATTTGGTTTAGTGCAACCAGAACCTATTTTGGGGAGAAGAAACATTGTCTCTTTCTGGGCTACCGCCCTGGGAAAGGGGGAATTTTGCAGACTGGTATGCATTTCTCTGAAGAGTGGCTTTTCTTTTTAATTATTTTTAAAAATGGAAGGAAGTATGAACAAAGCTTTGAAATATGGGTATGTAGAAATAGGATTTCAAATCTATTTCGGGTCTGGTCCTACAAAGAATAAATGGGTGCATAGCTTTGTGGAGACTCATGCCTTATGCTCAGCTTCTGCACGTTCTAAACTCAAGCAGGATCAGACCTCTCACTTTGAAACAGGTATGTTCTCATGTTGTAGAAGAGAAAAAGATCTTCAGCTCATTGTCTTTCCACCTAGTGTTTCATTTTTTTATGCGAGCTTAAAAATAAATGCCCGAGCTGGAAAATGTTAGCATGTAAATGGACAAGACAAAGATTAATTGAAGGAAGAAGTACGTATGTAACAGCATACATATGTTTCTACATAGGCAGGTGCACCTATATACACAGGTACAACTATAAATGCATTTAAAAATTATGCACGTGTTAAATTGCAAATTCAGCTCCCTGTTTGCTGCAGTGCAATCCCAGAGCCCGCATGCTTAATTTAGGAACATTCTTGTTCAAGAGGTGCTACAAGCTAAAATGACAATGAATGAGTCATACACGGGGAAAATAATTGACTGGATGCAGAGATGATGGACGTCCATTTCTTTGTGGACATATGATCCACGTATGCACACAGTGACTGTGACTGCACCAGAACAGCATTGCTTATCTCCACCAATGTGCCTTGCTAAGGCAGTAGTGGGTCCATATTCACCAGGTGTGAGGTGCAGAAATCTCCCCCCAAGCTCCTCACAGGGTAGTACCTCCACAGGCCACGGTCCAGTGCCTTTCTGGGACATGATTTCAAGCCCAGAAAGCAGGCCAGCCTTCAGGCTGATTAGCTTGGGCATCGTGCCCTGCTAGTTATACTGATTCCCTGGAGCGTTTCCCTGCTGCGCCCAGGCACGGGCTGTCCTCGCACGCCCAGGCTGCCGGAGCTGAGGCCCAGGAGGTGGTGTCACCCCTCTCCTTTCTCCTGCCGAGCTCTCAGCCAAGGAGAAAAATCTTGTCTCACCGCTCTCTTTTTAGATGTGCGAGTGGGCTCTGTAGAAGTTGGAGAAGTTTGCAGCTTCTAAAGTGGGTCTATATAATGTGATGCATTTTGAGACAGAATAAGCAAATTTATGAGAGAATATAAATACAGTGCCTATAAAGCCGTTTTACAGTCACTTTTCAGAGTATAACTGCTCTTTAAAATATTTAGAGATATTTTTTAATATTTTATTGGATATCCTGGTTTACAAGTAAGTGCCTAACAACCCCACAATGTAATGCTTGACATTTTCCTGCCAATATCTCTGGCTTCTAGTGTTTCAAACTGTGTTTCAGCAATAATATCAACTGAGTTTATTCAGCTCAGTTTGCATCCTCTGGAAATGATGTGAAGAGGTAGAATGAGGATTCCAGTAGAGCAATGCGTATTTTAGTACTGGCCAAAAAACCAGGAATCCTCCCATTACAAAAAAAGAAAAAAAGCAAAAAAAGCCCTTTTTGGGGAAGGAAAAAAACATCAGTCATACATTGGAATGGAAAGTCAAGACTATGAAATTTTACATGCAAACTGGCTCACTTCCCTTTGTAGATACTTGGTATTATTAATTATTCACTGGGGAAAAGTCTGAAATTTAAGGATTGCCCTTCTCATATATATCCTAATTGTCAGATGAGAAGGGTTGCACTTTTTTCCTTCATCTCTGTCTCGGTGTCTCAGGGCTATAATGAAACAACTCCTAAAAAAAGGAAACAATGCCTTTATTTTATAGTATGTGATAGCCAATGGGGAAGAAAATTCACCTGGGAAACGGAAGAAAGTGAGGTCCTGTTAGCATTTTTTTAAAAGTTACCACTTTGTTTCTGCTGAAAGTCGCAGCCTCAGTAACTACTTGTGTGTTTTGCCGTTTCTGTGGTGCAGGAAAGATGAAAATAGATTTTACTTTGAAAGGGAAACTCCAAGGATTTGTATAAATTGCAACATCTCAGAAGAGGGGCTGAACCTTGTTAAAATGTGCTAATGAGATCGTGAGTAATCGTAACCCTTAGTTCAGATCCCTGCCCTGGATCAGAAAGGCAGTTACTCTGAGAATGGTTACTCTCTCATGAGAAGCCTAGCCTTGCTTTCTCATCGTTCATGAGAAATTCCTCTCCTGTCGGAGAGGTGTTCAACGGGTTCAAAACGCTAAGACAGCGTGACAGAGGTGATTCCTCACCTAGGGTAGCATGTTGAGTTCAAGCCACAGTGTAGTCAGTTGTAAATATTCTTAGAAATCAGGCCAGTGTCAAGAGGAAATACTGCAAACAGTGCTTAATACAGGGCTAGTGACTTGTGTTCTGCTATAGAGGCCCAGGCTCGCTTCCCCCAGGTGAAGGAGAGAAGAGAACCTGGGCTCCTTCTGCACACACCCCGGGTAAGGGTTTGACCCCGAGATACTTGGTGAGAAGAGAAAGTCTTTTTCAGTAGTTCCATAAATCAGGCCTGCGCTCTATTAAGCCACCCCTGTCTCTTCCCCTGATGTCCCCACCACCACACAGAAAAAAATTAGCTTATGAACAGCAGTACAACTAAAGTATCAAATTATTATTAAATCCTCTAATTAACGTAGTTTCCAGGGAACTAGAACAGTAAATGGTCATTCAGTTATTTTTCCCAGTCCAGAATATATTTGATGGTTTCTGTTTGGTGCTGAGTTTCAGCCCAGTTTCTAGAGGACAGCAAAATGAGTTTCATTGGGCAGTTGTGGAGGCAAACCGCTGTGGCTTGTCTGACAGCTTCATCTCACAGCACCTGTGGGCCATAAGATTTATAAGCAGTGAAAGAAATTTGTTTTAATCTATATGTTGCCTCTTTGACATCAGTCACTGGTGGTGACATTATCCTCATATATGGCAATAACCCTGACCTTTGCTTTTCGCACTGTTTTCATACAGTAGGACCTTAGCAATGAAGAGCAGGCTCTAATTATACTGCGATACGCCCCATTCTAGACTACAGGCATCAGGGGTTTGGCATAAACGGAAAAAAAATACAAAGGAGTCCCTCAGGCTGAAATGGACTTGATGGGGTTTGAGTGGAGGAGAAGTTGTGCTGTGGTGAAGCAGACAGAGTAAATATTGCTTCTGCTGCTGACAGCAGATGTAGACACGCTGATGGCTTCTGAGAGGCTGAGAGCAAGGGAGCGTGAGAAACCTGTGCTCCTCAAATGTTAGCAAGTGGTGGTGAAACAGAAGTGCATCTAGTTATGAGCACCAGGTAAGCCTCCAGGCAGAGTATTAGTGTCAAACAATGGAAATGCTGTTAAAAGAAGGTGAAAATGAAGTCAGAGAACAGCTCATTAACTGTCGTTCATCTCCAGACAGCCCTTTGTGGTAAAGGCTCTGCCCAGGCAATAACACTAGCAACTCACTCCAGATTTTCAGAACAGCAGCCAGATTTGAGAACTTCAGATCAACAACCATCACTGTCAGATCACTGGTCCTTTTTAAAGCCCTGTTTTAGTCTCACTTGCCTCTTTTCAAATCCACATGGTTTGCATCAGGGTTAGTCAAGACATCGTTTATTTCAGCAAACTCATTACAGAGCAGACTGAAGTAAGTCACATGGCAGGTGCAAGGGGCAGCCAAAGATAATGAAGGGTTTCTAATGAACATCTACTAGGTAGTCTAGAGATCTTCACTTTTAAAAAAATGATGGGGGAGACATATACTTTCTAACCATCAACCGTCTTTCTTGAAGTGGCTTGTGAATGTTTTCCAAGTGCATTAAAAGAAAAAGGTATTTGCATCCATGATGCCCTTTAACACACACACTTTGGAGAAGTGTATGGGGTCATAAATGGTTACTGGCTGTGACTAGACATTTTCAGCTTATACAGCAGCAGCGATTCTTTCCCAAAACAATGAGATTCTGAAGAACAGCCTCGTAAAGAAGCACAGATAAACAGTATTGCTGTTTTCTCTTGAAGGTGAAAGAAAAAGCAGAGATGTTTGTAATTAGCTATCCTTGCCCCTCGACTTACTCCAGTTTCGCACTCAGTAACGGATGTTAAGGCTGTTGACATGAAGGGAAGTTTCCTAAGTGGATGTGGGAGGAGAGGAAACGAACCAGTTGCGCTGCAAACACTCTGTACGTGCTCTCCTCCCGGTATTCCCACAAGATCAACACACACTGTGAATACCAAACTCCGTGTTTGTAAAAATGTGAAATCAGAAGAGCTGAGCCCGAAGCCAAACTTTGGATCTGGAAACCTCTGTAATTTGGGGAAGATTGAATCAGTATCTGAACACTGTGGCTCAGACCTCTTCCTAAAATATAACAGTTGACCTCCGGCTGCCCTCAGCGCGTCCTCTTCTCAGGCGACTGCGGCTCCTTTGCCTGCTGTGGCCGACTGCTTCAGAACAAGACTGCACCAGAGGGCTGTGAGATGACAAAAAATAGCAGTGGGAGTCTTTTCTAATGTGTTATTCTGCAGTATACTTTTTTATTAGGGCCTGAAGAAGTTTTAAGTGAATGACTCAGTGTTATTACACCATTATGTCTTATCTCTTGAATAAAACCACAATAATAATAACCGCAAGTTTCGGTGATGTTTATTAGCATTTGCACAAAAAATGTCGTGTTAAAATTAACAGCTTTACTTTTATGATGTTTCATCAAGATCTGCTGCTAGTCACTGCCTACTGTAGTGATTAAATAACCAAATTTTCCACCATAACTTACATCCTTTCCAAATGATTGCCGTGATTTTTGGTTTCATCCACCCTGCAACATTACATGCCCAGTTAAAAGCCACCAGATCTTCTCTTATTATGGGTAGGAAGCCCCAGAATATCATGGTTACCATGAGCTAAAAAAGTTTGTGCTTTAGGAGCCAAGATAGTGGCAGAGTTTTTGTATTTCTGTGGTGTTTGATTTGCCTTAGAGAGTTGGGAAGTCTCTTTTATTTGTGTCAGAAGTGTTTTGCGACTGGTGCTTTGAATTGGTTCATGGAGCCAATGCTCTGCAGATCCTTCCAAGTAACCTGCTGGCTTTGTTGTCTGTGGTACTTGGACACTGGGTTTAGGGACCCCAAAGGCTGATTTCAGCCCTGCATTTCGGTTGAAAGGGTAATTTATTGCTCTAGCAAGAGCAATCTGCTATTACTCTTGCCAAGTTCATCTGAAGTATCCTAAAAGTCTTCAGGAAAGGAATACAGCATGAGGCTTCAACCTCAATTATTTTACAATAGCGATCTTCTTGGCCCTAGCAACTTGTCATGGTTTAACCCCAGCCGGCAATGAAGTACCATGCAGCCTCTCGGTCACCCTGCTCCCCACAGTGGGGTGGGGAGGAAAATGGAAAAAAAAGTAAAACTCATGGGCTGAGATAAAGACAGCTTAATAGGACAGCAAAGGAAGAGAGAATAACAGTAATAATAAGAGAATATACAAAACAAGTGATGCACAATGCAATTGCTCATCACCTGCTGACTGATGCCCATCCCATCCCCAAGCAGTGATCCTGCCCCGGCCAACTCCCCCAGTTTATATACTGAGCATGATGTCATAGGGTATGGAATATCCCTTTGGCCAGTCTGGGTCAGCTGTCCTGGCTCTGCCCCCTCCCAGCTCCTTGTGCACCTCCTCGCTGGCAGAGCCTGGGAAGCTGAGAAGTCCTTGACTTAGTGTAAGCACTACTCAGCAACAACTAAAACATGAGTGTGTTATCAACATTATTCTCATCCTAGATCCAAATGACAGCACTATACCAGCTCCTAGGAAGAAAATTAACTCTATCCCAGCCGAAACTGGGACACAACTGCAGTTACACATGTATTTATGGAGGTGTGCCTTCAGTGGAAGTGGAATACATCCACACTGTGACATCTGCAGCTACTGGATACTGTAAAATCTGAAAGGGTAAAGCGTATGGCAACTCTGTGGCATTGCAATTGAGACCTAGATAATCTATCTCCTCTAAGAGGCTGCAAAAGTAGTAAGGATTTCTGTTTGTACTTGCAGACTTGCAACTGCAGTCTTGCAGCTTGCAGAGAAGGAAAAGACCCCACAGCCTCTTCCAAAGAAGAATGCCACTCACAGCAGGAATGGTCTTTTAGATTCAAACAGCTTCAGTGGCCAAAAAGATTTGTAAACTGTCCAGAAATAAGTCTCCTTTAAAAAGGAAAAAAATAGCATCTTTTTTAAAAAAGGAGAAATAAAAAGAAAGAGATCAAAGATCTAGTTACCCAAATAGGACAAATGCAAGGAACATCATCTTACCTAACCACTTTGCTCTTGGTATAGCTCTTATCTGAAATAATGGAGTGACCCACATTACTGACCCTAGATGATATCTTTGTGTGTGATATCTCTGACCGAAATAATTTGTGACTGGGTTTAATTGTTTTCACTGAAAAAGAAGCACTTAAAAAAACCCAAAAGGCAAAAATTCCAATGTTTTGGTTTATCTTGCAAACAAACAAACAAACAAGCTAATTATTTCTTATAGCTCACTGTTAACTTTTTCAAGTTATTTGGGAAGTAGAGACATATTATTAACCCTGATCTTACAAAAAGGAAACAAGAGCACAGATGGATAAAAAGCACCAGATTTTCAATGGAACTTAGTCATCTGTAGCCTACTGATTTCTAAATGTCTTACTCAAGGTCAAAAAGGTTGTGTAACAGAATAGGGATCTGAACTAAATTAGTCCCATACTCAGTAGAACATCTTTCATCTTAACTGCTATAATGGTAAAATTTAATAGCATTTTGAAAAATAAATTAAAAAATATTAATACATAGCTATGTTACTACAAAGTTCTCAAATTAGGAATAGAAAATACACATTACTACTAGTTTTGTTCTCAGTGTTGTATAAAATAACAGCATCTGCGGAGGATGTCATTTTTGGCCACATCTGAAAAAGCTGGGTACATTTTAAGATGCAGGCATATGGGAAATCCTGATGATTTAGTGACTGCATAGTACGTTTGCTTTACAAGGGATCCCGATTCGTGCCTAAAATCTGTGGGCTAAGGAAGAGTCTTTGACAATGTGGTATAAGAGAGGGGAAAAAAAAATCAACAGCAGAAAACATTGGCAGCTTCTGGTGGACACAGAATAGTCTGAGCATCTAGACATAGAAATTTACATGGTCAGCAATGTGTCAAAAAGCTGTATTGTTTTTAATCTTAATTTAGTGTGCAGGAATGATTATAGGTTTTGGGTTTTTTTCCCCTTGTACTCAGTTCCTAATTTGTCTGAATCATACACACTTAATGAAATCCTCCTTTATAGTTCAGGCAATGCAGCTCTGAGCTCAGTGGGGTTGTTTTCCTTTGTGCTCCAGGCATATCTACAATATCTGGCTTGATTAATCTGTTGCCTTTGTATGGTTTATTTAAAATGTCAAATGAATTGTTAATGTGGGAAAACTTTCTGTGCCAAATTCATCTTCCAGCTACACCTGTGCTGCCTAAGCAAAATCCAAGACATCCTACAGCTGTAAAGAGAGAGTAGCACGTGTAGCTCATTCA
This sequence comes from Phoenicopterus ruber ruber, assembly GCA_009819775.1. Lineage (NCBI taxonomy): Eukaryota > Metazoa > Chordata > Aves > Phoenicopteriformes > Phoenicopteridae > Phoenicopterus > Phoenicopterus ruber. The sequence goes on from CM020216.1 coordinate 159,771,440, forward strand.
GAACAAAGAAAATACCCAAATCTTGGGTTAAATTTGTCAATTCTTGTAAGAACTGAATGCCTATAATTAAGCATCTCATCAATGTTAAAGGAAGTCCACTAAAATTAGAAGAAATCTCACCATTTGGAGCCTGTTGACTCAAATTTAGATGATCAAGATTTTTCCTTTTGCAATGGTCTCATGCCTACACATGCCAGCTTTTTTCCTTTCGCTTTTTCATATGTAGCCACTCATTCATCTATTCTCTTATACATACCTGGATTTGCATCTTTCTTTGTCTGAAAAAATTGTATAATTATCATGCTTTCCACCTAAAGTATTGATGAAACAGCATAGAGTAAGATATTCTATCTAACCAAAGCTCAGTAGAATATTCATAAAATGTAAGAATTAAGGATTTATTTCAAATTAGTAACTGGCGTTTCAACACCAGTGGAAAGAAACTTCAACCCTTCACCTTAGACTTCTTCCATCTTTCCATGATACTTTAACTTGAATAAGCTAGTTTTGATTAACAAGCCTAAATCTGTCTTTTTTTCTGGTTTAGAGGTTTTTGGGGGGGTTGTTTTTTATTTTGCCATAGATACATGGTGATGGCTGTATAACCACAGCTCAGGTTACAGCACTAGGTGTCTGAGCACATCACAACTTTTGCAATATTCATGCGTTCGAAGGTCTTCTGGGAGGTATTTACAGATAAAGAGGACAGAGAAAATCCGTCATACTTGAGGTAGGCTGAAGAAACTAAATAGGTAATGGAAATGATCCAGTCACAGAGACACAAAGCTTCAGCGAGTTTAGGAATAACTCCCATAGACCTCCATGCTCCTATGGCTGGACAATATCTAAGTGTCAAACTGAGGAACACTCCAAGGAAAACCAATGGACATCTCCAAAACCGTGATTCATCCCATCTTAATATCTGAGACAGATGAAAAAAATCGCTCTATGTAGTTACACTTCTCGCCCCACTGAGTCTGGATAGAGCCTGGGTGAGTAGCTTAGAGTGAATGCCTAACTTTGGTAGCTGCCTGAAAAAACTCTCATCCTAACTGACTTGCTACAATTATCATCCATTGATTTTGCAGAAGACTAATACAAAAGCCCAGTCTCCTGCATCTCAGGAGTATCTTTCTGAGCAGTCCTGCAGGGAATAAAGAAAGGTCTTGAAAGCAAGTGTTTTATATAATCAGAAAGCAGACGAATAAGACTGCACACTTCTAAGACTATCACTAAAAATCAAAGTTGAACTCGGTGGTGTGGGTCGGTTACATACTACAAAGATATTCTTTTTTGCTGACTGAACAGTATTTTTTCAAAGGGTTTTTTTTTTAATATGAATATTTGCTTTTAAGATCAGCAATATTCTCAGAGATTATGCTGGCAAATTACATCTACAGATATCTCTTCTAAAAGCAACACAGGAGGATTCCAAATATTGGTTTCTAAAAAGCTGTGAGCCAATTGTCCACTTCAAAGGAAGGCATTCCTGCTGACCTAGCGAGTTGTGAATGCAAGCTTTACGTGGTAACAAAGGACGCGATGCACACCTAGAAAAGCTGATCAGCACTGATAGGGAATCATATCTATGAGAGCTGAAAATGTGATGCCTTTGCTTCACCACAAGAGAAATGTTCTGATGGGTGTATTGCTGCACCATGATCTAATGATATAGACCCTGCTGTCTCATCTGCTTCTTCAGCAAAGAAAACTTAGGTCCCGCAACCCTTATACCAGTGCAGCCTAATTACTAGTCACAAAACTCAGTCCCAGCTTCAAATCCACACCTGAAACCCTCACAATCTGTGTGCGGTGCAAGCCACATTGGAAGAATCATGCACACAAAATTCATAGAGAAGCATAATGAAATAGTCATTCTGAAGGAATGAACCCTTCCAACTGGAGAAGCTCTTTCCCTTTTCCTTGGAGGTTGTCTTACATGAAAGGATGCTTTTTAGGCCAGTGGCAAGCCCAATACAGCTGTTTTAATCAACTCTCATTGCAGACGGGGGGACAGCATATGAAGACTGGCAACTTTAGAACCTTTGCTGTGAACTACACTTCTATATTTCTAAGAATTCTGCCCATCTGTAGGACTAGATGCCATTTTTTTGTCAGATGAGACACACACACTCCATTCTCTTGTGGACATTTAATTTATTTTTCAATCTTCCTTTTAACTACACTTTCTAGTAGAAGCGTTGAAGCTTATGGTTGGAAGTTAGAGATTATTCTTTTAATACTGATCTTAGCATTGTATCGGGCAGGCACTCCATTGCCAACCCACTCCTCATGCCATACAGTTAACGTGGTGGTTACTGCTTTTCTATTGAGTTTACTTTCCTCTTTATTTTTGCTCTCAGAAAATACTAACACGAATTTTGCCTTGTAAAGCCCATATATATTGTTTCTGCACAGACTTCATGTTCTTTTAAACAAAAAATATGGCAGCACATCCTGAAACAAAATCGTCAGCTGCCAATAAGGAAGAGTTTAATGATTTTAGTGACCTAAATGGGAATTAAGTTGTATTTCCATTCAAATCCTTGAAGATCCACTTTTGTTTTAAGATTTGGCTTTTGGCTAGTTCGGTGTCTAAGCTGAGAGTCCGCAGAGCTCTTAAGCTGGCTGCAAAGAGAGGAAAGCTCCACCAGAAGGGGAACAGGAACCTAACTGAGGTTCAGGGAATTTCCCTACAGGGAAGCCTGGGCAGAAAGGTGACCCTCTTCAATTAGATAAGTATGAGGATCCAGACACCAGTTTAACAGTGCTGAAGACTGAGCTATTGCCCTGAAAACACAAACAGCCTGAGCAACAGTGTCAGTGAGAGCTTCCCGACTTTGCTCTCCACATGGGCTCCAAGCCTGGTGAGGGGGTCAAAGGGAGGAGTTCAGATTCGTTAGCCTGTTCAGTCCTTGGGCTGCCATCCAAGGCCAACAGCAAGAATGCCAATGGTGGTGGAGGTTTGTGTGATGTGGTATACCCTCTCTGCCGCTCCAAAACTGTCTGTGCTTTCCTTATTCTCTTGTATTCTTGGAAATTCCAAGGTTTTTTTAAAGATCTTACAAGAGGGTAACCAGAAACATTCTATAAACCAACAGCATTCTTCCAGAAGTGCATTTTGCTGCCTGGTAGCTACCCACATCGCTTCAGCGTCTAACGGCAGTTGACTTTTGAGGTTATGTTTCTCAGTGTGCCTAAAGGTGCTCAGTTATGTGGTTTCCTGACCACCGCGGTCCCTAGGGACTGATGAGCAGAATCAGCTCAATACAGAATTCAGTGCTGACAGGAACACAAACGCCCCAGTTTGGCACTGCAAGCAAGTAAATGCTTAAATCACACAGAACTTAGTGCGATTTAAGCACAGGCTTCTTGTCAGCTGCCTTTAGCCACATTAGTCATCTCAGCCACTTTCAGTTAGTACGGCACAGGCTTGACTGCAATTTGAAGACCCCAAAAATGTGGCCTGTTTAAAGATCCTAAGGGTGCAGAAAGGATCTTAACAGTAGCCAATACGGGAAAGACTGCAGTGATTGATAGGAGACATGGAAATGATTAGCTTATCACTGGACGAGCAGAGACAGTTTGAAGAGTAGGTACAGAATCACCAAAAGCAGATAGGGAGCTGCTAAATCAATTTTTATATATACCTCCTCCAGCCCCATTTTTTCTAGGCATCCAAGGTGAATTACTCCTGTCTAACTCGCTTCTGCAGCAAATGCAGTTAAGTATGGAGTCTTACTTTTTGTTCCCACTTCAATTACACTGTACTTTAATTTATTGGTACGGACTCCCTAATGATTTTTCTCTTAGAGAATATTAAGAAGTCACTGGCTCAGAAATATAACTGACTGCAATGATCAGTTCCACCACCCGATATACTGGCAAGGAAAGGCATTTGTTGTAGTAGTTCGAGAGAATTGTCCTTTGAGAATGGCATTTTAAAGTGTTCACCTAAATTACAGTTGTGCCATAAATATGACAGGTTTAAACTACGGCAGCTGAGAAATTATATATATGAAAAATTACAGGGATATGATCTTTTTGCACTGGTGCATAAAGATTTAATCTCCTGGGTTAAGTACCCAGAACACAGCAGTTGTGTCAAGATAATAGTTAGAACGATGCTCAGAGAAATGTTTCTCGTGGTTATTTCTCAGAGCTTTGATGTTTTCTTTGAAGGAAATGCCTTTCGTGGAGTACAGGTGCAAAGCTCTCGTGGCGGCCCCCGGGTGAGCGCTCTTCTGGGGAAATGTTGCAGGAAGGCAAAGGAGGCAAATGACCACTGAGGGCTGGCCCACGCGCCAGTTCGTATCTCAGCCCCTCACGTTCTAAGAATGCCCCATACATTTCTGGTTAAAGCAGCACAAATAACTACCAGGAAAATGGTGGCATTCCAGGAGAATTTGGCAGAGATTAGGTCAAGAAGACGTTGCAAATAATTCCTCTGAAGATCTCTAACAGTCCCAGAATACCCTAACAACCCTTTCTTAGAGATCTAGGCACTCTGGAAAATGTAATCTGTAGAAAACCTAGTAGACTAATGGGGCTGTGATAATAAATAACATTTTTTTCCCCAATTTTTTCCTGGAGTAGAAATTATAAACTCTACTATTATACCTCCCCCTTGTAACCATTGTCATTATTCCACTTAGAGTGTGGTGGGTAAAGTTAAATATGTAGCCACGAAACTGTAGCTTTTGGTGTGATACTTGAGCTACCCTTGTTCAACACTCTAGCTAAGCTCTTAAGCATCAGGAGTCTGAAGATGATCTAGGGGACATTGGGTGCAAGCATGACATATATTCTGTGACAAAATGGATTAATGTCGTCTTTAGTGTGCAAGTGAAGAGTACTGAGTCAGCAGAGGGAGGTGACCATGCCCTGTGCGCAGCACAGTCTTCTGCTACCCTCTGTAGAAGAATGATGCACACGTTTCTGGCGCCCTGTATCTTTTAATTGTTGTAGAAAAGCTGGAGAGTGTTCAGAAGAAAGCTTAAAATGTTTTGAAGATGATGAAAATTTTGTCCATGGAGACACTTAAAAGGTCTCAATTGGTTTATCTGATCACGAGAAGAATGGGAGAGATTACAAGTATGAACCCTTTCCCAGGGAGAAGAGAGCGGGTACTAAAAAGTCGCTTTGATCTAGGGGAGAAAGGCATCACAAAATACAAGAAACAGCAGATGAATGTTTAACAGGGGGGATTGTTAATCAGTATAACAAACCACTGACAGCACGGGTAGATTGTCTTTCTGCAATACATCTTTAAGATGAAGTAGAAGCAGAAATTATAGTTTTCATATAAGAGTAAGTAGGTGATATTTAAAGGACTGTCATATACCAGAGTTCTAGGGAAATAGTCTAGTGGTACCTCTCAGCTTTAAACTCTGTTAATTCACATCTCTTAGTGACACAATTCATATGTTTATTTCCTTCACATAAAATAAGTTGCTGTTAATAAGGCACACCATTTTAAAAAATAAAATTCCATCAAATGAACAAAGTCAAATCCCAAAGAACAGTAATTATACAATGCAGAATCATAGGAAATCTTCCATTCACATTCCAGAGACTACTACTGTAAATAATTGCTTTTGTTGCAGATAAAAAAAGCAGAACAATTGCTTTTATGTGTTATTTTATATTTCTCATAAACTGTAGTCTGCATGAAAAGCTGTTGAAAAAATTCTAGTGAACAAAAAGTCGGATAAAAGCTGTGGCGTATGAGCCCTCTTCACTTTATGGGTTCTTCACAGCATACTGGGATGTGGGCATGTGCCCTACAGCTTTCTTTCCACAGATAGTATCTTTATTTTCTTATAGGAGGATCCAACATTTGTGGGATGAATCTCTCAAGGACACTTTGGATGGACCACCGTATAGAATTGGATCTCTGCTATGCATTGTGGAGATACTTAATAAATAACTTTTTAACTATATGCATGTTAAAGACAACTCTTTAAATTGCATGTTGCAAAATGCCAAAAATGAACTATGAATGTGCAGTTTTCACTAAGGGGAAGGGAAAAAAAAAAGCCAAATTATATAGTGGTATTACTCAGTAGTTCTTTAAGTATTTTCTAGAGGAAAATTATTACTCCCTTTTTTATGCAAGAAGAACATCTCAGTAAACTGCAATGATTTGACCAAAGTAATCGAATACACTAGTGGCAGAGCTGGGAGAAGACTTAGATGTCCTGAATGCCTGCTTGGAGCTCTGTCCTTCAAGGAACTTTAGAAAACTTTCCTTTCCTGTATATATAGAATCTTTTCACATTTCTTTAAATCCTTTGTGCTTAAATTGTGTTCAGGTCTGTGAGACTTTCTATAAGATTTCTTTTCTGTATGTATTTGTTCTATGCACGCTGCTGGCAAAGAGAGGAGGAAAGCTGGCCAAAACTCAGGTATTTTACTGTACATCTGGAAGCCAGTTTTGCAGACCTGGGGCGAAATTCTGGCCCAACTGAAATTAATGGCAAAACTTCAATGGGGCAGAATTTCACCCCTGGGAACTAAGCAAAAATATCTCCACCCTTACAAGCTGAGAACAGAAACTTGCTTTCAACAAGACGTTATTTGCTACTACCTATTCCACAGTAGTTCTAAAGAGAGTTTTGTAGTCAGTCCAGTTAGCTATTTAAAGGAAATAAGAATAAAAATCATGGTAAATTCCATTTCACCAACTTATGAATACAGAGACCAATTAATTCACGTACACAGAAAAATAATAACAAAACCTTACACCTATGTTGCAGAGACCTTTTTGTTACTGGTTTAGAGTGAGGTTATTTCTGTTAACATTCCTTTTTTTTTTTTCAGATTATATATATATGTATTTATCTGGATTGAATTTGGAGAAGTTTACTATAGGGTTAAGGTAATAAATCAAAACAAGCAACAGCGCCCTCTCACAAAATCTTAAACAGCCAGAATCTGATGTCCTAAATGCAAAAAAGAAAAGCTCTTCAAAACTCAGAAAAAAACAAGATTGGGGGAAAAATAAAGCTCCTTTTTATTTCAAACAAATGTTAATTCAAAGCTAAGTGGAAAGAAACACCATAATTGCTTCTCAGACTTATACGTCTGGGCCTCATTTGTATGGAATTTTCCTAAATCTTTCAGTTCTAAGGACCTAAAGTCACTCTGTGCCTTGTGACTGGGTACTGCAAGGCATCGTTGAAACGCAAACTTTGCCTGAACCATCATAACAAAAAGAGGGCAAGATGTTTGTCCAGATGTTCCCTATTCCTCCATTTTAAAATGGAGGCCAAAAGGATGAGCAAGGTGGGCTGGAATCCCTCTCTTGTTTTTTGCAAAGGGCAAAAGTTGAGAAATCTTTGAGACCAGTCGCTAGGACTTTAGAACAGCTGCGGTGAGGCCATTGCTGAAGTGTGCTGCTGAAAGAGAATGGACTCCTGAATTAAGGCCCAACAAGGTGGCATGCAACAAAATCGATAACCGTCCAGGTCCACACAATTGTCGGCATAGGTTTTATAGGAGGAATTGATTTATGTAATTATTGGTTAACTGTGCAAATTCACAGGGAAAGGCTAAAGACCTGTCCTAATCCAGGCTATTAAACCACATCATTTCTTTCCATTTACAGCTTAGCTTTTTTGTTGTTTCCTCTCTCTCTTTCATTTTTTTTTTAATTTGCTCTCTGGTCAGGTCTCCAGATGCTCACCTCCCCGCTTCAGACAAAGCATTTTCTCAGGTACCACTATCCTGGTAACCTCAGTTAGTAATTGATTCACATATATCACTTTCCAAGATGGCAGCGCTAAGATTACTGTGAGGAGATACAAACAAGGAGGGCTATAAATTACAACAGCACATTTAGTGGGCACAGAGGATCGCAGCATAGCAGCGGATCGGCTGCCTCTTTGCTTATATTCTCATGGTATTTTGAAAAGAGAGAGATATAAGCAGTCATCATGTTCTGAGCATGATTCAAGCATACTAAAAAATCGTGCTTTGAAATACATTAGATACCTGCTGAAAGAGCTAAAATTGGCATATGAGATTTTCAGATCAGTTTGCTTCACACAACATTGTGATTTTGTGCCGACGCTGCTAAAATGTGATTGTGCCGTTGTTCTAAAGTTCATGGGGAAATAAGGAGAGGGGCGTGAACCTGGACAAAGTGAATAGTCACAACTATTTCAATAAATGGTTTTGCATCTATATCTATGAAGTAATCTATAGTATTAGGAGAGTGTTTCACTTCAGACAAGTGGGGTCAAACTATTGAGAGAGCTCAGAGCTAAATTTACAAGCACCTAGAGCAGGGGCCAGACTTTCAAAAGAGCTCAGCTCAGGCTCAGTTGTGACATTTATTCCTTAGCCTGACTTTGCCTTATTTTATGCATGTTGTTTTATGATCCACCTTATTTCTTGCTTTTTTCCCATTCTGTTTGTTCATCTTTCTGTGTCCTTTCCTTTCTTTGTTGTTTCTCCCAAGTCTTTCCCATCTACGCTCTCCTCTTCGCTCTTCCTCCTAATGCTTTTTTCCCCCTCTGTATCTCATTCCTATTGACTAAGTTACTAGTGATTTTATGTCCAATGCCTTCTACTATTAATAATGTACGTGAAGGCCATTCAGTGTCATTTACTTTGTTCTGCTCCCAACATCCTTGCGTCTTTTCCTAATACACAAATATATGGAGGATGGCCAAAGCTGGGAGATGGGATACGAAAGGCGGGTTTAGATTTCATGATATGAGGGTTTAGATTTCATGATACCTGGAGCTGCTGGCTGAGGAAGTATAATTCAAATGACTGAAAGAGGCATCTAAGTTCTGTTTGCACCACCTGAAGAGAGGTAGGTGCCTAGCACCAGACAGTCGATACGAAACATTTGAAGAAGGGCTGTGTGAAAAAACCTGTCTCTTCCTTGAACAGCGACGATGAGCTCAGGCAGGCAGAGAGATGCCTTTACAAAACTGGAATTCAGACTGCCAAACTGCTTCCTGCCTTCTTCATATATTTGGGTAGGGACAAATAGGTTGCTGTTCTGGTGCCAAGGCAGGTGGTCCAACTCTTGCACCTAATCCTTTCCCAGAACACCCTTTGGAACAGCCCGAGGACTTGGAAGACACTAAGGAGGCTTCAAAGCATGTCTATTTTCGCTTACTGAAGTTGTACGTCACTTCAGATGTGCATCCTAGGATATGAGTTTTCTTAAGCCAAAACGAAGAGGAGGCAAACTGGCTGGGTAACAGTTCAAGATTTTACTCAGCATTTACCATTAGTGGGAACTTTTTGTCTGGCTTTATATGGCAGGACCTGACTCGTTAGTACTGTTTCGTATTCACTGAGGGTCTGCAGTCATCAACACAGTGATCACGTCCATAGTCCACGTACCTTCAGAGCTGGATCCTGGCAGGCATCATTGCCTCCTCTCACGTGGATATGAGAGTGAACACAGTGTATTCAGCACCCAGGGGATCAAGGCCTTGTGCTCCTCCCATGTTCTTGTTCTGTTAAAATAAAGGCAAGAAAAGCCGTTGGTTGAACAGAGCTATGAAGATATGTGTCCCCCATAATTACCCAATTTAGCTGTACAAAAGAACACCACACTTAGATCTGGAAAAGGGTTGCATTTTTGGGAACTGTTTCAAAATAGACCAGATTTGAGTCAATGTCCATCTGATATCACTTAGTTGTTGTGGTAGCATTGTTTGAAGTGGTTTCTTTCAGCATTGGCTTGGGCTCATAAACCAGTCAGCAATGGTACATGCTGCCACCCGCATTTAACTCAGAGGCAAGCAATGCACAGCTGGAAATAGTCATTGCTCTAGAAAGAGCAATAAGAGCAGAGTGAATCAAGAAATTGCTGACTCATGTCTTTGGCTAGCTTGGTTTTCGGGAATTTGATGGTTTATGAAGGGATGAAATCTAGAACTGCTTAATTATATAGGGGGAGTTGTCAGGATCCTGTAAAAAATTGTCTGTCAGAAAATACTAGCTCTTTCTGCCTACAACAGGCACAATTTTAAGTTCCCTGCATTGCAGAGCTTTGTGGATTTTTACTGTAACTTAGCAAAAAGCATATGCTAATTGTCAGCGAGGACTGCAAAGAGAGGTAAAGAAAAGCAGTGGTGGTAGATCTGCAGAGCTTTAAGGAAAGAAACAATTAAACAAGGCTAACACGCTGGAGTGTAAGAAGTGAAGTTTTGCCTGAAGTCTAATAACAAAACATTAGAGCAACAAGTAGAACAGTGCAGAAATTAATCAAAAGTAAATGGACCATAAACTTGCAAGGCACTAAGTGCCAAAGTCTATAAAAAAATCCAGTGGATGAATGAAAAATGGTGTTTCTTCCTCCTATAGTACATGAAAAAGTGGTGTGAAGATACGATAATAAATATCTAGAAGTTTAATTTTTATTTTTCTTCTGGTTTATTCTCCCCTGCAGTTTTGTAACAATGTTTTCTGCATCTTCTTAATTATTTGCATTATAATAATAGCATGGTGAGTGTTAAAGGAGATCAGACTCTCACTTAAGTGGGTTGCCTAATGCTAGTAAGTGTCAAAAACATAAAAACAAATAAACAAACAAAGAAAACAACAACGGGACAAATAAAAAGAAGAGGGGAAGGGGCACTCTCCCCGGTTTACAAATGGAGTGCTGAATTTTCCCTTGTTTTTAGATGGAGCACTAATGTCCTTTAGTCCTTTAGACTTCCAGTGTCACAATCAGGGTTGCAGAAGTGACAGGGCGCCTTGGAAGCAGAACAAGAATGTTCAAAGTATGGAGGAGCAGAAAGCAGCACTTCTGCTTCATAGAATATATCAAAGCTTCAAATGTATTTTCATGGCTAGAAAGAAGGAAGGCAAAGTTTTTCACAATTTCTTGGAGGAAACAAATGAAAGGGAAGACCCAGGAAGACTTGGTCATAGGTACTTGCATGTGATGTGGGAGACCAGGCTCACAGACGCTCCAGAAAACAAGTGGGGACTTGAACTAGAGTGACTAGTGTTACCTCTGAGGGCCTGAAACTCTGAATCAGTCCATCTGTGTTTGCAGAGTCATCCTAGACCTGGGGAAAACAGTCCACAGAATTGATGGGACATGTTAGCTTTAATGAAGTGTCATTTTTCACCAGGTAACTGTTCCATAAAAAATAAAGTTTTTCACCTGCTCTGAGACCTTGTTTACCAGGGTGCAGTGCAGGCTGGCAGCAAATTTTCCCCTTAGTAGTATTTTGCTGACAAAAATTTTGTGCAACATCGGCATATAAATTTAATGTATTTGGACTTCAAAAAGACACTGGAACTGTACCACAAAATAAAATAGAACTGCTTTCAATGCTAACATCTCCCAGTCACTCCTAGTAACATATACCGCCATTTTTTATTGATAGAGTTAACTTTAAACATATTTCCTCCAAATGAATTATGGTAGGTTGAAGACCTGCAGTCACTTTTTCTAGTCTCAACTAGCCTTTGTTTTTCCACACCACTCACTCCAAAACTGACAACAGGAAAGGTCAGGTAGGTCATGCTTAGCTAGTCCCAAATGCCACAGCATATTATCCAAGACAGAGAATATAATTATCTTTTCACAAGTGGCAATTAGTAAGAATACCCCCCATCAATTCTGTTTAACATTCAACATTTGTAATGTGGCAGAAGCCAAGGCATTACAACAGCAAGGCCAAGTTACCTTAATAAGGTTAAAACTAACATCAAATACAGAAGGTTTTTGTGTCAGCAGAAATGTTCAAAAATCTGAAATGTGAAGGAAAGAAAATACTTATTCCAAATACTTCAAAATATTCTTGTAAAATTCTATATTGTGAAAATATGCATTTGGTTAGGGTGTTCCTTCTGCATCTCAGCACACCTTACAGATGTAATGGATAACGAATAAGTCGCAAATGATTTAGTATTATTATGGGGTAGTATGCTGAGAGTGTTATCATCTATTTTTCGTAGATAAGCAACTTTTTACAAAGTAAGAAAATTGTCCTCCTTATTACTAAACCCATTTACAGTGTACAGGGAAAAATGGAGGTAAAGAGAAGTTAAGTCAGCAGTTAGAAAAGAGATAGTTAATTTGGGATACCTCTGTTTCTGGGTGCCTGATGTAAGTACTTGGAATTATTTTCTGAGGTTTTCAATTGTGGTCTGGCTTCAGCCCAGATCTCCTCTGTCCCAGGTCTGTGCTTTAACCACAAGATCATTCCTCAATCCCTCTACAGTGAATAAAATTAAATTATGCAGATATTGAAAGTCTTCATTTGGGTATCCATGGACTAACACTGAAAGTATCCTGGATCACCAACAAAGAGTTCATACACTACGAAAGTTTATTTCCTATCATGCCATATCCACAGGATCTTTTTTTTTGCCAAGTTAACTTTCCTATGTGTAATGGTCTCCAGTTTCAGCACTGAGTGAAACGGCCTTGGACTTGATCATCTGAGGCTGTGCTGTGCACCCATATCCTGAACATGTCGCTCTGATTTCTTCCAAGTGATGTCTGTTTTTCTCTTATTTGTTTCAAAACTACAGAATCCTTTTCTAATGGATTCTCAGTTGAAAAGCTGTTTCCTTGTACTGTCAGGGGGAGCCAATACATTTAGTTTGGCACCAGACTCACAGAGAATTCCAGTAATTCCCACAGCAATTTAGCCATAAGCCATTTGGGATGATCACAGAAATGCCCTATGGGAGGGATTGAATTAAATTTCCCCCACTTCTTTCAAACAGCTGAACGACACACTGCATCCTTCCTTTCCCAGAGGGCACAGGCAACCCCTGACAGTCAACCCAGCGTCCACTTGCAGCAGACTCTGACTGTATTTTGTATCCAGGAAAATCAGCTTTCTGGTAGTTATCTAGTGGCATAAAAGTCATAGGTTACATGAAGGAAGGGTGCTTTTCCTTCTTACCTTCTTTCCTTTCTAAAAAGAACAGGCAACACTGCAGACAACTGGCTGAAATGGAAAAAATTATCAACAAAATGTGTACAGAAGAGTCAGGGTTGCAGGCTGCCTGATAAAAAAGGAAATAGCTATTGTCAAATGGCAATTACCCTAGAACTAACAGTACAGGGTGATGACACAGTAACTAAAGGATTTATGCACTGAAATTTCTCACAAGCATTTGTGGGTAGCTCTGGAAGACTCTCTCACATGAAGTTCTCCTGTAGACACTTGGAAGGATTCTGCCAAGCTCTGATTACAACCCAGTTGATTGAAAGCTTTAAAGTTTTTAAATATTACCCACACAAATTCACCTGATTTCACTGGCACTCAGTACTTAGCAGAAAATAATACAGAATACCTTTTTATTGTTTACTGGATCAGTGACCGGTGGCCCATCACAGACTTTATTTCCATCTTCTACCATAAAGATGAGCATACTAACTCAGTGTCTGGTAGTTCACCATTATGGCTCAATCAAGATCTTTTACATATTCATGCAGAAATTACTTTCCCTCTTCTCTATCTGTCAAAAAGATATATAGTAACTTTCTTGATAAGTCTTTTTTAATGGTTTACAGAAATCATATTGGCCCTCAAGACTGAAGAGAAAGCCAAAAAGGCCCCTGGCTGCTTACAGACAGAAAAATTTGTTTAACTCCCTCAAAGCTTATCAGTTCCTGTCTTTCCATTTGCTATTTGACTACAATAGTGTATAAGATGCTACAACTAACTTCAAGGCCTCCTTCTGAGACCTGAGAAGCTCATGATATAACTGGCAAGACAAAATACAAAAAGAAAGAAGCAAAACCTGCTGGATTTTTATGCACGTGAGCCTGAGACAGTGGGATATTTGCCTCAGGCCATGTGGAGAGTCAGCATTAGTGTCAGGATCTGAGCCTGGGGCCCCCAGGTACGTTGATCTGAGCCTTCCGCTTGCAGTTGCCTCCTCCAGGCTCAAAGGAAAGGGCTTTTCAAAGCTTGCGACTGCGAAGCCACCACAAGTCTGAAGAAAACCCAGTTAGTTGCCAGCAGTGACCGCAGCCTGACCCTCATTTCAAATGCATGTAACATTAAACATTAACTAGCCAGAGAACTAAAACCTTGCGAGGGGCCATTCTGAAGCTCAGATCAACAATAGCATGCAGTGTGCGAGGGACAGACATGCAAACGCCAGAGATGCTCTTGTCTGATCTACTCTTTGGCATTTGGCTGCCACTTGAAACCCTTTAAATAAACACAACCTACTTCTCCAACTCTCCTTGCCTTGAACTGCTACAGAAGGTAAAAGGAACTACCAAGCAAAAAAACAAGGAAAACAATGGATTTCAGCGGAACAGTTTTCACTGTGAATATCACTGACAGCATCATTTTAAAGCACAAAGGTGAAAGGACTTTTTTATAGCTGCCGGAAATCCTGGTAACACACTCTCTTTGTTTCCAAGCTACTGAGGCCAGAAAAAACCTTGCCTGACTTCTTTATGTACAAACGTATAACATCCTTGTTCCTGGCTCACAGGAGACACCTCCTAATGCCTGCTGTCAACTCATTTGTGACACGTAACCGCAGTCGAAAAGTGGTTGAATTGCCAGTTTTGTAATGCACACACACACATTGTTCAAGATTATCTAACAGCATTAGCCTCTGGGAAAAGGATGGCTTCAGGGTTCTAATTAAAAGAAATCATAGACGGTCAAATCAAGAGCTTCCTATTTGTATTTTATTTAATAAAGAAGGAACGACACAGATAGTATTTCCCCCAGTCTTGCCTTTTCAGTAAGGGGCAGGGGGGAGCAATGGGCCCTTCAAAGCTCTGCAACAGCCGTAAACTAGTCCCAAATCGATTGCCATCCCCAAACTCCTTCTCTGAAGGCTTAATGGTATTTTCACGTGGGATCCAAAGCAGGCGGTCTTCAAGGAAAGTTATTGCATCTGGTGAAAAAAATAAAGTTGACATTTTTTGACAAGACCCTTAAGTATGCCTCTCCCAAGAGGGTTGTAACATAGAAGAGGCTGAGCAGGTGGTAATAATCAGCATTACATACATTTGAGCATTTTCTATAACATGGATTACCGTGGAATTCCTTCCTCCCCCTCCTCTCCTTGGGGAGACTCGCACAAATTGCAAGCATTTTCAAGGCCCTTTGATAAGCATTTCTATCACCAGTTTCACAGCTGTAGCTAGATTGTTGAAAATATATAAAACGCAGCCCCACCTTCCCTCGGAGATAAGGGGCAGGGAAGGAGAGGACTCTCTCTCCTGTCTTTCTCAGCTCCCACTAAGCCTGTTTTCTACATGCTGCCTTAAAATATTCTACCGTTGTGCTTAAGCAGCAACAAGCCACTGTTTGTCTGCTTTGGAGTGAAGGGTGGATGCACAACCGCATCTCAGAGAGAGTCAGTGAGGAAAACCAAAGGTAACTAAGCAAAAATTAGTGTATTCTTATAAAAGGCCAAGAGTAAATTTAAATCTTTTACCCCAGTTCTTCTCCTCCCTACCCCAGAAAGAGGTAAATAGTGAGGAGGTTTAATCACAACCAGAGCCCCTTTCACGGCTGGGGGAGGAATCCCACAGGGAAGTGAGATGTGGCAATCTTTCTCCCATTTGTGCAGCCTTATACAAGGTCTCCAGGATGGGAGCCCTGGATCCCGCCGTGCCCCTGGGAGCTCAGCTCCTCGCGCGGAGAAATGGTCTCTGCTACAAAGGTCTTACAGTTTAAGATGATGTAATGAAACAAATGTGTGGCATTAGTAGCTGACATTAATAAATGCTTTTATAATTAAAGTTCGATGATATGTTTTCACTGAATAGTAAATTGACAAAAAAATGTAGTTTCCAGAGGTCACTGAAGTAATTAGGAAATGGTGAGTGGTTTCTGTGACAAAAAAAGGGAAGAAATGAACTGTGGAAATAGGGGATAGAGGAAGGCCCTTCAAGATAATGGGTCATTTCTATTCAGTAAGTTCAATAATCTTTTAATTTTTCATTTCAAAACTTTTTTCTTTATTTTAATATATTGGTTTTATTGGGTTGAATTTAATATTCCTTCTTTTCTTTTTTTTTTTTTTCTGAACAGGCAGATTTTGCTAGGGAAAGAAAACACTGGCCAATGTGCTTGGATCAAATAATCTTTTCTGAGTCAACATAAGGCAATTATTGTTGTTTCTTCATAAAAATCCACATCTATATCTTCTTGAGTTTCTCTGTATGTTTTTTAGGTTTAGGATATTTCACTTAAAAATCCATTATTGAAATGGCTCCGATAGAAATACATCACATTCACATGTCCTCCTCAATCATCTTTTATATTTCTGCATCTTCATAATTATTTTATGAATTTCTGTAGCACTAGTCTTTAATACTTGAGCTGTGACACCGATAGAGACTTTCGATTCTATCATCTCAGCTAATATTTACCTCACTCCGATAAAATCAGACTTTAATATGCATATGTTTGTAAAAGGATGTAAACGATTCTCTGTATTTTTCTTCCCCAGAAGAGCTCTAATTGTCTTTTCAGTTAGTTATTGGATACGAGATTTTTTTTATCAACAACCCTGATAATTTAGGGGCTTCTTAGCTGAAAATCATAGACCATAATTTTTCTTTCATCACAAATATGCTTACCCTCCAAAGAGCAACTCTATCAGCTCTCTCCCGGTTTCAGTCATAATCACGTTATTTTCTCTTTTCATTATTTATTTTTTTGCCAGAAAAACTGCAACGTGCTTTTATTTTACTTAAATTCTAGAAGAGCTTCAATAGCGGGAAGTCTCAATAAAACCTTACCGTGTTCTCCCATGGTCTCCTCTGACTGTGTAACGTTCATGTTTCAGCACACTGAGGGTTTTATTTCCAAAGCATACAAGCAATTTCCCCTGAAGCCAGAGAACATAAATGATAATTTTACTCATTCATTTCTATCACTTGTGTTACAACTGTGTCTAACAGCATGGTTAAGACCAGTTTATTAGGACAATATATTCTTACATGAAGCAAGGTAATATCCATTTTTGCTTTAAAAGATCATTTTGCTAATGATATTTGAATTGCTTCATGGAAAGATTAGAGATGCGCCCAGAGAAGCGTCTCTGTGTGTAGGAGAAAGAGGCTGGAGAGACTGAAATAATCTTGGGACATGTATGGGATTGTCTGCCTGTGTTTCCACATCTCTGTAAATTCACAGTACATTTGTGAACTAGCATAAAGAGGACAAATCTGGGGTATCAATGTGGCCTCAATAAAATGAAGCACTTTCAGTGAACTTAGCAAGATCTGACCATCATAAGTCAGAGTAAAATCTGAACCACCGTTGTTGCAAAGTATGCCTTCAATCTAAAAAAAGGCCCTGACGTGGACCTATGTCTCTTAGCCCTCATGTGTCTCTTGAGCGAGCTCTATCAGCTGTGTGTAAGCTACCGACTGCTACCCTCTGGGATACCTGTCTCTGCCATGTCATGACTTTCACGGCTGCTCTGAATGGGAGGTACATCTCACTCAGCCCTACACGTCCTGGCTCAGGGACTGGGAGCCCCGGACCGGTCGAAGAACTCATGCCTTGGCTCACCTTGGACAAAGCCTTATAATCTCGAGGCTCCTCACTCCAGCCTAAAATTGGAAGTCAGTCTCTCCAAGTTCATAAATAAGGAGTTAGAAGCTTATTTCAGATGCCTGAGTGTTGACACAGTAACAGAGCAATCCAGAATGAATTATGACCTTCTCATGCGACAAGGGATGTCATCTTTCTATTGATAAAGTAAAATATTAAAACTAACAACTTTCATCTGATACCTGCAGTCATATAAATGCACATGGGAGAGCAGACTGTAAAATGAGAGCTGGCACTTGAGGTAGCTGAGGTCTGATTTGCATACAGCCAAGTAAAACAAACTAAATAAAACATGGATGCAAAAGCAGTATTTGCACACTAAGGGAAAAATAAAAGACTGGTTTCGCAGACTTGTCTGTTGGGGAGGGAAAAACTTATTACTAATAACTACGCCTGTTGTATCACTATGAAACTTGCTGATTCTGAACTGAACATAATGAACATGCTAGTCTCATTTGTGGATCGGTGCCCTGTTCTGCGGGTGTTTTGCAAGTTCCCATTAAGGGGAATAATATTACTATCCCCACACAAGCTGGCCATTGTAACAAAACGTGGAGAGGGAACTCCAATAGCATTAGTAGCTGTATACAGCGGTCTTAAGGAGTTTCTAGCTTTTAGGCTCAGTAGTGCCTCTGGCTAATGGAGCCGTAATTAGTTAAGCCAATTACTTAAAGAGGACTTCAGACTCTTCCTTCTACTTCCTTTTTCCTTGCTTTGCAAGCTGCCTCCTATTAGGCATCTTGTCGCTGCCTACTTTCGGCTGAAGCCTCGGCATGGCCACAGCAGGACGCAAGTCTCCGATTTCCATTCACACACAGAGTTCCTGTTTCTAACAGGGGGGTTGTGAGATCTGGGACCTCAAAGGGAGAATAGAGGGCAATTTCACAACTGGGGAAAGGGCAGCAGAAAATGTGGTCTGAATTATCATGTCATTCCAAAACACTGGCTTTGGTTGCCATCAGTTCATCAATACAGCAGTGCCTAGCAGTAAAAAAGGTTCATCTATACTTACATGAACTCATCCGTGATGCATGTTGCTTAGCTGACATCTGTCATTGTTTCTGACTGCCACTGCACACACCGTCTGACATCAGCCAGACTGCAGCGTTTCATTAACATCTGATCAACAGAACCATTCATTTTATATTGTATCTTTACTCCAAAGGCTTGGGATGAAACATGTTCCTCTCCTACAAGAAACTTCCCAGAGTCTAGCTAAAGTCAGTGCAGGTAAGGAATAAGAGAAATGTCAGACGTGCTGCTCCGCTGCCATCTGCATCTACTGCATTTGAACCACTGTACTACACTGCAAAATTAGGTCTCTACAATTTGTTGAACTGAGATCAGGACAAAAATATTGAAACCGTATGAGATGTTCAACAATATGATTCTCACAGTCTACATAGGGTAAATAAATCCTGCATGGATTTCATATTTGCATGAAGAAATATATATTATAATGTATGAGGCATTTGATGTCACATTTACCATTACTGCACCTTTAAAAGACATTGGGTTTATGCTAGTTTCTTCTAAAGTTCAAGTTTGGGCTCTTTATGTCAAGACAATACTTTCTAAAACACGTGGGGTAGCTCATATAAGAGCTGTTAGTTTTATTTCCTGGAGTCCCTGCCATAAACTGGCTTTTGCATTTGACTTCTCATTTTACACTTAGGAAACTAGATTCGATACCCTTTTTTTATGTTAGCAATTAATCTTCACAGTGCTCAACAGTCTGTTCTGGACAAATATGGAAGCAAATTCAGGAAGAAGTGAGTCCTTCATGGAAAATAACCCAGCTAACCATGTGCTGGCTGCAGCCTCCCCATCTTTTATCCTGCAGGATACATCACTTGACCGAAGCTGAAAAGATATGCTGATACACCCCTCACGCAAGGGAAACAGTTTATGCTCCTCGTTTGCCATTGGCAGAGACTCTTTTTTTCTTTCTAGCAAAATAGCTGTCGCCCACAGAAATGCTGACTTGTAATTGTAAAACGCATGGTCTGAATGCCATTCGTAAGCCTGTGGTGACTCATAAGTTCTAGAGACTTTCAGACCGTTGCCCTGAGCCAGATGGGAGGCCCAGATCCTTTTAATGTTAAGTGTGATTGAAAGAGAGTCTCTACCCTGTTACTGGAGCTGCTAAAACCAATTGCACAAGATGCAATATTAGGCATGTTTAAAACATTTCAGGAAGAGATTAGTTAAATGGTATGCTGGGCCTTTTCCTCCAGCTGGGCCCACAAGCAGCGATAGCAAATCCAGACTTTTCACTGAGGTTGGTAATTAGGTCTGCCTCACTCCCAGGAGATTAATTCTCTGCAGAACAGATTATTACAGTCCAGCTCCTGTATCCATGGGCGGACTCAGGCAGCAGGCTGATTTCAATTAGAGAAGTTAAGTGCTATTGACTTCTGCCATGTACAAGAAGAGGTAAGCGTGGGAGGTAGGAGCCAGATAAGAAACCAGATTACTGAGTTAATCTTACAGTTATAAATACCAGAAAGAACCTTAATCTGTTATCTCCTAAAAGAATAAGTGAAGATACATTTCTTTATTTCATTGCAATCAGCTGAACCCTTATAAATGATGACTTACAAAGGAAGAAAAAATTGTGTTTTTGTTCTAGTTTTCTGTCATACGAGATGAGAAAACACAAATGTTTTGTATCAGCAATTAAAGTCTTGTCTTGTCTACCTTAAAAGGCTCTGCAGCGATGGAGGACTAATCAAGTTATAACCTCATAACAGGCAGAGGGCTGAGGTCATGGTTTAACCGTGCAGGAGCTCAGGCAGCATTAATGCTTTTCCATGGATCTGTTTCCCTGCTTCTGGTGACATATTCCCACGCTGTTCGTACAAAACACTGCCCCGTAGCTGTGATAGAAAATAGTCCTTTTTTTTGAAGTACTTGGCCAAAGAGAGGCTGTGGCCTCCTCACTGTGCATCGCAGTTGGCCAAAATATCAATGTATTTGTTGTCCTTGACAATCTCACCCCAAGCAGGAATACTCCATGGGGAAACCGTACATGTTTACGGCTATGTATCTGTTTCTTTGGTCACTACCTTCTCAATGTGTCCTCACTGATGGATTAAAATGAACTCACAACTCAGTAACTCTGAGTAAAGCACCTGTGGTATGAGTGATCATTTAATACGTAGAGTGCCTGCTGGAGATCTGCTTTCTACTGTGTCTGAATCCTGTTGAAAATTAATAGAGATTCATTTTGCTTTCGTGGCGATAATCGAAATGTTGACGTTGCTGCCCCCTTTGCACATACCGAGAACACACACAGATTCCCGTGAGGTGATGTATTCCATAGCATTTCTTACAACACCTATTCAGGAGATAAGAAAAATGTTCTCAGAGGGGTTCACACAGTCTATATATCAGAGACAGTAAGGACAGATGTAGAGGAGGGGTTGAGGATATTTAGTGCACACTGTTTCACTTTGTTGCACTGGCAGAAAAGCCAAATGTTTTCTGTTCGGTGACAGCAGGGGCTGCCGAGCAGGTGGAGAGAGATGTGCAGGTGGGGAGATCACACAGGTTTCAAGAGCGATTTCACATCTGTGCTCAAGGCCTCTCTTTCATCACAGCATTTATCTCTTCTTTTGAGCACCCTGACTGCAGGAGGGGGTTTTCTTTGTAGCTCAAGAGTGATGCTCAAATAATAATGCTTACCATTTACCTCTTCAAAGTCACATACAAGCAACAATTACTTCAGTCTCACAACAATCTTGTAAAGTGGGTAAGCTCTTTCTGTATTGTTATTTGCAAAAGATAAAGGAATAGATACAGAGAGGTTCAGTTCTCTCAAGATGCGCATCCAGATACTGGCAAAGCCTGGGCTACAGCTTGGAAAATGCAGTTAACATCCATATAGTGTACCGCAACACGGCAGTGAGGTCAGAAAGCTAAGCAGTGCGTGGGTCTGCAGGATTTCTCGTGGAGGGAAGAGCATAGGCAGGTTGCAAACTCTGTGCTGAGAAGAACTCCTGGTGCTCAGCTCCAAAGAGAGGTCTAGGACCTGGCTCTCCCACTTGAAGGACAAGAGAGCTGAGACAGACGTGGGTGTTCACGGGAAGGATGGTGCTCTGAAGTCCTAGTGCGCAGCTTGGCTCACGGCTGGGCACTGCTATAGCACAGCTGTAGGGGCTGTAGTGGATTGGCATATTTGGAGGTGGATCTCCCGAAGTCAGTGGCTACAACCTGCCTAGATTGTACTTTTGTTACCTAAGTGGCATTCCAGGTTTTCCCTTTACAGTTTTATTCCGCTGTCTGTTAGCATCAACATTTATTTTCATTCAGAATTTCATGATTCACTTCTTTCATTGCAGTAATACCAGGTGAGGCTCAGACATGAATCAAGTGAGGCCAGTTCTGCTCAGGCAATTTGAGGTATCTGGTGAACGAAGAGCCTGAAGTTCTCTAGAAATTGTTACTGACAGATCCAGTCTGATTTCAATTTGAAGTGGTGAAAATTCAGATTATTTCTATTTTTTCCAAATCAATTTATCTGCCAGTGACAAAGCTGCAAAATTCTCAAATCTCCTCTTCAACATGTGTTGGAATTTCTTGCTATTACTGGAGATTTTCATGTGTTCAGCTTCCGTACACAATAGGGCTTAAGCCACTGCATAGGTTGGGAGTTTTCAAGTCTTATTGAAAGTTAAAAATAAAAGTAATTTTGGTAGTGTACTGTTTTCAAAAAGAATCACCTTTTCTTTAGGTAAAAAATAAAGAAATATGATGAAACTAGGAAAGCTGTGTCTGATAGCGGAAATAAACCAAGCTGTTTAAGTTCAATAACTGAGTTATTAAAAGTCCCTGGTATATATGTGTACATCATGAAAGCCCTGCTAAACTTTCCTCTTGTAGGTAAAAGCAGCTGCCATTTCCATGTAAAAATATTATTGTGTCATGATATTGCTATTTCCATATATATGGAAACATATATATATGTGTGTATATGTAGAAATAGTAATATCCTGGCAAATTTACCCCCATACTCTCTCTATATAAGTGTGTAGGAATATACGTTTTAGAAAAGGTAGAGCAGATTTGTATCCTGCCAGTTCCCCAGCAGTACACAAAGTAACGTGATTTGACCAAGTGTAGAGTAAAGCTGACAAAGGATTATAAATTATGTGGCCAGGTGTATTCCAAATACCAGATTAACTGTGTCTGAATTTCTGCTGATATTTTTCTCCCATATTCTTTAAAACTTCCTTGTGGCGAAGACATCAAAATTTCCCTAGGCAATCTATTCCAGAACTTAACTTTCCTTACTGTTAAGAGCCTTTTCCTATTGACAAATCTAAATCACCCTCACTGTGATTTAAGGCAGTTACCCTTTGTATCATTCCCACTGGGCAACAACAGTAATTTGTTTCTTTCCTAATGTAAGAGGAAAGTAGGTAGATCTAAAATATTATTAATTCTTCACAAAACAATATGAAACTGTTTTCCACTTCCTTGAGCTTTCCTCGGAAACCTCTCTGGCCAGTCACCTGAGTACCCTAGGAAGAATTTCCCAAGGCCCGGGCAGGAGGTACCCATCTCACCTAAGTCTGCACAGCCAGTTCATCTAGTGTCATAATCAGAATTTAGGAAAAAAGGGCTTAAGCTTTCTCAGCTCCATCTGCCAATCATTTTCCCTCTCTGTCAAGTATCATATCAACACTATGCCCTCCTCTTACAATAAAGCATTATGGAATATTGCCCTGCATTCATTTACAGTTGGATCTAATGTTTGTCTTTGCTCTTCTGATTTTTTTCTGATTTTTCTTCCATCATGTTTGTACTTGGTCTCGGGAACTTTGATGACATTTCCACTTTTCTCTGTTTGGTTCTGGGACTCAAGTTCTTTGAAGAACATATGGCTTAACCAAGTTTGAATCTCTCTAGATTCCTTTTTTTTTTTTGTATTTGCACAGCTTGTTCTTGTATCTTTAATATCATTCGTTAGAAAACTGCAAATTCTTTCAAACACATATCATCCTTAATTCTGTTTCACAGGCTGTGATCAGTTAGTGTCTAGGAACAACAAATAAGACTGGCTTCAGCACAAGAATGACATTACTGTAATTTTCTTCCTCACGCCATAAGCAGAGCACATTTGTGCACTGACTTCTGTGTCACAAACCCAAGTCTGATTCCAATCTCACAAACGTAGGTAATGTCATCACAAAGTCATATATGCTTTGCTTTCTGCAAGTCTCTTTAAAATGCCTCATGCTTAACAGGCAATAAAGATTATATAGTCACTACTCCTGACTTATAGGAGTTACAAGAACTATAGCAGATAATTAAAATTGTCAGGTATGATATCTACTGAACATTTATCCAATTCATAAATTCTTATTTGATCTATATCCATTCCAATCGTGCCTAGTGATCAGTATGACTGCAGTCACCGTGTGCTAAGCAAATCTGCTATAAATAACAGTTCCTGTCCCAAAGAGATTCCCAGTATGCCTTGTCAAAAGCAGAAATGCCTATTCTGCAGAAAATTCCAAAATTCAGTATTTTTTTCCTGAATTAAAGCTGAAATCTAAAATGCAGTTGCAAATATTTCCCAAGAACCCAATTCAGGAAACCTTTTTTCTTTGATATGATTTATCTAGTAAAATTCAAATATTCAATATAATAAAAGAGCTATCTTTCTATTGCAGTTGGTGTTCTAATGTCAGAATGAAATTGAAATTATTTAAAATACATTAAGTATACTCTGTGCATGAATCAGAAAGAAACAGTCACCTTATTAAAATGAAAAAGCCAATTCTCTTTAATAATTTTTCTACTTTAAATTATCAAAACTGATACAGTGGTGCCGTGATTTTTATTAAAGCGTTTTTTCCTGTAGAGGCTAGTCAAACAATTCACTGCGTCTCTTTACATTCTTATGTAACTGATGAAAAGTAAATGAGATAAACAGGCAGGACTGACTCATCAAAAATAATCAGTCGAATGCAATTAGGCAATTAAAAGTGACTATTACTGTATTTCTCCTTTGGGACTCTCTTTCCTCCTGCTCTGTGGACACACATGCACTCACGTTCTTCATTCGTAGCGGAGGACCCCACTCCTTGAGTCCACATTTCCTCCCACACTAATCCCTTCCTGATGCCGACTGAAGACGGTGAGTGTAAACGAATGTAAATAACTTCACTTTAAAGATAATAGAAAATGTATTTGGCTAGTTGATCAGAAGTAGAGCACTAGTGCCTTGTAAACACTTTGACCTTCTAACTTTGTAATAAGTTTCTGTCAGCTCTCCCAGCTTCTCACCTTCCCGCTCCTTTCTCTCCTGTTACTCAGAGGAGCTTGAGACTGGGGTCTGTATGCATCCTATAACGCACCAGTGGGGTCATTATTTCCTCAAAAGTGCCCATTGAAAAAGGAAACCTAGGAGGTTTCAAACCCAACTAATAATCTTAGGGCTCTAACTCATGATCTTTGTATCAAAGACTGGCAATATTGATAAACTCTTGTACGTGACCTGAACCTTGTAATTCCTTCCCATTTCCCTACAATCATGGCGGGCACTTGCTATTTCTGTTCAGTTCAGTGTGGCATTAAGATTTTCTTGGATTTGTGGTCAAAGCTCACTTGACTTCCAGAAAAAAAAAACAAAACAAGTTGTAGTGTAGGAGTGTAAAAGTCTTTCCTCGCCTTCCTGCATAACATAGGCTTTTTCTTAAGTGGTTGGTTGTATCAAGTTTATGTGTCCAGGTGTTGGTAACAGGGGGGCTGCAGGGAGCCTCTGTGGGGAGAGGCCGGGGCTGCCCCGTGCCGGACACAGCCAGTCCCAGCCGGCTCCAAGGGCCCCACCGCAGGACACAGCTGAGCCCCTCAGCCAAGCTGGGGGCACCGGGGGGAAACAGGTCTCCGAAAGGGCTGAAGGCGGCAGAGGCAGAGGAGGAGGAAGCCAAGGAGGGAGCAGCAGCAGAGGGAGCGCGAGGGCGGAGGAGGAGGAGGGCAGGAGGTGCTGCAGGCCCGGAGCAGGGATCCCCTGCAGCCCGGAGAGATCCCGCTGGAGCAGAGACCCACCCTGCAGCCCGGGGAGGGCCCCACACCGCAGCAGGGGATATTTCCTGCAGGAGCTGTGGCCGTGGGGAGCCCGGGCGGGAGCAGGTTGTCCCTGAAGGACTGCAGCCCGGGGAAGGGCCCGCGCTGGAGCAGGGAGACGGGGGAGGAGGGAGGAGTGGCCGAGAGGGGCTGTGATGGACTGACCCCAACCCCCATCCCCACCCCTGCACCCCTCGGGGGGAGAGGAGTCGGTGGTGAAGGGGTGAAGTTGGGTCTGGGAATAAAGTGTGGGGAGAAGGTATGGCTTTATTTTTTTGTTTGTTTCTCACTATCCAAATCTATTTTAATTGGCAATGAATTAAATTCATTTTCCCCAAGTCAAGGCTGTTTTCCCGTGATGGTAATTGGTAAGTGAATCTCCTTGTCTTTATCTCAACCTACGAGCTTTTCCATCCTATTTTCTCCCCGTTCTGTTGAGGAGGGGAAGTGAGAGAGCAGCTGGCTGGGCATCTCGCAGCTGGCCAAGGTCAACCTGCCACGTTGGTGGATCACAATATTATTTATGCATATTCAGGAGCATCCCCATTTTCTGTCTCATTACTGATTTGACAAAGACTTCAGTTGCAGCATGTCTTTTAGATCCCAAAGTTACTGGCTGAGAGCTGGAGCCTGCTCCTTTTCTATAGTCAATGAAGAGGAGCATCCTCCAGAGCAGATTTGGTGATTCAGTGCAAACTGCCTCAGATTCCCTGAATTTCCTTCCAGAGGAGAGGAAGAGACAGAGGATATGTCTCTCTGAACTACATGCAGAGGGAAGCATTCATTCCTGCATTTAGGCAGTATAGAAGGTGTTTAATGTCAGATATTGTAAAAATGCCTCTTAGGCTATGTCTGTGTTGGTAAATTAACCATCCCCAGCAGGTTCTCTGGCACAGATACCAAGTAACGTGAAAGATTATAGGGCTACAGTCTTAAACTCCCTTATCTTTTAAAACAGTGAGGGCTGTATTCTTTTTATTTAATGTGAATGGCCTTTGGCCCCACTGCTCCCTAACCAATCTGCAGCATTGTTTGGAAGACCCTAGGTTGACTTGGGCCAAAGTGATGCCAAGGGCCATTCTAACAGTACAGCAATATAAGCAATCAAGCCCTAGAGCCTGTGAATGCCCCCTGGTACTGTTTATTTACTAATACAGCTTTAACTTTAGAGTCAATTTTTAATCCTTGCATCAAATTTGAATAAATGTGTTGAGTCATAGAGGTTTTACAAGAGACCACAAGGGTGTGAATCCGACACATGACCCACAACGCACGTTGCCCTGCAGACTCACATCTCCTATTCTGGGGCTGCTCAGTCCGTTTCTTGCAGTGAGTGAGGTCCCTCTGCTATCAACATCTTCCCGTCAGGGAAAGCAAGTGACCTCCACAATTTTGGTGCGCCATGTCATTTCCTTTACAAGCTGCTCCTAACTTGCCCCTCACATCTTTAAACTACCATTGATATTAAAGCAGTGTGTATAATATTGGGCAAATCCTGCCATTTCAAAATCTTCTCTACTGTTTTCAAGCACCTTCAAGTTTTACCAAGAAACTAATCAACATCCACCACAAAGGCTTGAAAACTCTATTCTGTCTCTGTAATTGAGAACTTGCTTTCATTCAGTGTGGGAAGAAGCATGAAGATGATTTACTGATTTAGGAACTGGGTGGAGTAGACCACAAAGGAATAAACTGAAAACATGTGGTGTGAATTATTTGCAAAGGAGGAGGGAAAGAGGGAAAAAATTGCCTATAGATCTCTATAGATAGATCTGGATATATAAATATATAATGCGGAGTACCAGTGAAACAAAGCACAGATGATTAGGCCAAACCAAACATTCACATTAAACATTGCACTTGGCCTCATTTCAAAACAGGCAGCAGTAACAGCAGGGAGAGACGGCTTGCCAAAATTGCATCAGACACACATTAGGGAAGGAGGAAATGAGTTTACTTGAGCCAGCTGTGACATCAAAGGGGTTGGTCTTGAAATGGATTGTGGGAAAGGGTTCCCCCTTCGGTAAAGTTTGCAAAGTTCAGCCAACCCTTTATAAAAAGACCCAATTCTAAAAAGAACTTGACTTTTTTTTTTTCCTTTCCTAAAGAAAAACAGCATTCTTAGTCAGTTAGAAGTGTGAGACTGGGGACTGCTGTAAGAGGGGAATAAACCTTAAGGGAAAAGATGGACAGAAGGTGTAAAGATTTGTGCTGGAAGAAGAGGATTGAATCCTCGTTTGAATACTTCTCTCTCTTGCAGAAAGTGCCTTAGTAACAAGTATTGCTCTGTGCTAAAGTGATTGCAATAGTTTTTAGTTAAGAACAGTCTTACTGAGATGAATTAGGAAGGCAAAACTATGAGAAACCATCCACTGGTTCAATAATTTTTCTGAACTGCGGCCAGCCTAATGGAAACTGTAGATAAAACTTAGAAAACAAAATAAGATGAGACAACTCCTGGCATCACTGAGTTCAATGGCAAAAGTCCCACTGACATCAGGAAGACAAGAACATACATCAGTCCACCAACTCCTCAGTTAAGCCATTCTCCCACTTACCTCGCAATCCTGCTTTAAGGCCTGTTGCAAATTTTCACAGCTGTAATTGCCACCCAAGGATGTCCTGCTCAGGGAAGTCTCTGACTCAGTCCAACTTCACTGGTGACAACAGATGCTTCAAACAACGCACTGGCCACACTGCCTCTCTTTGAGACACTTCATATTCAAAGTCACATGGAAAACAGGCTGTATCCAAACACTGGTTTGCTATGGGGCTTCTTTAATTTTAATGCCACTTAAACAGCTTAATTCCATCTCTGATGTATCTCTGTTGACTATGTCCTGGAGACTGAAGTTGTAAAAGTAGCTTATTTAATGGAATGTTTTCCAGTTTTTCAAAATATTTTTTCTTGTTTCTCCTGACGCTAATTTACAAGATGTTTGTGCTGACAAAAAAACCCCATATCCCATGCTATTCAGAAAACTTCATCTTACTCCTTTGAAGGCAAATTTGGTCAATATCTGTAATAGTATTCTCTTTACACTCAAATAGTATTTAAATTTTCTTTTTTTTAACGAAGTATTTTCCTAAGACCCTTTTAATTTGAACCTACCTGGCTGTACCATAGTTTATCCTCGCAGAGAGTGTGTCAGTGTATCATAACAAGTCCACGCACAATACACAATTTAGTGTATTCATCGAGGTAACTCAGAAGAAAGCCATAATTTAGGATTCCTCAGTATTAGGGATTTCACGTGTACCGGTGAACTCACAAGTGCCAGGGAATGTTCTCCAGTACTGAATCTCAATCACGTGAACTGCTGAAAAATTTTGGCCTGGATCAGCAGGCATTTCCCCAAGCGTCCCTGGGTGCAGCTGAGTGTTAGCACTGGTGGGCAACCATTCCCAGTATGAAATTTGGTATTGCCTTCCCAGTGGCAGAAAAAGTTTGTAGACACATACACTGTAGCAGTCTTAAATTCCAATTTGGGATATTTTCAAGGGTTTTTTCAGAGATCAGTAGGAAACTGAACTGTCCTAAAACTGAGAGCTCCAAAATTACTAATGCTTCAAAAAATCTC
This sequence comes from Phoenicopterus ruber ruber, assembly GCA_009819775.1. NCBI lineage: Eukaryota > Metazoa > Chordata > Aves > Phoenicopteriformes > Phoenicopteridae > Phoenicopterus > Phoenicopterus ruber. The sequence continues at coordinate 159,800,643 of CM020216.1, forward strand.
CACCACGGTCTATCCTTTGTGAAGTGTATTAGTGCAACAGTCCCAGCCTTTCTTAGATTTCTTTGAGAAGGAAGACACCCACATGGTATTTCAACTTCTATTCACCTTTCTTTCCTGGTAGTTGATGCAGAGGCTGAAGGAACTCCTCCTGGAGTCCTGTGATTCATGACCATCTTCTTTAATTGTGTGGTGCTCTAAAGAATTGGCAGGTTATGATTGCCTCTTACTGGCAATAGTGTAACAACACCTTTGTATTTTTATATAAAAAATATGTATCCTCTCCTTTCTAGTTTCTCCACAGTGGTTGTAGTCATACTACCATCTTACAAAAGTCACTTGTGTTTCGTCATGACCTAAGATCTTAAACATCTCTAATCACATTTTAAGGGAAAAAAAAATCCATATCAGTTCTTTTTACAGAAGTTAGACTTCAGGGTCCATATGCTTCCTACTTTTACCTGAGATCCTTATACCAGCTGGGATCAAATGCTGTTTGTTAATCTTTCATTGTAAAATAGTGTGTGAGATAAATTTTGCTGCCTCACAAAGGGTCCAATTATGAGGCTTAATCAACACTTACAAAGTGTTTTGAGATCTTCAGAGGGCAACAGTTATAACACTATGCACAAATATTTATTATTACTAATGTTGTAAATCTCTCCTGTAAATGCTTTATCAGTTAGATACAAAATTATTTCAGGTGCCAACCCAAGGACAGTAGCCAACACTGATAATTGAAAGTATTGAAACCATTATAATAAATATGAAGAGAGAGGATGAAACTATATAAATCAAACATGCAATGTGAGGTGGTTGGAATAACCAATTTATTTTCACTCAAGGGATATAGCCTTGTGTAATTGGCACTGATGGTTTCTCTGCGCTTCACCACTTGTGAATGTTGTGGTCATCCCTCAATCATAAAGATAAACTGATCTACCCCCATATGTAGTACGTGAAGTTTAAAATAATTGCTAAACATTTTGTTTCCATTATTGTAGTTGGACTTTAGCTCTTGTTGTAAGAACTTTAAAAAAAAAAATGAAATGAGACTGTATGCATGGAAAATGGGGAAACCTTGAGCCTGGGCAAAGGTTTCCCCATTCCTCATCTGACTACACAGTTCTAAATAATTGTCCCGTTTATCTTGCTCAGTTTTTTCTGTTAGACTGTAGCGGGTCCTTGCGAGAAAGAAAAGCTCTTGTACCTTTTGGAGCACCACAATAAACAAACAGCAAATGTATGCTGGTACTATGCTACCCTCATGTCTCGTTCTTCAACTTCTGACTCAAGAGCATGCTCTATGTATTTCTCAGATGTTAGGAGTTAACTCCTCCATCCCTAACAGGTTTTCCTTTCCATGACTCCTTTAGGCCAGAGCCTCTGGCAACAGCATAGGGTTGCAGAGACAGACACAACAGTTGTTTCTTTGGGCATGACCTCACCTTTTTAATATAATAAGTTGGAGAAATACTCATGAAATTCTATGCCTTTGAGGTTTTCTCTAGTATTTATTTGTACAGAGACTTTTGTTCTTGGTTCCACATTCTTCTTGGGAAGCAGGACACTAAATTTCCCAAAGAGGCTATTAACAAGAAAAATTGGATTCAAATGTGAACAGAGGGTGAATCTTATCTTCTAACATTAAGACTACCAGAAAGCTTAATGATGTGCTTTCTTAAGAAACAGAGAGACATTTTAAAAATACCCTAACACTAGATTTTGAAGCTTGTATCTTGAGTCCTTTTCAAATTTTAAATATTACCTCTTCTCTCTTTGTTCAAAATTATGTGAAGTAAATTTGCCTTTGCCCTCAGTTGCATAATTAAGTTATTTTTTCCACTCCATTTAGCAAGCCTGGAAGCCTGGTGTATTCCTGAAGCAAATTAAGTACAATGATGTCTATAAAATGTCATACTTCAGTGCCCTCCTCTAATCATCAGTTTTTGAGTTAGAACTTCAAACTCTTGCTGTGCAAGTTGTGTCCCAGTAAAACTAAAACAAGCTAAATTTCAGCTTCATACATTACCGTGTGTGAGTCAGAGCTGAGCTGGTGAAATAGCATAATATTTCAAATAAAAAACATATAGACACTGAATAGAAGCTCCTGTTCAAGTAAATGTTAAGTCATCTTTCTCTTTTCTAAAGTCACCAGGCTCATGACTACTCTGTATTGTGTATAGATCTCAATGCCATTAACATCACCGTCGTCTCCTGGCCACACAGTCAATGCCAGTCCGGTGAAATGGAGACCAGCCGTGGGATTTATGACTACTCGTTTAAGCCTGCTATTAAGCCATTGCTCTGCAAGGCCAGAGTAGGTGGCAAGATCCTTCTCCAGTATATAAAAAAAGTGCCAGACCAAAGAGTCAGCAAGCTTAAACTCCATCTCAGTTCTCATAAATCTAAGTGTATTCCTTGAAATCTGAAAGATATGTTAATTTTCATTTGATAATTAGGTTTTGTAGAAGATGAAGGTGTGCTGCCCAGTATTCTGTTAAAACTGCTACTTCATTATATGACTTGACTGTGCTGACATATTGATCCTAAAATGGCATATTATGTCATGCCTGGACATCCTGGAGATATTGACACTCTCTAACTTAAGGTACATGACCCAAGCATGAAAACTAAATACCAGTGTCCCAGGTCCAAGCACTATTACTGCAAAACCGAGACTTCCAGAGGGCAGTGCAGGAAACTTGCCTCTCTTTTTTGCTAATGAAGAGCCCAAGGAAACTAGTTAAAAGGTTCTGAGAATATGGCTCTGTAAATATCCATGGTTTTTGATTACTAGAATGGTGCTTCTGTTGACCAGAGATTATTTGTGTCAGATTCTGCTGTAAGTTATCTTGTATCTAGAAGGAAACGAGATTTTTCTCTTAGTTCATAGTTTGTTACATCAGTCTTGTAAACGGTCCAGTACAGAACTTAACAGACCGTGGTAATAAGGATTTTTCCTGTTTTCTGAAAGCAGTTTTCATCAGTAATCTCAAACCTACTTAGACCTAAAACCTGCCTCATTTGTCTACATCACAGGATGGGAAAAAAAAGAGTCAAAAGGGAAGAAGTAATTTGTCCAGAAAAAAAACATTGTGATCATCTATCTGGTCCATTTTGTAGCTTGGGCTGTCAAACTTTTCAGGATCTATATTTGTTTGAATGGAAGCTTTATGCAGTGTATGTATGCATGTGTATAGGGGGCAGACAAGGGATTGTAACTCTGCAACATTCAGGTCTGCAATATAGCAGAAAATATCAAACTGTATTCAGTCTGAATTCACCAACTATTTTTTGTCCTTCTTCAATTAGATCGATAAAATATGTACAATGAAGATGCTGTCCTTTTATTGTCTATGAGCTGAGCAGTTAGAACATTTTCCCTGGATGTAGGAGAATCTGCTTCATTCCCTTCTACACCCTGAAGTGATTTCAGCTTGTTACAGACAAAGGGTGGATTTCCATTTTCCCATTTCAAGCATCAGTGTAACGTGAGGGTAGAAGGAGGAGGCTGTCTCGGAACTCATGCTCACTATTGTTAATGATGTCCTTTCCACTTTGTGTGAATAATTAACCCTTGATTAGGGCTGGACACAGAGCCCAGGTGCTCTGTTGCCCAGATGAAGATCTTGAGGACCAAGTCTGAGCTACTGGTTGACTCAGTGCATATCACTTAAGTTCAGGTGCAAGGACATTTTAGTTTGCTTGTCCTGAGGAACTCAACCTACACATCCCCAGACAGGCCCCTGCGTTTTCTTTTAAGCCAATAAGCAAAGCAAAGCATGCCTCTCTGAAGAACTTCAAAGCAAGCCCAAACTGGAAGAGTCATTGAGACTTTCCCAGAATATCCTAAAATCTTTATACGGAATGACAGACCACGGTTCAGACCTCATCTTATCATGGATGTTCATCTACCCAAGTGAGTAGCAAAACAACTGGATAATGGCTTGTTCGGAAACAGGGTTTCCACTGTATCTACAATTAAAGCTGTTTTCATGTGTATCAGCTATTTAGCAATTAAGCAGATGTTTCCAATAAAAGGCTAATAATCTAAGTAGTGGTCATTATAATATGTTTTACTGTTTGCCTCTCAGAAATAAATGCTCAAAGTTGCAGTTCAATGTTCTGAGCCTAGTCGGATTCCAGATGAGTTTTCAGGCATGGAAAACAGACTTTTACAATGTAAAATGTACTTCTCTGCTCTTCTAGAAATAAAACCCAAGAGCTACAATTTCCCTGGAGTCTTTTTCCTTGGTCCTGATTAACACAGTCCACAGGAAAAAAAAATCCTGTAAATTAGTGAGTTAATAGTGCTGAGGAAATAAAAATAATTTATTTGTGTGCTCTCTTTAAATGTTTTCATTAATTTTTAACTCTGTAAGTACACAAATGAAGCTAGATCCACTGGCCGTTTTGCCATGAGTTCTCTAGAGCCCAGGCACAGAGGGAATTTTGTCACAGTGAGCCAGTATCTGTGTAGGAGAGAAATTTGCCATGCTGCACTAGTAGTCCTTGGACTGTTTCTTTGTGGAAAAGCCTGCTAGCATTTCCCGGTTAAGCTGGCTTCTTAAAAGATACTTAAGGCTAGACAATGAGCTCATTGTCGCTGTGCTTACTTACACCCTTATTTTTGAAATTATTTTAAAGTCTCTTGCCCAGGGTTAGTATTAATATTTATTCCATCTCATACATAATGAAAATAACTTGGTAGAGTAATGCTATACATGTGGTGATTAAGATTTGGTTTCTGGAGTTACATCTTTGTTTCTGACTAAAAGGTAGTTCAGCCAAAGAACATGCACAAGATCTACCCACAAATATCTTTTCTTTTTGCTCATACAATAAATAAATGAAACCTCTCTTTTTCTTTAAAGGAAATTGGGGAGTGGGGAATCTTTTATCCTCTTTTCTAGCTTCTCAAGGGCAAAATAATAGAAAAATGTATTCAGATCAGATGTGAAAATCTTATTAGGAACATCTGTGCTAATCAATGTTTATAAAAATGTAAATAAATTATACAGGAAGGGAATATTAGAAAAGACAGTTCTTTGTTTTCTCACTCTTCAAGCTATTACATAAATAAGACCTGATCCTCCAAATCTGGAGTCATGTGAGCGATCTCTTTGAAGCTGATGCATTCACTGAATTAACATGAATAAATTGCTACTCACATGACTCAGAACTTGGATGACTGAAGCTCCGATATAAATATTTTTCTATCTTGCGCATCAGATTGAATAAATCAGCAAAAGGGGGGTTTTCTACTTTATGAAGACTGAGAAATCAATTTTAGAAGTGTTCATATCCTTCACTATTCCCGGCCTTGACTTCAGCTCCAGCCCCAAGGCTGCTCCTGCTTCAGAGGGTACTGGCAGCTCACAGAGGTCACCTACCCCGCTGGAATCGGAGAACAGAGCATTTTGACTCTCTCCACTTGACCCCAACCACCTCATGTATTAAATGACATGCAAAAGCCAGCACGCTGATATCGGGTCCACCCTAACAGGAAATCCTCTTGTGCCAAAGTTTTTGTCTAGCCCTTACCTGAGTGTCTATTTTGCAATTGTAGTTAATCTCTACTAGCTGAAATTTAGCTGTGGTTAAAGGCAACTCTATAGTTATAATCTCCAGAAGAACCAGGAAATCTCTTTCCTAAAGGGATGTTTTGGCGCTCTCTACCAACTGTGGGATCATTCTTCTGCACTGACCTTCACTAGCCAAGAAAAATTTGATGCCAAAATACACGGCACAGGAAAAAACATCCTACCCTCAGTTGTTCTTTAGACAATTTTACTAACCTTGATTCAAGCAGAGAAAACTTTATCATATATCCTGTAAGATCTCACAAAATAACATGATGTAACCTAACAATTCAGAAAGCTTGGCTTAGGTGGACTGGCAAAACACTTACAGAGGTGTAGCTTCCATTATTCCACAAATGCAAGGCATAGATTGGAGTAACACGGTGGTCAGACTTGGGACAGTGCTTCCATCAATTGCCTTGTACCCAGGTTATTTCTGGGATGGGTAGCACAGAGCATTCATAAACATTTGCATGGACCAGATGGTGATTAAAGGCACCAAAATAGTGTTTTCAACATCTTCCTGGGAACAAAAGTTCACTAAAGAAAGATTGATCTCTCAGAGGAAAAATATTAATTCTCTGTAAATGCCAAAGGTCAACCACTAGCACCCTTAAAATGCATCCCATGGTAGATTCCCCTAACATTTTGAAGTATTTCATGTCTCTAGCAATTTTTTTAGACATAAGCCAAGACCTATGTTAAAATTGGGTGGAATTCCTACAGCAAAAGGATTTTTTTTTTCCATTTGCCCTCCTTCAGATTATACTACTTCACCTCTGTTGTTTTTTATTTTAAGGATATTTAGCCATATGATCTTAAACTAATGTTTCAGGTTACACACTCATGAAAGGAGATGTCATACTGAAACAGACCAATGACTGTAGGTCTCTCTCCCTCCAGCAGTAGCCTACACCTGGTGCTTCAGAGGCATTTGTAAAGTCATCACTACACACAATGCTGGTAATGTAATACCCTGTTAATAATTTAATTTACCATCATTTAAAACAACGTAGCATAATCCCTACATGATTCAAATTCATTTTGCTATTCAGCAGCTGTACAGTTATAGAAAGTCAAGAAAAGTACATTCTAATTTTCATTCAAAAGCTGTCCTTTAACATTACTCTTGTTCACTTCTTAGGTTCGTTCACAGGATATATGTTCAGGTTACGAAGATCGGCTGGTCTCGTCTGTCTTTCAATAGCCATTTTCGTAGAAGAGTCTTGAGCATAACCTTCCACTGGTGATGGAGGTGCCAGTGCTGATTTTTAGTACCATTCAGAGATGTACAAACCATGTGTGTGTCTAATACATGCATATATTTAGCATTTAATTAGACTCCAAATTAATTATTAAAGTTTATTCTGACTGAAACTTTTCCTTTCTGTGTGTAAAGCCAAAGAAGATGGGGAAAGTTTTATTGATCTTATACAAGGATAAGAATCTAGTATGCTGAAATGAATTACCCTGTAGTAGCACCTTCTCTGATCACAGAATCACAGAATGGTAAGGTTGGAAGGGACCTCTGGAGATCACCTAGTCCAACCCCCCTGCCAGAGCAGGGTCACCCAGCGCAGGCTGCACAGGACTGCGTCCAGGCGGGGTTTGAATATCTCCAGAGAAGGAGACTCCACACCCTCCCTGGGCAGCCTGTGCCAGGGCTCTGGCACCCTCACAGGGAAGAAGTTTTTCCTCAGACTGAATCTCTCATAGTGACATTTTTGTGGAAAAGTCCATGTTTATACCAAACCCTGGAGCAGCTGTTTGGGTGGGATTGGAGACAAACATATCGGAAGTCTTCCGTACGTTAGGGCAGATCGTTGCCAGCTGTACTGTAATTTCACTGGATACTTGTCCAGGTTTGGATGGCTTATCTTGGGTTTGATTTTGCAGCTGGTATTTAATATTTCTCTTCTCCAAATCAGGTTGTTAGATATTCTCAAGGTAGACATCCAAAGTGAGTTGTGACTTTTGAAAATCCAGCCGTTAACCCTCATATCCTGTGCTTTCCGATGCAGATATTACTAGTGTCCACTTCTGAGAAAGAAAAATATGTTTGAACTTCCTTGACTCTTGGCTTTTGACTGCCTATCGTGACCAGCTCTTACTTTTGAGCTCAACTACACAATCACTACCAACAGGTTTTATCTGTTTTTCTGTTCTTACATCATCACTGTAGTTTCCACCTCCACTTGTGGAGTGCAGAAGCAAACAATTGGACGGTGCTTAACTCAGAAGAGCACTTAGCCTTGAGGTTGATGGCACTTTGCAATCACAGTTCATTCACATTTTAGATATTTATTCTATGCACATCCTTTGCAGCAGAGCATTTAGCCCCTATTATGTTCATAAATAAGGTATGGACACTAGAAGCCTTATAGTCACAACTTTAAAATCAATTTTATTTACTGGCAAGTAACGATCGACTCTTATTTATGAAGCTGGATTAAGGATCGTTGAGCCTTCTGAGAAATAAAAGAAACTATAATCGGTTACAGTCCCACTGTGGAGCTTTCAGCCAACAAAGTTTCAAGCCGTGTGATTTGCTTGCACTATTTGTCGAACATGTTTCCATGCCTCCTAGAAACAAATAATCTTGACGCAGTGGAAACATAAGGGCTACTCCATATACAAAAAGCAGAAAGCTTGCCTTAGCCAGCTTCATCCGAGCCATAAACCTTTTCAATAGGTTGGTTCTGTGGCATGCAGAAAACATAGGGGCTGCACTGTAAATAGGGCCAAAACTCACTGTTCTTAATCCCACTGCTGCCAGTGTGGAGGACTCAGTCTCGTTCACTTCATGGACTGAGGCCAGGGGCTTGCACCACGGGGAGCTGTGAGGTGTTTTGGCACTGCGTTTCTACTTCTTTCTTTAAAAAATAAAGAATATTTTTTAAAAAAATGTGGTTTGTGCTTAGCAGCTTTAAACCCGCCAATAACCTAATAAAAAAGAAGTCCTTTTTAACAAGTCTAGCACTTTGTCAAGTGAGCTAGTAAGAGGAAGAAAAAGCTCTTCATCCCACATGGAGGCAGATTTGGCTTCCTCAGAGAGCACTCGAGGGAGCAGCTGACTCCAGGGCCTTTGCTCAGACACCTGTGGGCACGAACAGGACAAGGGCTGCTCTCGGCTCCTGGGTTTGAAGGAAAAAACCATCATCAACTGCACAATCAAGTCTCCCCTAGATCCACTGGTAGAAGTTTGACATAAATCAAGTGCGTTACCGTGGCAGGGAGCCCAAGACTTCTGGGAAGTACGCTCAAACAGCTGTTGTGCCAGGGAACTCAGCAACACTTCAGAAATGGATGGTGAATAGGCTATAATTAGGATGTCGAACTACCCGTGCTTGTTTGCTCAGAAAACCTTTGGAAACCTCGGACAATAAAAAGAGAGTCACAGCGTACTTTCTGTTCAGGGGCAGAGCACACCCACAAATCTCATTCAAGTGTGAGCTAATGATTACTTTCTCATCTGGCCCTTTGTTTTAGTTGTCTTGCCCCACTTTGCCCTTTCCACCGTGCCCCCTCCTTTCGCTATTTACACAGATTTTAGATAATTCTCCTGCAAGACAGAGATATACTCAGAAACAAACTTCCTACTCTCCCTGGCGCACTGTCTGTCCAAACAGAGCCTGCTTCCCTGCAGCAGGACATCAAAGTTCTCTGACATGTTTCCTGCATGTGCTTTGGGTTACTGTTTTATCTCTTATAGTCTCTTCTTTTATTTTTTTTTTTTTCTTATTGATTGTCTGTAGTTTCTGTTACTCAAATCTCAGAGGAAAGATTTAATGAGCAAAAATCAACTTCATGAGCCTTTAGTCAGGTGAATCCCTTTCTCCCAGTAATACCCTCTTCCCAACCAGTGGAAAACCTGTAAAGGAAGGGGCACTCATCACTAGCGGGGTAATTTCAGCCATAGCTGTAGTGATCCATTGGAATATTTCTTCCATTGTCTTTGAATGGATTTTTGTAAAACAGAAGGGCACAGCTCTGCTCCGCAGGTTTTCAGGGAAAGCATTCTGGCATGGAGGTCTGGCAAAGCCGAGCAGCATGATCCCCCTGTCCCCACCATCTATGTCAGGAGGCAGAGAAGCCAGGCTGGGAATATGTATGCGAGAGTGCCTGAAGCAGTAGTATCTACATGATGTGTGAAATTTGGGATGACACCTCTCGGTCTCAGCCATGCCATGTTCTTGTAGGGGCAGTGGGAAAAGCAAGCCTGGCTCTTCTGGCCAGGTCTGCACCATCAACCCCACAACGGCAAAATGCAGCTTTGCCTTCACTGAGAAGCTTTACGCCAGCCCTGGAGAGAAGTTCGCAGTGGAGAGCCAGGGTGTGGATGTGCAAAGCACCAGCTGCACAATGGTGTGGGTGCTCCCAGCTCACAGTACAGCCCCTTTGCAAGATGCTTAGTGAAATATTCACAACACACCACTATCTTCCAGAGGGAAGGGCTCCTGAGAGGGATATTCAAAGTGCCAAAGGAAGGTTCTTGCTTTGAATCATTTTGTGTGGGATCTTGACTCTTTCCTTTGAATACAGTGGAATCCTAGAAGCAAAGATGCAGTAAGATTTTTTTAGGAAAGTACTTACAGAATAGTATCATCCTCTTGTAATATCTGCCATTAATTTCATCAAGCTTATTTGCAGTAAGTTCCTGACCATATTCTAACCATAATATTTTACACAGTTTTGATGGTTCAGTAAGATTTGAGTAGTCATTATAAATATCTTTAAGCGAGCAATAGCCAGCGTGTCTGGTGGTGTGTTCTAGCAAGCAATTTCAGTGTGTGACCTTTACCTGCTGCTCCCAAGGATATGGTGAGTTTGTATCCATTTCAAAGATCAGATAATTATTAGATGGTTCTCTAGGAGTAATTCTACAATAAAGCCTTTGGTTTTACAGTCTAGGGGCGTGACTGAGGAGATTAGAAAGTAGTAATTCACACTCTTGATACCTGAAATTGATCTTGAAATGAGCAGCTGTTTCCCCCCCAAAATTAGATGCTTTACATATATATCATGCTGTTAGTTACCCTCAACAGTGCTGTCTTCACATGTGCTCTAAAGAAATCATATCCACGTTCCAGCTAGAACTATAGTGAAAAAATAAATACACATAAACAAGGCATTTATCAAGTCCATCTTCCATAACATCAAATCAAAAGCCACAATGCACAATTCATAAAATCACAGCGTTAGAAAAGAGTGATGAAATCTGCTAATCCATCACTTTGACTATGTGAGATTGTTTCTGACAGTGTGTTTGGTAGTGCTCTGATACTGTCTAGACTTACAGAATGAAATGATCAACTGTCTGTGCAGAACTGAGACCGTTTTGTGAGTGTGTTTGTCTATATGCGTCAAAAGCATGATGATTTCTGGTGTTTATCCCATGTGTTTTCACAGTGAAGAAAATTTCTTTCTATGACAAGAACATGATAAGCGACAATTTTGGATAAGCAAAAAGATTTGGATGTTCAGGTTTCTTATTTTATGTTTCACTGCAAATACTTTGCGTGCTTCTTGACTCGTGTCCTGGAGTCAAGGAGTTAGAAAGTGAGTTTACGGCATCCGTCTGCCAGGAAAGAACAGCATCTGTTTACGTTAAAGGCCTGCACTACCAACTGCTAAGGGAGATTCATCACTGGCATCTATGATGTTACAGTAGGATAACGATGCTCATTGATTTTGAGAATTTAAGTTGCCATGAAAGGGCTAAAGATTCTTTCTGTACACTATTACAAGAGCTAAGTCCCAAGTCATCCTTGTCCAAGTTATTAGTGTGTTAAAAGCATTTATTACATATTAATTTTAATAAATTCTTTTCCACTTCTGAGCCTCTCGATTTCTTTTTCATGTACAAGATTTGTACTTGTCTATCGCAGTGGCAAGAGTATTGAGGGCAAAGAGTAGAATTCAATGTTTCTGTGACTATAGAAATGATTCATAGTTCTACTTGGATGAAAAGTATCTTTCAAATGTTATTCAACTATTAAATACTGTTCCAGCCTCAGACTGACTTCACAATTGTGTATGATTGACTAATTATATATGATGAATCTATTTATATTTGGTTCTAAAAGACCTGGTTTTAGCACTCTTGGACGCTGGACAAGACAGAATTCAGTGCCGACACTGGAGATGGCAATTCTTGCATCCCTTACATGCCATGCCAAATGCCTGAGACTGACCAAACTAGCGAACTGTGATACCCCAGTCTACTAACTGTGGTTTTAATGGCAATCCTTGAGGAACAAAAGCCCAGTGAAAGAAAACAACACACTGGTGTCAGTGTATTTCCAAGGGCTGGTCAGAAATAAGTAATCTGAAACGTTATTTTACTCATGTTGTCATAAAGATTAAGAACAAGTCAAAAGAGCTAAGGCAGCAGATTCCATTAATACTAACTAGTTAGAAGAAATAAAAATAGTCACCACAGGGACTGCTTAAAATGTGAATTATTTTTATGTGTAACTGCAAGAGAGGACCCAGGTTTTGTCCACTCTGAAAGACTTTTTCTCTGAGGTAAAGTTAAGAAAAGTTGATTCTCATCTATGGCAGGGAAGGGCTATGAGGTGTTTTCATAACTGACAGCAATTATAAGAGAGTGATAGCATATGTTTTCAGATGTCATCTTAGATTTCTGCTTTTCTTCTGAACAGTTTTCCAGTTTAGTCACCAAATACTTTAGCTTTTTGCTTGGCTGAAAAACACTGATCAGCTTGTCCAGTGTTAAAATACAAAAGGGTGAATCAAATGTATGAAAATATATTTGATATGTTCACAATCCCAGTGCCAAATCTGAGTGGGCTTTGTGATCTGGGATTGGAAGCCCAAGTGCTGCAGGTCTCTGATGATGACTTGTCATTGCAAAAGTGTCTCCTATAAGAGGATGTTCTGCTCATTAACTAAAAGCTTGGAGAGATGGAGAAAGGTACAAGAGATGGAGCCATCCCAGAGCTTGCTTCCTTGCAGACCTCACTGATGGGAGGACAAACAAGGAGGCCAAGGAGGAGTAGAAAATACCTGCCAGCCTCTGCTTGACTGAGAATGGAGGTTACCTACTAAGATTAACAAATATTCAGGATCCAGCCACCAGTTCTACTGCCCTGCAATGAAACACCTCAGGCATAGCCTCAGTTAACGTGTCTGCACCCAAGCAGATGACCAGCGCTGCTTGTCTCCACAGGAATTGCCATTTTGCTCTACGCAAAGTCAGCGTGTGAAAGGAAAGAGAAGAAGAAAACCCTGCGGAAGATATTCACATACATTACATTTTATGGCGTTTCACCCACCAGTGTTTGCATCCTGCTCAACAGCCATTTGTTTGCTTTGAAACAGACCCATCGCACTGTGAAAGGTCGGATCCTGGTACGAAACCATGATGTTGGAAGCAAATTACTTCCTCAGGCCTATAGTTAGTGGCAAATTAATGACAAAGAAACTGCCTTTTAGGGCCCAAACCCCAGACATACAGTTGTCTCTCCTAACCTCCAGGACGCCAGGTATGGCCATCGGTGCCTTACGCTTATTTAAATCGCATCACACCACCAGTGCGCGAGGGCTGCCACCCCCCCGAACCACACGGACTTCGGTGTTGCTGCACAGGGCAGATCCTGGCGCTTAGCATGACCAAGGACAAGTTCAGAGGCATGCTCTGAAGTTAACAAATACATCCCCTGATTGCAAATCTTTATTACTTTTTAAGTGAGCCAATATACTGTAATGCAAAATGGCATTATCACTAATGAAATAAGATAATTACACTAATGGCATGACCGGTGATGGTAAGTTCACATTGTACAAGTTGTAATGAGGCTTCTGGATCAATAAGCAGCTCTTTAGCTGGTCACATCAGGCACACAGGGTATAACATTTGTGAGAAAAGCCTTTAGGAAATGCAGTTGCTTAACTCTAAAGATGCCGGAACAATTCTCCTTATAAGTCCAGGTTTTCATCTAGTTGCACTTACCTATCTGTCTTATTACACATTTCATTAAACAAAGTGATACAATTCCATGTTAGAAATCCCAGTGAGCTAAATGGTGCCAGTTTTCTCATATTTCGTGAAAATTTTGAATGGAACTGGCATTGTTATTATTCTTTGGAAGAGTTAAATGCTATTCTTTTAACTAGGATCAAAAATTCACTAATTTTATTGGTAAAGTCTTCTTGATAGGAACTTTCCCAAATGGTGAAATATTTTTCAATGTCTTTCTATTTTCTTTCCACAAAAGAAAAAAAAAATCCTGTGCAAAACTAATGGAAAAAAAAAGTATTTCTCTGACACGTCTAGTTAAGTAAACAAAGCATTTCTCTGTGCCTCCCTCAACTGTCACTGCTGTTGGGAAGGAACATAAGGACAAAGATAGCAAAATCTTTTGTCTGCCTATTTCCCTTGGTGGTAATATTTTTTTTTTTTTTTTTTTTTCCAGTGGACGAATTCTGTACAGTCCATAAAACTATGCTCTCTTTCTTCAGGAGCCAGATAAGAAAAAAATACATACAAAAGCAACTGGTTGGAAAGTAGCTTGGCAGCTGTGCCTGCTCCTGCAGCAGAAGACCACAGTGTGCAGGCTATGCCCAGCTCTACATCGCACCCTGGCAGCAACACAAAGGGGATGCAAAGCCAACAGACTTGTCCCCCTGGGATTTCCCCTGGCTGTTCTTGGTGAGGAGGTGAACGCCTAAGGAGTCAGAATTAGAGGGAGAAAATGGATGTGGCTGAAGGCAAACGATCTGAGCACAGGAACTGTCCCTACAGATCAAGATGACCCAACATCAATCAGCCAAAGAAGTCTCCAGGCTGCTTTAACTGCAATCCTGGATGGTCTTGGGATATTGCTATTGATGGAAGCAACACGAATTCCCTTGGCAAGTTACTCATGGGACTTGAGGGCATTCACAGGTCTCAGTAAGACTCCATTTCTATCTCCAAACAGCAACAACAACAAAAATAAATACAGGGCATGACTTTAAATATCCCAGTAAGGATTTTTTTCACTGAAATTCGTCACAATATACTTCCCACGCTGTAGAAAAATTTACAGCCTTCTGCCTGAGGAAGGTGTTAATAAAAGCGATGCTCCAGACACTGTGTTGGGGCTTCGAGGAATGCCTGAGAGGCAGGAGCAAAATATGATCGACAACTTTATTTAATAATAAACAACACTAAAATATGTTCAAGTAATATTTTGGTTGATTTTCAAGCCTTTATTTGCCATTATTGAGCTGGGCTGGAAGATGATTGCTTAATTGCTGTCCCACTGGGCCCATCTCGGAAATGAGATGTGTATCTCATAAGCTTATCCCTCAGAGTTATGTTTTAAATAAGTTCCATGTCAACCAGGAGATTTAGATGTATAACCGATGCTGGGTAAGAGCTTACAAAATAAAACCGGTGAAAAATAGGAATTTCCAGTTTTCTGAAGAAATTCTGTCATAATGAGACATGTTTTCATACAGTTTCAAAATATTTTAGTGATAGACAATCAGAATGTTTTTATTGCATAATATTTTAAATCTAGAATTTTATTCAAGTTCAATGTTATTAATATTCTTTTATTATAAAATTACTACAGGAAATTTCTATGTAATGATGATTGTTCAAAGTGGAAACAAAATTTGTTCCCATGTCCCTTTTGTTTACTTTCTGCGAGTGGAATTTCCTACAATTTAATAAAAAAGGAGGTAGTTTGATCTAGAAGGACAAATATTAAAACAGAAGTAGCAATTCCCTAGTGATTCTGAAATATAATCTGTCATTACAATAAGAGAGTGTAATTAAGAAACATAAAATAGAATGAAAAAAAGTTCCAAGCTGAAACTAACAATGTCAAAAAAACGCTTAAGACTTTTCCCAAATGTAAACAAACCCTGGAAGTTTTTTGGGTTTGAGTTTAATTTACAAGTTTTCCCAGAGGACTCTTCACTGAGATGATTGAAATGATTTGGAAAGAGCGTCCATTTCAACAAAAGCTGCTCTTCAATGCAAAAGAAGATTTCAGCCCCACTGCTGTTAGGAGGCACAAACCAACCGTGGCAACGCCTGCAGCGTAAGATGTACAGTAGAGCTCAGACATCTGAATGCTGTTCTGCCCTTCTTTGGACCAGGGAAATCATGCAGAGTTATGAGATAGATGTAAAAAACTGGTAAATCTCACTCCTAAATTCATTCTTGGTAATCAGCAGGATATGTGACTCCAAAACTAGCCCCTTCATGGTTTCCTCAAGTCCTGCAGTCTTTGCTGCTAAAACCCAGCAGAAGGGCTGAGCTTAACGTTTGGCGGATGTTATAACCTGTCCCACAGCCCCTACCTGGACACTTATTTTAAGAACACTAAACAAAAAAAGCAGCATTTAAAATTGACAGTAACAGGATAGCAAAACACACTTCCTTCAGAAGTAAATGTAAATACCCTTTCTGCTCTTCACAAAAGACATAAGCATGTTTACCTAAGGCATCAGACTTAAAGCCAGACAAGGTGTAATGCAGGTAACAAATGTTTATCAGGCAGTGAGATCCTCCACTGGGACAGACTATGAAGAGAAGTTTTGGATTCTTCTCCCTGAGGTCTGCACAACAAGGCTGGCTGACATTGGACACGAAAGCGTTGTGCGCAAAGATGTATCTGAAGATAAGTCAGCGAAATGCTGAAGTGCTACATGGGAGGCTGGAGGAGATGATTGATTAGTCCTTTGTGATTGAATAATATCAGCCAGAAGATCAAAACAATGAAGTTTGTTTACACCAAAGAGAGGACCCAGAATCAAATGCTTCACTTCTTAGCTAAGCACTTTGCTAAGCTAATAGCAAATTATATATCAAATTGTAACCAGTGTGATATTTCTCCCAGGAACTTCTCTTCTGAAGTCTGTGGCTCAAAGACTTTCCAAATCAGAGACCCTTTGTGTTCCATAGCTCTTGGGTGACTTTTCTTCCATGAAATTCTAGTTGAATTTCTAACCAATTTGTGAGTTTGCCATCCAGAATCCAGTTTGTCACCTAGGTTTATTATCCAGGTTTTTCATCCAGAATATCATTACAAAGGCATTCAACAATTGACCTATATTCATAGAATCACAGAATCATGGAATCATAGAATAGTTTGGGTTGGAAGGGACCTCTAAAGGTCATCTAGTCCAACCCCCCTGCAATGAGCAGGGACATCCTCAACTAGACCAGGTTGCCCAGAGCCCCATCCAGCCTGTGTTCTCTGTATAAAATAATAAAAAGGATTTTATTTTAAATGGAGAACCTGATAATTTAATTTTTTAGGTCCTCAGTCTTTTTAACTGCCCTTGTTAAAAGCTATTGCATAGACAGCCTGATGCCAATACCAATTACATTATATACAATCCAAATGTATGAATTTGAGCTGTTTTGTTTTTTTTTCCTCAAACTGGAGTTTAAAGAACTTTAAACACATCTACCATTTCAGTTATAACTTGTTTCCACAGTGGAAGCTTAATTCAGGAAATAGGAATGTGAAGGTCTGTAATTCTTGGTAATTTCTGATTTGAGAAAAAATCTGCTCAGGTCTCAAGTGGGGAAAGCAGAGTAAGCCTTGATTGAAGGGCACTAAGCTAATCACATTCTACAGTTATTGAGGACAGTTAAAACATCATTTATAAAGTAATGATTGTTTAAATTATCTTACTGAATCCATTTGCCAATCCCTAATCATTTTTTTATTGCTGATAAGAGGAAATAGCTTTGCTATTGGCATCAGCTTGTCTATGCAATAGATTCCAGCAAAAAGCAGTTAAAAATCTATACCAATCTACCAGCTTTGCTTTGCTTTATTTCTATTTTTTTTCTTAAAAAAAAGACTTTTCAGATTCAGCCTCTGCAAAATAATTGTTCAAGTCCTGTTGTAAAATAATTTTAAGATGTGTGATTTTTAATTTTTTTTGTTGAATATTGTCAAATAAACAGATTAATGTTTATGACAACTCAGCTCATGAAGCTGAGAAAATACCTTTTTGTGAAATACACACAGATTAACCCAATCTGACTGGTTACTGTGCTGCTAAATCAGTTGTTTCTATTCCCCTGGTAGCAAAAGGAGTTACCCTGGGCAGCACTTCTCACTGCAGATAGGCTGGAGATAGACTTGTGCGATGTACCCGTTTAACCTCCTTGTATTTTAAATTTTCTGTATTTCCAGCATCACTGCCAAGGTTATTTCTTCTTTTCCAAGCGATTCAACTGCCTTTCCTGTGATGGCAGGCCACTGTGGAGAGAACATGGTGGGAAGAAAGTCCTTAGTTCTTCTAGGTTTACCCCAAGTTTTTTCTACAAACTTTTTTACCATCACCAGCAGATAAATTCTACCCCTCCCACGAGTTTTGCTGCCGTGCCCCATGCTGTGGCTTTTTCCTTCCCCATGAACTCTGACTCCCTCCCACCCCCGGCCTGGCCATTCCTCCACCCAAAAGAAAGAGACTATCCACGGAGGTCTTGCTCTCAAATCCTCTCTCAGCTGTGCAGGAACTTCTTTAATTTCACTGACAAAGGCTATTGTTGATAACTAAATTATGGCTACTTGGTAGTTAGTGCAGAAGCCACAAACTACCATTCCAAACATGCGGATTCCCACTTCCTAGTCCTAATTAAATACCTTTGATCACATGTACTATGGTTGGTATCCTCTGTCTACTGGCAAGATATATAAAAGATATAGATGTGTGAGAACAGTATAGCTACGTGACAGCCAAGAATGAGCTCTGTTGAACTAGGCAATGTAGATTTTGAAAAATCCCGTGTTTCAGAGGAGCTTGAATTCCAGAAATTGGTTATCAGATCTAATTAGCTCACTGCGAGAGAGACACAATTGCACGTTTGGTTACAAATGACAGCAGAAACAAGAACATGAACTGAAGAAATCCTGTTTAGTTACATATATATTAAAGTCTGTGTTCTCCATAGACTGCAGTCATGTATTTTCACGTAGTGAAGGTTATCTAATTTTGCCTAATTGGGGAAAACAATGTTATAAGTAATCTGTATATTAATGATGTATATAGGTCTCTTCCATCATTTGATTTCACATCCCTCTCTGAAAAACAAGCATCATCAACTGACCCATGGCAAAAAAAAACCCTTAAATACATTTGTAAATAGGTAAGAAATGTGACTCACAGCTCCAGGAAACAAGGGAGAAAATGCAGAAGGAAACAAAGACCAAATAAAAGATGTCAAAGGTATCTTGAGTGATAGAGCTGAAAGATTACAAAGAATGCCAGCCCTCAAGAAGAAACTGCAGACTAAAACCTGTCAGCATGATGGAGACATCGGATGCTGGGGTTTTCAAAGCCACCTAAGAGAGTTAAAAGTATGGCAACATGAGATTATTCTGACTTTTGCCAAGGGTTACAGAGCTGCGCTTTGAAAAGCAGCAGGGACTCATGAGAGTGTATTACTTTACCATTCAGTCTCAACAGGCAGTTTGCAAGATCTTGCAAACTTTCCCGCGAGTGATCATCACGTTTTAGTGAATGGTATTTAGTGGAATAGCTGGAGGCTAATTTTTAAATCCCTCTGTGTCATGGTGAATCGCACTGCTTGTAACTGGCAATAAGATAATACACAGAGCAGAGTCAGGACTGGCACATGCGGAATTAGCGAGACTTAAAGTGACTTTATGTGTATTGCATCATTCTAGTTTTCTTCAGTATTAGTAGTGTCAGTAGTTCATTTTTAGTTTGCTTTGATCTGTTTGGACTTAGGGTGACCCTGTGTGGTAACATTAACTAAGCACAGTATAGGATATTTTTTTATGAGCTAGGAAGCCACACACACGTGATACATTTTGTCCTATAATAATGGCAAAGAACAAAGAAATAGTCACTTTCCTTCTAAAGATGAACAAGGAAGAACAAAGGCAATGGTGCATAGCCCTTAGGTCTGTTCTTCTTCCTTTTGACTATATGTGAAACCTTTTTTTATGTTTTAGATATGCAGAAATAATAAGTGGCTCCTATGAGAGGTAATATTTCTGGAAATCTAGAGAAACAGTCAGTAGCTGCTGGGTAATTTATGTGCCTTTGCTTCAAAATGGCCCAAGTGTTTTTTCTTCTAATGTCTAACAAGCACTGTTATAATTTGAAGCTTTTGAAGCAGGCAACCTGGTCTTTCGGTAGTATTTGCAGGGTTCCACCTCATGTGTTAGTCTGCTCCCCAAACTTGTCATCCCAGACTTATTTTTATTGCTGTTTTTATGTCTCCACCATGCAACATTATTTTGATCTGTTTTACAGGCTGTAAAAACTGTAAAAAGGTTTTGCATGTGCAAATTCCTTTGACGTGATGGAAGCTGAGCTCACAGAACTGTGCATACTGTGCCGTACCCTAAGACTCGAGCATGTTCGGCATTGCTCTGTAGTCCTGGATGGCTGCATCGCCTCAGCTCCCTGTGGAGATGCGTTTTCAATTCTTTGATGCCAGCAAAATGATACAACTTTGTCCTGTTCCCCCAAAGTGATGGTGCAGAACAGAGCATGCAACAGATTTGATGTTAACATCAAAATTAAATTAATCACGGGTTTTTGTTTAAAACAGACAATTCACACCCCGCCCATAAAGCTAGTCTTGCTTCACAAAGACCGTGTGAGATTTTTAAAAATAAACTAACAAAATAAAGTAAAATAACACTCTGTCCAAGCTGTTGATCCAGTCTTTGTGCATAAAAAGGAAAGACAGGTTTTTTATACTTTGATCTAACAGCTTTAATGTGAAAAAATGGAGAGGAAAGACCTAATTTGTTGGTTTAGAAAAGTAATGCCACTCATTAATCAGAGCACTGAAGAGAGAAAACATAAAGTGTCTTGAGTTGGCTTTTATCACACAGACCTGATGATAAAATATCCACTTCTACTGGAAGCCCCGCCATCCCGGTTTCATTGAATACACAGTAATTCAATCATGACTAGGAATAATTTATTTGTAACAAGGAAGGCTTCTGTTTCTCCATAATGAGTTGATTATATCTTGTCATAGGAACCTTAAACCCATCAAATGTCAAATGAATTATGTCAAACATATTATTTTCATAGCAGCTGGATATGAGTAACTGATGAAACAGAGCGCTCTCTATTTTCATTTTGTACTGTGCATGATAAAATGTAGCTCATAAAATGGAGCCTGTGACACAAATTCATGCAGGTCCCTAATTTCCTACCTTTAAAAGGTCTGTTTCATAAATATGATCGACTCATTTACTCGAAATACTAAGTCATAATTTGCTGGGGGAATTGTACACCAGAACATTCTTCTATAAAATATTTGCATTTTTTTTTTCTTTTTTAACATTCACATGAAGGTAACCCCTGTTCATGACGTATGGCCTGATAATGCACTTATCCAAAAATTAGATTTGAGATAACATTTGATCCCATCTATCTCTAAAAGCACTTGCTGGAAAAAGGAGTGTGGCAGAGGGTCTGCTGCAGGGCCAGAGGGTGGGAGGCAGCCACAGGAGTACCCGGGTATCTGTCCCAGAGAAAACAGACATGTGGGTGGCCCACGGGGATTAGCTTTACCTCGCAGCCCAGACCGGGGCTTCGGGTGCCTGTCTGCACTGGTATAGGGCGTTTGCCTATGGCTAGACCTCTTTGACCTCTCTTGCTGCTCCGTCTCACTGAAGTAATCGGCACGGGGGAGAGGGAGAGGAAGATGAGTTTCTTGTGAGCACAACTGGAAGAAGAATCACAAAATGATAGCAAACAGATTGAATGCAATCTGCAGCAGCTGCTGGTAGATTGTTAAAACAGATCCTGACCAGTTTCAGGAGCATGCAGTCCTTGCTTACTGTTATATGAAGCACCTCATTTTGCTAAACATTTTGGTGTATCAGAGACAATCTTCTTTGAAGTGGACTGGGTTCAAGTGTCAGAAGGAAAGAAGAGACTGCCGTATATATAAGGAGCAATTTTCCCTGGATGCGAGTTGGAGAAAGCAAGAGAGAGTGGGTGGCTCATACCCATGCACCTGTCAGCACTCCGAGCTAATCGTTCATGGGCACCGGTATCTTGCTCTTTCTTCACTGTTATATCTGAGCGGGTAATGTTTACTCACTTTTTAAGTAAAGAAGCTCAGCACTTGTTCAGTATAGATTTTAACATCTAGCTCTTCCATAGAAAATGCCTGCTGTGGACAGATAGAAATTGTAATCCCTCTTTATGATCTTGGGAATAGCATCTTTCAAATGAGATCTCTCTGTACCTAAGCTCTATGTCCTTGCGATGCATAAAATGGTGAGCTTGCTACTAGCCTCCAAGGGACAGGGGGGAACAATGGACAGAAGCTGCACATTGGAATGAGTTCTTTGTCACTTCGCACGGGGACAGCAGAAATTGCAGCTAAAGAGACGAAGTTTTCTTCTCTTTCTTTTACCTTGACTGATAACCTGAGGAGTCCCCAGAACTGACAGAAACTCAGATCTGGGGAGGTAGCAGGACTAAGCAGGGCAAGGTAAAAGAGAAGCAAGGACTCCTACCTTGTTGTAGGAACCAACTCTGTAACAAATTACACTTTTGACACATCACCCCTGAGAGTTTAGTAATGGGATTTTCTAAAGACGGCTGGGCAGCAGGAGGTAGCATCAAAGATGTTTCTGGTTCTCATTGCAGATGACTGCAACAAAACTGAGTAAATCCAGGTAAGAATTCACTCGGTATCAGTAAAACTGAAGTCAGTGCAACTGTCTCTGATGGTGATCCAAGCAACACTTTTAGAGACTGAAGACATACGCTGAATACTTGGACCATGCTCAGAGACGCCTCTATAACTGTGAGATGAATGTGGCAGAGACAAAAGGGAAGCAAGTGGGTTTTGCTTCTAGGAAATCCACACCCTTGGACAGGGAAATGAAATAATGTCCGAGTACCACAATCTTCTTTTCCCAAATCCCACGGTCCTTCTTATTTATAAAGTATTTCCTTGTTTTATACAGAATTGCTGTGCTTATGGCTAAAGAAATATCACTTCTGAAGAGCACCTGAGGGAGGTATTTCTTTTCCCTGTGTTTCTGGGTGTGAGGCTCAAGCTAACAGTATTTCTTTGTTTTACAAAGAAATGCAGGTGTTTTAAGTTCAGCTCTTCTTGCTTTGAATAATACATTGCCAGAAAAGAATATCTGTCTGAGTGTGGATTTAATTAGTAGGAACTGTTCCATCTTATTCATATGAACACATTGCAATAAGTGTAAATGTTGGTAAGTGTAAGTTTAATGAGGCGGTTGTCATCAATAGTGGGTTATAGCACGTTGCACCTTCCACCAGGTAGTATGGTGTTCGCTTTTAGGAAACAACACAAGATGACATGAAGGTTGTTACCCAGCTCTTTCCTACTCCTCCCCATGCACTTTAGTGGGGTCTGCGGGCAGACCCCAGAGTAGGAGCAGGGAGGTGTCTTGCTTCAGCAATTCTGGTTCACTTTCAGACTTCACTATCTTACTCAGTTACAGAATCAAATATAGTGGCTAGTTTATAAGGCACCATAAGGTAAAGGAATCACATTTGTAAAGAAAGAACAGAATTTCCTCCAGTCCATACTAATAGCACTGAAGAAAAAATCAATTATGAACAAGAAAACATATATACATTTAGTAACTGCTATTCCTGGTCAGAACGCTAGACCTGAAACCCAGTGGCCAGAACTCCTAAGCTGTTATTTTGTTCCCGTTAGAGTAAGGAGATGAAAAAATTTTATTCAAACATATTTCTGTTAACAAAACCGCTGTATTATCAGTATGATCATTCTGTCAGGGAGTGGAAATATTCTGGAATTTCCCAGAAGTTTAATATTTTAAGAGAAAATTCTAGAGTAATGTTGTGCTTGAAAACTTGCTAAGGACAATATTATTGTTCTTCTTCCCATATTTGATATCCCTTTTATGTTACCACGCTACTTTCTCAATTTACAGATTAATGTGTTGCAAAAAATGTATTTTTTTACTATTTTCCCAATGTATTCTCACTCGTGTTGTTCTGTAAGATCAAACTACCCGTCCCAAGAGGCTGTAGTTATGAATGCATCTAATATTTTTTATTACACCGGTAGACTTAATTCTTCAATAAGACCAGTGAAAAGTCAGAATAAGTGTGTAGACTTCAGTGAGAGCTGTTCTGTTTCCTACACCCTGAAAGTAAAGTGGGCCTCCCACTTCTAGAGTCAGCTCTTCAGGAAACCTAGACGCCACTACACTTTAACTGTCTAGATCTAACTGAACTGTGGTTATAGTCAAGTATTTAACAGCATTTCACACTTCTCCTGTCATCTGGATTACATAACAATGTGCTGATTTTATAAACAGCAACTACTCATTTTTGTGGTTGAGTTTCACTGGATGCACAAGAGAAACATCTGACTAAATAAAGCTGGAGACAGGAAAATTGAATGCAGAGGAAGGGCAGGCATTCCTAGGCACATGCAAAACCAAATGGTGCCAGGATTTGCAGACTGCAGTGCCACCACGCAAGGCCCCCGCATACATTTCCAGCCAAGAGACCATAAGAACTCACTTTCTTGTGGTGTTGAAAGTGCTTTTGCTTGGCACGTGCTCTTAAAAACCCTGTAAATGCCACTTACACTATTAAGTGCATAGGGGGGAGGGTATTTAACTATTCAACTGCAGGAGGTTAGCGATGCCAAAAAGCGTTAAAAATCAAAAGAACCCACATGTATAAACACAAATGTTAGAAGTGTAATAAAACTAGTGAGGCAGACACTCAAGCAGTGTAAATCAGAAGGCTCTGCTGGCTTCAGCAAAGCTCCGTCAGCCTAGGCTAATTTGGGCTCCGCTCTGGTAAATACCTGCAGAACAGACACCTGTATCTGTGCTCTACTTGAGCTCTGCTGAAACAAGTTTCTCTAAGCGATTGTTTTAAGTGTGGGGTGTGTTACACTGTGTGATTGCTGTTACTGCTTCAGCAAAGTCCAGCAGCATGGAAACTCGGGGAGATCTGTTCCTGCTATGTTTCATACTGTAACAATTCCTATGTCATTCTACTGTGAAGACGGTAGGAGATGATACCTCTGTTGGATATAGGTCAGCTGAGAAGATGCTGGAGAACATTCATAAACTCAGCTCCTACTAGGAGGTTCTGAAATACCATTTTCTACAGATTTCTTGAGACCCATGTGAATATAAATATTCTGGATTGGAAACAACATTTGGAGTCTGTACTTAAGAAATCTTTCACGCAAGTGGGCTACTCCTCTCTTAGACTGGGAAAAGTGAACATTGCAATTCAACAAGGCCAAGTGCAAGGTCCTGCATCTGGGTCAGGGCGACCCCTGGTATCAATATAGACTGGGGGATGAAGGGATTGAGAGCAGCCCTGAGGAGAAGGACTTGGGGGTACTGGTAGATGAAAAGCTGGACATGAGCCAGCAATGTGCGCTCGCAGCCCAGAAAGCCAACCATATCCTGGGCTGCATCCAAAGAAGCATGGCCAGCAGGTCGAGGGAGGTGATTCTGCCCCTCTGCTCCGGTCTGGTGAGACCCCACCTGGAGTACTGCATCCAGCTCTGGGCCCCCCAACACAAGGACATGGACCTGCTGGACCAAGTCCAGAGGAGGGCCACAAAAATGATCAGACGGCTGGAGCACCTCTCCTATGGAGACGGGCTGAGAGAGCTGGGCTTGTTCAGCCTGAAGAAGAGAAGGCTCCGGGGAGACCTTATTGTGGCCTTTTCGTAGTTAAAGAGGGCTTACAAGAAAGATGGGGACAAACTTTTTAGTAGGACCTGTTGCAGTAGGACAAGCGGTAATGGTTTTAAACTAAAGAATGGTAGATTTAGACTAGATATAAGGAAGAAATTTTTTTACAACAAGGATGGTGAAACACTGGTACAGAGTGGTGGTAGATGCCCCATCCTTGGAAGCATTCAAGGTCAGGCTGGACGGGGCTCTGAGCAACCTGATCTAGTTGAAGATGTTCCTGCTTATTGCAGGGGGGCTGGATTAGATGACCTTTAAAGGTCCTTTCCAACCCAACCATTCAATGATTCTATGAATTCCCAAGGATTGGACAGTATCCCTTTAAGTTTAATCCTTTAGTGGTGATATAGAAGTTGGTGTTTCAAAAGACAGATCAGTGTAGCCCATATAAGTGGGCATATTTCTGTGTATCATGGACAACCTCTCCGTAATGCTTGCTATGGGAATTGCACCAACCCTTACTCAGTCCTATTTTCTTCCAAACTGACTGTCTGTGACTGGTCTTTTAGAGGTAGGGATCAGATAAGGTTGGAGTGTAGCTTTTCTTGTATGATTCTTACATCATCCAACATGACCTATGTTAAGCCTCATGCTGTGAAAGAGAAGTTCATCTGTTTGGCCACCTTCTGCCCATACTGGCACCTTTTATGTTCACAGAATACTGAAGGCAGAAGTTATGGAAAGGCCCTGCAACCAGCTTATGTCTCCCAGCACCAATGGGGGTTCAGAGGTGATATGCTGGAAGGCACACTCCCAGGGACCAGCCCAGCATCACAGGCTCTTCTCATCCATGAAACTTAGAGCATTTGGAGGTTATTCATGACGTGGTTCTGTGAATACCCATACACAGTAATAATGCACAGAATAGCCAGTTCCTCATTCATTACCCTGTAACCTGGCATATGACATGTCATGCACCACAAAAGGTAAGTCAAGAGGTCTGCATACCCCTAAAGTAAGAAAGTAAAAGTGGCATCATTGTAAGATTCATCTGAGTAAGTGGGGATGCCTACAATGCAGATATTCACAGCTGAGAAAATCATCTTGATTCCCTTTATAGTCAGTAGAGAGCCTGTCGCTGAAGTGTTTGAAGCTATCTCAGATCAAGTAGGTGATGCTATGAGATCAAATGAATGCCAATCAGCCTTCATTGGTTCATATTGATTACACCTTAATGAGCTTTAACAGAAGCCAAGCAAGTAGCTCAGGACTAGCTCAGACGCAAACACCCATGCTTTAGACACCTAAAGTAAGCTGAGATGAATCCCAGTTCAAATATGCTAAAGGAGACTTTAAATCCAGGTAACTTAGACAGAAAAAGGCCTTCTTTCCTATGGTCTCAAAGTTCAGGCAACTATGGAATCGAGGTGAAATTTCTGCAATGTACTAGTGCAGTAATAGGTAGTGTATGAGTGATTTTGGTTCCGTCTTTGGCTCCCATTTCTCATTATTCCACTTCCATATCAGGATGTAGCCTTGGGGATACACCACCTTAACTGTCCATTCCCTTCCCTCATTCACTGCAGTGCTTGGTTCTAACTCACATTGCAAAACTTAAAGTCACCAATTTAGTTGGAAGCGTCGACAAAAATCATTTTAAC
Organism: Phoenicopterus ruber ruber; assembly: GCA_009819775.1. Lineage (NCBI taxonomy): Eukaryota > Metazoa > Chordata > Aves > Phoenicopteriformes > Phoenicopteridae > Phoenicopterus > Phoenicopterus ruber. The sequence continues at coordinate 159,827,556 of CM020216.1, forward strand.
CAGTTTTGTTGCTTGGGGTTTTTTTTTCCGGAAGCACAGTGGTGGTTCAAAGATGGTGTCTCATTGCAGGTTTAAGAATGGGGGCTTCAGAACTCACTCTGGACTGAGCCACTTAGAGCTGGACCCTGTCCTTCCGTGCAGGAAAGCCATCACACAAGTCAGCTCACTCCTTTGTGGGCCAGTGACTTAGAAAATACCTTAAGGACAGTAGCTCAGTAAGACAGTAAGTCTTGCGTGGATCTTTGCCACTTACTGGATGCTGTTTATCTGGAGAGTTGGATTTAACATGCTGCATCCAGACCAAAATTCTCAAACTCGATGCAGAGCTCACATCTGAGGCTTTTCCTTTCGTTTTTTTGTTTGTGACTCATTGCCAGACAACATGGAAATGTTAAGTAATGTCAGGAAAGCTGGTAGGAAATGTGCTGCTAGGAGAACTTTCAACACAGTAGAGGGGAATTTTTTCAGCAGAAATAAACATTTTTTTTTTAACAATACATGGCTGAGTTTATGGAAAACACTCAGGTCTATGATAAATATACGCAAGAGACTTCCACTTGTTGTCAATAGATTTCTCTTTGTTCCAGCTGTCTGCAGCTTCTTATCCTGAAAATTCAGGGGGTTTTGTTGCCATAATCTTTGGCTGTGAGAGAAGGTTCCACCTTGTTACAGTAATTTAAAAACACCTGTCATCATATATTTTCATATGGCAGTTAGTTACACTGGAACTAATCCCCACATAATCTTCTTAATATGAGATACTATAGGCTTACTCTACAGATAGGGGTTTTGCATTTCATGTCTCACTACATTTAGAACTTAATTTTACTTCTGATACTTCCACCGTATGTCTAACTGTGTCTTTCCTTGGCATGTTTGGTTTTCATCAATTTTAGGGAAGAAAAAAAAGGCACTAGGCTTTCTTTTTTTCTTTTAAATAATAATTACTCCCAAGTGATTATCACTGGTCTTCCCTTCGACTCGTTTGAACCCCAGCCTTTGTAAGCAGCGTGGTGCTCCCCACTTGTTCTCCATGGCGAGATGAATAGTTGTGTGTTCACATTTGCCCTGTCTCAAGAATGAAGAAAAACACTTAAACACATGCTTGATTTTAAGCACGTGGCCATATCCTGTTGATAACCAGACACCTTCAGTGTTACGTACAAGCGAGTAAACAATAGGATAACAAACTTTAATTTAGAAAACAATTTCCAATATGTCATTTGTTTTTCTGTGCTATTAATGTACCATTATCACATTAGTAATTAAACTTGTTTATTCAAAATCCTTTTGCCTTCCTTCCTGACTGAAAGTCATCAGCTATTTGAACTCTCATAGGTCTCATTTTATTTTATCATACACACTGTTGGTCTCATCTTTATTTCTGGTTCACAATGTTTTGTGGGTTCTAACCACTATTTTAATCTCTTCTAAATATTTAAATATATTTGATTATCCAAACTTTTTATTTATTTATAGGTCGTGAATACTTCCTATCTGTACGTGGTCTGTATGCAGAGGGCTAGCTAGTTTAGAGGTATGTGCATATTTTGGAGTGTATAAATACATTAAATCAAACCCTTTGGTTTAAAGAGTAATAAGGTGGTAAAATCAAGTAATCACCAGTTAGGAAATGCCATCATTAAGGATGAATATACAACTTCAGTTAAACCTTGTGTGCACATGTTATCAAATAGCCTTTAATTACAGAACGACGGATTTTTTTCCGTGTGCCCTCTTTACTATGCAAAAGCAATTATATTCACTGAATCCGCATCTTGGATTTTCTCCCTTCAACCTCACTAATCAGTATCTGCTTTCATGCTTTGTTTAGCACACCGTCTTCCAACACTGCTTCAAATACAGCTTCTCTGGCTTTTATCTTTATTTCTTCCCAGGCATTGGAACACTGTATTTTTGTGATGCCTTTTAGAAGTACTGTCCCAAGTTGTGGATTGAGATTCTTTGAACACCTAGACTAAATACCAAATGAAACAATGCTACCAACTTTGCTTCACGAAACAGCTGTTTGGAGAAGAAGCTGTTATTCTCCTTCTACAGGTAGAAAAAGTGACAATAGTCATCATGATTTATTAGCCTCCTGGTCTCCAGCTATTTTTTTATACACCATCTCTCACAGTCTCTGAAAATGAGTTTCAATTTCAGATCCCTCCCAGGAGTATTGGTTTCATTCAAACCCAGGAGTACGTCTGTGGTCCAGACATGCATCTTGTCCATGCTCCAACTCCAAACACAGCAGAGAACATCAGCTTTCTGCACCCTCTTCTTCAGCTTCTCACCTGGTTTCCATGAAAGGAAAGCCCAAGACGTGGGCCAGAAGATAGCTGTGAGGCACTCAAAGTAGACTCCTCACCTGGACAGTAAGGGAGGCTGGACCACACCATTGATGTATTCAGCATTTCAGCCTTCTTTCCTGCCAGTCTTACTCTTACTTAACAACCTGTTAATGAGCCCTATTGGCTCTTTGAATAAACTTCAGGACTAATTAGCTCATTTATCCCAAGGTCCCCTGGGTCATTTACCTAGCAGAAAGCAGCACTGCAAGTTTCTTCACAGCTACGAACAGTGGTGACACATTGCAGTACTTCATGGTCAATAAGAAGAACAGTAAGAAACAGAGAGAGGAACAGCTGAAGTCCAAGCAAAAAACAAACAAAATTTGTTCACCAGCCAAATTCAGTCACTGCCTGAGTTGTACTGGTACATCCAGAGATATTTCTTGTACCAGTATGCTGCCATCTTTTCTCTGTCAGTCTGCCTTTCATCCCATCCGAAGCTGATCAATCCAAAGTTGAAGACACCCTCCCGTCACCACACCAGGATCTGGGTACCAGACCAGAGGAGGGAGGACCACTGCTCTCGGATGACACACGCTGACGGAGGAGTCTGGAGCAGAAGTTGTGGGGAGAGGTGTACTCAGCTCCTGCTGCACCAGCTTAGCATGAGCTCAGTGAGGAGAGGCTTTGGAAGGTCACCTGCCCAAAATAAAATTCAGAGCATCTGTTAACTAAGATTTTTCATTTATTTATAGCTTAGCTACTTATGCTGGGATTTTCAACATGACAGCAGCAAGAGATCTATCACTAACAAAGCTCACAAACTGCTGAATTTGAAACGGTTACTTCAAAACATGGTTTCCATGAAACATGGTTCAATAGGGGCAAAACTGCACATTTTTCCCCTAATCTTTTTATGAAAATAATTGAACCATTTTTTTGCTGGAAATTATAAGTAAATCCTTCTCAGACATATTGATAAAAAGAATCTCCTGAAACAGAGAATTGTGTAGAAACTTAAATAAAATTTATTACCCTTTGCGAAGCTAAAGTACTCAAATCAGAGACTTATAGTACGAAATGTAAGGCAAACTTGGCTATGTATTTTCAAACAGCTAGTCCTCCACAGCCCATAAAAGGCATATAACATACGCAGTTGAACCCATATACACACAAACACACACACACTTATATATTAACTTATGTGTTTAGGTATAAATCGATCATTTTCTTCTATGTTTTTTGACTTTCAAGGTGCAGAAAATAGAGTTTTCGGCACCGTACGAGATGTTGCAGACAGATGCCTCATGTCGACGTGTATGTGGCTATCATTCATTTTACAGCGATGCTATGCAGGAAGGGAATACTTGCTGGCAGCATTGCTTGAAACCCACCGCTCCCCTGGAAGAGGCTCAGAGCCATGAACGTCATTTCAGCAAATGGCCACAAAAATGGCGCTGCTTGTGCAAATGTACGAGTACCCACTATTGAACTCATTTCACAGAAGCTGCAATACTTCAAGCTTGTATTTTCACTGGAAATTATGACCTTTGCAACATTTTGGACCACTTCTCTAAAAGCAGTACCACTTACCACCCTTCCCAGCTTCAGATCTTGAAAATTATGAGATTCAGAGCTGGGAATGACCCTACCACTTTTAATGTAAAGCTCACCAAGCACCTTATACCAGCTTAGTTGAATATTTGTGAGTGTGGACCAAGGGCAGACAGTACACACAGGGCTTTACATTCTTCATGTTGTTTTCCCCTTAGTGTCAAGGCCCTAAGCACACCTCTGCAGAGCTAGAAGTGATAGCCAGTCCCTCCTTTCCCTTGGGATTTGCTTTTAAGCTGAGGCTTCACCACTGGCCCTCGCCTGTGCCACGTTGCAGGTGCATCACAGCTATGTCTCTGCCTGGTCTTGTACCTTCTCTCCTCTAGCTGTCTTCACAACAGCTCTTACCAACAAAGGTAGACTCAGCCAGATGAGCTCCTTAACTCCAGAAAGGGGATGTTCTCAGGGTCTTGAGGCTTAGCACATGCGTGTATTCTGGTAAATTAAGTAAACTCAGGAGTTTTACACTGCTACATTTAGACTGATGGTTTTCTCAAGCTCCATTTGTACCCTCTGCTCTTTTGATGTCATGGCCTTTCTAGTTCATTTCCATGCTCTATTGAAACCTTGACTTTGCTTCAGGTTTCTTGCTCTTTATTTTATTGCTGAGTGAATGTTCAGAGATCTCCATTGGTCTTCCAGGGCTTCATGACTATTTATAAATGGTACTTTTTCCCTCCTTCCCTTTAACTTTTTTGCCTGCACAACTAGACAGACTTCAGCTCTCAGCAGTAACCAAACTACTAAATTTGTAGGACAGTTTGGTTTTGTCTCTCTATAGCGTATTTTAGAGGGAGATATTTACTCTGGCTGTAAAGCCTAAGCCATTGGTGATTTAGAGCTATAACAATATTGATGCAGATGAGCCTCTGTGGAGATATTTGATGACATTATGTAAATGTAATCAATGGGCTCAATAAAGCATAACAATAATAAAATACTGTTCACATTATATATAAATAAACGCGCATGGACACATGTATGTGCTTCCTACATAATTACTGTAACTATGCCTATTTATACTACTGATCTTCCAGCTCTCTATATGCCATCTCCATAGTGTCTGTTTATACAGCCTTATTGAATCCATAACATCTAACTAACTGATTAGGATCTTGACTTATGCCAGAAAAGCACGAATTGTCTGAGAGGAAGGAAAAAGAAGTTGAAATTAGAGCAACTCAAAATTGTCAAATATTGCAGTTCAAAATTTTTAAGTGCTTCGTTTTTAAAAGAGAAACATTTCAGCAATTTTGTGTGACATTCTGTCTACATTTAAACTTCAGTAGAGGAAGCTGAGTTTATAGTCTTCAAAAAGAGAGAAAAAAAAGAATAAAATATTGTTGGAGTACTTGCTGCCAGACTATGACATTAACTCTCTAGTCTAAAATTTCTGCAATTATGAGTTGGAGCTGGATTAGCAGGCAGTACAACATCCGTGCACGTGAAGGAGAAACAAAGAAAGGAAGAAGCTATGATAGACGAGTGCTTGCCAACTCCAAGATACCTGTAATCTACATAGACTTCTGGGGGAGTATATAGGTGTTGAAATGTTTATATGTGAATCCTGATCTCACGGTACTGAACTAGATCTCTCAACAGGACCTCAGGAAAAACTTCAGTCCTTCATGTTCCATACTGTGAGCTACTTACGCCTCAATGTTATGTAGTGTGTCGCTTCGTGTTACTGCTTAGATTTACGTTGGAGGTGATTAATAAGTTGGGGCTCAATGTGATCATAACTAGAAGATTACAAAATGTGTATTATATTATGAAAATACATGGTATTTCTCAAAACATATGGTATGATATGGTTTCAGTCATGAAGGTCATAAAAGGATGACAGCCACATAATACTACTCCTGGGTCAGCAATGGAAGAAAGCTAGTCTAGTGATTAAGGCAGAAACATGAGAACAAAGCTGGCTAGAAAAGAAAAAATGCACTTGGAAAAATGCTGATATTTCAACATTTTTTTCCATACTGCTTCAGGATATACTTTTCATAACATACTGTAGAGAGAACCAAGATCACTCCATCATCATTAACCAGGTTCAAGGAATGACGACTTTCATCAGGATGCCACTTCTGATCTGATGCAAGAACTCACAGGGGTCTCCCTGCGAATGAATGAATGAATTCACAGGGTCTCCAAGTGCTAGGTGAGGCTGTACAGTCAGTCTCACTCTGGCCTAATTGAAATTTATTGCTCAAAAACAGGTTCTAAAAGAGGGGGTGATGCCCTAGCCCACCAGTTAGGACGCTCAGGTGGAAAGTGGGAACTCAAAGTTCACTTGTCTGTTCTGAAAAAGCCATAAAGGTTGTCCAGGATGCCTTATGTTTCTCTTTGAACAAAAATTGCATCTTGGCACAATTTTTGACTACAACAATTTGGCGTGTGCCCAGGTCTTTGTCTTTGGGATATCTGAGTTCAAATACAGTCTCTTCTTTTTTTGTAGGCATTTTATATAGATGGTGGAAAGAGATAGTAGTTGACAATTAAGACTAAGTTTTACCTAGGCTGAGTAGTCCTCTGGAGATAATTATCTCTTTCTGATAGCTATTTAGTGAAGCAGTGTTGACTACATTCATAACTTAGTTGTCTCATTTAGGTGTTAAATGTTCTCAACTATGAGTTTCACCTCTCCTCTTTAAATGTGTAACTCTCCCTCTCCCTGACATGGAAGCTATAAACAATCGATGTAAAATGATCACAAACCAGATGATAGATGCAGCTGGTTCTGTATTGGTACCAGAGCAGAGAAGCGAAGTATCTTTTAGTGTGGGGAACATCGCTGAAATGAAGACTGGCATTTATTTTTACATAGGACAAAGGGAAAAAAAAGAAAAATGACAGAGGAATTCAGAGCCACAAAATTCACAGATTTCTAACGAAATAGAAGAGAGTGCACTGAAAAGGAGAAAAGCTGAACTGGAAGGAGGAAATGAGATGAAGAATGGACATGGGACAGTACATTTAGTCTGATAAAAGACAAGAAGCAACCTCTGTTACTGTGTTTCAGTATCACTTGACTTCAAATGCCACTAGGAATGTAAACAAAGGGAAGTGTTAACTAAATTCCCCTCCCTTTCTTCCAACCTCTTCAATAAGTATTTGGGTCAAATTTCAGGCAAAGAACTGGAGAGACTTTTTTCTCTGCCCAAGTGAGCTGCTCGTTCGTAGCACAAGTTTGAATTCATGAAAGTAGCTATGTTATTCATTAATATATTCCTCCTCTTTTTTTTTTTGAGTTTAACTATCATGTTATCAGCGACTTAGAACTTGACGTAAATCTCAAGGTAGAAACTGCTTGAGAAGAAGTTTGGTCCAGTGATTATTCTTTGTTAGGGGGAAAAAAAAAAAAAAAAAATAATAGGGAGAGAGAAAATAAAGCAATAGAAGTCTTTGAAACTGCTGGGGTCAAAGGAACTGTGCTTTCTTCTAATTGTCCCAATAAATTTTAAAGATGTTATTACTCTGTAGTGATTAAGAAATGGTAAAAAGAGATGCAAAGCTATAACATCAAGGCCATCAAGCTTAATAGTCCTTAACTGATTGTCACCCCGCCCCAACAAAAATAGACATGCTGTTCTCTCCTTTCCCGTCCCTCCTCCGTTACCCTTCCCCCCTCACTCGAAGGCTTCTAAAAGCACCTCCAGCCAAGCCAAGGGGAATTTATACTTCCTGCAATAAAATCCAAAGAACAGAACAGCTGGCAGCTGAACTTAAGATTGCTAAAACAAACATTGTGACATTGATGTGGGCAGGGATTTGGTTATTATTACAACACGGCATGACTGGTTCTGCAGGGAAAAGATGCAAACAGAGCTTTTTTTTTTTTCCAGCATGCAAACAAAAGGCTTTAAAAAAAAAAAAACAGTAAAAAAACAAAAGCAGCACTATTTGCTCTAAAAATACCTAGAAGGAAAAAAAAAAAGCAATGGGCAAAATTCACAATGTTGGCTGCCTAAAATTGAGTTGAATGACTGAAATTACATGAAGATTGTTCCACAGAGATGCTGTTGCAAATAGGCCAGACAGCATCATTATTAATTCATCTACTCTGACAAGTACAAAATATGCAAATGAACACATTAGATCACAACAATCCTATACATATCCCACTCAATTTCTCTGGTGTATTGTGTCCTGTTGTCTGTGATAACTTATAGCGATTTCCTAGAAGCCACCCAACTAAGTTGAAGACTTCATCAGACAGCCCATCACTATACAAATTGGGGTAGTGATGGAGTAATAACAAATCAAAGGTTGGATTGATGACAATGGGTGGTAGATTTATAACAAAAAGAAGTGGATTAATACTCCAACATTACATGCTTTGTTTGGTTATTATTTCACAGCAGAGTATCTTACATTGTGGATCCCAATGTGAGTACCCCTGTTTCCACAACGTTCAAGGACAACCTCTAATGCTTGTTTAACTCCCCCCTAAAATGTGGAATTCCCAAGACAGCGAGTTAGGAGAAGTAGATTCCTAACTGCCACCTCTCCCCACTGAGGTTAGGCACCTAAATTAGTGGCCTTTAAATGAGATATCATTTATCAGATAACTACAGTCACACTTTCCAAATAACTCTGCATTGAGAGCACTGGCTGCCCGCTCTTGACTTTTTCCAGAATCTGATCCCTTCTATTGATCTCTTCAAAATACGACGATGATTTTGTCTGCAGGATCCCGTTATAATGAGCACTGTAGCCTTCAACACTGTAGGGTTAAATAAACAACCTAAGTTCTTGCTGTTTGCACTCGCTATTCTTTTATCCTGTGTGAAAAGCGACATTATCTGGTATAATTTGCACTGAGTTAAATCTATTTTTCTGGGTGGAATTAAAAGCTTGAGGTGATATTGCAAGATTGCACATGTTGGAAATGTTACAGTAATGACACAGAAAATTACCAGTCATCCAAAAAGGTATGAAAAAAAAAGAGAATGTTTCCTTGTTCCGTACTTGAGAAAATGGGTTCAGGTTTGGGTTAATCAAAGATTTAATCAAAAGTGTCAACATCTCAATTGAAGAGAGATAAAAAGCATATGAATTACAGGTTGCCATTGTTTGGAATGCATAAAATAAATAAATAAAAAAAATAATTTAAAAACTCGTTCACACTTTTTTTCCCTAAGGTGAATCTGTTTGTTCACGCCTGTCCCAAAGCTAAGTAGCTCTAGCTTCAAGGGAAAGGACACGTTCTGCTTCGGATTCCAGCTATAACAACCTGCCCGTTTGCCACCATCTTCGGTTAGCAGTACTGCACCCGGGTCATTGCACATTGCACAGCCCTCTTCCTGGTAGACATAGTAGAGGGCAAAGATAGACTCATCTCTCAACTGCGCAAGAAAGGAGTGGTGGAACATAGGTTAGTAGCCTAGGGAAAAAATAACACCTCTGCTTCCTAGTTGGGTGGTGAATCAGCAGTCCCCACAACTCCAGATGCTGCTTCTGACACCCAGATGGTTCCTTGGTGGTTTTTACCTTTTCCGAACAGGTGTGAAAAATCTGTTTGATGATGAATTGCACTGGGTCTCATGGTTGAGTTTTCAGTTAAAGAAGAGAAACCCACTGGTGCTTTTTCACCTGAGAAGCTTTGTCAGGGACATTGACATAACCCAACCATTAACCACATTATCTTCCAGGTTCATTGTTTAAAATAGCTTTCTGAGTTTCAAAACAAATATGTGGGGCTGAAGCAAGACCCTTAAAAGAACAATTCTCAGTCACTGCAAGTGTCCACATTGAGAATGATACTTCCCATCACAGACCCCTCCACTTGTGTCTTTGAAACTGGAGTTTAGGTTCCAGTTTGGCTTAAACATGAGCTTTAAGTTTGGCATTAATTTCAATGGAGCTAAATATATGCAGGAAGCTGCCGACAGGCTTCACTGGCTTGCTGAAGCAGAACACACGAGAGACATCCTGAAATGTATAGTTTTACAATTGTCGTACAAGCTGGGCACTTTTTCCTTTGAGTCTAAACTAATTCTGTGATGTAAATACACAAAAGCAGCTACACCATCTCACGCCAAAGGTCAGTCTAGCCCTGTTGTAGATCCTCGTGGAAGAGAGCTAGGGAAAGCATTCAGGAATACTTTCCCAGAATACTATCCCAGCTGCCAATAATTTGTAATTCAGTGATGTTCTAAACCAGACTTAGAATTTTTGTGCTTAATAGCTCTCAATGGATTTTTCCTTCATGAACTGGTCCAGTTCCTTCCTGAACCCAGATCCCCCACATCCTGTGGGGAGTAGTCCTACAGCTTAACAACATGCTGTGTGAAGAGTTGTCTCTGGGCTTGCTTCCGGATACTTTCACATGACGTCCTCTTGTTCTGCAAGAGGCAGTGAACAATCACTACTGTTTCACTTTCCCTGTATTGCTTATGATTTTACAGACTTTTATGATTACTGTCTGTTCTCTGGACTGAAGAGTCATAATCACGTAGTAGTTACCCAACAGGAGCTGTCCATACATTTTACCATCCATGCTCCAACCTGGTGCTCATGTGTGGCTGACAATGTGATCTCACAGATTAGACTTAAACTGTATGGCCAGATCAGCTCTGTCAGAAAGAGCTTCAGCAGTCCAGATAGGATCTTCCTACAGAACTCAGGCCAACTTTGATTCTTTTGTGGAAATTATAAAATCGATGATACTCTAAATGAGCATTTCTCTACAGAGCGTCGTACTCTGTCTTCTGCTGGGACAAGAAGCAGAAATACACAGATCACTCAAACTAATACTGGGAGAAGGAGGACATGGGACCTTGCTACCGTACTGTGCATCAAAATAATCATAGGAATATTTAATTTTTTAAGAATCTGCCACTGAAATGGCACAAAGTCACCTCCTATGTCTAGTTCTATAACTTGCACTGCCTCAGGCTTTCATTCTATCTGTATTCATGTGTTGTCTTCCACCTTATCCTTTGTTCTCCAGCTGTCTGGGACATGTACAGCTCTGACCTGCAAGAGGCCAGTGTAAGCTCCAACATAAATAAAAAAAATTAGTAACAAGTGTTTAACCACTTGATTGTTTCTCTGTTTTCAATGGAACTTCTGTAGCCCAAGAACTTCACCTACTCCTGCGAGTCTGACCATGTCCTTTCCCTTACAATGAGCGTCTAGCATTTTACACTGTCACTTCCCCACATCCTCAATCAGCCTGGCCAAATAACGCCCTGGTTACTTACAGTTTGGAAAGGAATGATACAGATAGTGTAAATGTTATCCAAACGATAGCAGGAAATTGCTTATGATTTTACCAAAATGATATTCCATAAAAATATTGTCAGTTCTGATCAATTCCATGTTTTATGGTTAATAACACCTAATGTCCTTCCATTAGCAGATTGTGATCTTAAACCTATGCAGCTTTAACTAACTTAATAGGAAGATATACTTAAGCCTTGAAGGCTGACGTACTACAGAGGCACCATGCTGTGCATAAGGGTAAACCATTTAGGGGCTGGTTTTGTGGTGGCAAGGAAGCAACACCCAGTGCAGGTCATCACATCCCACTGCTGTTTCACACAAGCCTGTGTACAAAAATCATTCTGTCCCTTGTGCATGTTGAGCAATAATGATATAATGAAAGCTTATATGAATATATGGTTACAAGCTTTTATATATATGTCACTACTAGTACTTTTGCCATAGGCATTTAGAAGGGATGGATGGCTGTTATGCAACTTCTGTGTTTTAAAGGGTGTTTTTTAATGCACTTTTTAAAGGACTGGTTTTTCACTGGCAGCCATGAGGAATTATTTAATATTCTGCTATTCTCTTTTAGCATGTCCCAGGAACATGGGACAATTTTTCATCTGTTTTTAGTTAAATAAACATATGTGCCTAAGCATCCTGATCTTGGTCATGACTATGCTGTGGCGGGGAATAAATGGATGGTTCAGATTCCAAAGAGGTAGCAGTCTGAATTAGGAGACTGAAGACAAATAGATGTAGGCAAGCAAACACACAAGCTACACCAGAACAACAAAATTACTTCTCCTGGTAGACGGTTATGACCCTATTAGGCCAAAATGCTTTGAAGAAATCAGTATGTGCTTTGTTGACATCATTAAAGTTTTTGAAGCTGTGTCATTGGCTGTACTGGCCACCATTAAAATATCCGCAGTTCTTTTTTGTCACCTACTGTTGCCCTGGAGTAGTTGAAGGATAAATTAATCCATGGAAACAGCTTTGGAAATGCGCTATGGCAGAACACAGCGGCATTGTTAAGGTGAATGGGATGAACAGGGTTGAACTATGTCCTCTACTGGAGGTCTGGGGTGGGTTGTTTGCCAGGGAAACACTGAAGTTTCTTGAAGTGTACTTAAGAAAGGTCAAGAAAAGAACTGTTGAAATACTGAATAAAATATTTCAGCAGAGCTCCTTGAATTTAGCCAGTAAACTCTGCTGAATTGCATGTCTAAAAATATAATCTTTTGCATTAAAATTTAGTGTGTTCTGGTCCACGGTTTTGCAAGTCGCAGACAAGGAGAGATGAGAAATTTCACCTAAGCAGGCAGACTGCTGGTTGAAGAAGGATTAGCCACTCGAGTTTCTTAACAGTGTGCCAGGATTGTGTCTTACAGACACTCCCCATAAGGAAACGAAGCTGCATCAGCCAGAAAAACCCTTGGTAGCTTTCAGAGAACAGTAAGAGCATTAATTTTTGTCTCTGTTTAGTATATACTTGAGAGGGGGGGTTCAGCCAGATGTGTGTATTGTTTGAGAGAAAAGTAGAGGAGGAACATGTCTTCATCCTAAGCCAGTTTTTAGACGGCTGCAGCCAATCCTGGGGATTGAGAAGGGGGAAAGAGCAATAACGCTTGCTAACGGGATTCTGAAGAACTGTACTCCTGAACGCAGAAATGAGGAACACAGAAACAGTTCCCCATTTTTTTAAGTTAATAGAGTTTCAGCAAGATTATCTTACAAGAACTCTCTAGTGGTTTTCTTACACTCTGTACCACCTGAACTTAGTCTATAAGTTTTTTAAGTTAAGGGCAGTCTCTAATTAAGTGCTCCCCCTTCTGGGCTAGGACCACTGAATACTGTTTTAAGACAAGGGATAAATTAAAAAATGCAGAAGGTGCTGATTCTTGTATAAGCTGATTTGCAACCATTTTATCTGGGTTATCTCTGCATACATTTCTTAGTAAGATAGTTAACATATTATCCTTTAGAATATCTTCCCTTTTTCACACACAGGAGCTCATTAATGGAGGTTATGTACTCCCAGTGGAGGCTTGTATCGCCATTAACATAACAACGGCCTCCAGGGAGCAACCAGAGACACCGCACAGGTAGTCTCGTGTGACAGAAGGAGAGATGTTAAATGTGAAGCTAAACCCTTGTGGACAGTCTAGTTACATGGATTTATAGAATCATAGAATTGTTTAGGCTGGAAGAGACCTTTAAGATCATTGAGTCCAACAGTTAACCTAGTACTGCCAAGTCCACCACTAAACCATGTCCCAAAGCACCACATCTGCACGTCTTTTAAATACCTTCAGGGATGGTGCCTCAACCACTTCCCTGGGCAGCCTGTTCCAGTGCCCGACAACCCTTTCGGTGAAGAAATTTTTCCTGATATCCAATCTAAACCTCCCCTGGCGCAACTTGAGGCCATTTTCCCTTGTCCTATCACCTGTTACTTGGGAGAAGAGACTGACCCCCACCTGGCTCCAACTCCTTTCAGGGAGTTGTAGAGAGCAATAAGGTCTCCCCTCAGCCTCCTTTTCTCCCAGGCTAAACATCCCCAGTTCCCTCAGCCGCTCCTCATAGGACTTGTGCTCTAGACCCTTCACCAGCCTCGTTGCCCGTCCCTGGACACACTCCAGCACCTCAATGTCTTTCTTGGAGTGAGGGGCCCAAAACTGAACACAGGACTCGAGGTGCGGCCTCACCAGGGCCGAGTACAGGGGGACGATCTCTTCCCTACTCCTGCTGGCCACACTATTTCTGATACAGGCCAGGATGCTGTTGGCCTTCTTGGCCACCTGGGCACACTGCTGGCTCATCTTCAGCCGGCTGTCAACCAACACCCCCAGGTCCTTTTCCACCAGGCAGCTTTCCAGCTACTCTTCCCCAAGCCTGTAGTGTTGCCTGGGGTTGTTGTGACCCAAGGGCAGGACCCGGCACTTAGCTTTGTTGAACCCCATACAATTGGCCTTGGCCCATCAATCCAGCCTGTCCCGATCCCTCTGTAGATCCTTCCTACACTCAAGCAGATCAACACTGCCACCCAACTTGTTGTCGTCTGCAAACTTACTGAGGGTGCACTCGATCCCTTCATCCAGATCATTGATAAAGATATTAAACAGAACTGGCCCCAATACTGAGCCCTGGGGAACACCACTTGTGACCGGCCACCAACTGGGTTTAACTCCATTCATCACAGCTCTTTGGGCCCGGCCATCCAGCCTGTTTCCTACCCAGCAGAGAGTACATCCGTCCAAGCCATGAGCAGCCAGTTTCTCCAGGAGGTTGCTGTGGGAAACGGTGTCAAAGGCTTTACTAAAGTCCAGGTAGACAACGTCCACAGCCTTTCCCTCATCCACTAAGCAGGTCACCTTGTCATAGAAGGAGATCAGGTTAGTCAAGCAGGACCTGCCTTTCATAAACCCATGCTGACTGCGCCCGATCACCTGGTTGTCCCGTACATGCCGCGTGATGGCACTCAAGATGATCTGCTCCATAACCTTCCCTGGCACCAGAGAAGGCCGTAGGTAGAAGTTTCACTTCTACCCACTGCATTAGGGACCTCACAAGATAGTTCATCAGGGTCTTACAGCATGGCTGCTTGTGGTGGGAAAGGAAAGAAAACACCTACAGGAACAAGTCAGGGATCACTGTACTGGCATCAAGCTAGGAACCCTTGTACCTGTGGCTGTTGACATGGTTTTATTGTTCTTCACCTTTGAGAAGAAATCAATGGCTGCATTTTTTTTTCCTGAACAATATTGGTCTTCAGCAGTTTTAAACCAAAGCCCATGGAAGGTAATTAACATTGATTTCAGTGAATTCGGGGCTGGGCTAACTGTCTGTGTATCCCAATAACAGAAGAAGGGGCACATGCTGTCTTCTGCTGCTTCTGTGCTAAGGTGGAAATCTTGTGGATATTCTGCACATGTGGACAGGACAAAGCATGGCAGAAGAGGCTGCCCTGAGGTTAGCTATGGGCATAACCGCTTAAGTTTAATCCATTGTAGTCTAAGTGTTAGAGCTTATCCTTGGTTTCCTATATGATCCACATGCCAACGGTTGTTAAATTTTCATCATATTTAGGATGACAATGACAATGATAAATGACTTGACTTAACCTGTATCATCTGACTTTGCCAGCCGTAGGACCCAAATCCTAGCTTCATGACTCTCTTTTGGAGGCCAAATTAGAGACCCAGTCCAGAGCTAACTGCCAGACTTAGCTCGTACGCAGGGGTCCTTGTGTTCTCCCATATCCACACAACAGTCATGGTGGCTGGGCTCATGTGTCCACCAAGGGCTGGCATTGGAGCAAGCCGCAATTATGGCAGCATATTCACTGCCAAAACAGATGTCCTTATCTCCTCTGTGGGGGTTTGGTCCACAGGCTAGAGCCAACCCACAGGCCTCCAGCTGGCCTTCCTGATTTAGACCTTTCAAAAAGCTCCAATTAAATAAATAGTTGTTATATAATGAAGTAAAAGCTCTGACCTACAGTTACTTACAGAAAGACATTAACTTCCAGGCTCAATTGAAATTTAAGAATATAATAAGGAAAGATAAATCTGTTTCTGACACAAAGACCAGGAAAATGCATGAGGACTTTTAATGAATGAGAAGATATAAAATGGTCCCTTCAGACCAGAAAGTAAAAATAAAGTAGTGGGAAACAAACCATTTTTTTCCTTAAAAGCCTGCAGTTTCTAACCTGCTGGGAAGAAGGAAATGCTCTAAATTCTTCCCTGGTTAAAGTGTTGCAGCAGAAGGGGAAGATCCTGACCAAAGGGACACGGAGGGTCCTGCATTTGACATTTATGAGTGGGAGGCAGCATTACCAGATGTTCATAAAAGTGCAGCTTCCAAATTGAGTTCCATGAAGCCAAATATCTCATTTCATTTGGTTTTCTGTTTCCCCTATTGACTGAGCTGCAGCAGGATCTACCAAGAGGATAATCCCATACTGCAGGGGGCTGGGGTTCAGCAGCTAAGAGGGCTTTTCCGTCTCTGACTACAGTTAATCCTCAAGCTTTTATGTGACAAAGTACAGGAGACTGCAAGCTGTGGATGGATGTATGTCCACGTATGTCCTATGTACAATCCCACGTCAGCCCAATGCAGTGTGTTGTCAGACCTCACTTGGAGAAAATCAGCTCAGGTACCAAATCAAGTCAGTACAATATTTTTCTTGACTTTTCCTTGTTATCTGGATTGGGGCATCTGGAGGGATTAGACTTCACCCACACCACTGTCCTCAGTGTTTCCTCAGTAAGCAGCTGTAGCTGCATGTCCTCCCTGTCTGGGCAGCAGGTTGGAGACACCAGTGCTCCTCAGACTTCATGTAAGGAGCAAAGACACTCTCAATTTCTGGATCATATTCCAGAGACCTGGCTCCTAAATGTCAAGCATTGCAGCACATTACTTCTAGGCTCCTAAATTTCTTTTCAAATCTGACCTTAAGAACTCTGATATATAAACAATGGTCTTATTCAGCAGCAAGGCAGATGGCCTCAGTATCTTTTGCTACCCTGATGTATGAGGGATCTATTAAAGCACCTGGCATGACTTTGCATCATGTGGAAGCAAGGAAACAATTTCACAAATGCAACTCCACACCTTAAAAGCTGGAGCAGCCACACGCACAGACTGCGCCATTTCCCCCTGCTTTTCTCTCCCTCCCATGGAGGGAGGGTGCCAAAGGGATCTTCTTATTGGGAGTTGAACAACACACGGAGCCTTGACACGACTGGCTGCACTGAGGTTACTGTCATCCCAAATTACTTTATTATAGCCCACTGCCATTAAGCATGTGTGCATATGCACATACACATACGTATGACACAGTGTGCTTGAAAATGTCTTCCTTTGTGTTTTGCTAGTCCCTAGGTCATAGGATTTAAACTTTCTTCTGCCTTTTTAAGCAGACACCGTTCTCTCTTGTTTTTTCTAACAGCTGTGGGCCGCATCCTGCCAGCTGTTTGGTAGATGTCTGGATCAGCTGTTAGGGCTGAATGTCGGCTGGAGCTGGAACGGGGCCTCTTGGCTCAGCTACAAATGTCCTCACATATCTTGGTTAGAGCTACTCCTAAACAAGTCTTGCATTAGCTCTCAAGATGAAGGAATGAGTTTTGAAGTGAATTAATCATCTCCATGGGAAAACAAGGAAAGGAAAAGAATCACTAAGATGATGGATTGCTCAGAAAGAGAGTTTGGGTTGTGTGTGTTATGTGTCACCACAGATGGATTTCTTACATCTGTGCAACAAATGTTATGTATTTCAGGTAGGAACCCTAGTTTGTCAAAGCTCAGCAAAACAAGATTTAGTGCTAAATTTTCAAATCCAGTGAAATGATATCTTCAACTGCTTTAAATCACCTTAGTTTATTACATGCAGTCTTTGCAAACCAGGGTTGCAGGCTAGTCAGAGAAGAATGGGGAAGAAGACTAGCTGAGGCAGAAGGCAAAATGGGACCCTCCCAACTTTAACCTGCTGGGGAGTATAAAATCCAGGCCAGAGCTGTAATTACTGAGAGCACAGGTGAAGCAGGCCGGCTACACGCTCCCTGTGACACTGTAGGACTCCACCACTGTGGCATTCGCCGGGTACTGAGAAACAGCATGTCATTGCACAGGTAGCCTGCAAAACAAGAATCGAGTGCGAGCCAGGATGGTGATGGTTTTCTGATGACAGCTTAAATCCCACCATTCTTAATAACTTTGCTACTTTGCCAATACATTCACTTAATGTGCTTATCCTAGAGCTGCAAACTGACTCCCAAGGACTCCCCAGGTGTCTAAAGCATCCTCCAGCTGTCAAAACATGTAGCTTCACCTTTGACAGCTTCTTTGATGCAGTTTAAAAACTGTCAGTGCAAAACTCTGTGGCATGTTGGAAAATGGCAATGCAAGGACTGCAAAACCTATGCTCAATGCAACTGGCTTCCTCACATTCAGACTAGATTATTCCTGTCTCTGTGTCATCATATTATTCGCATCCATTGCTAGGAGGAGGTGGAAAGAGTCACTGCCTCCCATCTCAGAGCTGGAAGTTGCCTTCAGATTGCAGGCCCTCCCATATACATAGGAGAGCAGCTCCTGGTCAGACGCATTAGCGCTTGTCCATCCCTGGTCTGTGGGTTTCATGACAGAGGGATGAGAGCTGGGAGCTTCCAGCTCTGCCCTGCTGGGAGTTACTTCAGGGGAGAATGGGGCTGGGGATGAGCAAGGATGGCAGAGAGAAGGTTGGGGATTACTCTTTCGTTTTTCCTTTTTCTCTCTTCCAAAAGGTAGGTGTGTGCCACTGTGCCTGTGATAACATAACTGATAACTGAGCAGAGCTGAAAGCAGCAGCAGCACAGCCTCATTTGTGTGCACTCTGTGTTGACGGACTGCATAGACAGAGCTTCTCGGGGGACATGCATCTGAGAGTTACCGCCTCTCGGAGCCCATGCGTGCTGTTACCACATCAATGAGACAGGTCAGTCAAAAGCATGCCAGCTTGTTCTTTTCCCCCTGACTGTGCAACGCAGATGCAGCGTGAGGCCCCTTTCTGCCAGGGGCAACATTCTGCATGGACAAAGCAGGGTGGAGCTCATGTCTTCACCGCTGGACAGAGATGAGAGGGGTGGTTAGCAGAAGGCAAAGGCGGAGAAAAAAATCTCTGCTCACTCTATTTCTGATTGTTTTGTTGTTGTCATTGTTGTTGTTGCTGATTTATGTCTGTCTGTCTTCAAGATCTTCTAGGCAGGGACTGTTTCCCCCTCTGTGCTTGTGCAGTGCTTAAGACCACAGCCACCCTACGCTATCACAATAGTAACGATGGCGGGATTAAATGTGAAGCTTTAATATGCTATATATCAAACAAGCCTACATTCCCACAGAAATCACCAGTGAATGCATGTGCAGAAAGATCTGTGTACACCTGGTAAGTATTATCAGAGCAAGAAGGGACCTATAGAGAACTGAGTTGGTGGAAAGCAGGATAGTAGCAGAGCCCACGCATGTGGCCAGAAGGAAAACAAAGAGGCTCTGGGAGTTAAATAAAGCCCATTGTTTTCCTTCCACCAGATTTTTTTTTATTTTATATTTGTTTCTAGTGGCAGACACACAAATGTGTGAGGCCCTTTTCAACCTCAGTCGCATCACAGACAAAGCAATTGGATAGAGATGAAGGGAAGGGTGATGCCTCACAAGCAAGTCCAGTGGCAATTCTTCATTTCCCAGTAGAACAAGTTTTAAATCCAGAGGTTATACACCTATACGTGTGTGGGTTCACATATGACAAAGAGAGATTTCAGGTGCTTTCCTTTATGTAACCATGAGCTCTATCCAAGCGTCTGCTGGATCAGAGCCAGCCCAGTGAAAGAACATAATGAGGAAACATGCAGAGGATGATGCTTTTAATCCTGGCAAACTTTTCATTGCTCTGATTTTCTCAGCTCTGAACCTTCCCATCTAGCATTTATCCACTTATCGTCTGCTCACGAAATGAGCTTTCCCCCAGTTCTTCAAAAGACAAACCTCTCTTCCACCACCAGAGCCTAACTTTGATCTCTGGGCTCTGCAGGGCACTTACCCAGACAAAAGTGCATTCAGAGATGTCCACACCTGTTCATGCCTTAAAATTCCACATCTGGTTATTTCATACTACATCAGCTGTATTCCTCCGTCTCTCACTGCCTCTTTCTCTCAGAGCTGGCAATCCCAGCTCCTCGGCGTGCGGAGCACAGCTGAACCAGCGATACGGTGACTTTCTGATTTTAATGCCTGGACACCGCTGCCATTTATCCCCCTACTTATTAGCACTGCTCTTCTGCAAGCTCAAAGCGGACGGCTGTAGCATGCTTTCTCTCCCTCCCTTCCCCACCGCGCATGTGCATATTGTCACTCAGGGTTTTGAAATCTGGGTGTTAGATCGGTGTGTGTCAGGAACAGACATCCATCAGCTTTTTAAACAGACACCAGGAGGATCCCGTACTTGCAGTCGAATAGTTTGAATGGAAAAAGACCCCCCCAAAAAAAGTTTGGGTGAAAACGCACATCCTGACTGTGGACAGAAGGGCATTAGGGTATTTTCCTGTACGTCAGCTAGTTCCAGAAGATAAATGCCAACTTTCACTAAATGAAACAGAAGATAAGTGCTTAAAAACAGCTAAGGAGCCAGGGGTGGGTGGCCTAATCCTTCAGCTGTTTCTTCCAAGTCTCCATAAGTGTTCCCACTCCTGTGGTTTTCAGAGATTTTCCTTCGAGACTAGTCAACAGCCTGATAGCATTTCACAATCAGGTGTTTTTTCAATGTCTCCTGTTACCTTCAAAAACCATAAAAAGAGAGATTTCTTCTCTCTTTCTTCTTTTCTGTTTGCACAGAGCTTCCAGTCACACATTTTCATCTTATGCCCGTTAGAGGCTGACAATGGCATACTTTTCTTAAGTGATGGTTTACATGACCTCCTACATAAATCAGTGGAGTTTCATAACTGCATCATTAATCTGTGTCATGTCTCTGAAATCACATTCTTTTTGCCATGGATTGCTGTTCCTTGAATTGCTGTTTTCTAGTACCTCCCTTAGTAAGGTGGCCATTACCCAGTGAAACTTTCCAAATTAAAGAGAGTTTCAAGAAATAGTCACTTTTATAGGTCTTTATTGCTTCTTTGTTATAACTTCACATCCAATTTTTTGCCCACCCTCATATTTGCGCTCCTGTTGGCATACTGACTCCTGATTTCAAGATTAGTCCTGAGTTTGTTCCTTTGCCAGTTCTGGGATAGTTTTCCACTATATTCTCCAAGACTTCAAGTGGCGCAGTCATCTCAACAGCTGGTCCTCTGAGTGCACTTTCATTTAGACATTTGTTTTTCCAACTGTTTTGAATCAAAAACCAACACCTTTTGCAGGAAGTCTTAGGACAATTTTGTGCAGTGCTGTCCCAGTGGCATGTCATTTAAAAGCAAATAAAGATCAGGCTGAACGCTGAAAGCCCTCTTATTTCTCCCATTTTGTTAGCAGCTGTGGGAGTGGTGCGTTTGTTTCATTTTTATATTTTTACAGTCACTTCATGGAGTGTCTTATTGAGCCTTACGTGCCACCACTAGTCAGTGAGCTACCAACCAAGTATGTCGATCTAAATCAGATTTCTGTACACTCATATTTTCATATGCTTTGCTCTTCTAGAAAGAGCTATTCTTAAACAGGCCACAGAGTTATCTTTATATCTTTCTTGTATTTTTTAGAGTGCTTCCAAAAGTTTGATATTTTAAAATTACTGTTATCAGGAAGGGAGATAAAATTACATAAATAAAATCTTTGTAACTCAGATGTACTAGAAGAAATAATACAGCTCTGACAGCAGGTCAGCTGTGTGAGGACACAGCTATAAAAAGAAATCTTTCCTAACTAGCTCCGGCACAATCTACCTATGTGAAACTCTTAGGGTTGAAAAAAGCACTTTTCTCCCTGTGAGAAAAACACTAGAATACAGTTGAGTCGAAGGATTTTCACAGGTATTGACTCACAAAAATCTACACCTGGGAAATTATAAAAATAGACTTTATTAGAGTCTCACACTTGAAACACTTTTTGACTGAAAACACGTGAGCAGTTTCTGGAGCTGGGCATGTGCTCATCTCTTTTACCAAAGCAGGTTTTCCGTCACTGTTCAGAGCGCTTTTCTTTCCCGGTGAAGCTGACGACACAGCCTGGTCTCTACCCCGAGGGAATCCAGTCCTGCCCGCAGCTGACAGAGCAAAGAGCAGGGGGCTCCCCTGGACCTGCCCTGGCAGAGGTGTTGGGCTCCCACAGGTTACTTGGGGTAGGTCGGACGTATTGCTTGGCTGTGTAGGAACTGGCAGAGCTCTCCCTGGACAGGGCAGATGGGTGGTAGGGAGGAGCTGACGGCTCTGGAAGAGAAAGTCTGGGCTAGAGTTTGTTATGCCTTTGCTAAAGGAGCTTAACTCCGAGATGAGAGTGATAGTGAGCGGATACGGATGAGTAGCTTGTCTTCTGGAGCAAGGTAGGGTTTGTTTTTTATCCCCTTTGCAAATGCACACAAAGGAGAAAGGTGCTGCAGATCAGCTGGCAAAGGGGCAGAATTACTTGCAGGAGATCTCATTGCAATAATAGAAGATACATTTCAGTGGATGACGAACAAGAAGCTGCCTCCCTGACTGCCACTAATCCTTTATCACTCAGGAAAATCTTCCTTGTTTATATTTACCTTAACCAAATGCTTATCAGTGGGAGAACAACTCCTGAGGCATCAGCCAGCCTCCTGTTAAAGGTTGCACATTGCGCTGTGGCTGGGGATGCAAACGTAGACTACAAGGCTGTTAAAAAGCCAAACCAGAGCAGTTGGGGATAAAAAGTTTGGGACTTTTCTGGGAGCACCCTACTCTACAGATCACACTGACTGCATGCAGAAAGCAGCCTGAAATCAGGGAAAGACCTCAGCAGGAGGGGGATGAAGATTTGCCTTTCCCTCCTCTATAAACTATTGTTACGCTTCAGGGATCTTTGATCTCACTACAAGGGATGGAAGGGAGGGAAGTACTGGGAGGACTCTCTGTTCCTCTTAACGCTATCTCAGTTCTTCATCTGAGATGCAGCAAGTTTAATTCAAAGACAAGTCGTGTGAACTCCATGTGTGTTCCTAGCTCCAGAATCAAGGATATTCTCAGATGGGAGTAAATTACAAAGCACCATAGAAAAAGGGAGTGAAGTTACACTGCTGTTAGCAAAGTTATAACCTGATACTCTTAATAATTTTAATAGCCTCATATTGTAATTCCTCCCCAAAACTGCTGTCTTTGGTGCAGACAGAGGACAGACAGGATTGCCTTTTAATCTGGCCAGTTTCCCCTGATGTGATGGGAGCGGCAGTGACATCAGTGTAATGCCCTGACGAATAATAATGAAGGTTTAAAAAACTATAGTAACACAAAGAAATGCAGTGCTGTGACCACAGCTGGTCCACAGCTCCTTACCCACTGTCGAGATTTGGGTAGGGAAAGGAAGGGGAAGGGTTTTTTCCTGCATTTTCCAGAGCCCACAATCAAGACCATGAAACCAAAAGGCTACTAACTTAAAACTGGATGTAGGTAAAGCTGAACAGCAAAGTTCCTGTTTCTGTTCCTATTTGTTCCTGTGTGAACCTTTTAACGTAGATCAAGAGGATCAGATACTGAACCCATGAGCTGCATGAATCAGTTCTATTTACACATGCGAATCTGTGTCCTCTCTTCACACACTTTTGCAGCTAGGGCAAAATTTAATGGGGCGTGCTATGGCCTTGCTCATGCTCCGTGCCCACTGTGCCAGACACTCACTGTGAGCCAACCTTCAGGTGCACGTGGAGAGTACGATGGAATTGGAGGGCGATGACTGCTGAGCAAGAGACACCCGGCAGCATCTCATGTCTGCTACAAGACTCACACGGCAAACTAGTCTTGTGGCCATCTGACCTTATGTTGTTATTTCACACCTGAGAAAAGATACTGGAACACATGATGTGCGTGTATGTGCTGCACACACATCTGAAAAATGGTTTTTTTTCCATTGACAACCCTGGCTCTCTTCAGGGAGGAGCGCTGGAGAAAGGCAATCTGGGCATTTTCAGCTGTTTGCAGAAACTGCAATGGTGCAGTAAGCTCCGAGTTTTGCAAGGTGCTGAAAATCCCACGTTAGCTTCTCGGTTTCTTCCATTTCTATTGACTGGTGAGAACACAGGGTACTCAAAACATGGCAAAAAGGGCTTGGTATGATTCAGATCAGCAGCTGATGTTCCCCAAAATTTGTAAAGAGTTCGATTCCTGCCTAAAGCAATAGAATAACCCATGTCAAGCCTTATTCTGGTTCTTTCATGGATATACTAGACCTTTAGAAGAGAAATGAGTTGCTTCTTTTAATCAAATCAGTTCTTCTTTCTGGTGCTGTGATCTCAGATATGTCCTTTGCCTCAGAGAGATAAAGGAGGAGTATTCATGTCATCAAACTTCAGACATCTAAGTAAGATCCTCAGAGGAACATTCAAACTTCCATTGGCCATAGCAGCAGCCTCAGCTCCAGAATTACAGTTAGCAAGTGTAAATCCCATTAGGCGTAAATGGCCTTGAATTAAAGGAAATTTGCAATCCGCAAAGAGCCTAAAAGAAATGGTCCTAAGTTACAGTTACACTTATGCAATGTGAATCTAACTGCAAATCTATGTTTGGATCTTCATGAAAGATAATAATGACAGTTACCAAGGTCACAAGTATGGGACTTTGCTGGTCAAGAGAAAACAACTTATATTGTCAACAGCAGTTGAGGATGGGGAGAAGCATGCCAAATATTAAGAGACACCACATTTCTCCATGGTGACAAAACAAGAAGCCAGCTATCTCCCACTGATATCAGTAGGAAGTGATTTCATCAGGATACTGTGGGATCCCTCTCCTCCTCCTGATCCCCAGCCGCACAGCAGGTGCTACAACTTGCTGGCGTGTACCTGGAATCACTGGAAGACCTATGGCCAACAGCTGGCGTCTTTAGAACTTATTATTCCCTTTGCTACCTCTGCTGAACTAGAGCTTTCTGGAACAATTTGAATTAATTCCCAACAGTTGTGAATCCTGCATAATTCATTTATTCATGTGCCTGTAAAAGGCATTAAAATTTAAGAGTCTGAAATAAAAATGAGTGTAATTGCACCTGTTTTTAGCTTCCTTCCCGTTCTGCTCTACCATTTCATTTTTACTGCCATTTAAATGGCACAGTGTTTAATTGAAAGCTCTGAATTGCTGATTGCTGTTACAATGCAACTTCTCAGTGGGGAAAAATACACCCTTTGTAAATTATTTGGAAATGAAGTGGTATCTTTGCTATGCACAATCTCAGATACGGATGTGGAAAGCCAGAATTAGAGCTGTGATAGTGCCTATAATTTCTGGCTTAATGAAGATTTATAGGACTGGTTTTAGTGAGCAAACTGTGTGAACCCTGTGAGAGCTCTGGCATGTATGGGGACACACCCCACACATTTCACCAGGACTCTTCCCATGCTGGGTTAATTAGCAATTAGTAGCCTTTAGAAATGTATTAATTTGTTTAATCATAATTTCAGAAATTGAACATGACAAATTTCTGCAAAAAAAAAAAAAGACAATTAAACATAAATCAGAAATAAGATAATTTGGGAAAGCTGCGCACCATAGAACTTATGAATCCAGCCAAAGGGCTGTTGGTCACACCGTGAGTGATGCTCTACGTCAATAGCAGAACATTATAAGGCACTGCTGTGCAAAGTGCTATACCCAGGGGCAATAAGGTGCCTCTCTCCTAGCAAGAGTAGCAAAAAGGAGGTGAGGCCAACCGAGGGAGCTCATGCCGCCAGTGAACACCCATGATCAGGTAGCTAAATGGTGAGTTTATACAACGATCTCAGTATGCCACCGCCAGAGGCGTTGAGCCAGTGAGAAAAGCCTTCCCAACAGCACAGTGGTCTGTGGATTAGGCTCCTTTCTGCCAAATATCAATTCTAGTGAGAATTTTACATGTTTTGGAATCAATTGTAAAGGATTGATGAAGCATAAGACTCAAAGGCTACTCTTAAAACAGGAAATATCCAGTAGGGACAATTGGAATGAAATACACAGCGTTTGTGGTCAGGATTCCCTGCACACTCCTGCTATTAATATGATGGAATGGAGCCGTTCGGGTTGGTTTCTTACTTCATTCCTAATCCAAAACTTTGGGCAACATTTGCAAAACCAATAGTTACCTGAGATGGGTTTCAAGTTGACTCGGATTAGTCTGGTTTTGATCATTCCTTCATCCTTGTTAAATTTGTGCCTAAAAAAAAAAGACAAAATTCAATGCATGTCAGTTGTTATGAGTTTTCTTTTAAGTTTAGAAATATTGGGTTCACCTAAATACAAACCTGATGGAGAGGGCACAGGAGGTGATATTTCTTGATAATATCTCTGGGAAATAAAACTGCTGATACTTTCGCATAGCTCTAGTTTCCAGCCACTGTTACGTTTTAATGATATGATCAATAACCATATAGATAGAAGGGACATTTCCTACCACACAAAATACAATAGCTTGAAACATGAGAAGTGGTTTCTGCATCCCTTTAACTGGTGGTTAACCTCACCGAATTACTGCACCTGCCAAAGCTGTGAGAACTAAATACAGCTGGTGGCAGCGTCTGGCCAACTGAACCAAACCCTATGTTAATTTGAGCAGATGTAAGCAACCACATGGTTGACTCTGGTATGACGTGATGAGACTGTGCTTCATCACAAGCTGGAGTGATTGTTCCCGAGGTGCAGAAACCAGGGCAAGATACAGCTAATTGCTTCTCCTCCCTCACTGAATCCAGTCTTGACAAATCCACAAAATCAGGGAGTAATTCAGGCTGGGAGGGACCATGTCCTGGAAGTTGCAGGAGGACTAGGAGGCTACTTTCACCTCAAAGCCTCTCAGAAAGTTGAGTTGTCAAAGGGAGACAAGGAAAGAAGAAAGGTCCTTAGGGGATGCCTTGTCTAGACATCCCCTAATCAGAGGCACTGCACAAATAGGATAAAAAAAATGGTCCGGTACCCCAAGGGGCAGAGGACAAAGTAAGTCAAGACTCAGAAGTGTGAGAACAAAGAACCAGTGGTCTTGGCAACTAGCAGGCAAGGAGAGCTTTGAGAAGGAATGTGTTGAAGAAATGAAGTAGCTGTGCAGATATACTTTGAGGAGAGGTCCTAGCTCGGATGTTGCTTTTGTTGTTCTTGTGTTTGGTTTTGCTTTTTTCAGCAAAAGTGTAAAGGACCATGCTTGACAGCTAAGCAAGAGGCTGAAGGAGAACAAGAGGGGAACTCCAGGGCACATCCCTTTATTTCCTTCCATGCCTTACCCCAAAATGACCTGTACTGATTCCTTCAGCAAGCACCACATAAAAGACCGGGCCAGTGAATGATCCCTTTCTTATAAGGAGTTTCTCCTGAAACTCTTGCATGGTTCCAAGAACATCTTGCTTGTCCTACGCTGAGTACAAGATGGCCAGAAGAGGGATGCTGAGCAAGGCAGACCTTTATTTTCACCTTGTATGCAGTTCAACTCTCACTGGCTCCTCTGAGAGCTCATCATATTTATGTTTTTGAAGCCTGGAACAGAAGCCTCTTAATGAATATAAGGAATGCAGCCAGCCTGTCCCTCTTCGTCCAGTGCTGCATAATTTCCTATATTATTTTGTTGGGCTTTATTCAGTTTTAAATGGCATGAACGTAAGGTTACCAGATCTCTAAAGTACCCTCAGTTCTACGGCAGATGAAGGAATGAAGTTTGTAAATAATATACACCTACGCAGCCACCTGCACTCACAAAACATACAGGCACATACATAGACATGCAATACCTTCCACCAGGTGGTTGGAATTACATAGTTACTCTATCTGTCAGATGTATCCTCTTAGGTGTATGCAGATTATGTAGAGATATTACACATAAATTATATAGACACAATAGGAGGCATCACTAAGAAAACTCAGATTGAGGCCAACAGAAGTAGTCATGTGTTTACAGTGCACATGCGGTTTTTTCGTTTCTGAGTTGGAACCACTAAGCAGTCATCCATGCCTAACTTTCTTCCTCTGGCAATATATACACAATAGGGAGCATGCATAACACGGATGTGGATCCTTACTGCCCTTCCCCTCTCTTCTCACACAGAATCCCGTGATCACATTCTTTACAGTTAAAGATTCCTCAACACCAGTTTAATGTCTCACTGTTTATGAATACTGAGGCTGTATTTGCTTTGTCAGAACAGGAAAATCCTCAGACTGGATACGTGCAAATCACTGGAATGTGGTTATAACGTGACACCTAATAACAAGGATGTTATTTCACAGATTGCCACACCTAGGTCAGGAGAATGTCTGAATGAGGTATAAGACACATATGATGGGACCAGATGACCTCTTGAGGTCCCTTCCAACATGAGTTATTCTATGATTTATAGTCTTATGATTTTAGGGGACAAACAGCTAAGCTGGGTGACTGCAGCATGAAAACCAAAGAATGAGGCTTTTCCTTGCATATCTGTCTCCTCATATGGCTCCCATTATTTTCTTCACTCTCTTTGTCTGCT